>CM038144.1:36589494-37227118 GCA_021437245.1 Aegilops speltoides
AAGTTCGGGTACTAAGGTACCCCTACTTTAGTACACCGACAATGATTGGCCTCATCCGATAACCTGTTGCAATGCACGTACAATTATGTATTCAGAAAATATTTTTTTGCCTCGTCGCACCACTCACTCACAGAAGCAACTCGAAAGCCATTCATAAGTTTAGTAAGTTTATCACAGGCATATCATTTTATTACATACAACAGGTCATCAACCCACATCGACAACGAGGATACATTATAAATACTAAAGTTTTCACCACACAACAAATAACAAGCAATGAAATGAACTTCAACTCAACCATTCCTCGGCGTTGGAAACGCTTGCTTTGAACCACAAGTGATTCTCTGGGATGGGGCATCTATTGTCGATCTCGAGACCAACGCAGGACTGATCATCCAGACTAAAGCGGCCTACTATATCAGTACCAGGGTAGGGAACCACGCTAATGTCCAAGGTATAGACACAGTTGCTTCTCATAAATGGTGCTAGTAACGTTGTGTCAACAGCAGTTGGATCGCCTTTCACCATCATCGGATAGTTTTGTCCAAGGAAGAGCGAGTTTTCTCCAAGACTATCAATCTGTACCAGGGAGAAGGTGTTGGCGCTAGCACACTAGTATCCATCCTGAATACCATGCAACATGTGTTGGAATAGGTCCGGAGAGTGCGACCATGGGAGACTACACCTGCTTCCTTAGCAGTAACATCATCAGTGGGCTGTATACACACGAGAAGAGGTGATCCATTGGAATTAGTTGCCAGACGCCAACGAGTATATGGGCGCTGCTCGTCCTCATGCTCGTGATCATCACCATCGTCATCTCCCCCTTGGTTATAAAAAATTTCAAGTATAGGTGGTGGAATTTTCACAGGACCTTGGAAACACAAGAAGAAGGTTAATTAGTAAAGGGATACTTGCTAACCCGCATGCATGTGGATGAAACAATTATAATTACGGTGGAAGACAACGCATCAAATCATAACGATTCCATGCAAAACAAAGTGCCACGAGCGGTGGCAGCAAACACAAGGCCCTCAGATTCAATTGCATCACAAGACTCATCCGTACGTAAACTGATTTTTGAGCAATGTCCATCGAGTCAAACCAGCAACGATGGCAACAAGCTTGTCGAAGATAGCAACAACTTCATAGTTGTTGTAATTCCAAGAGCGGGCGGGAACTCGAGAAATTTCTATCTTCCGTAGAAGACAGTCAACATGATTGTATTTGAACGTGCATACAATACCGGTGTGCTCAACCTCTGGGCAGTCTGTTGAGATTTTTGGAAGTGGAACCCGGTCACGAGTGTACACATTCACAAGTTCCCACTCGCAGTTGGACCCAATGTAAACAACCCAATCTCCATTTGCGCCTGCCCAGGCCTTGCCCTCAAGCGATGGCATCTTAAGATCATACGTATCATTATCAAGCGGCATCAACTTGCACAGGGCGAGGCCTCCGTCATGACGGCGCTAGTCATCAGGGTCATGACGAAGAAGATAGGGGAGATCAAACCGTTCCTTGACTCTTGGGTTCCTTGTAATGATGTTATTAGTTGAGTCAAGAATGGGCTTGAACGAACCTGCCGTGCTAGCCGAGGTGATGACGTCGCACCGATCAATGAGTTCCTCCACCACGTCATCTTTCAGATCGGGGCAAGAATAATAGGGTCGTTTCCGTCCTGTTCCCTCCATGGAGAAGACGATCGAACAATGGCAGAAGAAAGCGTGAAGGGCTGAAGGAAAATGGAGGAGGGAGAGGAAGAGCGTGCGACAGCAGTTCCAAATCGAGAGGGAAAGGCGAAGAGTCGGTGGACGGTTGCCAATTTGCGACGGTTCACGAAGGGGCGCCCCGGCCTACACGTTGGTTCGGAAATACTCATACTACTCGCCGTCGTCTCACTAATATGTTGGAACGGGACCACATGTCAACGAAACATGGTGTGTAATTTCTCATGCAAAATGCGATCTGGCCGCGTTGGCCCGAGGTGCCGCATTAGTTTTTTTTTAAGTTTGCCGCATTAGTTATCGACCTTTATTTTTTTTAACATGCAATCTGAATGGATAGCTCCTGTGGTCATCACACGTGAGCGGATATAGTGATGGTTGATTCGCCGAGCAACTTTCTTTGTGGGAATATGGGAGTACCGGTGATTCAAGGAACAGAGAAATGATGGTTGCTTCGTCCGAGCAACTTCTTGTGGCGAAGGTGGGGCTCTGTGATTTGATCGCTCACTAGTCATTACTCTGTGGCGCAATGACCGGGTGAATCTTTCCCGAAGTTGTGTTGTGCACTCAATATTGCTGCATGGCGGTGGAGCGGATGAAGGATGTCCAACATGTCGGTGAAACGAAGTTGAATTGTTTCGCATTGCTATCAATCCTTGAGATTTGTTTATATGTACGCATAATTTTGATGAAATTGTACTGTGATGCTATGAAGGTTTCAACTCTGGTTCCCGCAGGAAAAAAAGGTTTCAACTTAGGATTCATGTGTCTTGCCTCGAGATTATCTCGTTACAACATTCTATCAAATACAAATGAAACTACCATGGCTAATGCATCTCAATGGTTCACAGCTCAGCGCCAATATTCACATCACAACTGAAGACAAAGTTGTGAGAAGGTGTACAAATAAAGAAAAAAATATAATTGATCGATGTTGTTCGTAGGCATGGCTCCATTTCCTTGGCACAGTGTTCATTGCTTGGCAGCTAGTTTCACCCAGCTCTGTAGCCAAAAAGAGGTGTATGAAGGACACCACAATCCGATCATTTTGTGCAGCTCCACTAAAATTGGGCGGACCATCCCTGTTTGCAAAGATATCCAGTCAGTGTGATTACAATAATAGTGGAACTAGATGATGAAACATAACACAAATAAATAGAAGCCGATCACCTCTACGATCTCTCTTTAGGACTAACTTCTTGTTGGAGAAGATTAGGCACGGAGTTGGATGAGGAGGATAGCAAAACCAATATCCCTTTCCGCGGTCCCACAGAAATGTAAAAACGTTGCCTGTGTGACATTTTGGCGGAACTGCACAAAACACTCTTCAGAAAAGTGATTTGTGCAGTTCACGAAAAGGTCGTAATAGCAACGAGGTGAAAATGGATAGCCCTGTTTGCAAAAGGAGGTTGAAAGGAAACAATTGCTTCCCAATAACATGAGTTGAAGACACATACGCCGACAAAAAAGAAGCATGTTCCATGTAAAAAGGGAAAGATAGCACATGGTGGTTTATCAAAAATGGTTTGAGGACAAGATTGCAAGATGGAAAGTACGCCGGCCGAGATACGATTTAAGCAAACAACTAAAGAAGATCCACATGCAGCAATGTGGGAAGATGGGCAGTGGAGCAAGGCCGGAGGAAGCTGTACCTGAGGGTCGTCGGGATGTTACTAGGAGGGCACCGGCGGCCGGGATCTGCCCATACTGCGGCAGCGCGCAAGTGGCGAAGGCCCTACCGCGTCGGAGCTTGGTCAGAGAGAACGACGGGTACGGCAGATTGGGACGAGCTGCCTCAACGTTGTCGAACGGAGAGACGATGCACATCCTCCCTTTCCGCCGGCAGACGGGATGCGGCCGGATCACTGAGCAACGCTGAGAGAGAGAGAGGCCATGGCGGCCTTGTGTGAGATTGTGTGACGAGACTCACGAGAGACAAACCCATTTTCCCATTTTCCCCATGGCAATCGTTTTATATTCTAGGCGTGGTACCCGAACCACCTTCGAGTAAACAACCGCTACACGCGTCAAATTATCACGTGGGCTGCCTTTTCGTACAGAAACGAACTCCACCGTTTACTCGCGCGGGTGTGGCCGGGAACGAGACGTGAGTATGTGCGTCCTGCGTGCACTTCTTCTTTAGGTGCCGGTACGTACGTGGGTGGGTGTGAGAGAGATGGTTTGTGCGAAACAGAGGCAATGTGTTGATGATATCTCAATCAAAAAAACGTAACATATGCAATGTGTGTGAAATGGAGTCATGGACGTGAGATATCGATAGAATTGAAAACAGGGATGAAGTGTGTGGCTGCGCGATCGATAAAGAGTGCCATCGAATTTGTGTTTGCCCACATCAAAGATATAGGGCGGCTGGCCTACTAGAATTTGAGAGGGCAGAGGTGCAGTTCTTCTTCGTGGCATGGATACCTACCTACAACGTTCGACTATCGGTGTGTGTGTGGGGGGGGGTTAGAGACCGGTCGACTAGTATATGTCTGGGGAAGGAGAGAGACCTAGCTATGTATTAAGGGAGATCGATCGACATCCATGGATATGTGTAGCAGAGGAATAAGGTTGGGAAAAAGACAAAGGTAGAGCGTCGGAGGGTTGGTGGTGGAGTGGCGTCTCACAAATGGTGGGAGAGGCCTGCTAGACAAACGGAGGGTATGAGTGCAATATCAATAAGAGAGGGCGGGGGATGTCTGTCTGTCTATGCACGTGCGTGTGAGAGACGGGTCGGGAGGTATTCAAGGATGATGAGGGAAGAAGATATGGTTGTGGTAAGCATGCGTAACTACATAGGAAGATCAACTATCGTGTGTCCGAGAAAAGGAGAGACATAACTAGCGAGGTAAGTGTATCGGTGCTTGGTGAAAATGAATTATAGTCGACCTGGCTATATGTAGGGAGATCAGTTCATATACACGCCTGCATGTGTTAGAAGAAAATAAGGTCCGGACAGGCAGACAGGGGGAGAGAGTGTGGCTAGGAGGTGGTGCGAGAGGCCTACCACGTCAAGCGGGGAGGAGTGTGCGAGCATGTGACTAATGAAAAGAGGGGAGGGAGTGTTCACCTGCCTGGGATCCATATGGGGGCATGGATGGTGAGAAGAGAAGGGGGAAGTATATATGTGTTTGCTGTAGGCACACTTGGCTAGAGAGGTATATCGACCGGTGTGTGCCAGAAAGAAGGAGTCGGGGGCCTACACACACCGCTGGTGGACGACCTAAAGAGAAATAATGAACGTGCACGATGGAGGGGACGCTAAGGGTGTGTGAGGGGGGCAGGCGTGTGCATGCACGATAGAAAGTTAGCGCTAGCTAGCTACAAATAGAAGAGGATCGTGAAGGTGTAAAAGACGAACAAAGATCATAATTCATTATAAAAAGGTGGATACAGATACTTGAAGAAGATATCATAATGTAGAACATTGATTATAATTTGGGCTAATGTGTGGCTTTTGCAACTCAGGTCTAAATACTTGTCATAATGTAGGGGGCGGGGCACTATACTTTGTGTGATAAACACGGTGTACGTATGGAACATGGTTTAGATTATGAATATATAGTTAGTACATCAAATGTACTATTATTTGGAATCAACATCAAGTGTATTCAAAAAATAGAATTCGAGTTCATGTAATACACATAGTTCATATCTATCTCTATAGTAATCATGTGGTGTGTTATTAAGGTAATACACGAATGATGGTTGAAGTTTGCAACAATCATGATTGTAGATTCTTATTGAAATAGAGAAATGAATTCAAATTTAGTTCGAATTTCAGCGGTGGTATAGACATTTGGAATGCACTAAAATGTTGGTATGAGTAGGTTACATGCATTATACAACAAGCGAAAAAAATTAATCGGACATAACATGGATTCATACTCCCTCCTTCCATCTATATAGGGCGTAATGAGATTTTTAAGACCGCCTTTGACTATTGACAAGATTAATAGTACATGACATGCACAATGTGAAAATTATATCATTGAAAGGACCTTTCACAGATGAAGTTAGCGGTGTGCTTTGTGTAAGTTGCATGTCATATATCATTGCTCTAATATTTGGTCAAAGTTAGCATCGAAAAACGCACTAGGCCCTATATAGATGGAAGGAGGGAGTAGCTTTGAATAGCATTTGTATAGTAAAACGGGGCAAGACTCTCTCTTTGTGTGGTATGAATAGTTTTATTTTTTTCGTTTTCTTTTTGGTTGAGGGAAGTGCGAATTGATTTGGTACGTACAAGTACAATATTACTACACGTTAGGCTTGTCCCTAAAATTCAACCCGCATCTTGTTATATCCCGAAAATTCAGATATCGTGCTCCCAAAACTGGCGCCTTCACAACCCGCGCCTTGCTATCCCGAAATTACGACGCGCGCGAAAACTCCCTCCAGCTACCAAATCCCGACACGCGAAATCCCCCTTCTAACCCTGAGCCGAAAGGGCCACTAGTTCAAATCGGTGGGGGGTACTTTTGTAACACACACCCTACATTTTGGACAAGCGCGTCCCTAAGTTATGCTTCACCCCCTCCCATCGCCCCCTTTTCGCCATTCGAAATCCCAGGCCGCCATAACCTCTCCGCTCCAGCCGCGAAACCCCACCCTCCTCCGTCTGCCACGTCACCGCTGCCCAGCCGGAGCCTCTTCCCCGACGACGTCGTCCACCGCAACAGCTCGACGTCCCTCGTCCACCTCCCCGGATGAGGATCCGTCGTCCATCTCACCGTCCCGCCGGTTCAGCCGCCCCGTCCTCCACCTCCAAGGAGCTGCTCCGACGATCACCTCGTCTATCGCGGTTGCTCCATCCCCATAGCGCCGCCTTAACCTACTCCACCGGAACCGCAGCATCCTCACCGACTCCTCGGACGAAGCCGAGGCCTACTCGGCGCCACCAAAGAGGTTGTACACTCATCGCATCGCACCTTCTCCTTAACTCGACCTCCCGGCGCCGACGGTGCTCCATCCCACACCCCCATGGAGCGGCTACCTTGAAGCCGGCGCCACGGGCGACATCTCCATGGCGGCTCTCCCCCAGTGCGACGCCCCTTCGGCGGTGGTGGCCATACCAACCGGATCTGCTGCTGCTGCTCCGGCTCTCGCTCGCTCGCTCGCCCTGTTGTTGCTGCTCCGGCTCTCGCTCGATCGCTCGCTCACCCAGCTGCTGCTGCTGCTCTCCCCCTTGCTCGTGCTGCTACTCTGCTCTGATTAAGCCACACTTCAGTCGACTGAATTGACTTTTGGGTCAGTCGATTTTCAGGGGTTGGGGGGCTCGCTGGAGTTATGGAAGAACCACCAGCTGGGACGGGGCTCACGGAGAGGTACCCCACTATCTATCTTAGGGTTCAAGGTGGGGCGGGGGCCTAGAGGGCTGGCCGGGCGGCGGTGGCGAAGTTGTTTGGGGCGGCGCTGGGGCCGGCGGTTCGGCCGGTGGTGGCTGGCGGCTCAGGGGGGTGCAGGTTGAAGATGAACTGCAGGCCCTCCCTAAACTACATGTCAAGTGCCTCTCTGCTACCATTGCATTCAGTTTCGACAGTAGCATTTAGATTCCACAGTTAATTTCAGTTTCGACAGTTAAGTTCAGAGTCAACAATTTTTACCTCATCTGTTGTAGTCAGGTGGTTTTTGGTGATGTTAATTTTACATCCACTTTACATCATCTATTGGAGATGCTATTAGAATCCCACTTGAGATTGACGATGTCTGTCTTGTGCTGCTTTAGCCTTGACGCCTTACGGCTCACCGGAGCTGCTCCAACGACAGAACGATCCATCACAATAGAGCAGTGCCCTGGACACCGTCTATAGATTCCTCAGATCTTCCTCCACACCTCCGACAGCCACCTCTGCCTCAAGCTTCAAATGACCAACCCAATGATCTTTGAGGTTCAACACTGCTACTGACAAAGAGGTTGTACACTTGTTGCATCACTTATTACTATACATTCACGTCGATCCATTAGGGCTATTTTGGTTCAACAGAAAAACATAGCAATAGGGAATCTTCCAATGGCACTCTACTATTCAACTATTCATGCATTTTGTTGAAAGGAATGAAGCAAAACATCCACCTGGACCTACTTTTCAAAATCCTATGCATGAAAACAAGACCAAGTGCATTAGTGCCAGAATAACATTCTAACTGTACACGCTTTCATATGGTTTCTCTTTATTTTGGCCATGTTTCTTTGCATTCCTCTGCTCTTCCAATTCCTGTAAACCAAACACCCAAGTTGATAGAAATCCTGTGTTTACAAATGCTATGTTTACCATGTGCATTTTCCTATCCTATTCCGGTGTTTTTCCTATCCCAGCGTTTTAAGAATCATGCAAGCCAAATGAGCCCTTATAGAATTACTTGCCATGTGCACGTGTCGAAGGGACTTTGTGTGGTTTGTCCTGCTCCTGCCGCGACGTCGTCCACCTCACCTGAGTTGCTCCATCGACAGAAGCATCCACCAAACCAGACATCATGACTCCTGACCGTCTTTCGCCGCCTCAGATCTCCTTCCCTGCTGCCGGCACGCACCCCAACGGCATCATGATACGTCTCCAATGTATCTATAATTTTTGATTGCTCCATGCTACTTTATCTACTGTTTTGGACTATATTGGGCTTTATTTTCCACTTCTATATTATTTTTGGGACTAACCTATTAACCGGAGGCCCAGCCTGTAATTGCTATTTTTTGCCTATTTCGGTGTTTCGAAGAAACGGAATATCAAACGGAGTCCAAACGGAATGAAACCTTCAGGAACGTGATTTTCCAACCGAACGTAATCCAGGAGACTTGGACCCTACTCCAAGCAATGCCAGAGGCGGTCACGAGGGTGGAGGGCCCCCCCCCCTGGGCGCGCCCCCCTACCTCGTGGATCCCCTGACGCTCCACCGACGTACTCCTTCCTCCTATATATACCTACGTATCCCCAAACGATCAGAACAGGAGCCAAAAACCTAATTCCACCGCCGCAACCTTCTGTATCCACGAGATTCCATCTTGGGGCCTGTTCCGGAGCTCCGTCGGATGGGGCATCCACCATGGAGGGCTTCTACATCATCACCATAGCCCCTCCGATGAAGTGTGAGTAGTTTCCTTCAGACCTTCGGGTCCATAGCTAGTAGCTAGATGGCTTCTTCTCTCTTTTTGGATCTCAATACAATGTTCTCCCCCTCTCTCGTGGAGATCTATTCGATGTAATCTTCTTTTTGCGGTGTGTTTGTTGCGACCGATGAATTGTGGGTTTATGATCCAGTATTATCTATGGAAAATATTTGATTCTTCTCTGAATTCTTTTATGTATGATTGAGTTATCTTTGCAAGTCTCTTTGAATTATCCTTTTTGGTTTGGCCAACTAGATTGGTAGTTCTTGCAATGGGAGAAGTGCTTAGCTTTGGGTTCAATCTTGCGGTGTCCTTACTCAAGTGATGTAAAGAGTTGCAAGGCACGTATTGTATTGTTGCCATCAAGGATAACAAGATGGGGTTTTTATCATATTGCATGAATTTATCCTCTACATCATGTCATCTTGCTTAAGGCGTTACTCTGTTTTTAACTTAATACTCTAGATGCATGCTGGATAGCGATCGATGAGTGGAGTAATAGTAGTAGATGCACAATCGTTTCGATCTACTTGTTTTGGACGTGATGCCTATATACATGATCATTGCCTAGATATACTCATAACTATGCTCAATTCTGTCAATTGCTCAACAGTAATTTGTTCACCCACCATAGAAAATCTATGCTTTTGAGAAGCCACTAGTGAAACCTATGGCCCCCGGGTCTATTCTCATCATATCAATCTCTATCACTTTATTTACTTGCTTTGTTTTTACTTTGCCTTTTACTTTTCACTTTGCATCTATCTATCAAACTACCAAAAATATTATTTATCATCTCTATCAGATCTCACTATCGTAAGTGACCGTGAAGGGATTGACAACCCCTATTTGTGTTGGTTGCGTGTTGCTATCGTTTTGTGTAGGTACAAGGGACTTGTGCGTGGTCTCCTACTGGATTGATACCTTGGTTCTCAAAAACTGAGGGAAATACTTACGCTACTTTGCTGCATCATCCTCTCCTCTTCGGGGAAATCCAAGGCAGTGCTCAAGAGGTAGCAAGAAGAATTTCTGGCACCGTTGCCGGGGAGGCTCACGCAAGCAAGTCAACACTGAAATAGGCAAAAAAAAGAAGAATTGCTTGTCGTTATGTCTGAAATTGGGGAAATTATTGCCGACATGGGCGATAATAATATCATGGAAAATTCTAAAGCTCCTGCTGAATAATCCCCTACCTATCATACAAAAAGATTTCGAATCGGTAGTGGTAATATTATTGGAAAAGGAGTTATTCAAGATTTCTTTACTTGTGCCGGTGCTTTGCCCTCTATGGGCAGTTCTATTCTTCATAGAACCAGCAGTCTTGCTGATGCCATTGCCATGCTTATCGTTGAACTTGAAAGGCAATTTATGCATATGCACCCTTCTATACAAAGGATTTTCCTAGAATTTTCTAATATTGAACACTCCTTTGTTAAGCGTGCCGCTACTATCTTTTTGGCTCATGAATTCAGATTCATAATAAAAGAGGCCAAAGAAATTGTTGCACATTATAGGGTGCACTCTGGCCGTCCTCCCATAGAATCTATCCTCTTCGATCATGAAGAAATTATGCGTTTTCAGTCTCTTGATTATGTTGCTTTCAATGAAAACCTTAGAAAAAAGGTGCCAACCAATATTTTAATTGATAGAATCTCTGAACGTAATGATGATTTGGCTATTCGAAATAATGAGTTACGATACTCTCTTGAGTGTAGAGTCACAAGGTTCTGTCAAAAGAATGCTTATAATGATGAATTGGTTGTGAATTATGAAGGGCCGAAAGAGGAACCTATACCTCCTAAAATTGATCTTGGGGATTTTTGCCCTATTAAATTTAGCCCTTTTGATTATTTTTGCTTACCTCAAAGAAAACTTGCTGCCGAACGTAGAGAATATGAAATGAGTTTCACCGATCTATCTTATTACTACGGCACTTCCTAGATCTATCCTTGCTTTTATGCCTAGCTAGGGGCATTAAACGATAGCGCTTGTTGGGAGGCAACCCAATTTTATTTTGTGTTTTTTGTTTTTGCTTCTGTTTAGGAATAAATGATCCATCTGCCTTCTGTTTGGATGTGGTTTTATGTTTTAATTAGTGTTTGTGCCAAGTAGAACCTATAGGATAACCTACGATGATAGTTGATTTGATTCTGCTGAAAAACAGAAACTTTGCGCGCACGAATATAATTTTGTTAAATCACAGGAACATGCTTTTGCGTTGATTCTTTTTGCTGCTGTTCAATAAACAAATTTTACAAGACTTCCTAGTTTGGTAGAATTTTTAGAGTTCCAGAAGTTTGCGTTAGTTACAGATTGCTACAGACTGTTCTGTTTTTGACAGATTCTGTTTTACGTGTGTTGTTTGCTTATTTTGATGAATCTATGGCTAGTAAAATAGTTTATAAACCATAGAGAAGTTGGAATACAGTAGATTTAAAACCAATATAAATAAAGAATGAGTTCATTACAGTACCTTAAAGTAGTCTTTTGTTTTCTTTCTCTAACGGAGCTCACGAGATTTCTGTTGAGTTTTGTGTTGTGAAGTTTTCAAGTTTTGGGTGAATTCTTTTGATGGATTATGGAACAAGGAGTGGCAAGAGCCTAAGCTTGGGGATGCCCATGGCACCCCCAAGATAATCCAAGGACACCAAAAAGTCAAAGCTTGGGGATGCCCCGGAAGGCATCCCCTCTTTCGTCCTCTTCCATCGGTATTTTACTTGGAGCTATATTTTTATTCACCACATGATATGTGTTTTGCTTGGAGCGTCTTGTATTATTTGTGTCTTTGCTTGTTAGTCTACCACAATCATCCTTGCTGTACACACCTTTTGAGAGAGCCATATATGAATTGGAATTTGTTAGAATACTCTATGTGCTTCACTTATATCTTTTGAGCTTGATAGTTTTGCTCATAGTGCTTCACTTATATCTTTTGAGCGTGATAATTTTTGCTCTAGTGCTTCACTTATATCTTTTAGAGCACGGTGGTGGATTTGTTTTAAAGAAACTATTGATCTCTCATGCTTCACTTAGATTATTTTGAGAGTTGTTAATAGCATGGTAATTTGCTTAATGTTAATATACTTGGTGTTCTAGATATGTGAAACTTTGTGTTGAATACTAAGATAAGTTTGATGCTTGATAATTATTTTGAGATATGGAGGTGATAATATTAAAGTCGTGCTAGTTATGTGATTATGAATTTGAGAAATACTTGTGTTGAAGTTTGCAAGTCCCGTAGCATGCACATATGGTTAAAGTTGTGTAACAAATTTGAAACATGAAGTGTACCTGGCTTGTGCATCCTTATGAGTGGCGGTCGGGGACGAGCGATGGTCTTTTCCTACCAATCTATCCCCCTAGGAGCATGCGCGTAGTACTTGATTTTTGATGACTTCTAAATTTCGCAATAAGTATATGAGTTCTTTTGACTAATGTTGAGTCCATGGATTATCGCACTCTCACCTTTCCGCCTTTGCTAGCCTCTTGATGCCGTGCATTGCCCTTTCTCACCTTGAGAGTTGGTGCAAACTTCGCCGGTGCATCCAAACCTCGTGATATGATTCGCTCTATCACACATAAACCTCCTTATATCTTCCTCAAAACAGCCACCATACCTACCTATCATGGCATTTCCATAGCCATTCCGAGATATATTGCCATGCAACTTCCACCATCATCATCATGACATACATTACATTTGTCATATTTCCATTGCATGATCATGTAGTTGACATCGTATTTGTGGCAAAGCCACCATGCATTATCTTCCATACATGTCACTCTTGATTCATTGCACCATCCGATTACACACGGAGGCATTCATATAGAGTCATATCTTGTTCTAAGTTTCGAGTTGTAATCCTTATGTTGTAATCAATAGAAGTGTGTTGATCATCATTATTAGAGCATTGCCCAAATAAAAAAAGAGAAAGGCCAAAATAAAAAAAAAGAAAGGCCCAAATATATATATATAAAGGGCAATGCTACTATCTCTTTTTCCACACTTGTGCTTCAAAGTAGCACCTTGTTCTTCATGTAGTGAGTCTCATATTGTGCTTCAAAGTAGCACCTTGTTCCTCCTGTAGTGAGTCTCATAAAGTTGTCCTTTTCATACTAGTAAGAATTTTTCATTATAGAACTTGGCTTGTATATTCCTACGATGGGCTTCCTCAAATGCCCTAGGTCTTCATGAGCAAGCAAGTAGGATGCACACCCACTAGTTTTCTTTTGTTGAGCATTCATAGCTCTTGTGCATCCGTTGCATGGCAATCCCTACTCCTCGTGTTGACATCAATTGATGGGCATCTTCATAGCCCGTTGATTAGCCTCGTCAATGTGAGACTTTCTCCTTTTTTGTCTTCTCCACACAATCCCCATCATCATATTCTATTCCACCCATAGTGCTATATCCATGGCTCACGCTCATGTATTGCGTGAAGGTTGAAAAAGTTTGAGATTATTTAAGTATGAAAGAATTGCTTGGCTTGTCATCGGGGGTATAGAAGTTGGGAACATCTTTGTGCGACGAAAATGAAGCATAGCCTAACTATATGATTTTGTAGGGATGAACTTTCTTTTGCCATGTTATTTTGAGAAGACATGACTGCTTTGATTAGTATGCTTGAAGTATTATTATTTTTGTGTCAATATGAACTTTTGTCTTGAATCTTTCAGATCTGAATATTCATATCACAATTAAGAATATTTACATTGAAATTATGCCAAGTATCACTCCGCATCAAAAATTCTTTTCTATCATTTACCTACTCGAGGACGAGCAGGAATTAAGCTTGGGGATGCTTGATACGTCTCCAACGTATCTATAATTTTTGATTGCTCCATGCTACTTTATCTACTATTTTGGGCTATATTGGGCTTTATTTTCCACTTTTATATTATTTTTGGGATTAACCTATTAACCGGAGGCCCAGCCAAGAATTGTTGTTTTTTTTGCCTATTTTCCAACCGAACGTGATCCAGGAGACTTGGACCCTACTCCAAGCAGTGCCAGAGGCGGTCACGAGGGTGGAGGGCCCCCCTGGGCGCGCCCCTACCTCGTGGGCCCCCTAACGCTCCACCGACGTACCCCTTCCTCCTATTTATACCTACGTATCCCCAAACGATCAGAACAGGAGCCAAAAACCTAATTCCACCGCCGCAACCTTCTGTATCCACGAGATCCCATCTTGGGGCATGTTCCGGAGCTCCGCCAGAGGGGGCATCCACCATGGAGGGCTTCTACATCATCACCATAGCCCCTCCGATGAAGTGTGAGTAGTTTACTTCAGACCTTCGGGTCCATAGCTAGTAGCTAGATGGCTTCTTATCTCTTTTTGGATCTCAATACAATGTTCTCCCCCTCTCTCGTGGAGATCTATTCGATGTAATCTTCTTTTTGCGGTGTGTTTGTTGAGATCGATGAATTGTGGGTTTATGATACAGTATTATCTATGGAAAATATTTGATTCTTCTCTGAATTCTTTTATGTATGATTGAGTTATCTTTGCAAGTCTCTTCGAATTATCCTTTTTGGTTTGGCCAACTAGATTGGTAGTTCTTGCAATGGGAGAAGTGCTTAGCTTTGGGTTCATTCTTGCGGTATCCTTACTCAGTGACAGAAAGAGTTGCAAGGCACGTATTGTATTGTTGCCATCAAGGATAACAAGATGGGGTTTTTATCATATTGCATGAATTTATCCCTCTACATCATGTCATCTTGCTTAAGGCGTTACTCTGTTTTTAACATAATACTCTAGATGCATGTTGGATAGCGGTCGATGAGTGGAGTAATAGTAGTAGATGCAGAATCATTTCGATCTACTTGTTTTGGACATGCTGCCTATATACATGATCATTGCCTAGATATACTCATAACTATGCTCAATTCTGTCAATTGCTCAACAGTAATTTGTTCACCCAACGTAGAAAATCTATGCTCTTGAGAGAAGCCACTAGTGAAACCTATGGCCCCCGGGTCTATTCTCATCATATCAATCTCTATCACTTTATTTACTTGCTTTGTTTTTACTTTGCCTTTTACTTTTCACTTTGCATCGATCTATCAAAAATACCAAAAATATTATTTATCATCTCTATCAGATCTCACTATCGTAAGTGACCGTGAAGGGATTGACAACCCCTAATCGCGTTGGTTGCGAGTTGCTATCGTTTTGTGTAGGTACGAGGGACTTGTGCGTGGTCTCCTACTGGATTGATACCTTGGTTCTCAAAAACTGAGGGAAATACTTACGCTACTTTGCTGCATCATCCTCTCCTCTTCGGGGAAATCCAACGCAGTGCTCAAGAGGTAGCACATCACCATCATCGACTCAGCAGATGAACCTGAGGAGTACACGGGTCCACAAGAGAGGTCGCACTCTTTTGTTTCTGCTTATGTTATGCATTGCTTAAACTTACCTGCTACTTTATCGTCCTGTTCAGCTCTTGGACTTCCAACTCAGGTCCAAATTCATGTTCAAACTTGAGTTCTAAATTAGTTGTGGGGCACATATCAAGGCAGCAATGAATAGTATGTCTGTCTAATATTTGGTTCACCTAGGGTATGCCAATGTTGTTCATCTTTGGTGGGAAACAAATAGTAAAGCAATCATCATTTGTCTTTTTATTAATTTAAAGCAATCATCAGCCTGCTATCATTATTTTTGGATCCATCCACTGGTTGTTACCATCACTCTAAATTTATGCATGCTCTCCTTACATAATCTCACCATATTTTTTTCGTATGCATGTCAGATATTGTACACAGTTATGCTGAACATGTAGAGAAAAAGAGAAGAGTTTTGCGCGGCAATAAAATGTCATGCAGACATTGCTCCATGGTGGGTTCAATGGCAAACCCTCCCCACCCCTCTCCAGATTGTAATCCAGAGGAAGATATCTTACGAGGCGGATTCGAGACGCCACGACCACTCCTATTTACCCCCAAGGTGTTTGCTCTACCTTGGCATGATGATGTTAGTCATATCATGCATATGTTGCCTTGCAGTGCCTACTTTTGACATCATATATGTCATCTGCTTAGTTTAGACATATTCTGTAATTCCACCTATTTAGTTTCTATATCATATATGGGAATTATGCAGTCTCATGTCTTTTAGCCAGCCATAATATATGTGAAATGTGCAATGCCATCCTGTTTAACCAGGCATCATATATTTGAATGATATCTTGCCCATCCTTTTCTTCATTACATTTCCATTTGTCGACAATGTTCGTACATTAAACTACTCTTCCTGTGAATCAGCCATTTGGGTGGGAGATGGAAAAATCTGGAGTGAAAACAAGGCCTTCAGAGCGCAGTGCTACACAGCCGTCAAGCATATCTCTTGTTGGGTCCCGATAGCCCCTCAGAGATGGATTCAGAGACAGATGACCAGTCCTATTCCCCTACTGAGGTGTATGCTCTAACTTGGCACGGTTATACTGCTCATATCATGCATACGGTGTCTTGCATTGCATAGTTTAGACATCATATACACAATATTCAACACCATGTTCTTAGTTCAGACATCATATCGAATGCCCTCTATTTAGCATATAAATCACATATGTGAATTAAATGATGCGATCCTGATTACTTAGATAACATGTAGGTGAATTATGTCATGTGATCCTGTTTAGTTATTCATCATATCTTTGAATTATGTTATGCTATGCTATCCAGTTTAGATAGACATCATACATGTGAAATTATGTCATGCTATCCATTTTAGTTAAACAATATACATGTCAACTATTTCATGTCCTCTTTTTTCCACACTATCTATTGCATTTGTCTCTCATACAATGCATGTACATTCAACTATGTTTCATGTTTATCAGCCATTTGAATTGGAGCGGATGATGCCAGTATCTAGCGGAATAAAAACACGGTCTTCAAATAAAACAGTGCTACCTATTGGTGGAGATAGCACCCCGGTTGTACATGCACAAGAACCAGCCCTACCACACATAACCCAAACTCTCGCAGATTGTACCCCTACTGCAATGGACAGAGAACCAGCTTCACCCAATCTAACCCCAACCCCAGCCGATAGTAACCCAGTTCCTATTGACGCGGCACCATCTCCACCATAGAGCTCCCAAACAAGAGCAGTTAGTAAGACAGCTCCAGTGCCCAAAGGGCCAGTACTATCACGGGAACCCCAACTCCACCAGTCAGTACGCCTATTCCTGTGGAGGAAGCACAACCAGCCAGTCGTAGTTTAGCATCTATCGCATTTGATGTTGTTAAATCGTATGTGTGTATCTTCCCATCTTGGAAATATTATATCAAGATGAAGGAAAATGCCGATTCAGGTGTTTGTCCGGGAGTTATGTGTAAGTAATGTTATTCATGGCAATTACTTTGCTTCGTCCCATACATCCTACCTCCATGATGGTTATAATACAGCAAATTTTCCCATTTTCTCTATAGAGAAGGACCGATTTGGAAACTCGGGATGAGGTAACCTGTGCTAATACCTCTGCTATCTTCAAGAATGCTTGGTGGCGAGATCGAATTACTCAAGAAAACGTACTTCACCGCAAAGAAACTCATCAAATTCCCTTATGTTCTCCTCGAGACACATTCTTGGACCATGACTGGAACGCTTTATTCTCATCTTCGTCCCGAACCAAGAATGTGGTAAGGTCTATGAGCTCATTTTCTATTTTTAAGTATTATATTCTTGCATCTAACTGTACTCTGTTCATGTCGAACAAGTGCCTAAACCTGAAGAACAACTGTTCTAATTTAAGATTCCATTGCTATCATAGTTCAAAAAAGTGCTAGGCGTTAATTGTGCATTTTGCCACCGCCTTGCACTTCACTGACCAAAGCACATGCTTATTGATACGTCTCCAACGTATCTATAATTTTTGATTGCTCCATGCTACTTTATCTACTGTTTTGGACTATATTGGGCTTTATTTTCCACTTCTATGTTATTTTTGGGACTAACCTATTAACCGGAGGCCTAGCCCAGAATTGCTGTTTTTTTGCCTATTTCAGTGTTTCGAAGAAACAGAATATCAAACGGAGTCCAAACGGAATGAAACCTTCGGGAACGTGATTTTCTCACCGAACGTGATCCAGGAGACTTGGACCCTACTCCAAGATGTAACAGAGGCGGTCATGAGGGTGGGACCCCCTAGGGCGCGGCCCCCTGCCTCGTGGCCCTCCTGTTGCTCCACCGACGTACTCCTTCCTCCTATATATATCTACGTATCCCCAAACGATCAGACGAGGAGCCAAAAACCTAATTCCACCGCCGCAACCTCCTGTATCCACGAGATCCCATCTTGGGGCCTGTTCCGGAGCTCCACCGGAGGGGGCATCCACCACGGAGGGCTTCTACATCAACACCATAGCCCCTCCGATGAAGTGTGAGTAGTTTACTTCAGACCTTCGGGTCCATAGCTAGTAGCTAGATGGCTTCTTCTCTCTTTTTGGATCTCAATACAATGTTCTCCCCCTCTCTCGTGGAGATCTATTCGATGTAATCTTCTTTTTGCGGTGTGTTTGTTGAGACCGATGAATTGTGGGTTTATGATCCAGCTTATCTATGAACAATATTTGAATCTTCTCTGAATTCTTTTATGTATGATTGAGTTATCTTTGCAAGTCTCTTCCAATTATCCGTTTGGTTTGGCCAACTAGATTGGTAGTTCTTGCAATGGGAGAAGTGCTTAGCTTTGGGTTCAATCTTGCGGTGTCCTTTCCCAGTGACAGAAGGGGCAGCAAGGCACGTATTGTATTGTTGCCATCGAGGATAACAAGATGGGTTTTTATCATATTGCATGAATTTATCCCTCTACATCATGTCATCTTGCTTAAGGCGTTACTCTGTTTTTAACTTAATACTCTAGATGCATGCTGGATAGCGGTCGATGAGTGGAGTAATAGTAGTAGATGCAGAATCGTTTCGATCTACTTGTCTCAGACGTGATGCCTATATACATGATCATTACCTAGATATGCTCATAACTATGCTCAATTCTGGTAATTGCTCTACAGTAATTTGTTCACCCACCATAGAATACCTATGCTTTTGAGAAGCCACTAGTGAAACCTATGGCCCCCGGGTCTATTCTCATTATATCAATCTCTCTCGCTTTATTACTTGCTTTGTTTTTACTTTGCCTTTTACTTTTTACTTTGCATCTCTATACCAAAAATACCAAAAATATTATTTATCATTTCTATCAGATCTCACTCTCGTAAGTGACCGTGAAGGGATTGACAACCCCTAATCGCGTTGGTTGCGAGGAGCTATTGTTTTGTGTAGGTACGAGCGACTTGTGCGTGGTCTCCTACTGGATTGATACCTTGGTTCTCAAAAACTGAGGGAAATACTTACGCTACTTTGCTGCATCATCCTCTCCTCTTCGGGGAAATCCAAGGCAGTGCTCAAGAGGTAGCAAGAAGAATTTCTGGCACCGTTGCCAGGGAGGCTCACGCAAGCAAGTCAACCATACCAAGTACCCATCACAATCCCTATCTCTCGCATTACATTATTTGCCATTTGCCTCTCGTTTTCCTCTCCCCCACTTCACCCTTGCCGTTTTATTCGTCCTCTCTTTCCCAATCTCCTCCTCTCTTTCCCGTTTGCCTTTTTTCGTTGCCTTTCTGTTTGCTCGTGTGTTAGTTTGCTTGCTTTTCGCAATGTCTCTACCTAGATTTGGTGACCTTCACCTTAAAAGGCTAGAGGAGATCGAAAGCAATGTTAGAAAATTTATGGTTTTGCAATTTGAGCATAATAATTTCTTTAGAAATGAGCTTCAGGAACAAAAAAGTTTTATGAGTTATATGAATAAAGAACTCGATGATATGTCTAAAGAATTTGATGGTATAAGAGCCCAAATTGCTCATCTTGAAAAGATGACTGCTGAAATTTCGGATATGCAAGCTACCTTACTCAAGAAGATGGCCGCTAAACCAAATTCCTATGAAAATCAAGATGAAGATCTAAAAATTATTGATGTATCCCCAGTTAAATCTTTGTTTTGCAATATGAATCTTGATGAAACTGAATATGATCTTCCTTTACCTAGAAGGAGTTCTAAGAATTCGAAGTTTCTAGATCTTGATGATGAAATTGATGAAAGTGGGATTGAAAGAAATAAAAACCTAGATGTTGCTAAACCAACTATTTTGGATCTCAAGGAATTTAATTATGCAATTTGCTCTTTAATTGGTTGTATTTCCTTGTTGCAATCCGTGCTAGATTCTCCTCATGCTTATAGTCAAAATAAGGCCTTTACCGAACACATTGTTGATGCTTTGATGCAATCTTATGAAGAAAAACTTGAGTTGAAAGTTTCTATCCCTAGAAAACTCTATGATGAGTGGGAACCTACTATTAAAATTAAAATTAAAGATTATGAGTTTCATGCTTTGTGTGATTTGGGTGCTAGTGTCTCTACTATTCCCAAAACTTTGTGTGATTTGCTAGATTTCCGTGACTTTGATGATTGCTCTCTAAACTTGCATCTTGCGGATTCCACTATTAAAAAGCCTATGGGAAGAATTAATGATGTTCTTATTGTTGCAAATATGAATTATGTGCCCGTAGATTTTATCGTTCTTGATATAGATTGCAATCCTTCATGTCCTATTATTCTTGGTAGACCTTTCCTTAGAACGATTGGTGCAATTATTGATATGAAGGAAGGGAATATTAGATTCCAATTTCCCTTAAAGAAGGGCATGGAACACTTCCATAGAAAGAAAATAAAATTACCATATGAATCTATCATGAGAGCCACTTATGGATTGCCTACCAAAGATGGCAATACCTAGATCAATCCTTGCTTTTATGCCTAGCTAGGGGAGTTAAACGATAGCGCTTGTTGGGAGGCAACCAATTTTATTTGTGTTTTTTGTTTTTGCTTCTGTTTAGGAATAAACAATCCATATAGCTTCTGTTTGGATGTGGTTTTATCTTTTAATTAGTGTTTGTGCCAAGTAGAACCTATAGGATAACCTACGATGATAGTTGATTTGATTCTGCTGAAAAACAGAAACTTTGCATGCACGAATATAATTTTGTTAAATCACAGAAACGTGATTTTGCCTTGATTCTTTTTGCTGCTGTTCAATAAACAAATTTTCCAGGACTTCCTATTTTGGTAGAATTTTTAGAGTTCCATAAGTTTGCGTTAGTTACAGATTGCTACAGACTGTTCTGTTTTTGACAGATTCTGTTTTGCGTGTGTTGTTTGCTTATTTTGATGAATCTATGGCTAGTAAAATAGTTTATAATCCATAGAGAAGTTGGAATACGGTAGGTTTAACACCAATATAAATAAAGAATGATTTCATTACAGTACCTTAAGTAGTTCTTTGTTTTCTTTCTCTAACGGAGCTCACGAGATTTCTATTGAGTTTTGTGTTGTGAAGTTTTCAAGTTTTGGGTGAATTCTTTTGATGGATTATGGAACAAGGAGTGGCAAGAGCCTAAGCTTGGGGATGCCCATGGAACCCCCAAGATAATCCAAGGACACCAAAAAGTCAAAGCTTGGGGATGCCCCGGAAGGCATCCCCTCTTTCGTCCACTTCCATCGGTAATTTACTTGGAGCTATATTTTTATTCACCACATGATATGTGTTTCTCTTGGAGCGTCTTGTATTATTTACGTCTTTGCTTGTTAGTTTACCACAGTCATCCTTGATGTACACACCTTTTGAGAGAGCCATACATAAATTTGAGTTTGCTAGAATACTCTATGTGCTTCACTTATATCTTTTGAGCTTGATAGTTTTGCTCATAGTGCTTCACTTATATCTTTTGAGCATGATAATTTTTGCTCTAGTGCTTCACTTAGATCTTTTAGAGCACGGTGGTGGATTTGTTTTAAAGAAACTATTGATCTCTCATGCTTCACTTAGATTATTCTGAGAGTCGTTAATAGCATGGTAATTTGCTTAATGATAATATACTTGGTATTCAAGATATGTGAAACTTTCTTTTGAGTGCGTTGAATACTAAGATAAGTTTGATGCTTGATAATTATTTTGAGATATGAAGATGGTAATATTAGAGTCATGCTAGTTGAGTAGTTGTGAATTTAAAGAATACTTGTGTTGAAGTTTGTGATTCCCGTAGCATGCACGTATGGTGAACCGTTATGTGATGAACTCGGAGCATGATTTATTTATTGATTGTCTTCCTTATGAGTGGCGGTCGGGGACGAGCGATGGTCTTTTCCTACCAATCTATCCCCCTAGGAGCATGTGCGTAATACTTTGCTTTGATAGCTTCTAGATTTTTGCAATAAGTATATGAGTTCTTTATGACTAATGTTGAGTCCATGGATTATACGCACTTTTTCCCATCCTTCCACCATTGCTAGCCTCTCTAATACCGCGCACTTTTCGCCGGTATCATACACCCAGCATATATCTTCCTCAAAACAGCCACCATACCTACCTATCATGGCATTTCCATAGCCATTCCGAGATATATTGCCATGCAACTTTCCACCGTTCCGCTTATTATGACACGCTCCATCATTGTCATATTGCTAGCAAGATCATGTAGTTGACGTCATATTTGTGGCAAAGCTACCATTCATAATTCTTTCATACATGTCACTCATGATTCATTGCATATCCCGGTACACCGCCGGAGGCATTCATATAGAGTCATACTTTGTTCTAAGTATCGAGTTGTAATTCTTGAGTTGTAAGAAAAATAAAAGTGTGATGATCATCATTATTAGAGCATTGTCCCAAGTGAGGAAAGGATGATGGAGACCATGATTCCCCCACAAGTCGGGATGAGACTCTGGGTGAAAAAAAAGAGGCCAAAAAAAAGAGAAAGGCCCAAATAAAAAAATGAGAGAAAAAGAGAGAAGGGACAATGCTACTATCCTTTTACCACACTTGTGCTTCAAAGTAGCACCAAGATCTTCATGATAGAGAGTCTCTCATTTTGTCACTTTCATATACTAGTGGGAATTTTTCATTATAGAACTTGGCTTGTATATTCCAATGATGGGCTTCCTCAAAATGCCCTAGGTCTTCGTGATCAAGCGAGTTGGATGCACACCCACTTAGTTTCTTTTGTAGAGCTTTCATATACTTATAGCTCTAGTGCATCCGTTGCATGGCAATCCCTACTCACTCACATTGATATCTATTGATGGGCATCTCCATAGCCCGTTGATACGCCTAGTTGATGTGAGACTATCTTCCCTCCTTTTGTCTTCTCCACAACCACCATTCTATTCCACATATAGTGCTATATCCACGGCCCACGCTCATGTATTGCGTGAAGATTGAAAAAGTTTTGAGAATGTCATAAGTATGAAACAATTGCTTGGCTTGTCATTAGGGTTGTGCACGATTTAAATATTTTGTGTGGGGAAGATGGAGCATAGCCAGACTATATGATTTTGTAGGGATAACTTTCTTTAGCCATGTTATTTTGAGAAGACATGATTGCTTTGATTAGTATGCTTGAAGTATAATTATTTTTTATGTCAATATGAACTTTTGTATTGAATTTTTCAGATCAGAATATTCATACCACAATTAAGAAGTTTTACATTGAAATTATGCCAAAGTATCACTCCGCATCAAAAATTCTTTTTTATCATTTACCTACTCGAGGACGAGCAGGAATTAAGCTTGGGGATGCCTGATATGTCTCCAACGTATCTATAATTTTTGATTGCTCCATGCTACTTTATCTACTGTTTTGGACTATATTGGGCTTTATTTTCCACTTTTATATTATTTTTGGGACTAACCTATTAACCGGAGGCCCAGCCCAGAATTGCTGTTTTTTCCTATTTCAGTGCTTCGAAGAAACAGAATATCAAACGGAGTCCAAACGGAATGAAACCTTCGGGAATGTGATTTTCTCACCAAACGTGATCCAGGAGACTTGGACCCTACTCCAAGATGTAACAGAGGCGGTCATGGGGGTGGGGGGCGCCCCCTCCTAGGGCGCGCCCCCTGCCTCGTGGCCCCCCTGTTGCTCCACCGACGTACTCTTTCCTCCTATATATACCTACGTATCCCCAAACGATTAGACGAGGAGCCACAAACCTAATTCCACCGTCGCAACCTTCTGTATCCATGAGATCCCATCTTGGGGCCTGTTCCGGAGCTCCACCGAAGGGGGCATCCACCATGGAGGGCTTCTACATCAACACCATAGCCCCTCCGATGAAGTGTGAGTAGTTTACTTCAGACCTTCGGGTCCATAGCTAGTAGCTAGATGGCTTCTTCTCTCTTTTTGGATCTCAATACAATGTTCTCCCCCTCTCTCGTGGAGATCTATTCGATGTAATCTTCTTTTTGCGGTGTGTTTGTTGCGACCGATGAATTGTGGGTTTATGATCCAGTATTATCTATGGAAAATATTTGATTCTTCTCTGAATTCTTTTATGTACGATTGAGTTATCTTTGCAAGTCTCTTTGAATTATCCTTTTTGGTTTGGCCAACTAGATTGGTAGTTCTTGCAATGGGAGAAGTGCTTAGCTTTGGGTTCAATCATGCGGTGTCCTTACTCAGTGACAGAAAGAGTTGCAAGGCACGTATTGTATTGTTGCCAGCAAGGATAACAAGATGGGGTTTTTATCATATTGCATGAATTATCCCTCTACATCATGTCATCTTGCTTAAGGCGTTACTCTGTTTTTAACTTAATACTCTAGATGCATGCTGGATAGCGGTCGATGAGTGGAGTAATAGTAGTAGATGCAGAATCGTTTTGATCTACTTGTCTCGGACGTGATGCCTATATACATGATCATTACCTAGATATGCTCATAACTATGCTCAATTCTGTCAATTGCTCAACAGTAATTTGTTCACCCACCATAGAATATCTATGCTTTTGAGAAAAGCCACTAGTGAAACCTATGGCCCCCGGGTCTATTCTCATCATATCAATCTCTATCGCTTTATTACTTGCTTTGTTTTTACTTTGCCTTTTACTTTTTACTTTGCATCTCTATACCAAAAATACCAAAAATATTATTTATCATTTCTATCAGATCTCACTCTCGTAAGTGACCGTGAAGGGATTGACAACCCCTAATCGCGTTGGTTGCGAGGAGCTATCGTTTTGTGTAGGTACGAGGGACTTGTGCGTTGTCTCCTACTGGATTGATACCTTGGTTCTCAAAAACTGAGGGAAATACTTACGCTACTTTGATGCATCATCCTCTCCTCTTCGGGGAAATCCAACGCAGTGCTCAAGAGGTAGCACTTATGTGCAGTTATGCACAGATTAAGCGTAGTTATGCGCAATGCGTTTTGCCAACGCCTAGAGCCTAGGCGCGCTTAAGCGCTCGCTTAGGCGCGCCTTTTTTAACTATGATTGATTTGCTCCTGTATCATTGTATTTACTCATACAAACTTATTTTTAAATTGAAGGATCCAATCGAAACTCCAATGGCACGGCAGGTATGTTCACGCATGTTTTTAACAGGTTTGCTCTTATCAATAGCTCTTTTGATTTCAATTTCAATTGTGTATACAGTTGACTTTCATATCATGCACATTACTAGCATCACAACAGAGCCAATAGTGTTGTTGTACATGTAGACCCATGGTACCCATCTAAAATCTTGATGTGCTATGTAGTTTCCCACGCTTTGTATTCTTTCACTGCTGCTTTGTCTTGAACTGATATGATTTGAACCGTGTCTCTATTTTGATTTGGCAAGACAATGCAGTGACCATAGGACATAGATATATGTTTGTTTGATGCTTTTATTATGTACTAGTACTTGGCAATAGAAGACTTGGTAGTTTAATCCTGTCCACCTTACTAATGAACCGGTTCACCGAAATGAGTTTCATATACTAGTACATGCTAAACTTGTTATGTGTCTGCTTGTTTCTTCTTTTAGAATGCTGACAGAATATTGAGGAAGAGTGCCTTATTAAGCAATGGTAAAGGAAGTAATGCAGATAAGGTTCAGGATAATGACACATCCTTGTTGGTCTCCAGCAAAGCTAATAAAACAGCTAAGGAAGACTATCTTGAAGACAATGAGATAACCCTAAAGTCTGTCTTGGTTTAGTGTTCGATTATCGCCACTACCGCTTGCACAAGCTATTCAAACTCACCGTATCGAATCAATTCGGTTTCTTGAGTCTCAACTACAAGTGAAAGACATCGATCGGTTGTCTTTGCGACAAGAAGCGGAAGGATCGGAAGTCCTGGAGCATTGGATGCATACTTTCTAGTGCAACAAAGAACGTTGGAGGATTTTAGCGCCAAACAGGACAAAGCTAATCAGCTTGCTAAGCTTATTGCCAAGCATGGTGGATACCGGGATAATCTTTCTTGAGCTCTTATGAAGTTGTTTCATTATGCTCTTGTTTTTTGCCGCGTTTATTTGCCTTTGGTGGCCAATTTTGACGGCCAAGTGTATGTAATATCTTTGCTTTGTTCCCTATATTTGCTTTGGTGGCGAACTTTGATGCCCAATGGATGTAATATGTGTAATAAGCGTTAATAGGCTAGCCTTAATTGCTTGCTTATTTATTTCCTTATTGTCTTGTTTAGTTGTTTGCTTGTAGTCACTGCAGTTCTTTTTCTGTGTTTTTCTAGTGGCCACAATAGCCTATTTTTGGTAACTAGGCCAAAATAAGCATGGCAACACACGGACTGTTGTAACCATGGGGCTCCTGCAGGCCGTATGATCCATGGGCCTTCGTTCGGCCATAGGACCATTGGCCTTCTATATGGGCCGTAGGACCCATCGGCCTTCTATACGGGCCTTAGGGATCAATGGGCCTTCTACGGGCCGTAGGGTCCATGGGCCTTCTACGGGCCGTACGATCCATGGGCCTTCTATGGGTCGTACTATCCATGGGCCTCATATGGGTCGTAGGATCCATGGGCCTTCTACGGGGCGTATCATCAATCATGGGTCGTATTATTCGTGGACCATAACGGGCCGTTAATAGGCCATATTTGATAACTCTATGAAAACAGCCCAACGGGTTTTTTTTGACATAAAAACGGCCCAATGTATTAACGGTCCGCAAACGGGCCGACTGTAACGATGGGCTGAATTTGGCCCACAAGCGTAAAATGACGAAGAACGGGCGTATGTAACCGAATGTTGCAAGTGAGCCCAAGAATCAATGGGCCCTGAGAAGGCCGAAAGATAACTTGGGCTGGAAACGGCCCAATGGAATAACGAACCGTTAATGGGTATAAAGTGATACACTGTTCATTACGGGCCAGTTTCACCACGAGCCGTTAATGGGCCAAGAGTTACAAAGGTCCTCATATGGGCCGAAAGAAGTCATGGGCCACACATAGGCCGGAAGTTAAAACGGTTTGAATCATATTGGACGGCCCAGATGACGCTACTGGGCCTAATTCGGATAGGGCGTAACGGGCCCTTGGTTAGCAGGCTGTAAATGGGCTATATGCGAATAGGCCGTTAACAGGCTTTCCGTGGGTCGGCCCGCCACCTTTTGACCAAGTCAAATGGGCCGGCCTTTTCACAAGAATGGGCCTCTGTTGGGCCGTGCCACGTGTTGCTGTATCATAGGCGCCTTCGGTCCAATGAGCGGATGACATCTGTCCCAACGGTGAGCCGACACGTGTTTCCTCCAGCCAATGATGATTTTACACATGGAAAATCCCCATTGGTCGGGGCATTAATGGGTTATCGGATCCAAAACCCGCCCGATAGCTTAACGACGTTAAGATTACGGTGGGTGCCACGTGTTGGTCACCCTTGACGAAAAGCACTTCTATGACGCGCGATTTATCGTCATGGAAGTGGACACTTCGTGATGATAATTTTGGTAATGTCATGGAACACTTCTACGACAAAGACTGGTATGACTATCTTGATTCGTCATAAATTTGTCATGGATGTACATGCATGACAAAAAACGCGACCTACTGTGACAAACACGTATCATCACGGAAGTGTATTTTTTTGTAGTGGGAGGCGGGGAGCTTCGGACTTGGGGGCGGGGCTGACGGCGGGGAGGAGGGCGGAGGGAAGGTGGAGGGCGCGGCGGTGTCGGCTGCGGAAGTGGCATTGGTGCGCTGGGAGGCGGCCTTGCGCCGAGGCGAAGCGAGGCCCGGGAGCGTGGAAGGACGAGATGAGAGCGGCGCGGGGTGGGGAAGATGGCCGGAGAGAGAGGTGCCAGCGAGGAGATGGACGACACTGACCTAGGAGGGAAGGGGTCTGGCTCGGCCGCCGAGGTGCAGGGACGGCGATGGCCGCGGCTAACACGACGGCGAGGCTCGGGATCTGGCGGAGAAGGCGAGCGGGGGAGAGGGCGAGCACGGTGGCGCGGCGACGACCGGGCGGCGGAAGGAGGGGGCGCCAGTGAGGGTGTGGCGAGGGGGGGGAGTGGATCTGGCGAGGGAGGGACCGGCGAATTAGCTAGGGGGAAGATTATTAATGGCGCACCCCCTGGTGGTGCGCCAATAGTATGTTTTTTTTAGATAGCAATGGCGCACCCCCGAGCGGTGCGCCATTAGTAATCTTTTTTTAGATAGCAATGGCGCACTAGCCAGAGGTGCGCCATAAGTATTTTTTTATTATTTTTTGTTGCATCTAATAATTTTTTAGAAAATGAATATGAATATGAAATAGTAATAATTTTTTATAAAAACAGTAATAATTTTTTAAAAAATATCATCAAATTTGTTATTTGAAAATATTTATGAATATGAAAAGATATCATCAAATTTATTATTTGAAAATATCGTGAAATTTGTTATTTGAAAATATAATCAAATTTGTTCTTTTTTTGTATTTTTAGTTGCATTCATTTGTGTGGTGGAGCGGGGAGGTGTGGGGTGTCGGTGGCGGTGGTGGAGCGGGGGCGGTGCGGGGGTCGGCAGCGACGGTGGAGCGGGAGGTGTGGGGCGTGGCGGTGGGGCGGGGAGGTGCGGTGGGTGGTGGCGGTCGGTGGAGCAGGGGAGAGGGTGCGGGGGGTGCTCGGCGGCGAGGGGGATCGGATCTGGCGAGGTGGGATAGCGATCGAGATGGAGGAGGGTCGAGATCGAGTGTCCTCGTGAATATTCGATATTTTTTTCATACTGAATATGAAAAAATATCATCAAATTTGAAAAAATATTCATGAATTCAAAAAGTGCCCATGAAATTTAAAAATATTCATGAGTTCAAAAAGTGCCCGTGAAATACAATCGAGAAATGAAGGCTACAATTTAAATACAATCGATCTTAGCTAGCTATCTGTTCACAATCTTCTTGCCCTTATTTTTCGTAAATGGAGTTCTTCTCTTGAACGGACGTCCTTTAGGTAGGGTGGTCCTGCTTCTTCTTGTGGTGTATGCTGATACTTCATCGTCGTCGTCATGTTCCATCTTCGGTCGCCGTACTTGTCGAAGTCTTGCTCATTGGCGACTCCATCCATTTCGATGATCTTCCTTTTGCCTCTCCTCACGACAACACAACTGGGCTTTGGTGGGTCGGTAATGAAGAAGCATTGGTCCACTTGGGAAGCCAGTACCCATGGCTCATTTTTCACGGTGACGTTTGTGCCCGCGGTCTTGGATTTGGCTTTGGGTATAACCATGGTGGTGAAATACCGGTCTTCTTTTATGACGCTCTTGGCCCATCTGACATGGAACATCGGGACCTTCTCTCCAGCGTAGCTCAGCTCCCAGATCTCCTCGATCCTTCCGTAGTATCTGTCCTTGTCGTTACCGGTGTAGGATTCCATCGTTACCCCGGAGTTCTGATAACCATCACTCTTCATGTCCTTTCCCTCGGTGTAGAATGTGTAGCCGTTGATATCATACGCCTCATACGTCATCAGGTTGTGCTCGGCGCCCTGTGACAAGGCGAATATGAGTTGTTCTTCCGCGGAAGAATCCTCATGTAAAGGGTACGACATAAGCTTCTGCTTGAACCAACGCGTGAAACATGAGTTGTGCTCTTTGATTATATCTCCGTCCGTCCTCTGTTGGCCTTGGTCATTGTACGTCTTCTCAATAAAGGTTTTGTGCTCTACCACCCAAGGATCTACCACGTCTATGTGTTGTAGCACAACTAGGTTTGCTCTTTCAAAGTCGGCGAGTCGACCCTCGAAGTCGACATGCATTTCGCGGCGACCATCACGGTGACCCCATCCAGCGAGCCTGCCGAGGTGCCTGTTGATGGGAAGACCAACGGGGTTCTCGATGCCTAGATAATTCGTGCAGTAGGAGATGCACTCTTCGGTCAGAAAGCCCCTGGCTATGCTTCCCTCTGGACGTGACATGTTGCGAATGTATCCTTTGATGACACCATTCATCCTTTCGAACGGCATCATGCTGTGCAGGAACGTCGACTCGAGTTGGATGATATCCTCCACGATATGGACCAGCAGATGCACCATAACGTCGAAGAATGCGGGCGGGAAGTACATCTCAAGCTTGCATAGTGTCACCACGATCTCTTCCTGTAGCCTTCTGAGTTGCCTCGCGCCAACCGACTTCCGAGAGATGACGTTGAAAAAGTTGCATAGGCCAAATAGCGTTTCACAGACGTGCGCGTTCATGATCCCATGGATTGCAACTGGAAGTATCTGCGTCATCAGCACGTGATAGTCGTGAGACTTCATCCCGCTGAACTTCTGCTTCGCTGGGTCTAGGTATCTGCTTATCTTCCCAGCAGAATCGTAAGGAAGTCTTACTCCTACGAGGCGGTGAAAAACTGATCGATCTCCTCCTGACTTAGAGTGAAGCACGTGGGAGGGAAGTCATTTCTGGTCTTCTTGGCCTTTTTGCCTTTGCGACGACTTTTCGTGTCCTGCTTCGCCTCATCATCATCATCATCATTAGCGTGAAGCTCCTCCCTGATGCCCATTGATTTCAAGTCTGTCCTTGCTTTCGACCCATCTTTGGTCCTCTCTGGCATGTTGACTAGGGTACCAAGCAGACTCTCGCACACGTTCTTCGTGATATGCATGACATCAAGGCTGTGAGGCACACGGTGGATCTTCCAGTACGGCAAGTCCCAGAAAACAGACCTCGTTTTCCATACCTTCAGCAGCGGCTCTGGCGCCTTTCGCTTCCCGGCTCTAGCGCCTTTTGCTTCTTTCCCGGTAGTGGGCAATCTTTCCAATTTTTCAACAGCTCGTCTATTTCCTCGCCACTCCTTGTACGCGGGCGTCTTCGGGGTTCGGTTTCACCATCGAACAGATCCTTGCATTTCCTCCATGGGTCATCGTCGCGAAGCCACCTTTGATGTCCCATGAACACGGTTTTCGAAGACCCGGGATCTCTATCTAGCTGGCGATACATTGTGTCATCCATGCACCTGACGCATCCAGAAAATCCGTGGACCACCTACCCCGCGAGATATCCGTAACCGAGATAGTCGTGCACCGTCGTGAGCAGTGTGGCTCTCATAGGAAATATTCTTTTCTGCGGCGCCCCACGTATTGGTGGCGTTTTCCACAGCGTGTCTAGCTCCTCTTTCAGCAGCCCCGATCTGATTGATGTTGTTCCTTGGTTGTTTCGGCCCTTCAATTAGCATACTCATGTGAATGTACTTTCTCTTCATGCACAACCAGGGGGAAGGTTGTACATCCACACAAACACAGGCCAGGTGCTATGTGTGCTTCTCTGGCTGCCAAACGGATTGACTCCATCGGTGCTCGCGCCCAACACGATGTTCCTTGGATCCTTCCCAAATTCTGGGTGTTCGAAGTTCAACGCTTGCCACTGGCTCCCATCCTTAGGGTGACTCAGCATCTTGTCTTTTTTATTTATCTCCGGATCATTTGCGTCATCTTCTCGCTTCTTCTCCTCCCTATCCGCGTGCCAACGCAGGAGCTTTGCTACCTTAGGGTCCGCGAAATACCGCTGCAGACGAGGAGTGATCGGAAAGTATGACACCACTTTTCGAGGAGCTTTCTTCCTCTTCTTGTATCGAGTGACGCCGCACACCAGACATATGGTAGACTCCGTGTGTTCGTCCCGATAAATGATGCAATGTTCATGCACACATGGTATTTCACGTGCTGTAAATCTAGAGGACACATGATTTTCTTCACCTCCTCGAAACTGGTCGGGCACTTGTTCCCCTTGGGAAGACGTTCGTGCCATAATGACATGTTCTCGTCGAAGCATGCGTCAGTCATTTTGTGTTTTACCTTCATCTCCAGAGCCATGAGCGTTACTTTCAGGCGGGTATCCTTGGGCCTGCATCCTTCATACAATGGAGTAACCGCGTCTATCTCCAGTTGATCCGGCTTGGCTTTCTCTCGGCGGCGGCTCTTGCGTTATCCGTCTCGCTTGAGAAGCGCTCTTGAATATGAGGGTCCTGCACCCAGCCCATCGATGGTCCTCGTAAATGCGCTCCCGGCATCTTCATCTTCATGATCATGCCCTTCGTCCGCTTCGGCATCTTCCTCATCATCATGTCCTGCATCTTCTACATGATGACTGTGTACAACATCACCGTCGTGATCATGTCCTTGAGATTCTTCGTCTTCTCGCCCGCCCGAGCCGTGGTGGTTGTCTTGCTGCCCTTCCTCATTTCTTGCCCGGCCCCCATGGACGACTTCATAGTCATCTTCATCACCTTACCACCGATAGCCATCCATGAAACCATGCAAGAGCGGTGGTCCAAGACCGCCGGAATCCGGGTCCACAATAAGGCTCTTCAGCTTGCATCTCCGACACGGACATCTTATCTCCGTCTCGTTCTTTTGAAGCATCTCGGCCTTCGCGGAGCTCAAAAACCTATTCACAATGCCTTCGGTCATCGTGCGGACCATGGTCGCCTACGGGGTAGAGCAAAATGATATTTTAGAACCAAGAAAAAATTTGGCATGACTTTTCCTAAAAATAGGACCAAAAAGAATGCATAGTGCCAAAATTCTCGCCGAAACGAAAATGAATCAACATTCCGGCAAAATATTGGAAATATCGCATTTCAAATACCGGTACCTGCAAACACAAACGTATATGCAACACCACAAACATATGCAACACCACAAACATACATAGATCTAGCTAGGCCATAAAAAGTGCATGTGCATGTTGTTGGAGGGAGAACAACATAAAGATAGCTTCCCCCTTACTTACCTATCAAAAAAGGTAATTTAACCACTTAATTTGGATGAATCTATGGTGCAAATGAGGTGAGGAGAGGAGGCAGCCGAGACAAGTTTGGAGGAGGAGGTGGAGAGAATGAAGTGGGGAAAGTGAGTGAGTAGGTGTGGCTGTCCAAAATATCTAGCTGGTCCCAGGCTACTAATGGCGCACCACCTACAAATGCGCCATTAGTAACCCTGGTTACTAATGACGCATCTGCTGGTGGTGCGCCATTAGTAGTTTTGCAAATAATAATAATAATAATAATATACTAACGGCGCACCAGGGCACAGTGCGCCATTACTAGTTCTAACTAGTAATGACCCACTGTGCCCTGGTGCGCCATTAGTATATTTAATGGCGCACCAGGGCACAGTGCGCCATTACTAACTAGTAATGGCGCACTGTGCCCTGGTGCGTCATTAGTATTTTTGGAAAAAAATTGTTACTAGTGGCGCACCATGTGCCTCGTGCGCCATTAGTGTCTTTCACACTAATGGCGCACCAGCACATGGTGCGCCACTGCTATATAGTGGCCATATCATCTATAGTCTTTTTCCTAGTAGTGGTTATCACATTATGACAACGGAGGAACAAGCCGTTGCTCCACCCCGAACTCAAGTAAGACGACCTCGGTTACAAAACATTGTTACCTACCCAAGAGGATGAGTGTAGCCCTTTCAAAATAAGGTTGTTTCTTTCAGTTTTGCTAGGGTTTGTGTCCTACTCAGGAAGACGAGACGGCGGCGGCTCCCTGAAGATGGAATAAAGGTCTCCCCGCCTAGCCCCCGTTCCGGCGATGCATCTAGCATCGTTGGTGGGCGTGTGGAGGTGTGTCTCCGGCGGATCTATCTTTGGTGGATTTGCTCGGATCTCGTCGTTGTTCGTCTACGTTCGTGTGTCTTCGGATTGGATTTTTCTGATCTACGTTATTCTTCATCTGCGGCGGTTCTTTGTTACAGTGCTACCTGGTCCCACGGGCCTTAGCACGACGACTTCCGACCGCTACTACAACAAGTTGTGCCCGACTCCGGTGATGGAGGGCGATGACGGCGGCGCGCCTTCGCTCGCTTTCTTGGTAGTTGTCGCTAGGTGGTCTACGGATCTGGATGTGATTTCTATTATTTCTGGTATTCGTTGTACTGCCATGATTGAAGATGAATAGATCGGAAATTTTCTCGCAAAAAAAAAAAAAAAAAAATAAGGTTGTTTCACCATTTCAAGATGCGCCAACATGCTAGAATAATTATCGCTATGAAGCAATTTAGGACAGTATAACTGAACCAAAACTCAGCCCTCTCATGATCTGAACATTTCTGGCCATTCATTTGTGCGATTTTTGCTATCTCAGCCGTCGGATCTGTTCTCTGTTTCGCCCTGCACCGCATGTTTTATTTACTAGGCCCTCTGTCCTAACAGGGCTGCTACTCCACGGGACAAATCGAAGCTCTGTGGTTAACTCGGCCTTTTTTCGGCCCTGTTAGTCTCATCCCTGCGATCGTTAGGCAAGAAAGGCCGCGTCGGTGGCAAACTCTGCTGAAAAAACAGTTTGGCAGGCGGGTTCACGTGGTCGCAGCCCTCCGTGGCGGCGGCCGATGGCCGGGAGCGACGACTCCATGGTGACCGCGCTGGGGTCCGACCGACAGCTCTAACCTCTCGATCGAGAGGACGAGGCGGTCGGTCGTTGGCATCATTCTCGCGTTGTGGACTGCACGCCTGATACAGGTGAGGCAAATCGGTGTTCGGCTGTTCGGCGAAGCGCATCGTCTAATGGGATTTGAAGGAGGTAATAATACTTCAGTTTCTAGAGGCATTCATGACGGGTTATGTGGCGGAAATCAATTGAGGAGTGCCTTTCTATTTTCCCTGTTTTTCCAGCCTGCTGCTGCTACAGTATATATGCTACCCTCATTAGCACTCTTAGTCGCAGTCGATTCGATCGCTGAGCGATGCCGGCGCAGGTAAGGCTAGGCGATTCGGGCCTTGGTCGATGAGGCGAGGTGGCCATAGTTCGCGTGCGGCGGCCGGCAAGAGGAAGCCTGGAGCACCAGCCCAAGGACAAGGTGGGGATGCTGGACAGTGGTGGCCGGATGACAAAGATCGGTGGCTGGACAACGACACTATGTTAGGCAGGTTGATGTTCTCTCTCTCTCCCTCTCCCATATCCTGGAAGAAGTTTGGGATTGGTGTTTTGTTCTTGTTCTTTCGATTCTCTTTCTTATTCATCGTTCCCACCTTTCTCTGCAGTGAACATGGCCAACGACTGGACGACTTTGGAGACCAAGGCCGAGCGAACGGCCAGGAAATTAGGAAGAGAGAATCTTCTTTCAGCGCATACATGGATCAAGCCATGTAATAGGTAGTTTTGATTAGTGGATGTACGTATTGCACTATGCCATCAGTTTTGTCAGGTCTTGGAGTTATCTTACAAAATTTCTTATCGAGAATCTAGAGTCTGCATCTTACCTCATGTGAAATCGGTTCTGTTGTTAGTGTTTCTTCACAAGGTTGATCTATGGGATTTGCTTCTCATGACTATATATGTTGGCAATTGCTTACTGTCAGGACTTAACAATTAGTTTGTTGCATTCCCGTACTTCTCTTACCTCGTGCTCATTGGGTGGTAACTATTTTATCCAACTACCAGGATGTGTTTCTTGCCCCTATCCTGAATCTCTCTAATTCTTGGGTGTACGTGATCATGCGTATGTTTTTGATATTATCTGTTAAAATATTCATGAGAGAAAATGACATGCTTAGAAATTTAGTTTAGTTAGATTCTCAACGTTGTAGTTACTTTTTAGAAAAATATTTCTTTTTACGCTGCAAAAATTGGAAGTTACTGGTGCAGCCAACCAAAGGCATGGGTGTTGCCTGCAATGGGAGGGCCGGAGGGGCAACCATGAGAGGTTGTGAGCACTCGGAAGCAAATAGCTGAATTCAAGATTTACCGTGTATAATGTTACATGTTTATTTTATGTTTGTGCTGCTACTTATTATCGCTCTTGACGATGCCGATTAGCTGTATTTACTAACTATTCATTGTTTTGTTGTCATACCAAAGCCAAGTTGCACCTTGCTTTTACTAAGTACTAGAAGAACGCATGTGCGTTGCAACGGGGCCACATTAACTTTAGGCCTTGTTCGGTTGCCAAGGTTAGATTCCACGAGTGGTTTCTAACCTCCTAGGGATTGGGTGATCCCCTACTTGTCACCAAACCCCCGCTGTTCCTCATCCACATGAATCCCTATGACCATAACCTGTTCGGTTACTCCCTTTCTATATTCTCTGTAAGCATACCAGGTTAGATCGGGAGGAGGAGATGGGAAAGAAGAGGGGGAAAGGAGAAGAAGGAGAAGAGGCTTACCGGGTGGGAGAGAAGGGAGGGGTGGGGAAGTATGCCGCCATCGTCGCCTCTGGATGGCTGCGTCGCCGCCGCCGGCGCTGCCGCCGCCGCCGCCACCGAATCGCAGGAGAGAGAGAGGTCGGGGACTTGCGGAGAGAGGGCTCGAACCTTTTCTTCTCGCGTACCGTTTCGTCCATCGCGGGAGGGATTGGTTCCACGGGTAGAGGGGCGAGGATTATATCCCGGATAGTTTCACCTGGTTTGGCAGGGATTGGGCGGGGGTGTAGCCCCGACCGGGTTTAACCGAACACACTTATAAAGCAGGCCGGGGTCGTATCCCGGTCGGGTCGAAACCACGGGGTTCGGCGGGGATTGGGCGCAAATCCCGGCGGGGGAGGGGCTAACCGAACAAGGCCTTAAGAGTTCAATATTAATCATGTTAATATTATATTTAATATTCTCATACATATCAAGTGACATTGGCGACCTTTTTTACTATCAAATCCTCACACACACACACTCTCCCTCCCTCTTCCTCACTCTCTCTCCCCCTCTCCCTCTCTCTGTCTCTCTAACACACACGCATATCCATCTTATTGGGTACGGGACCATAATCAATCTATTTCACACACACAGACGCTAGTGCATAACAATATGGATTATGTGTATTATATTTGCCACCACAACTGAGGGAATTAATTTCATGTAAATCGGCCAGCCACAGCTCCATGACAAACAATACATCTAAATTCTCAGTGTTATTTTTATGTAATATGCATTATCTTTATACTATTTCTTGAATGTGTTCAAACTATTACTTGAACTTTCTACCACCAAATGATATCTAAATTCTCTCTCTCTCTCTCTCTCTCTCACACACACACACACACACTGATATTATGGGACCAAAAACTTTTACCAATTACCATATTGTTACTTTTGTTGTCCACAAAATGCGGCGACGTAATTCTGAGGAAATAAAATGCAGAGTTGACCAAAACAATTAACCACTATACTTGATGTAGAAGATGATGAAAGTATAAGGCTGCTGACAACAACACCAAATGAAACTTCAAGAACATCACCCGCACAGGGATTAAAATCTATAACCATACAAACTCAACTTCAACATGACTCTCCAGTCTCCAGCATCAGTAAAATCACTGGTTATCCTCCCCAGCCTACTTTGAGGTTGCTCGAACCTGCATAACATTTGACAAAAAACAGCTTATTTTCTTACTAATCCCTAGATGAACTCTAGACATAAACAAACTCTGTATAGTAAGCAATTAGATGCAGAGCCATTTTAACGAGAGGCGGTGTTGAAAGGCGAGGATGAATATTATCTTGTGCAGACTCCATCGCACGAGGCTTCAAGAACGTTGTGGCCAACCACTTTTTTGCCGTGGAAGGCAGTAGCTTCCCCGCCGGAGCCAGGAGGCCACTCTTCCTCGTCGGATCTCGTAAGAACAGATATCGGTGGAGTGCTTCTTTGCTGGATCTCACATGGAAGGGCATCCTCCTCGTCGGAGCAGGGGAGGACGCCCTTGCATCAGCCTCGTCGGCGGGAACGGCGTGATAAACAACGCACGTTTCTCCAAAATTAACGACGAAGCGAACGAGACGGCACTGGGCGCAAGGGGGTGATCATAAACGTTGGCAACTATGAGGTGATTGAGTCTCCCTCGTTATCAACTTCATACACGTTATCAACACGCTCTACCGAGAGCGAACGAGAGACGAAGACATTCCGACGAACCCCAATTCCGGCCACCACGCACACCCATGTGCTGGAGCGATTGAATAGGAGGAATGTAACCAGCATGTGGAAGGGACGACGCATGGAATTCCTTCGAAGATTGCCGATCATGGCCTGATTGCTGGAGAGGTCGACTTCCACGCCGCTCACTGCAAAAACATCAATTAGGAGAAAGCAAATTCATTATCTTCTGTGATTAACCTCAATGATTTAATAATTAATTTGATTGTTTTCACTTGTATGCTATGCACTCACGCGAGTCACTTCCATCTGAGCGTGAGAAGAATTCATCTATTCCATTTCCACTTCAGAAGCAAGACGACACCGTCTTCAGCTGGGAGGAACATAAAGAAGGGAATTAGGGATGAATGTTTACCTGTGAGTGATGCACAGGAGGATCAAGCGCCGCATACAACCATGCATATACCAAAGTCTTGATCTAATTGGTATAATAATCAGGTGCTTCTTTCCTATTTTAATACCTTTGGCTCTCCTCATTGAGGCGCACGCAGCAGCACAGATGCATCCACATCGGCGCGCCCTAGCTCGCCGAGCAACACCCGCAGCCGCGTTCGCCTCGGCTCCGGCAACATGTGCACCCGCGCCACAAGCCCACCATCGCCAACGTCCGTGCTTGCCTTGGCCCTCTGTGCGCGACGACGACTCCTGGCGGGCTATGGAAGCGACGGCGAACAACCGCTTACAGCGCGTCAACCAACAGAAACGGCTGCGGCTCCGTACAGCTTGTCTCCAGCGCATCTGCGCATGTTCGCAGCTCCGCATCTTGCCGCCGGGCGGTTACATCCTCTCAAATCCGACCAAGGGATCTACGTCGCGGCCGCCATCTAGCACGGCGGGGATGTCGTCATCGACGTCGTCCTGGTGCTTGGTCTTGTCGAGCATCCGGGTGTATGCGTCGTTGACGTTGCAGAGGCCTGGATCGAAGAGGATTCGATCTAAGGCCTCTCATTCAGTCATCCTCCTTCCCGATCAATGTGCATCTCTATGAGGAGAATGGGAGCTAGGAAAGGAAAGAGAACGTGAGAGAGGAACGAGATTGGCATCCATGCATGGGTTTCTGTCTCTAAGTTAATTTCCTTCCTTTCAAGTGCGAGGGGAGGCGTAGGGATGTCTTCGCTCGGTGGGACTAACAAGAAGAATTGGCGATTTAAGGTAAGGTTAATTAATTTAGATTTGATCTTTAGATATTGATCGTGATTGATTTTTTCACATAAATGCATTACTAAATAATTTGTGCTAGCATGGAAAGTTCTGACCGGTTTAGATTTTTTTTTTCCGTTGTGTGAGAGGGTGACGCGAAACTAAACCGGTGGGGTGGGGGGACAGGACGAAAAAAACCCAGCGAAAGTGGTGGGACGAAATAAAACCAGCGAAAAATAACGGGCGGGCTATTCACCAACTGCTCCATTAGGAGTAGGGATATATGATATTCTCTCAATTACTGACTAATAAACATTGTGTTTGTGAAAAATTAAATATGCTTCATGCAATCATATATCTATTGTAGTACAAATAGACGGGTGCAGCAACGCGCGCCATTAATGATCTAGTGCCTATTAAAACGCCGACATGCCCACTCGGTTTTAGAAGGCTTGTCCAGTTGTACCCCAGGCGCATTAAAAATGCGTAGAATGTCCAAAGTCCGCATGTGGCACAGAACACATTGATTCTCATATGATACCTGTGAGTTGCTCCTCTCGCAAAGCTAAATGATAGTTGATGTGGTATGTGCAACTGAAAAATATAACATCATATCTACTCGATGAATAATCTATGGAGCTCCAAATAGAAAGCCAAAAATCATGTTTCCGGGAGAAAGGGTCATTTCATTTTTCTTGTATTGTTGCCAGTATAGTGGTATACTGTGTACTCATAGAACAATATGCATCCATATAATGATTTGACACTTTCCAAAAATGTTAGCTTCCTATGCAAAGTAATAGGTAATACCAAATTTCAAGGTCATCATGCTCAACATACGCCGTTGGATAGAAAAATAATGATGGTTCAAACAAGGTGGGAGCATCTAATTCATCTCTCTCTCCCTCTCTCCATACTTAAAAGATCATAGAGCCAACATGTTTATTCCAAAAGTCTGGTGAGGCCATGGACATAGATACAAATAATGGAATATGCTAATCTACCGGACAACTCAGTTGGAGGCGTCGAATGAACCTGAATAAAAAATTCAGAGCAACTTCTAGAGAGGAGTACAAACAATTCAGTGGCTCCGAGCGATCCCAATTCAAAGGGTTCGGGTCATTTAGGCAAAAACCTAGCCCCAAAATCCGCATCATCCTTGTGTGCGAAAACAAATAATATTCGTGGACTTGGAGGGGGCAATCGTTTTGTCACCTTAGATTGGACTTGTGCGGAATCAAAGTTTGGAGATGTTGATGAGTTCACACCTTCCCTAACATGGTAGGCGCTGCTGGCCACATGGGAGGGGGCAAATGCCTACCGTAGGGGTTTGTCCCAGGTGCCTGATGTGCCACATGTCAGTGAAAAGGTTTCTCACCTTGACTCCCAGATAGGCCATGCCTCCATGATTGATCTTATGCCGACACCCTCTTTTCTAACTAAAAGAGAAGAACACAAAAACAAACATGTTTCAATTTAATATATAGATCTATCAACCTTCACTAGCAAATTAAAGCTTTTCACTTATTTCCAACTTTGTACAATTTTATTTTTCTTATGGAAGCATGGACTATCTATATTAACCTAATACACATTACAAAATTTATTTTGAACATTCATAAGATCAATAGTACCGTTGAGTTCACATTTTAAAGAAATTCCCAATGGTATAATTGTAAGAATATACATCTCATACATTGTTGGTCTTATCAACGATTAAAGTACATCTTGAAATACATATTGGCAATATAAATCCGAATGAAGGTTGCAAAATACTTACGTTGTTCACAATGACTCATGTGAGAACATGAGAAGGATCATCAAGCCAATCTCGAATGGTTCTTGCCTTGCTTTGTTCTTCTCACCTTTTCACACTACAACTTTTAACTTTGATTTATACTTGAGAGGCAGTATCATGTCTATTTCGTGAGGCACATTGCTCCAATAGGCTTGCTTGCATGAGGTCGTTGCGCGAAAACGATCTTTTCATTCGTGACCTATGGCAGGAGGCCATGGATCGACTCTTGGGCCACAAGAGAAATTCTCTACACTTTGATGCCTCTTATGGTGTGGATTCTCCATTAGTTGATAGAGTGTGGTGTGGTAGGCCGTGTTTCACCCTCCATTTTTTATGGAGTTGTTTCGGTGTGGTTGGCCGATATCCTAGGCTTCATGCTTAGATCTTTATAGGGGTCATGCGTTCTATTGTACTTGACAGGGTGTTTATGTTTGTGTCGTGTATCCCTCTTCTTCCTTAACACTCTTGTAGGGTTTGATTTCTTTTCTTTGGGAATGAGAAATTAATTTTTTTTATCTACATCTATACCATTATAGAAAGAGCGAGTTGCAAAAATCCAATATATCTCATCTGTCAACCGTGTCTATCCAACAATCCACGTCGCTTCGGTATTTAGCGTTAAACACGTTTAGCACTAAGCACATTTAGCACTCTCTCCTAATAAATAGTACGCCTAATATCAACGTCAACGTTAACCAAGTAATTACATCCTACCAAATGTTAGCGTGCAATACAATGTACATACACATTTTTTTTGAAACATGCACACACAGTTACTAGTAACTTTTTTTTAGGGGAACACAGTTACTAGTAACTGAAAACAACAAGTTGGATTGGTTCAGGCAAGACCCGGTTGTCACACCATTTTTTTTTTCTGAGAACAGCCCGGTTTACATTCGAAAGCTTCACAGCCCAAAACAACCACGTCGTCGACATTTCAAGCCCACTAAACCCGTGCCGCCGCTCAAGAAGGCCCAGCTCGCCAGCCTCACCTCTCGTGGCCCTCACGCTTGCGTCCCGGCCAACCCTACTTGACCTCCTCGCCCCGCAAAACCCTAACGAGCGGCGAGCCGCCTCTCTCTCTCTGAGCATCATTCACCCTCGCCCCCCAATCCCGCCGCGCGCGCCCCCATCGCGGCCGCCCCTGAGCTCCCGCCCCGGAACCTTCTAGAACGCGCGGATCGCCGCAGCAGCCAGCCCGCCGGCCGGCGCGCGGCCATCGCCGCCACCGACGCGCGCATGGAGAAGCTCCGCATCCACCACTGCGGCGGCCGCGCGGTCGCCTGGGCCCCCTCCCCCATCGTCGCCCTCGCCACCTCCCCCTGCGCCTCCCAGGTCGCCGCCGCGCGAGAGGACGGCTCCCTCGAGCTCTGGCTCGTCTCCCCCGGCTCGGTCGGGTGGCACAACCAGCTCGTACGCTCCCTCCCCCCCTCACCCTCCTCGCCGCGCCGCGCCGAGGTTTCTGCGAGCGACCCCGGGATTTCGCCGTGACCTGATTTTGGGTTTCTGTGGCCGCAGACTATACAGGGAGGCGCGGAGTCGAGGGTCACATCGCTTGTGTGGGTGCCAAATGGCGCAGGGGGCCGTCTGCTCTCTTCCAGCGTCGATGGGTCGGTGGCTGAATGGGATCTCTTCCACCTGCAGCAAAAGGTGCCGCACTTCGCGTGCTTGTGCTACATTTCAGTTCCAATTCGAACGCACTCGTCATTTCAGAAACATAGGGGGATAGGTTTCCAACTTGTTGACAGTGTGTAGCAATGACCTGAAGTTCGAGTTTTGTGCATACCGCCCGTAAGCGTGTGATTGGGTTGTAGAATGCCTGGTCTTCTTACCATCTTGGGTGCAGAAAATGCAATGTGCTATAAGTGTTAACTGACATCAGTTCCATTGGATGGTTATACAACTGTTTTTATTTGAATTTACTTGTATGTTTATCGTGTTGCTATCCTGTTAGTTATTTTAAGTTTGTGGATGTAATCATGATGGCTTTATTATCCTCTTTTGTAGACTGTCCTAGATACCGTTGGGGTACCGGTCTGGCAGATGGCCATGGAGCCTATGGATGATCAATTGATTTCTGGAAATAAAAGCTCAGGATGTGCTGCAAATGGCCATGCGAATCATAATGGATCTACCGACTCTGAATTAAGTTATGTTGATGATGGTCAGAGCTCTGATGATGAAGATGATTCTGCAAAGACAAGCTCTTCGTATCGTGTGAATGAATTTCCGCGTTTGGCTCTAGCATGTGACGATGGTTCTGTACGCTTGTATAATGTGCCTGAATCTGGCCCGCTGACCTACTATAGATCTCTTCCAAGAGTGAGCGGTATGTCCTGTATATCTTTCGTCTCCCTGTTTTGGCAGTGATTTCAACTAGGGTGATTATTTATTTATGTGTGTGCTTACTTGCAGGACGAGTTTTGAGTGTGACATGGAGTAATGATGCCAAATTCATATTTTCGGGAAGTAGCGATGGGTATGTTAACATAACATTCCAGTGTAAATAGCTTTTTATGATGGATCATATGTGATTCTTCCCGTGTATATAATTAAACTGTTGAGCATCTTTCTTTCTCTTCTACAATTATTTCTCAGTTATAGGTCATCGCTTTTTTTTATGGGATGCAATCTCTATGGGTTCATTTTTGTGATATAGTCTTGTACTATGCTCTACAGATTAATCAGATGCTGGGATTCAACAATTTTCCATGAAAAGTATCGCATCACTGCTGGATTAGGGGGTGCTGGTAGTGGAAGTGAATTTTGTATATGGTCATTACTATTTCTAAGGTGAGACAACACATTTTCTTATGTTCAATGTTCTTCTCCCTCTACTTGCTTGTGTTGATTATTGCTGTTGCTATGTAGGTGCGGAACCCTTGTTAGCGGAGATAGTTCTGGGAGCGTTCAATTTTGGGATAACCGCCATGGAACTCTTCTGCAAGCCCACACTTACCATAAAGGCGATGTTAATGCACTAGCAACTGTGCCTAGTCAGAACCGGGTATTTTCTGCAGGATCTGATGGGCAGGTTGGTAGCATTGCTGAAACAGCTGTTAGGTGGATTAACTACACTTACGAAAAATTCTCTCTATGTGTGTTTTTGCCTTCAAAAACTCGAGAAGCTGTTTTTTATTGTTGAATGCAATACATGTTGGGACATTTTCTTAAATTATAGTTGTGCAGTAAATACACCATATAAATTGGAAATAGACTTCTCAATTAAATGTGTTAATTCTGTTCGTTGCAATTCAAGAACCCTTGAGTCAAGCATGCTGTACCTGGTTTTCTTCGCTTTCTCACTGAACGGTTGATCTCTAGGTAATTTTGTACAAGGCATCGAAAGATGAGTTCAGTGCTCATAATGAGAAGGTGGCCGAAGAGCAAATGCACAAGTGGGTCTATGTGGGATATGTTAGGGCTCATTCTCATGATGTAAGGGCATTGACTATGGCCGTACCAATATGCAAAGAAGGTTTGTGTTAGTGCATATTGTAACCTGACCTTCAATTGTGAGTACGCTGATTTATCTGTGTTCTTTTATTCTGTCAGATGCTGTACCAGAGGAAAAGGTGGTAAAGACTCGCCGCAAGGATGAATTCAGTTACCGCAAGTGGGCACATCTGGGTGTACCGATGCTCATTTCTGGTGGGGATGACACCAAGCTGTTTGCTTATTCTGCACGGGAGTTTACTCTATATGCACCTCATAACTTCTGCCCTGCACCTCAACGTCCATTGATAAATTTAGCAAGAGATTGCACAGTTAACGGAGATTCTGTGATGCTTGTCCAGTCTGTCAACTGCTTGGACGTTCTACTTGTGTCAGTTAAGAACAAACTGACTCCAAGTACATCGTCCGGAGGAGATGCTACGATACGACAAGTAGTTCATCTTAAAAGCAAGGGGTCTAGAAAAATAATAGCAAGTGCTGTCTCTACCAATGGAATGCTATTTGCCTATTCGGATTGTGTAAAGCCCTGCCTTTTCGCACTAAGACACAAGGGCGGAAAGAAGTTCTCTCTAGACAAAATAGAGTTGCCAAAGGGAATACCATGCTCTCAGAGCATGATGTTCACTGATGATTCATCCAGTCTGGTTCTATCTTGCAATGATGGGAAAATTTATGTAAGTGTTTCTTTGATCTGGCCCCCTTTTTGTACTCATAGGAGAATGATTAGTAGATGATCTCCATTATCTGTGCATTGTAACTGTTTAACTTATGCTGTTGCGGCTGCCATGCGCCTAAAGCTATTCATCTCATAGCTTATTGGAAACAATTCTAGTAGATTACAATATGCAGTTAAAACAGTCCATTTGAAGTTTTGTACATCCAGTATAGTACTATAAGATGTTGAACGTAGTAATAGCACGTCTAACTAAACTGAAGGTACAAATTGATACGGGTCCACTTCTATCTTTTTGGGCCTTATTACTCATACCTTTGCTAGCGTTGAATTGAGCATGAATGGTCAAATCACAAGGTTTAAAACTGGGATGTGATATCTATCCCCAAGTATTTGACTTTTCTTGTAGGGTGAAATACATCTTGATGATTGAGCCCATGGTGGTGTTTTTATTTTTGTCTTCTCATTCCTCTGTTATTTTGTTTCTGAACTTCATTTCTACTGCACAAATCAGGTTGTGGATATCGCGTCAAGAAAAATTTCAAATATATTTCGCCCTACAAGTAAGATAGATGGAACAAAAACTTCCAAAGAACCACCTGTCACAAAAATGTTTGTGAGTGCTGATGGGCAGTGGGTGGCTGCAGCTAACTGCTTTGGGGATGTCTACATATTTAACCTTGAGGTCCAGAGGTATGCTTCATATCAGTTGATTATGTGTGACCCTCCAAATGTGCTTTCATGCCTAGTAAGATACTAATAATTTACTAATGTATGGAGTACAATGTAATCTCGGCATTCACAAATTCTGATTTGCAGTCATATGACTTGGCAGACCATTAGTTTCATCTTTATGCATTGGAAGGCATGCTTTTTTTTTACCATATCTAAACCTTTTTCTATTATCTGCAGGCAACACTGGTTCATACCGAGAATGAATGGTGGCTCGGTTACATCTGGTGGCTTTTGTCCCAAGAACAATGCCCTTGTCATAACTACCTCTAAAAATGAGGTATATGTATTTGATGTGGAAGCAAAAGAACTGGGCGAATGGTCTAAGCGTCATACACAGCAATTACCCACAAGATTCCAAGACTTTCCTGGAGAGGTCATTGGCCTCTCATTTCATAAAATGAGCCCGTTTTCAGTCATGGTATACAGTGCCAGGTAATAACCTTCTATTGCTTAGTATTTTGCTAGTTAGTGTCGTCTATTGCTGACCTGTTTTTGGCTAGTTCACTTATGCTGCCTGTGTTTTAATGTTCTGAGCCCTGTGCGTTAACACATTCTTGGTGCTTATTTAATACATATTTCATGAAGTGCTGATTTGTTTGATGGGCATTTGTGAGGATATCTGATTATATGGGAATTAATAGTCTCTGCTAGCTTTTTTTTTTTCCTTGTTACTAGAAGACTGACAATGATCAACATGACGCTGAACGCATAAATGTTTCTTTCTTTTCCAGGGCAATGTGCGTTATTGATTTTGGATTGCCAGTTGTTCAGGATGTCCAATTGTCAACATCAGAAAAGACAGACTCACAAAAGTCTGTGAAAACAAAGGTTAAGCGTAAACATCGTGACGAAGATTTGAAACAAGAGAAAAGGAATAACTTCACCTTCTTTGCATTTAAAGATCCGGTGCTGTTTGCTGGCCACCTACTGGACAGTTCAATTCTGGTAGTAGAGAAGCAATGGATGGATGTTGTCCAAGGATTCGGCCCACCGGTCCACAGACACATATACGGGACATGATCCATCCATCCATCCATAGTAGCATTTGAACTTGTGGCCCTCGTAACAGGCAGGCAGCCCATTCTTTTTCATCACCGCCATGAAATGTTTCCAACCCCAAGCAAGTTGTCTGGCATGACACTCCCAAGATGTAGCAGCACATAATGTCTGCTATTATCATCTGGCGAGATAGCAGTCTGGGTCAATTTCTCTTTGGTGGCTTTTGTTTCTTGAGTAGCCTCGTTGTATTCTTTTTCTTCACTGAAGTATGTTAGCGGACCCTTCACAGCGCCAGTTTTGTCATACTGTGTCAAAATGCGCAAATTTTGTCATATGTAAACAATGTATCATCTACTGTTATGTCAACATATCTCGTTTGTCTAAGCCTTTGTGCTTGTGTGTACGTGAGCAAACGATAGAACATCAAGGATGAAACCCGTACAATACAATCGTTGGTGGACTGATATTTTGTACTCCCTCCGTCCGAAAATAGTTGTCATCAAGATGGATAAAAAGGGATGTATTTAGAACTAATATACATCTAGATACATCTCCTTCTATTCATTTTGATGACAAGTATTTCCGGACGGAGGGAGTATTTTTAGTTCGTCATTCATCAAAAAACATGATAACTCATTGAATCGCAGCCGACTGGACCTAAAAATTAAAGTTGGGATTTTTGTTGATGATCATATCCTCTTTTTTTCGTTCACAGGTCACATGTTTTTTATCTCAATAATTTGGTAGCTTTAATCCATGGTAAGTAATATGATTGAGCGGCGTAAGGAGATGTGCGATGAAATATGGTGTTGGATTGAATGACTTAAGGCCAGCACGACCTGAACACGACCCCGGCTAGCATGACCCCAAATGGACATCCGTTCTGTTCGGATTTTGTCCGTTTGGGATGGGCAAAAGAGCGGCGTCCAGCCTATTTGTGTTGGTCGTGCTCCCAACAGGCGGTCCGGCTGATTGGAATTTTTGTAAAGTGAATGGAAAACTGAAATTTTGGCACCGCGGTCATAACTCATGTCAGCGGCCATAGTTCATGTCGGCCAGATCGTCAGCGGCCGGCACGCATGCCAGCCTACAAAATGATCACCCCCAAGCTTTTAGGCCGATAACAAAGCAAGCGGCTGGGACACTTGCCAGCCTACAAAATGATCAACCCCCATAGTTTTCACGTCGGCAATGAAGCCAGCGGTTGGCACACTTGCCATCCTACAACAAACGACCATAGTTCATGCTGTCTTGGTCGAACATCTCCTTTTGCCTTTTCTCGAACCAACTTCTTCTCTAAGGAGACATGTTGGTCAAGTCCACGGTCATGCTGGCTAGCCCACCTCTTTTGCTTTGGTGTCGGCATTGGTGGCCTCGGTCGCGAGCTTCTTCGTTCGGACGACGTCCTTCATGTCGAGCTTCCTCCTCTTGACGGCCTCTTCATGTCGAGCTTTTTTGTTTGGAGCTCCATGTGTATCCTCATTTGCTCCTCCTTTTCTTGGCGCTTCCTCTCGTCCATTACTTCCTTTTGGGTCATCATGCCTTGCAAAGTTTCTTGCAAGGCAAAAGAGGCTGCATCACGCTTCTCGTCCACCTTCGAGTTAGTCTTTTCCCTCGGCCTCTTCACTCCATCTTCATCCCCAACCACAGGTACCGACCCTCCATTCTTCTTTAGAGCTGCATATTGATCTTTGAACTTGGGGAAATCTTTGATGAGCGTCCGACAATGGGTGAGGGTGAATGGCTTCTTGGAATGTCGGGCGTTGGAGGCTTCCAAAGTTTGGAATGCCTACACAATCAAAGCGAAGGCCATAGTGTAATACTAACGACACATAATGCAAGAAACATGCACCAAACATGAGCATGTCATAGGAACAAAGAGAAGAAGTTCATACCAAGTCGCTCACGCCTAGGGCACTCACGGGACGGGCTTCAACGCTCTCAAGCGCAACACAAAACTTGTTGCATTCTTGTTGAATAAACCCCATCTCTTTTGGATTGAGTTGATGCCATGGGTGCTCGCAAACTTGTAGGGACGAAAATTCCTACGTTCATGAAAGGCTGTATGAACTCTTTCCCAAAATACGACACCTTTTTGCTCGGCTCCGGTCTTGGGATCTTGCCCGATCTCCTTCCAACTCTCGCAAATCAACATGCCCTCATCTTTGGTGTACGATCCCGTGCGAATGATTTTCTTCCTCCATTGTGCATTGGCTCTTTGGGTGAGCTCATCGACAAACAAATGCTCCTCCTCAATGTCGACACCCTCTTCTTCCTCTTCGCAATAGATCTCTTCATGCCATGAGTCGCCATGGTCGTCGGCCTCTTCTTCTTCGTGGCCACCAAAGTGTTCGACACCATCTTGGCTTTGGGTCTCACCGGGATCGGAGCCTTGGCCTTGGCCGTCGGGGTGGAAGGCTTTGCCACGACCATCGTAGATGATGTTCTCCATGAATTCGTTGAAGTCGGGGACGTTGTCCGCCGATGTTGGGTTGGGCGTTCCGTCAAACAGGGCGTAGGGAAGGGAGGGGCAGCCACCAAGGAGGGAAAGGCCCTCCTTGGGGCGCCGGCCAAGGGGGAGGAGTCTAGTCCAATCCCCCCCCCCCCAACACACACACAAAAGAAAAGGGGGTCACTTCCTATTGGGCCATGGTGCCTAATACTCCTTCCACCACTTGGTCTTTTAAGCCCTGTTGATATAAAGCCTCCTAACAATTATTAGAGCCTTTTATTATTAATATAACATAACCAAAAACCCCGTATGTAGTCACCTGTGTCTGGCCAGACGATGATTGATGTCGTCACACCGAGAGGGTCCTAAGAATATCTCTCCATGGTTGGAGGAGAAAATCCCACTCTCGAGCTATCTAGTCCCTTGTCAAACTTTTCGATGAACCTGTAAGTTGTCGTTATGATCACCGTGTTACAGATGATGTTTGAGCAACCCCAAAGTTCATGGTACGGTAGGAAGTTACTACAATACTCTCATCGTCTAATGAACTAAAAACACATTACAACACTCCTTGTTATAACAATTGATTTAAGACGATATTATCTCAAAGTATAACAAACAAGTTTGTGTTGATTCAATATGATCTTTCTTTTAACGTCATACTCTCAATGTTTGTTTTGGAACTATCGTTACACTTAACGACATCCTAATATCCGGAAAACATGATCACCAACAACACTTGAGCCAATCTTAGAGGCAAGACTAGGAACCTATACTTTATCGTTTATCACTTCACACGTGCATGTGAGTTTTGCACTGAATCACATATTTCACGATCATAGCAGTTATAACATGAAATATAAACTCTTTAATTATGAAAATGAAAAAACAATAATACAATATTATTGCATGTAGGGCCTATTTCCAACACTCGACTTGTACCGCCCCTATCCCTGATGGTAGGATATAGAAGGCTACCACCACAGAGCTAGGGCTGGGCCAACCCATGCCCTAGCTCGCCCAGCCATGCAATTTTTTTTGTAAGGTATACCTATTATTGAGTATTTGACAAAAAACTACCACATTTCACGTTTTCGTCCCACAGAACTACCACATTTTGAAAAATGACCGAAAACTCCAGATTAGCGTTGATTTCGTGACAAAAAACTACTAGGTCGAGTTGAAGACAGATTTAGCTCGTTTAAACATTATTCTGACAGGGCTAGCCCACTTGTCAGAATGGCGGCCATGCTAACGGCTAACGGCGCTCGCCTGCCGCCCGTTAGGCCCGCACGTCGATCGGACCCGGTCGGACCAGGACTAACCTAGCCGACCGGCTCGCTCGTCGTTGTCCCCCCTCACTCTCCCCCGAGCTCACTCACTCACTCACTCTGCTCATCCTATGCTATCCATTGCTTCTCTTCTCATTCTTGCTCTCCGACGATGCCGCGGCCATGCCGTCGTGGCCCAACAATAACGAGACCTCTGACGATGAGGAGTACATGAGCGAGTTCAGTAGCATGCAGATGGAGTACTTTGTAAGTCAGCTCAGTCTCTCCTCTTATCTGCTAGGGTTAGGGTTTGAAGAAGGATCGGTATTTCTCCATGGGACAATTGGTTTTATGCCCCTAGTTGTGCCCCACTCGACATGATTGCCCCTAATTTCTAAAAGCCAACGGTTCTGTCCATTCCACTTTGGTCGTCTTGTGCTTCTGCCCTTTGACCGTTTGACCGTCACTTTGAAAACTTCATAACTAATTCATACTAAATCAGAAAAATGCAAATAAGATACCAAAATGTTCGAAAAAACATCACATGTATGTCAATGTCACTTGCATTCATGATAAAAGTGTTGGTAAGTGCCCATCCGAGTTTTAGCTCATATCACACCACCATGAGCAGTAAAATCTTAAAATGTTAAAAAAAATCCAAAAAAATTGGCATCAAAGATTAACAAATGTTTTCAGTACTTGCCAAGTTTCATGAGGGAATGACATTTGTGGAAGTCATGGCAAGAAAAACAATCAACACTCCAAAATAGATTGTTTTTTTCCATGACTTCCACAAATGTCATTCCCGGATAAAACTTGGCAAGCACTTAAAACATTTGTCATTCTTTGAAACCAATTTTTTTTGGATTTTTTTGAACTTTTTAAGATTTTACTATTCATGGTTGTGTGATAAGAGCTAAAACTTGGATGGGCACTTACCAACACTTTTGCAATGAATGCAAGTGACATTGACATACAAGTGATGTTTTTCGAAACATTTTGGTATCTTATTTGCATTTTTTTGGATTTAGTATGAATTAGTTATGAAGTTTTTAAAGTGACGGTCAAACGGTTAAAGGACAAAAGCACAAGACGACCAAAGTGGGTAGAACCACTGGCTTTTGGAAATTAGGGGCAATCATGTCGAGTGGGACACAACTAGGGGCATAAAACCAATTATCCCTTTCTCCATTAAGTTCATATATGTGAGGTGTAGTTGATATATATGGGCTTGTCACTAAATCTGACCGTAGGTGCATCCTGCACAGGCAGAGGGCAGGAAAATTTGTGGCATTTGAAGGCACTGACACTGGCAGGAGATTCATATGATGTGCAACTGAGGTAATGAACCAAGTTGTCATGGCTGTGATTGATTCATTTTGTACTTTTTTGAATATTGCTGCTTTTCTCAATTTTTCTTAATTGTAAGAACATTGCTATGTCTAACTTCTGTACTTGTTGCAAAGAGCAATGGAAACATAGCACTGATTTATATTTGTAGTATACAGTTAGCTAGTGTAGTGTAGCTCCTACATATATGACTACTGTTTATGATTTGTTATTGTGAATAAGTTTCTTAATGAAGAATAAAGCTCACTGTAGATTTAACTGAATTTTCAGGATGGTGTGAACTGTGGTGTTTTAGAGTGGGAGCTTAACCAAGCTCTGGGATATGTACCATGAGCAGAACCTTGGTAGAGTCCAGGATAATGAGGCTCATGAGATAGAGGTTGCAAAACGGAAGAAGGAGCTGGAATCTTTGGCCAATCAGTACAACCAACTTGTGAATGATGTTTCCAACTTGTTTGATTATCAGGATGGAATGAAATCTCATGACATGGATTACACAAGCCAGGCAGTCAATGAACTGAAGGAGAAGAAGAGGCAACTTGAGGAGCAGTCAAAAATTGAGGTTCAAATGGAGAAGCTTAAGCTAAAAAAATGAACAGAGGTGCATCCTGCAGAGTTAAGCTGATATAATTCGTAACACCAGGAAGGCCATGAAGGAGGCAGATGTGGAAAGGAACCTCCTTAAAGAAGAGAAGAAGAAGCTGGAGCATATCATTGCGGAGCTTCTAAAGTCTGGTCATGGGTGCAAAGAAAAGCTAGACAAGATCAAAGAAGTTGTCATGGAGGAGTGAAGTGGTACCTATGGTTGGTAAGTTAATATGAGGCCTATATATATAACTGGCCTAGTACTAGAATCTGATGCAGATATGCATCTTAGTATTAATATGAACTCCCTATTAACTGCCTATGGTTTCATATCATTTTGGTTGTGTTGTTGGGTGCTGTAATGCCCCTGATCTATAATGCTCTAAGATTATCCTATGTGTAATGGCCCCTAAACCATATTATCCAGATGTTTTTATATCTCCTACCTGCAATTTGTTTCTGCCAGCTAGTTGTTGGTAATACTTACAGTGGAACCTGGTAACACCAAACAACAGTGAAACTGAAAATGAAACTTAACTTGCATTACATAGGAGGTAGCATAGATAACACAAATTGTCTGAGGATGCAACATAGATAGCATTACATAGATAGATAGCAGAGTACTCATAGATAGCACCAACACTGAATAACACTGACGAAACTGAATGTGAAACTGAATAGTTTCATATTCAGTTTCAGTTAGGCGCCTGCCCTGCTAAGCAGCCTGAGCGTCATACCTCCTGCTTCACTTGGGTAGGATGATTTGGCAGAATATGCACCTCCTGTTCTTCTTCATCTTTGTCTTAATCGATGAAGATGATGGGAGGAGGACGGCGACGAGCCTGCAGTGCTGGTGGTGCGATGATCTGGAGGTCGTCGTCCCCCTCTTGGTGATTGTCTCCGTTTGCTTGAGCCGTAGATTGTGCTGGAGCGATGTAGTGGTGGTCTGCCCACCGCTGCCTCTGCCCAGCATCGGCGGAGCCCACCTCTTTCATTGCCCATAGGAGTATGTCTATGGGCTGGATCCCCTTACCTCCGTTCCCATACTGCTGTGCGTTGCTTCTCCTCACTCGTTGCCTTCTTCCTCACTTCGTCTGCTCCATCCACCAGCCCTTGAACGCTGGTCTACCTCACGGCGACCTTCATGTAGTCGAGGAAGAGGTCTTGGTCGCCGCGCACTGAACCATAAAGCATGACAACCCATCCCTTGCCAGTTGGGAATGGGTTGAGCCATGGGTCCGAAGAAGAGGAAGAAGAAGTCATGGTTGGAGCAGGAAGTGGTGAGTGCAGTGGTGGTGAGAGAGGTGAAGTTGTGGTGAGTGATGTGAGTAGAGTAGCTGAAGGAAGAGGAGATGTAGTAAAGTTGGGGGAGGTAAAGAGAGGTGGAGTGAGGTAGTGGAGAAGTAAAACTTGTGCAGCAGTAGTTGACTGGGTGGTAGTTGTGCAATAGTTATTATGTGGTGAAACTTGTGCTGGTTAAGTGATGTTAGTTGAAACTTTGATGACACACAAGTATATGGGATCTATCGTAGTCCTTTCGATAAGTAAGAGTGTCGAACCCAACGAGGAGCAGAAGAAAATGACAAGAGGTTTTTAGTAAGGTATTTCACTACAAGCACTGAAATTATAGGTAACAGATAGTTTTGTGATAAGATAATTTGTAATGGGTAACAAGCAATGAAAGTAAATAAAGTGCAGCAAGGTGGCTCAATCCTTTTTGTAGGAAAGGACAAGCCTGGACAATTTCTTATAATGAGAAAAGCGCTCCCGAGGACTCATGGGAATTATCGTCAAGCTAGTTTTCATCACGCTCATATGATTCGCGTTCGGTACTTTAATAATTTGATATGTGGGTGGACCGGTGCTTGGGTACTGTCCTTTCTTGGACAAGCATCCCACTTATGATTAACCCCTATTGCAAGCATCCGCAACTACAAAAGAAGTATTAAGGTAAACCTAACCATAGCATGAAACTAGTGGATCCAAATCAGCCCCTTATGAAGCAACGCATAAACTAGGGTTTAAGCTTCTGTTACTCTAGCAACCCATCATCTACTTATTACTTCCCAATGCCTTCCTATAGGCCCAAATAATGGTGAAGTGTCATGTAGTCGACGTTCACATAACACCACTAGAGGAGAGGCAACATACATCTCATCAAAATATCGAACGAATACCAAATTCACATGACTACTAATAGCAAGACTTCACCCATGTCCTCAGGAACAAACGTAACTACTCACAAAGCATATTCATGTTCATGATCAGAGGAGTATTAATATGCATTAAGGATATGAACATATGATCTTCCACCAAGTAAACCAATCAGCATCAACTACAAGGAGTAATCAACACTACTAGCAACCCACAGGTACCAATTTGTGGTTTTGATACAAGATTGGATACTAGGGTTTTGAGAGGAGATGGTGCTGGTGAAGATGTTGATGGAGATTGACCCCCTCCCAATGAGAGGATCGTTGGTGATGACAACGGTGACAATTTCCCCCTCCCGGAGGGAAGTTTCCCCAGTAGAACAGCTCCGCCGGAGCCCTAGATTGGTTCCGCCAAGGTTCCGCCTCGTGGCGGCGGAGTTTCATCCCGTAAGCTTGCTTATGATTTTTTCCAGGGTAAAAGCACCGGAGGGCCACCAGGGAGTCCAGGAGACAGGGGGCGCACCTAGTAGGGGGAGGGGGGGCGCCCCCACCCTCCTGGCCAGGGTGTGGGCCCCCTTTGGTATTTTCTTCACTCAATAATTCTTATTAATTCCAAAAATGAATTCCGTGGAGTTTCAGGATTTTTGGAGCTGTGCAGAATGGGTTTCCAATATTTGCTCCTTTTCCAGCCAGAATTGCAGCTGCCGGCATTCTCCCTCTTCATGATAAACCTTGTAAAATAAGAGAGAATAGCCATAAGTATTGTGACATAACGTGTAATAACAGCCCATAATGCAATAAATATTGATATAAAAGCATGATGCAAAATGGACGTATCAACTCCCCCAAGCTTAGACCTCGCTTGTCCTCAAGCGGAAGCCGATATCGAAAAATATGTCCACATGTTTAGAGATAGAGGTGTCGATAAAAAAAATACGGACATGAGGGCATCATGATCACTCTTATAACAACAACATATATAGATTTTTGTCATATGATTTCTTATACTCAAGTGACAATCAATTCACAATGTCAAGTATGGATCATAAACTTCATTGAGAACTAACAAACTATAATCTCAGTCATTGAAGCAATTGCAATTTATCATAACCTCAGAAAGAGTCAAGAATAGAGCTTTTCAGCAAGTCCACATACTCAACTATCATATAGTCTTCTACAATTGCTAACACTCATGCAATACTTATGGTTATGGAGTTTTAATCGGACACTGAGAAAGATGGGGGCTTATAGTGTTGCCTCCCAACGTATTCACCTTTGGGTGATGTCAACAATAATAGTTCATGCTAACTTACATCCAATTGGATATATATATCAGGATCTTTCCAACACGAGCTGCTTGCCAAAGGATAAAACTGAAAAAGGGAAAGGTGAAGATCACCATGACTCTTGCATAATGTAAAGACATAAAATAAAAGATAGGCCCTTCGCAGAGGGAAGCAGAGGTTGTCATGTGCTTTTAGGTTAGATGCACAAAATCTTAATGCAAAAGAACGTCACTTTATATTGCCACTTGTGATATGAACCTTTATTATGCAGTCCGTCGCTTTTATTACTTCCATATCACACGATCGTATAAAGCTTATTTTCTCTACACTAATAAGTCATACATATTTAGTGAGCAATTTTTATTGCTTGCAACATGACAACTTACTTGAAGGATCTTACTCAATCCATAGGTAGGTACGGTGGACTCTCATGGCAAAACTGGGTTTAAGGATATTTGGAAGCACAAGTAGTATCTCTACTTCGTGCAAGGAATTTTTGGCTAGCATGAGGGGGAAAGGCAAGCTCAACATGTTGGGAAGATCAATGACAATATACTTTAACTAAGATGTGAGAAAATATAACCCATTACGTTGTCTTCCTTGTCCAACATCAACTCTTTAGCATGTCATACTTAATGAGTGCTCACAATCATAAAAGATGTCCAAGATAGTATATTTATATGTGAGAACCTCTCTTTCTTTATTACTTCCTATTAATTGCAACGATGACCAAAACTATGTTTGTCAACTCTCAACAACTTTTATGCCTCATACTCTTTATATGTGAAGTCATTACTATCCATAAGATTAATATGAACTCTTTTTTATTTCTTTTTATTCTTTCTATTTTCTCAAGATCATAGCAAGATAGCAAAGCCCTTGACCCAACACTAATCTTTATTATATAGCTCACGGACTCGATTACATAAAGAGATCACAAAGCAAAACTCAAAACTACTTCATACCACTTTATTCTACTAGATCAAGATATTACTAAAGGGATCGAACTAAGTAAAACGGTAAAGATAGGAGTGTGATGGTGATACGATACCGGGGCACCTCCCCCAAGCTTGGCAGTTGCCAAGGGGAGTGCCCATACCCATGTGATTATGTCCTCGGAGGCGATGATGATGGCGGATAATCGCACATCGAGCGTAAAAGCTCCTCCAACTTGCGGATAATGCCCTTGAGTCCAATGATATGACCCTTCAACAAAATATTTTCCTGTGTGAGATACTTGTTTTGTATGCGAGCTAGCTCAATCATCTTGAAAGCTTCAATCTCAGTTGGAGTAAAGAGGTTAGGTAGAGGTTGAGGGATGTTTTCTTCTTCCACCGCCGAAGCTTGATCCTCCATGGCCTTCTTGATCCCTTCATCCTTGTTGATCTCCTCAGGTTCTTCTCTTTTCAGCTCTATCTTCAATAACCAAGCATCCTTGTCTTCATTGTTGAAGGAGGGTGACGTCATGATGCTCTAGATCTGTCAAAAAAAACAGCTCGAAACAAAAACCGAGGATTTTTGCGTGATACGGTGGTCAAAACCTTCGGGAGATTATATAATGAATTTTTACCGACAAAAAGGAGTAACGTGCAAGAAAACGGAGTCCGTGAGGCACACGAGGTGCCCACAAGACAGGGAGGGCGTGCCCAGTAAGGGTGGGCGCGCCCTCCACCCTCGTGGAGGCCTCGTGTCCTTCCCGGAGTACTTCTTGCTTTCCAAAATTCTTAAATATTCCAAAACAAAGAAAAATTACCATTAGAACTGTTTTGGAGTCGGTTTACTTATCGTACCACATACCTATTCCTTTTCGGAGTCTGAAACATTCTGGAAAGTGTCCCTTATGTATTCCTCCGGGGTTACGGTTTCAATAATATTAGTTTCAACATTGATAGGATTACCTGAGATATAATGTTTAATTCTTTGACCGTTCACCACCCTCGGACTTGTGCCTTCGAAGTTGTTGATTTTTATGGCACCGGAACGATAGACCTCCTTGATAACATAAGGACCTTCCCATTTGGAGAGAAGTTTTCCTGCAAAAAATCTTAAACGAGAGTTTAATAGCAACACATAATCACCTACGTTAAATTCACGCTTTTGTATTCTTTTGTCATGCCATCTTTTAACTTTTTCTTTGAACAGCTTGGCATTCTCATAGGCCTGGGTTCTCCATTCATCAAGTGAGCTAATATCAAATAACCTCTTCTCACCGGCAAGTTTGAAGTCATAGTGGAGCTCTTTAATAGCCCAATATGCTTTACGTTCAAGTTCGAGAGGTAAGTGACATGCTTTTCCATATACCATCTTATACGGAGACATACCCATAGGATTTTTATATGCAGTTCTATAGGCCCATAATGCATCGTCAAGTTTCTTGGACCAATTCTTTCTAGATCTATTAACAATCTTTTGCAAAATTAATTTGAGCTCTCTATTGCTCAACTCTACTTGACCACTAGACTGCGAGTGATAAGGAGATGCAATTCTATAATAAACATCATACTTAGCAAGCATTTTACGAAAAGCACCATGAATAAAATGTGAACCACCATCAGTCATGAGATATCTAGGGACTCCAAACCTCGGAAAAATAACTTCTTTAAGCATCTTAATATAGGTGTTATGATCAACACTACAAGTTGGAATAGCTTCTACCCACTTAGTAACGTAATCAACAGCAACTAAAATATGTGTATATCCATTAGAGGCAGGAAAAGGTCCCATATAATCAAAGCCCCAAACATCAAATGGTTCGATAACAAGAGAATAATTCATAGGCATTTCTTGACGTCTACTAATATTACCAATTCTCTGACATTCATCACAAGACAATACAAACTTACGGGCATCTTTGAAGAGAGTAGGCAATAAAAACCGGATTGCAATACCTTATGTGCAGTTCTATCTCCAGCGTGGTGTCCTCCATATGCTTCGGAGTGACACTTGTGTAGGATCTGTTCCTGTTCATGCTCAGGTACACAATGTCTAATAACACCATCTACTCCTTCTTTATAAAGGCGTGGGTCATCCCAAAAGTAATGTCTTAATTCATAAAAGAACTTTTTCTTTTGCTGGTATGTGAAACTAGGTGGTATAAATTTAGCAACAATGTAATTAGCATAATCAGCATACCATGGAGCAGTACGAGAAGCATTTATGATAGCTAATTGTTCATCAAGAAAGCTATCATCAATAGATAGTGGGTCATCAAGAACATTCTCTAACCTAGACAAGTTGTCTGCAACGGGGTTCTCAACTCCCTTTCTATCAATAATATGCAAATCAAATTCTTGTAGCAAGAGAACCCATCTAATAAGTCTAGGTTTAGCATTTTTCTTTTCCATAAGATATTTAATAGCAGCATGATCAGTGTGAATAGTTACTTTAGAATCAGCAATATAAGGTCTGAACTTATCACAAGCAAATACAACTGCTAAGAATTCTTTTTCAGTGGTAGCATAATTTCTCTGAGCAGTGTCTAGAGTTTTACTAGCATATTGGATAACATTTAATTTCTTATCAACTCTTTGCCCTAGAACAGCACCTACAGCATAATCGCTAGCATCACACATAATTTCAAAGGGTAAGTTCCAATCAGGTGGCTGAACAATAGGTGCAGAAATCAAAGCTTTCTTAAGTATTTCAAATGCTTCTACACAATCATCATCGAAGACAAAGGGAATATCTTTTTGCAATAAATTAGTCAGAGGCCTAGAGATTTTAGAAAAGTCCTTAATGAACCTCCTATAAAAACCGGCATGACCAAGGAAACTTCTTATACCTTTAATGTCCTTGGGACACGCCATCTTTTCAATAGCACCAACTTTAGCTTTATCAACTTCAATACCTCTTTCAGAAATTTTATGCCCCAAGACAATGCCTTCATTAACCATAAAGTGTCACTTTTCCCAATTCAAGACGAGACTAGTGTCTTTACATCTCTGCAAAACTCGATCAAGGTTGCTCAAGCAATCATCAAAAGAGGATCCATAAACGGAGAAATCATCCATGAATACCTCACAAATCTTTTCACAAAAGTCAGAGAATATAGCCATCATGCATCTTTGAAAGGTAGCATGTGCATTACATAAACCAAAAGGCATACGTCTATAAGCAAAAGTACCGAAAGGGCAAGTAAAAGTAGTTTTTGATTGATCCTCCGCTGACACAGGTATTTGAGAGAAACCAGAATAACCATCTAGAAAGCAGAAATGTGTATGTTTGGATAGTCTTTCTAGCATTTGATCAATAAAAGGTAAAGGGTAATGATCTTTATTAGTAGCTTTATTTAATTTACGAAAATCAGTTACCATCCTATAACCTGTAATAATTCTTTGCCGAATCAATTCATCTTTATCATTAGGAACAACAGTAATACCTCCCTTCTTAGGGACGCAATGGACATGACTTACCCAATCACTATCAACAACGGGATAAATTATACCTGCCTCAAGGAGCTTTAGTGTCTCCTTTCTTACCACTTCTTTCATTTTAGGATTTAACCGCCGTTGAGGATCTCTAACTGGTTTGGCATCTTTCTCCAATTTTATGTTGTGTTGGCATAGAGTGGGACTAATGCCCTTAAGATCATCCAGAGTATATCCAATAGTGGCACAGTGCTTCTTCAGAGTTTTCAATAATCTTTCCTCTTCTTGCTCTGAAAGGTTAGCACTAATAATAACAGGATATATCTTCTTTTCATCAAGATAAGCATAGTTAAGATTATCAGGTAATGGTTTGAGCTCAAACACGGGATCACCCTTGGGTGGAGGAGGATCCCCTAGGATTTCAACATGTAAGTTGTGTTTCAGAATAGGACCCTGTTGAAGAAATACTTCATCTATTTCCCTTCTTTCATTCATAAACATATTATTTTCATGGTCTAGCAAATATTGTTCTAACGGATCAGTAGGAGGCACGACAATAGAAGCAAGACCAATAATTTCATCCTTACTAGGCAATTCTCTATCACGGGGATGTCTACAAAACTTAGCAAAATTAAACTCATGAGACATATCCCCTAAGCCAATTGTAACAACATCCTTTTTGCAATCAATCCTTGCATTAACAGTATTCAAGAAGGGTCTGCCAAATATAATGGGACAAAAGTCATCTTGTGGGGAACCAAGAACAAGAAAATCAGCATGATACTTAACTTTCCCACACAAGACTTCGACATCTCTAACAATCCCAACTGGTGCAATAGTATCTATATTGGCAAGCTTAATTGTAACATCAATACCTTCTAACTCAGCAGGTGCAATATCATGCATAATTTCATTATATAAGGAAATAGGTATTGCACTAGCACTAGCACCCATATCACATAAGCCATGATAACAATGATCTCCTATTTTAACAAAAATAACAGGCATGCCTACAACAGGCCTATGTATCTTAGCATCTGGTTTAACAATATTAGCAGTTTCACCACAGAAGTAAATAACATGCCCATCTATATTATCATCCAAGAGATCTTTAACCATAGCAATACTAGGTTCAACTTTAATTTGCTCAGGAGGTGTATATGTTCTAGTATTACTCTTACGAACCACAGTTGAAGCTTTAGCATGATCCTTTATTCTAATAGGAAAAGGTGGTTTCTCAACATAAGTAGTAGGAACAATAGGATCATTATAAGTGATAGTCTTTTCTTCAACTGTAATAGGTGCAACTACTTTTACTTCAGTGGGAGGATTATATTTAAACCACTTCTCCTTAGGGAGATCAACGTGAGTAGGAAAAGATTCACAGAAAGAAGCTACTATCTCAGAGTCAAGTCCATATTTAGTGCTAAATCCACAAAAAGCATCGGTATTCATAAAAGATTTAACACAATCAAACTTAGGTTTTATACCTGACTCCTTACCATCGTCGGAACCCCAATCTTCAAAGTTGCTTTTAATTATTTCCAATAAATCCCACTTGAATTCAGTAGTCTTCAGCATATAAGAACCAGCATAGGAAGTATCGAGCATGGTGCGATCATTGAGAGAAAGCCAAGCATAAAATTTTTGAATAATCATTTCTCTTGAGAGCTCATGATTGGGGCATGAATATAACATTGACTTAAGCCTCCCCCAATCTTGAGCGATTCTTTATCCTTCGCGAGGCCCGAAATTATATATGTAATTATGATCATGATGGACAAGATGCATAGGATAGAACTTCTGGTGAAATCCCAACTTCAATCGTTTATAGTTCCAAGATCCCGTATCATCACATAGCCTATACCATGTCAATGCATCTCCCTTCAAAGATAAAGGGAAGACCTTCCTCTTAACAACATCATCGGGAATACCTGCAAGCTTAAATAATCCACAAACTTCATCCACAAAGATAAGGTGTAAATCGGGATGCAATGTTCCATCTCCTGCAAAAGGATTAGCTAGCAGTTTCTCTATCATACCCGAAGGAATCTCAAAGTAAACATTTTCAGTAGGTTCAGTAGGTTGAGGAGAAACTCTTTGCTCTACTGGTCGGGGTGAAGATACCCGAACAAGCCCCTCAAAGGATTAGTTTCCATAGTAACAAGTGACAGAAAATTTCAGCACACTATATAAATGTTTCCTTACCAAGTTCCACTCACCAAAGGCGCTTCACTCCCTTGCAACGGCGCCAGAAAAGAGTCTTGATAACCCACAAGTATAGGGGATCTATCGTAGTCCTTTCGATAAGTAAGAGTGTCGAACCCAACGAGGAGCAGAAGGAAATGACAAGAGGTTTTCAGTAAGGTATTTCTCTGCAAGCACTGAAGTTATAGGTAACAACTAGTTTTGTAATAAGATAATTTGTAACGGGTAACAAGCAATGAAAGTAAATAAAGTGCAGCAAGGTGGCCCAATCCTTTTTGTAGCAAAGGACAAGCCTGGACAATTTCTTATAATGAGAAAAGCACTCCCGAGGACACATGGGAATTATCGTCAAGCTAGTTTTCATCACGCTCGTATGATTCGTGTTCGGTACTTTGATAATTTGGTATGTGGGTGGACCGATGCCTGGGTACTGCCCTTTCTTGGACAAGCATCCCACTTATTATTAACCCATATTGCAATCATTCGCAACTACAAAAAAAGTATTAAGGTAAACCTAACCATAGCATGAAACTAGTGGATCCAAATCAGCCCCTTATGAAGCAACGCATAAACTAGGGTTTAAGCTTCTGTTACTCTAGCAACCCATCATCTACTTATTACTTCCCAATACCTTCCTGTAGGCCCAAATAATGGTGAAGTGTCATGTAGTCAACGTTCACATAACACCACTAGAGGAGAGACAACATACATCTCATCAAAATATCGAATGAATACCAAATTCACATGACTACTTAATAGCAAGACTTCACCCATGTCCTCAGGAACAAACGTAACTACTCACAATGCATATTCATGTTCATGATCAGAGGAGTATTAATATGCATTAAGGATCTGAACATATGATCTTCCACCAAGTAAACCAATTACCATCAACTACAAGGAGTAATCAACACTACTAGCAACCCAGGTACCAATTTGTGGTTTTGATACAAGATTGGATACAAGAGATGAACTAGGGTTTTGAGAGGAGATGGTGCTGGTGAAGATGTTGATGGAGATTGACCCCCTCCCAACGAGAGGATCGTTGGTGATGACAATGGTGATGATTTCCCCCTCCCGGAGGGAAGTTTCCCCAGCTGAACAGCTCCGCCGGAGCCCTAGATTGGTTCCGCCTTGTGGCGGCAGATTTTCGTCCTGTAAGCTTGCTTATGATTTTTTCCAGGGTAAAAGCCTTCATATAGCAGAAGATGGGCACCGGAGGGCCGGCAGGGGGCCCAGGAGACAGGGGGGCGCACCTAGTAGGGTGGGGGGCGCCCCCACCCTCTTGGCCAGGGTGTGGGCCCCCTCTGGTATTTTCTTCGCTCAATAATTCTTATTAATTCCAAAAATGAATTCCATGGAGTTTCAGGATTTTTGGAGCTGTGCAGAATAGGTTTCCAATATTTGCTCCTTTTCCAGCCAAAATTCCAGCTGCCGGCATTCTCCCTCTTCATGATAAACCTTGTAAAATAAGAGAGAACAACCATAAGTATTGTGACATAACGTGTAATAATAACCCATAATGCAATAAATATTGATATAAAAGCATGATGCAAAATGGACGTATCAAACTTGTGTGGTGAAACTTGTGCCGATGACCAAGAACGATCCAGACTAATATAACTTCACATACATTCAGAGGACAAATTCAGAAAAAATCAGATAAATCCATGCGTACATTCAGAGCACAAATTCAGAAATTTTTGATAAATCCACACATACATTTAGAGTACAAATTCAGAAAATTCCGATAAATTCACGCATACAAGTGCGCATACATTCAGAGAAATTTCAGACAAGTGCGCATACATTCAGATAAATTTCAGACAAGTGCGCATACATTCAGATAACAATGCACAACTGAACCTCAAACAGTTTCAAGATGCCGAATCAAGGATTTTGCTCCACCTAGTCCTTGTGACTTGATAGCGATGGAAGGTTGCCCTATCTCTAGCCCACCAAATGATCAAATCATCGGTGATGTTTGTTCCATCTGGGAACGCCTCCCTGAACTATTTCACGTCGTTGGAGTTGCGTTCTGCCATAATCATGGCATCCAGCCTTTGGCGTCGCTCACGTGCCTGGGCCCTAAGACGCCTCCTTTCTGCTCTAGCGGCCCTTCTGTCTGCCATAGTACTCTCTTCCTGGTCGTCGACAACCTCTCCTAAGCTTGGATCCATCTTTGCTGGCTAGCCTAGGGTTGTAGTGCTGCTAGCGGCTAGGGTTGTAGTGGTACGGGAAAGGACATGTTAGGTCTTTTTATAGACACCTATGCAGGCTTCTGGACTGTGGTTCAATATGAGAGCCCATTCTGAGGCCCATTTCCACAGTTGTGTGAACAAAACACTTTCAAACAAATGTAGAAAGTGCACAACAGTTTCAGAAAGTGCACAAAAGGTTCAAAAAGTACACAACAAATTCAGAAAGTGCACAACAAATTCAGAAAGTGCACATAAAACCAACCACAGTGCGGAAAGGTTTCAGTAGTTACCACTGCAGTAGAAGTAGCCTGCTAATTTTGAGCTTGGGGTCCTCTTCCTTTTGATCCCAACTTGAATATCTGAAGTGGTTGAAACTCTTGGTGTAGTGAATCCATGAGTCCTCCCTCCACCTGCAGTCCTACCTCTTTTAGCTCTTGGTGTAGGGCCTTGTGCAGAAGCAGAAGGACCTGGTTGAGATGTAGCAGGTCTACATGCAGCTTGTGCTCCTCTTCTACCTCTTGCAACAGGGACTGATGTTGTTCTTGCAGCAGGTATGTCAGAGTAAACTGCCCTATTTTCCTGCATGTCAAACATAACTTTTATTTCTAAAAAGTGTACTCATTGAAAAGCTAGAGATTTTTTCCAAGCTTGGTAATTACCTGGTGTTTGTTTTTCCTCATCTGAAGACTAGGCTTCAGAGTCTTGTTGCAGGTTGTATACCCGTGTCCCTCCAAACCACAGTTTCCACATGTGATAGTACTCATCCTACTTGTGTCTCTTGGAGCTGGAACCTCAAACTCCCCCTTCCTCCTTGCTGTCTAGCTTTTGCCTGCCTTTTCTTTAAACACAGGAGGCTGAATGTCCTGAGTGTTTGTATCAGGCCAGCAATCTGGACCAGGGACAGGGTAAATAATTGCTTTGTATGACTCCATGTACAATGGCTTCTTGAAGAATTCAGACACATAGTCCTCAGGATGCAACTTTTGCTTTGTCATTGTAGATATGCCATGACTGCAAGGTACACCTGTCATGTTCCATATCTTGCAGTCACATGTGCAGGTTGCCATGTCCACACAATATTGCTTTTCTTTGCTTGTTATTTGCCAAATTGTTTCACCAGCTCTGTCAGCCTGGCAGTACTTGGCATATCTTTTATTCTCCTCTCAAATCTCTGAGTAATTTGGTGTGATTGTCCACCTGCAAGTCTGTAACTTCTCCCTTGTCTGCTGCCTCTTGAACATCTGCTTGGTCCTGATCCCTTCAAACATTGTCCTTATTGGTTTGGATCTAACATCAAGTATCATCTTGTTGAAGACTTCACTAAGGTTGTTCACAACTAGATCTGTTTTGCAAGTATGATCCATAGCATACCTAGCCCAAGCAGAGACATTTATATTTTTAAGCCATTTCCAAGCATCCTCAGACTGTGCTTTCAGCTCTGCCATCCCTAATTCATGCTCATGTCTAGTGTAAGAGTAGCTAGCCTTGTCAACACACTTCTTTAGTTCTTTGCTTCTGTAACCAGCTGATTGGAAGTCTGCATATATGTGCCTAAGATAGAATCTTTGTGGTGAATCAGGGAACACTTCATTTATTGCCTTAAGTAAACCCTGCACATTCACAAAATAGCTCTACATATGAACAAACTCACATAATTCACTGAATTACTACAGCAACTATGACCAATGATTTAGTTTCTAACCTTTTGCCTGTATGATATTATTGTGTATGTTCCAAATTTGTTGCCACTACCAATGCCGCATCTCAACTGAGTTAAAAACCAAGCCCAACTATCTCCATCTTCCTTGTCAACCACACCAAAAGCTATGGGGTAGATGTTGTTGCCATCCCTTCCTGTGGAAGCAAGAATTTGTTGTCCAGTGGTTAACTTGATGAAACATCCATCAAGCCCTGGATGGAGTCACACATTAGCTACAGAAGAAAATTGACACACAAATATGTACAACACAATCAGGAAATATTTACCTATAAATGGTCTATAACCATTAAGAAACCCTTCCTTTGAAGCTGCCAAGCAATAGAACATGTACTTGAATCTAGGAGTGGGTGCATGGTTTTCTGAGTCAACAAATGTTGTTACAATACATCTGCTCCCAGGGTTTGTATCAAGAACAGCTTGAAGATAATCACTCAGCCTCAAGTACTGCTGCTTGTGGCCACCCTGCACCACACCAACAACCTTCCTCCTTGCCCTATAGGCAACACTTCTTGAAACATCAACTGAAAATTTATTCTTAGTCTTCTTTATTAATGCATCCACAGGAGATCTAATATCTTCTCTCAATGTTGGTTGTACTGATTTTGACAACCACTTTGTAGTAACCTTTGTTATCTCTGCACATGCTCCAGAAGTATGCATCATATGACACTTCTTGATGCAGGAAGTTTTTTCATGAGCTATCTTAGATGCACTGATATGAAAATCACATCCATGGGCTCTCTCTGAGCACCAAACAATAATCCTATCAGGGGCATTCTGTGATACTGCAAATTCCTTAGAGTCCTGATGTGAAAATCCCTAAGTGCATCTTTGAACTCATAAACAGTGGTGAAGCACAATCCCTTACAAAACTGTTCATGTGGATCTGGAAGCTTCTCATTGAACCATACCCTTTCCTTTGACTTCTTCAACACTCTCTTCCTACCACTTGCTAGTTTGAAAGCTCCTTCAGGATCTTCTTCTTCATCACTAATGCCAAAATCACCAGGAAAACTAAATTCATCTGCTTTAGGAAACCAGTCTGGTATTACCTTTTTCTCAACCTTTTGGTGGGATCTAATGGTTGGACCAGGGTTTCTGATTGGCTTAAGTTTCTGGACCACTGATGTATCTACTTCTGCAGCTTCTTCTTTAGAGAGGGAACCTTGATGTAATTGCACATTGTTGTCATCTGAACCTGACTGGCCATCATCAGAAAGAAATTCAGACACATCAGTGTCACCTTCAAAATGGTTAAGGTCAGCTTCCATTTGCAGACTACTTTTCTTAAGCTCATCCTTTCTCTCATTGATTGCATCCACCAACTTTGTGCAACTTTGTTGAGTGTCAATGCAATGTTTAGCAACATAACTATCTTTATTTTCATCTGCATTACATGGCTCATCTGCTCTGACAACTCGTATGTTCACACTCTTTTCCTTCTCAAAGTGGATCAACATCTGGTGGACATCATGTTCAGAACCAAGATGCTCCATACCTTCTATTCCTTTCTCCTCATCAAAAACATAGTACATATAATCATCAGCTCCACGGCCCTCACTCCGAATAAGAGAAACCATAGTCAAAAATGATATGTCTGACTGGTAAATTCCTCTAACCACGGATTCTCTGGCTAAGAAATGGAACCAAATTTGCCACTTTGGGTCATCAATACTTCACCACAAATTGGAAAATTTATAATCAAATGGTCTGCACAATATTAATTGTCTGACAGTTCAAATTTTCTGTTTTCTGATAATTTGGATTCAGTCACTACAGAACAGATTTCAATTCCGATTCCCATTGTGCTCAAACATGGTTCTAATGTAAATCTAACTATGCAACTAGCCTATATATCGGGATTCCTAACAAAACAAAAAATTTCTGAAAAAGAATTGCAGATCTGTTGCCATACCTCGTGCCACCAGCAGGACAAGGAAGCTTGCGCCGGCCTCGTGGTGCGCTTCTTCTCGTCGACGCTACTCCAATCTCCTCCTGCCTCGCTCGCCGCATCCTAGGCGGCCTCACAATTGTCGGGGATGGCTGAGATTGAGACTGGGAATGATGTTCGACCGCAAAGCTACTACTGCCTAGCCAGTTATCAACCTCAAGGAAGCCGCCATCCCCGCCGCCCAACACGTCGGAGGGGGCTCCTCCAAGCGATTTGGCGCTGGAGTTTGGATCCACCGCTGCCATGAACGAAGACGGCTAGGGCTAGTGAGTGAGTGAGCTCGGGGGAGAGTGAGGGGGACGACGACGAGCGAGCCTGTCGGCCAGGTTAGTCCTGGTCCGACCGACGCGCAGGCCTAACGGGCGGCAGGCGAGCGTCGTAGCTGTTAGCGCGGCCGCCATCTTGACAGGTGGGCCAGCCCTGTCAGAATAACTTTTAAACGAGCTAAATCTGTCTTCAACTCGACTTGGTAAACCACAAATCGGTGCACACACCCTTCGCACTGGGCCGGCCTATTTTAGTTTTCTTTTTTTCCCGTTAAAAAACCAAAAAACAAGCGCGTGAGGAGGCTCGAACCCGCGATCGCTTGCTCTCGATAAACGACATTAGCCACCAGGGACACCACACCTCTTGCATTCACTTGCTCCCTTTTTCTTCTTTCTTTTGAATTTTTATTTGCCTTTCCTTTTTATTTTTTATTTTCCTAAATTTGTGAACTTTTCTCAAATTATTAACTATTTTTAAGATCTATGAAACTTTTTTCAATTTTGATGAACTTTTTTTCAAATTAATGAACTTTTTTCAAATTTTGTGAACTTTTTTCGATACGATTTTATTTCCAGATTTGATGAATTTTTGTGAAAAATGATTACCTTTTCAAATTCAATTATATTTTTGTCAAATTTGTGATCTTTTTTTTTGAGATTGATGAACTTTTTCAAAAATGTATGAATAATTAAACGGAGGCAAAAGATTTGCCTCATATATTAATTAAGGAGGAGAGAGAGTTTGTTACAACACAGACCCAAGTTACAGCATGACAATTATTCTCGTAATAAAAAAGACCCTAGTTTCTTTGCCCCAGCTTTGATCCAAAGGTTCGCCTCGTCTTCAATGATACTGAGCAAGATTTGCAGAGGTGCGCTCTTTTGCCTGAACACTCTTGCGTTGCACTCATTCCAGATGACCCATGACACTAGCATGGTAATCGAGGCCTTTGCTTTCCTGTCGATGGTGCCCGTGGTGCATGTGCTCACCCACCAGGCATGAACGGAATCAAACAGGTGCCATCTGGACGTGTCCATGTTGTGGATGCAAAATTTCTGAATAGCCATATTCCAAAGCCTGAGAGTGAAGCGGCATCTGAAGAAAAGATGAGGGCCACATTCCTGCACCCGTCGGCACAAGGGGCAGGGGCCACAGTTAGGCTATCCTCGCTTCTCCAATCTGTCTGCAGTCCAGATCCTATGCTGAAGCGCGAGCCAAGCAAAGAACTTGACTTTTGATGGGGCCCAAGCCTTCCAGACCATTTGGTCTATGGGGAGAGATCAAGCCTAAAAATTGTGCCCTGTAAGCGGACGTGGCTTTTGTTTCTTGAGTAGCCCCGCTGTATTCTTTTTCTTTACTGAAGTATGTTAGTGGAGCCTTCACAGCGCCTATTTTGCCATACCGTTTTCAAAATGCACAAATTTTGTCATACGTAAATAATGTATCATTGGTACAGTTATGTCAAGATACCTCGTTTGTCTATGAGTTTCTGCTGTGTGTACGCGAGCAAACGAGAACATCAAAGTTGAAACCCATATAATACGATCGTCGGCGGCATTTATTTTGTGTTTTCAGTTCATTATTCATCAAAATCATGATAAATCAACAGTTGACTGGTCAACTGGTCAATCATTGACCTATCAACCATTGACCGAAAGCTAACGAGCTGCGTGCTTGTCGAGCGATAGGATGTGAGCTAATAAATAAGGTGCTCTCCCATTCTACATTGGAGCTTGTGCAAGGGGTGTTGGTTCATGTACATACGACCTTTCTCTCTTCCCTCATTTATTATATGACACATCATCAAAAATTCTATGTGACAAAGTCTACCAACAACTATCTTACAACCATTGGAGATGCCCTAAGACGTTGACTAGGATCTCCTCTACTGGGCCATGGAATAGCAACCTAGTAGTAATCTCCTTCGGCTAGGCCCCGCCGACCCACCCACAATTTGGGTGAAGCTCCGCCGCCAAGCACTAGCTACGGCGGAGCTCTGCCACGAGCACACGTAGTTTGGACGTTGACCAAGCCCCACCATCTGAGGTCTCGGCGTATGTGATAAAACCTTTCCACCTGCTTGACTGACGGTATCAAAAAGGGTCAAATCCAGAAAAATCACGCTAAATATTGACCAAAAGCCAAAACAATCATTTTGGACAAATCGGGGGAGGGGTGGCCCGCAGCAGTCTGTCAGGTGATCGTTTCGGTATTTCCTGGTACCGCTCGTGTATCGTGCGAAGCGTTTTTCTCTCCTCCCTGCTCCCTGGCGGTTGGAACCCTAGCCGCCGCCAGGAGAGGCCATCTTTCAGCGTCGTCCTCGGCGGCTTCCCTCTGACGGCGACCTCGGTCGTCGGTGGTGAGGGGGGTCGCCAGATCCACACGCGTGGATCGTTTTTACTCCCGTGTAGTTTAGGTTTTTAGGCTGTTCATCGTCTTCGCTTCGGCGGCAACGATGACGGCGCTGAATAAAGATTCTTCGGATCCTTCCCTGACGAGGCCATTGGCCATTGGCTGGTGACGGGCGTTAGTGTCAAGCTCAGAGATGTTCTGCTATCTTTTTAGTTTTGTCATGTCGGTTCTTACGTGACTTGTACTTTATTCTTTACGATATGAATGAGACACGTATTACCATGCAAAGAAAAATCTTTGCAAAAAAAGCATAATTGGTTTGATGCCAAAAGTTGGCATGCTAAATTTTGATAATTGCCAAATGTTGGCTAGGGATTGATTGTGTGCCAATTTTTATCGCCAATCTCACAAAAGGTTGCCAGATATTGGCAACTTTCGATTTTTATAAATGTTGGATTACCAAATATTTGCAATACCAAATGTGATAGCAAACCAATAATGCTCTTGGATCCTACGGTGCTACTCCCTCCGTCCGAAAATACTTGTCATCAAAATGGACAAAAAGAGATGTATCTCGAACTAAAATATATCTAGATACACCCCCTTTTATCCATTTTGATGACAAGTATTTCCGGACGGAGGGAGTACTACAATGCTGCAGGGAGTCGGGAGGGACCGACATGAGAGCCTCGAGGCTTGATGGGAATCGCTACGGAGTGAAATTGCGTGTGGTATCTTGGTAAGAATCGCCGACACGCTCGTAACTCGTTCTACGTGCGCACGTCCGCACGATGATTATTAAAAAATAAGGTGGTAGTATAGGCAGCGCTGGTCTTGTGACAAGTGAGTGCGTGCGGACATGTGTGTATCAGTTGTGGCATCTCCTAGCGATCCTACCAAAGCAATTACACTCGCACGAAATCCAGCGCGCGCGAACCACTGACCGATCTCGGTTCCAGGGCAGAGCTGGTCGTGTCTGCCCATGGCCGGCGCGGGGCGCAACTTCCGGCGGATGACGATTCCAAGCCGCCATGCTCGCCCACGTGATGTCAGTCGGTCACGAGATCCCCGGGCGACTCGTGCGCGCCACTACTGCGGTTACACTTACACGACCAGGCGTCATCGATTCGATTCAATTATTAGTACCCGTACGCGAGCAGGCAAGGCAGCAACGCGATCCGATCGACCAAAGAAAAGAAATCACGTACTGTGCACCGATGATGATGGAGCGATCGGCGGCGAAACTAATGAATATGAAAATTGAAAAATGTCGGCTTCATGATCCACATGAAGGAATACTTTACCGCCCTGCCTGCAGCTGCGCCATCCTGATCCGTCCTGGTAAAAAACACGGAAGAAGGGCCGTCAGGTCGATCTTGACAGGACCGATCAACAAACCAACCTTGCGTTTATGCTTGGGGATCTGCCCCCGGCGTCGGTCAAAGTGATGAGATATGATTCAGAGGGGAGAGATTGACGCGTACGCTGTGGAGTTGGAATGCAGTGACCCGCCGGAGGAGTAAAGAATCGTCATCTCATCTTGAGTGCTTTCGGAGCTTCCATCTTTCGCCCGCACGCCACCACCTCCTCCTATAATTACTCTATACATATGTTTATTAATATAATAAAAAAAGGGGGAAGAAAGAAAGAAAGAAGCGCAAAGGCTCTCCTCCTGGATCTTGAATTCTTGATAAGTTAAAGAAATGGCAGTAGGTCCAGTACCTAGATCCTCTCAGCTCCGGAAACAAATAGCTCTTCAGTCATACTCCTACAACTGTAGAGAAGAAGAAGAAGGAGGAGAAGGAGAAGAGAAGAGAAGAGAAGAGAGGAAAGTTGAGAAGGGAGAACAATCGCAGCGAGCAAGGAAGGCTCCCCTGTCTCTGCCTGCCAACAAGAACCTCCCTTTTACAGCGCCTGTCTCTTCTCTCCTCGTTGTATGACCCAATCCCCAACTCAGCCCCCGTTTCTTTCCATTATCGGTAACGCACACCACCGCCACCACCACCAGAGTAGGCACAGTAGACAGCAGTGACAGTATAAAATACTCTCCTCACCCTCCTCCTAGCGAGCGAGCGAGCGAGCGCGGCAACAGCCAACAAGAGCAGAGGAGAAGCCAGATCCGAAGCCGCCGCCGCCTCCGTCGAGCCCGGACAAGAACAGCAGTCTCGCCAATGGACATGGAGCTCGACGCCGCTCGCCACGGGTTCGCCAGGATGGGCTTCGGGTCCGTCGGCCTCCCCTCTCGCCCCTGCTTGTCTGTACTATCCTTGGCTGACGGGGAGACTGCTGCTTGGTCGCAGGTGCAAGCACTACAGGAGGCGGTGCAGGATCCGGGCGCCCTGCTGCAACGACGTCTTCCACTGCCGCCATTGCCACAACGACTCCACGGTCTCTGCCCTGCTCTGCTCTGCCTCTCTTCTCTTTGCTCCCTCCTCTGGTCTGGTCGGGTTGGTGGTCCTCACATTTCTTTCTTTCTTTGGACAATCTCTGCCTTTTCATCTGCATCTTCTTCTTCTTCTTGCTTGGATTGGGCTTAGAAAGACGGGCACGAGCTCGACCGCCACGCAGTCGAATCGGTGCGCACTTCTCTCACTGCTTCCTCCTCTTCATCTCTTATACTCCCATCTTGTTTCTTCACTTCATCTTCGACCTAATTTCTCGCTAACATTTTCTCTCCTCCCTAGGTTATATGTCTCGTCTGCGACACCGAGCAGCCGGTGAGCATCTGACGGCGATTCCCTCCCTGGTTTCTTCTTTCTCGTACTGCTAATAGTTTAGTTTCAGAGTTGAGTTTGGGCATAACAACAGAGAGTTTCATTGGTGATCATCAGGTGGCGCAAGTGTGCAGCAACTGCGGCGTGTGCATGGGGGAGTACTTCTGCCGGGCTTGCAAATTCTTCGACGACGATGTGAGATCCATCGTCCCGGTCCCTGTGCTGGATTTGGATTTGGTGGTGATTGGGTTGTTGCTGATGGGGATCTTGCTGCTGCTGTGCAGGTCGACAAGGAGCAATACCACTGCAAAGACTGCGGCATCTGCAGGTAGGTACTCCTTCCTATCATATGCTGACTCTCACTTCCATTTTCAGTTGCCGAGCTGAGTGAAACTGTGATCAACAGAGTTGGAGGGAAGGACAACTTCTTCCACTGCAAGAAGTGTGGTAAGCATGATCTTTTCATGATACAGTCCTAATTTTGACAGATTCACTCTAATTCAAAATATGGATGTATCTGTCGGGTGCCGCCGCAGGATCTTGCTACTCGGTGACGCTCCGGGACAAGCATGTCTGCATCGAGGACTCGATGAAGAACAACTGCCCGATCTGCTACGAGTACCTGTTCGACTCCCTGAGGGAGGCGTCGGTGCTGAGATGCGGCCACACCATGCACTTGCAGTGCTTCCACGAGATGCTCAAGCACGACAAGTAAATCGCCCATGCCTTCCTATCGACCCACGCATCCCATCCCTTTCGTGTGATCTTGTTCTTCTTGCTTGGATGGATAGATAACGCTATCCTCGACGTGTCTGCAGGTTCACTTGCCCCATGTGCTCCGTGTCCATCTTTGACATGGAAAAGTTCTTGAGGGCCTTAGATGCAGAGGTTAGTATTTGCTCAGTAAGATCCAAGGCATCGGCATGGTCTCATCTTGGGTTCCTTTTCGTGTGAATTTTCTCTTCATGTTCTTGGCCCGGCATGAGATTTTTTTTTTGTATCTTTTTTTTTTCAGATTGAGGCGAGTTTCTTACACATGGGAAAGGTCAGTGGCAAATTTGCAACTGACCCAGAATCATTTACTAAACTCTGTAAATCCGATGAGACCCAGTTATATATATGTGATGGTTTTCTGATGCCATTACTCCTGGCATGTGTTTGCCGGTTGGTGCAGGGATGGATCGTGTGCAACGACTGCTGGGACACGACCCGAGTGTATCCGGGCATGGCGGGACAGAGAAAGTGTTGCCATTGCCAGTCCTACAACACCTGCAGGGTCGCTCCATCGGTGCTCCCGGCCTAGTAGCCATGAATCATGATACCTGCTTCGATGAACACCACGATTATTTAGTAGTAGCTGCGATTGATGTATTATTTGCAGTTCAACATGAACTGTGCAGACTGCAGAAGCATTATATACAGCACCGATTTATTGTACGTACGGTGCCAATTTGCGAGAAAGGAAGATGAATGGAAAAACGCCGTCTCGTTGCAGTTTCTAGGGGAATTTGATGATATAGAAGTAAATTTGTTGGCTGTTGGCCATCTTTTGAGAAAATATCCCACAGGGAATGTGGTTTGTGAAAAATGATTGGTTTCATATAACACATTCATCCCTATGCATGATTCCAATGTATTGTACTACCTTGTAAATATCGATGTGAATGTAAAGCTTCTTATAATAGTTTATCCTTCCCGTCATAAATCTTCAAGAATCATGAGCCAGAAGAACCTATAATGGGTTGTTTTTTAGGTGCAAAGAATTATGTATGCTGCACACATAGCTCACAATTATGAAAACGACGAACCAAGGATAAGAGACAGAGCGAAAAAAGGAAAGCTTGTTTTAAAATGGCCGGGCTGGAGAAAGGCTATTATGGAATAACATGGAAATCATCACATCCTTCTCAAAAGACTTCCCCAATATCACTACGAGATGCAAAACCCGAAGGTAATAAACATTTGGTATACAGGGAAAAAAAAATCCTTGTCAAAGATACTAAAAATGACCAGTCTCACACTTTAGTGTACCAACTATTATGACAACATATACTACATGGATGAGGGTAGAATCCCCCTTATGGTCTTATCATATTTGTACTTAGCTAGCTAGGAAATGATAATTCACTAAGGAAGAGGAATAAACATCACTATGTTGCTTGCTTGAAAATTTGGTTCGTTGGTATCAAAGTGTTTGTCTCAACCATGAATAACAAAATATCCACTCTGAAGTAATAGGCTGTTTCCCCGCAAAAAAAGAGAGAGTAATAGGCTGTTGTTCGAACTAATGATTTGTAAGTATCTGAATACTTCCTTCCGCACTGTATAGCTAATCTAAAAGGTTCATACCATACTAACCATTTCAGCATCCACATATGCTTTGCAAACAGAAGTTCTCCTGGTATATTTTTCCTCCTGATGGTATGGACTGCACACCTTCAGGTCTGCAACATATTCTAGCATTAGAAATGGATTACTCTGAACTAAGCATCCAAGCAACCTGTAGGTGAAGATAGATTCTACTGACAGGTAATTAAGCATAATGGAATTAAAAATGACAGGTAATTGGGTTACCTAACTAAGTAGCATATGATCCAATCAGTGGGCGAAGCAAATCCTTAATTACGCTGTTCAGAAAATACAGGGCGGGTTAAAGGCGCACCAATATAAGAACCGAAAGTCAAATAGTAACTGTAACCCTAATGATGCCAGAAGAACAATCCTAATATCAGAAGAACAATCCTACAAAAGATAATATAGTACACCGAGCCTTGTATTTGATTATGGCAATATGGCTGAAGATTTTAAGGTAAAAAAAATCTCTAAAAAATCAACAATACAGAATCTCTTAGGGAAATAGAGACTTTAGTATGATCATGAGGTCGAGCAGAGCAGTGCTGGCGAATCATTCCATCGTATATCAAGAGGGTGCAGTCAAATTTGAACAAAACTGGAAAGAAAAGGAAAAACTCGAAACAAAATATTTTGTGTTTGGTCCTGAACACTCTTCTGTTGTTTCCTGAGTATCATATTCCTTGGCAATAAATCAATAAATATTGTTTGCTGCTCCGCGCTCACTGCTTAACTTGTTAGTCTGTTACATGGTTTTCAAATTTGTTTTTCTTGTTATAAGGATGCAACGAAAAGGTTGTTTCTTCTTCCTCCTCGTCTGATTTCAGCCCCATCTGGTCAGCGAGCAGCCCAAGCACGTCCCATATCTCAAAGCGCTGCGGATGCGCCTGGTCGTCAGCGACGAAAGAGCTTAGCTCGCCGTCGACCTCCACCGCGCTATACGCCGGGGCCTTCTTCAGCCCTCGGCTGCCGATCAGCTTTCGCACCCTCCGCGCGTCATCCTTGCGGTTGGCGTCAAGATAAATGTTGGACAGCTGGACATACACGCCCTCGTCGGCGCCCACGCCTAGCTTCTCGAGCTCCTTGGCTGCCACCTCTGCCAACTCGACGTTGCCGTACATCCGGCAGCCTGCTAGGAGAGACCCCCACACCGATGCGAGCGGGGCCATTGGCATTGTCCCGATCAGCCCCACCGCGTCCTCGAGCCGCCCGACCCGGCACAGCATGTCGACCGTGCAGCTGTAGTGCTCGTGCCCCGGGGTGACGCCATACCGCCGGCGCATCTCCTTGAGAAGTCTGAGCCCGTCTTCAACCTTTCCGGCGTGCGCGCAGGCGGACAGCGCCCCGAGCACCGCCACGCCATCCGGGCGCACCCCGTCCTCGCCTGCCATCCTCTCCAAGCACGCCACTGCCTCCCTTGCCATGCCGTGCACCGCGAACGCACCGACCATGGTGCCCCAGACGTACTCGTTCCGCTCGGGCATTCCCTCGAACACCCTCACGGCCTCCTGCAGGCAGCCGCACTTGGCGTACATGCTCACCAGCGCCGACCCGACGAACGCGTCGGCGAGCAGGCCCGGCGCGTTGCTCTCCACGTACCGGTGCACCCACTCCCCGCACTCCAGCGCGCCGGACTGGGCGCACGCAGCGATCGCCGTCGTGAGGACGACGGCGTCCGGCGCCACCCCGTCCGCGAACATGGCCCTGAACAGCGCCAGCCCCTCGGCGGCCATCCCGGCGCGCGCGTACGCCCCGATGACCAGGTCGTAGTGGATGGCCTCCCGCCGCGGCAACTCGTCGAACACCCTCCGCGCGTCGTCCGGGCGGGGCGCGTGGAGCTGGAGCAGCGCGGTGGTGACGTAGTGGTCGGAGGGGAAGAGGGCGTTCTTGACGAGGAGCGCGTGGAGCTGCGGCCCGGGGGGCGGGGCGACGGGGGCCGCGGCGGCGGCGGAGAGGGCGAAGGGGAAGGAGAGGTGGTCGGGGCCGGGGAGCGGCGAGGCGGGGGAGAGCATGAGGAGGAGGAGGCGGAGGGCGAGGAGCGGGTGGGCCTGGGAGGAGGCGCCGCGGGCGAGGACGCGGAGGAGCGAGTTGAGCGCGACGAGGGAGAGCTCCGGGTGGCGCGGGGAGAGGCCGGCGGTGGTGAGGAGGGCCTGGACGGGGAGGAGCGGCGCCGTGGGGGCGGCGGCGGACGGGCGGAAGCGGGAGGAGAGGAGCGAGTGGCAGAAGGCGAAGGTTGCCTTGGGGATGTACGGCCGCATCGCATGCTGGTTTGGTCTGGCTGGAGGAAGCAGCCGGCGGGAATGGGAGAGAGAGACCTCTCTGTTCTTCAAGAGGGCCGAGTTGGTGGCCCTGTACTCCCTCTCTGTCTTTGAAAAAGAGAACCTTGTAAATTTTGGTTCAAGTCAAAACGGTGCAAAGTTTAATTAGAGCATCTACAGCCGAATGTCCCAAATCTGCTTCAAACGCTCGGGCGGACGAGTGATCGGGCGCGAAAATTTGATCCAGACGGACGCCTCAAACGAGCATCAAACGTCCGGAATGACCAGCACCCCTCGTACCCAGCCCAAATATGGGGCGGATATGAGGCGCCTGGGGGCGTCCATCACATCGGACCCGGACAACACTGGCCAACCCGACCCCACATATATTCCTTCCTATCCACTTGACGGACCAGAGCCTAACCACTTCACTCCACTCCCCCACACTCCACTCCGCCACCCAAGCTCCTGCCCGACAAGCTCTGGCCTTTTCCAACATGACGGGCAGCGGATTCAGATCCTCCACCTCCAGATCCGTCGACTCCGAACTCATCGCACGCGGCCCCGAGGAGGAGATGGCCGTTCGGCTTGCGCTCAGCCGCTCCCGGGAGAAGGCCCGTGTGAGGCAGCACTCGGCCTCCTTCCATTGGGAATCCATTACGTCCGTCCAAATGGTGCATGGATCCGACACTAAGTGTGCCGTAGCTGCCTCACCGGAGGCTGTGCGGTCCGACTGGCGTCCGAACGCAGTGGAGGACGCGCAACCCCCCCATTGGCGCTCCGAGGCCATGGACGCACCATGGGCGTCCATCGACTCAAACATGGCACCACGTGTCCTCTGTGCGAGGCAGCGGGTGAGGGAGATGGCGACAACCCTCGCGGCAGTGGACGTCGGCGAGATGGAGTCGCATTTTCCGGTGCCCCATATGGTACACCAGTCCAGGCACGGCAACCGCGTCGTGGTGGATGTCGCCGGCTCCTCCCAAGACGGATCCATCATCGATCTGAAGTCTACCGGCACCATTCGGGTTCCGGGCTCCAACGAGGAAGAGTAGGGCATGGGAGACGGTGACGACTTGAGTCCCGTGAGCCGGCTCTTGTCTCATGCCCTACTCTACCTTGCCGGCGACCAGACCAACACTTTGGGAAGCTCAGCCGACCGCCGGACATGGGCACGACGAACTGGACCGCTTAAAGATTGGTTTATGTTGCATGTAATAATATGGATTTGAGGTTTCTAATTTGAGATGTCCGGATGTAGAATCAAATATTTGAGGCGTGACCGGTCAATGTCCGCGGACGCGTTGATGAGTCGAATTTGCCAAGTCCGGTTGTACATGCTCTTAAACTTCTGATGAAAATCATGAACAATTATATAGAAAAACAACATTATATGTAAATATATTTTGTTATGTATCTAATGACATTAATTTGGTATTGTAGTTTTTGATATTTTTCTATAAACTTGATCAAATTTGACACCGTTTGAATTCTGACAAAATTTATAAGGCTTCTTTTTCACAGACATGTGTAGTGGTAAACATGACCGTTGATAGTCACGTGTCTTCATTTTTTTAGTGTCAATTGATATACCCCCTCCATTTTTGCTCGGCATGCCAGATCTCGGTAGGACAAATAGTCGACCCACAATTGCTTTATTAATATGCATTTTATGCGACATAAAATTGATGTCATTGGATTTGTATCATGAAAATTACATATTAATAGTGTAATTGTTTATCAAAGGCTTGTCCTAAGACCCACAATTGCCCCCTGATTTGCCCGCGCGTTCGTCCTGCAGAAACAACAGCCGCCGTCATGCGTTGGAGTTAGGGTGGTTGGATGGGGTGAGAGAGAGAGAGAGGTGGGAGTTGGGTGGGTGTATGGCAGGTGGGGAGGCGGGGAGTGCAGCGGACACAGCCAGACAACGGGGATGTAGAAAAAGTCTAATTTGTGTCCGCTTCAGACTCAAATAGCGAGCAAATTTTCGATGAAAATGGGTCCGAGGGGCACAAAACGGACAAAAAATGGGACAGGTCTACGCGTTGGGTCTTCGTTTTTGTCCGTTTAGAGTCAAACAGATACATGCAGACCAAATGGGCTCGTGCATTGGAGTTGGCCTTAGATGAAACATTTGTTGTCGTCTGGGCATTCGTCGATCTCCACCTCTACAACAGAGATTAGCACTACCACAATAGTGCGAGCTTCGAGATTACTTGCTTGCTAGTCTTGCCTTGTGTAGATTGCTTGCTTGTTGTAGCTCATCATTTAGGGTGTATCACCCAATTGCCTTTGTAGAGAGCTTACTTTTCTGAAATCCCCCTCTAAAAATCAACTAAGGAAAGTAAAATTTGGTTGAGGCATCTTTGATTCTTCACACTCTAAATTATAATTCCACCTCTATAAACTATCAAATATTGGGAAACCAACAAGGAGCCACCCGAAACATTTTTTCCGCCGCCGCAAACTTCTGTTCTTCCGCAATTCCATCTGAAGGCCTTTTCCGATACTCTACCAGAGGGGGAATCAGTCACGGAGGGCTTCAAAACATATTAATAGGTTAGTCCAAAAAATAATATAAAATAGCATATTAATGCATATAAAACATCCAAAACAGATAATATAATAACATGGAACAATAAAAAATTATACATACGTTGGAGACATAAAAAATTATACATACGTTGGAGACATATCTGATACGTCTCCAATGTATCTATAATTTTTTATTGTTCCATGCTGTTATATTATCAATCTTGGATGTTTTACAATCATTTCATAGCAACTTTATATTATTTTTGGGACTAACCTATTGACATAGTTCCTAGTGCCAGTTGCCGTTTTCTGCTTGTTTTTTGCTTTGCAGAAAATCAATACCAACCAGAGTCCAAATGCAGCAAAACTTTTTGGAGATTTTTTTTGGACCAGAAGACACACGATGGCCAAGGAAGTACCAGAGGGGGGCTCCGAGGGGAGCGCTGTTGGGGAACGCGGTAATTTCAAAAAAAATTCTACGATCACGCAAGATCTATCTAGGTGATGCATAGTAACGAGAGGGGAGGGTGTGTCCACGTACCCTCATAGACCGAAAGCGGAAGCGTTTAGATAACGCGGTAGATGTAGTCGAACTTCTTCGCGATCCAATCCATCAAGTACCGAACGTACGACACCTCCGCGTTCAGCACACGTTCAGCTCGATGACGTCTCTCGTGCTCTTGATCCAGTTGAAGACGAGGGTGAGTTCCGTCAACACGATGGCGTGGCGACGGTGATGATGATGTTACCGGCGCAGGGCTTTGCCTAAGCACTACGATGGTATGATCGAGGTGTGTAACTATGGAGGGGTGCACCGCACATGGTTAAGAGAAACTTATGTGTTCTAGGGTGCCCCCTGCCCCTGTATATAAAGGAGGGAGGGGGAGGCCTGCCTGCCATAGGGGGCACGCCCAAGAGGAGGAGTCCTACTAGGACTTCCTAGTCCTAGTAGGATTCCACTTCAAGGGAGAGAGGGGAAAGGAAGGAGAGGGTGAGGGAGTAGGAAAGGGGGGTGCCGCCCCCCTTTCCCTTGTCCTATTCAAACTCCAGGGGGGGCGCCTTCCCTGGCCGCCCTCCTCTCTCTCCACTAAGGCCCATGGTGACCCATTAGTTCCCCCGGGGGGGTTCCAGTAACCCCTCTGGCACTCCAGTTTTACCCGAAACTTCCCGGAACTCATCCGATGTCCGAATAACATGGTCCAATATATCAATCTTTATGTCTCGACCATTTCGAGACTCCTTGTCACATCCGTGATCTCATCCGGGACTCCGAAAAAACTTCGGTCATCAAAACACATAACTCATAATACATATCGTCATCGAACGTTAAGCGTGCGCACCCTACGAGTTCGAGAACTATGTAGACATGACCGAGACACATCTACGGTCAATAACCAATAGCGGAACCTGGATGCTCATATTGGCTCCTACATATTCTACGAAGATCTTTATCAGTGAAACTGCATAACAACATATGTTGTTCCCTTTGTCATCTGTATGTTACTTGCCCGAGATTTGATCGCCGGTATCATCATACCTAGTTCAATCTCATTACCGACAAGTCTCTTTACTCGTTACGTAATACTTCATCCTGCAACTAACTCATTAGTCACATTGCTTGCAAGGCTTATAGTGATGAGTATTACCGAGAGGGATACCTCTCCGAAACATGGAGTGACAAATCCTAATCTCGATCTATGCCAACCCAACAAACACCTTCGGAGACACCTGTAGAGAATCTTTATAATCATCCATTTACGTTGTGACGTTTGATAGCACAAAAGGTGTTCCTCTGGTATTCGGGAGTTGCATAATCTCATAGTATGAGGAACATGTATAAGTCATGAAGAAAGCAGTAGCAATGAAACTATAGCGACCATAATGCTAAGCTAAAAGATGGGTCATGTCCATCACATCATTCTCCTAATGATGTGATCCCGTTTATCAATGACAACACATGTCTATGGTTAGGAAACATAACCATCTTTGATTAACGAGCTAGTCAAGTAGAGGCATACTAGGGACAATATGTTTTGTCTATGTATTCACACATGTACTAAGTTTCCAGGTAATACAATTCTAGCATGAATAACAAACATTTATCATGAATTAAGGAAATAAGTAATAACTTTATTATTGCCTCTAGGGCATATTTCCTTAAACTCCCACTTGCACTAGAGTCAATAATCAAGTTCACATCGCCATGTGATTTAGTATCAATAGTTCACATCTGTATGTGATTAACACCCATAGTTCACATCGCCATGTGACCAACACCCAAAGGGTTTACTAGAGTCAATAATCTAGTTCACATCGCTATGTGATTAACACCCAAAGAGTACTAATGTGTGATCATGTTTGCTCATGAGAGAAGTTTAGTCAACGGGTCTGTCACATTCAGAGCCGTATGTATTTTGCAAATATTCTATGTCTACAATGCTCTGCATGGAGCTACTCTGGCTAATTGCTCCCACTTTCAATATGTATCCAGATTGAGATCTAGAGTCATCTGTATCGATGTAAAAGCTTGTATCAACGTAACTCTTTACGACGAACTCTTTATCACCCCCATAACCGAGAAACATTTCCTTAGTCCTCACCAAGGATAATTTTGACCGCTGTCCAGTGATCTACTCCTAGATCACTATTGTACCCTCTTGCCAAACTCATGGCAAGGTACGCAATAGGTCTGGTACACATCATAGCATACTTTATAGAACCTATGACTGAGGCATAGGGAATGACTTTCATTCTCTTTCTATCTTCTGTCGTGGTCGGTCTTTGAGTCTTACTCAACTATACACCTTGTAATACAGGACAAAACTCCTTCTTTGACTGATCCATTTTGAACTCTTTAAAAATCTTATCAAGGTATGTACTCATTGAAAAATCTTATCAAGCGTCTTGATCTATCTCTATAGATCTTGATGCCCAATATGTAAGCAGCTTCACCAAGGTCTTTCATTGAAAAACTCTTATTCAAGTATCCCTTTATGCTATCTAGAAATTTTATATCATTTCCAATCAACAATATGTCATCTACATATAATATTAGAAATGCTACAGAGCTCCCACTCACTTTCTTGTAAATACAGGCTTCTCCAAAAGTTTGTATAAAACCATATGCTTTGATCACACTATCAAAGCGTTTATTACAACACCGAGAGGCTTGCAGTAGTCCATAAATGGATCGCTGGAGCTTGCACACTTTGTTATCACCCTTTGGATCGACAAAACCTTCTTGTTGCATCATATACAACTCTTCTTCCAGAAATCCATTCAGGAATGCAATTTTGACATCCATCTGCCAAATTTCATAATCATAAAATGCGGCAATTCCTAACATGATTTGGATAGACTTAAGCATCGCTACGGGTGAGAAAGTCTCATTGTAGTCAACTCCTTGAACTTGTCGAAAACCTTTCGCAACAAGTCGAGCTTTGTAGACAGTAAAATTACCGTCAGCGTCGGTCTTCTTCTTGAAGATCCATTTATTTTTTATGGCTTGCCGATCATCGGGCAAATCCACCAAAGTCCACACTTTGTTCTCATACATGGATCCCATCTCGGATTTCATGGCCTCAAGCCATTTCGTGGAATCTGGGCTCATCATGGCTTCCTTAGAGTTCGTAGGTTCACCATGGTCTAGTAACATGACTTCCAGAATAGGATTACCATACCACTTTGGTGCAGATCTCACTCCCGAAGACCTACGAGGTTTGGTAGTAACTTGATCTAAAGTTTCATGGTCATCATCATTAGCTTCCTCAATAATTGGTGTAGGAATCACTAGAACTGATTTCTGTGATGAACTACTTTCCGATAAGGGAGAAGGTACAATTACCTCATCAAGTTCTACTTTCCTCCCACTCACTTCTTTCGAGAGAAACTCCTTCTCTAGAAAGGATCCATTCTTAGCAACAAAGATTTTGCCTTCGGATCTGTGATAGAAGGTGTACCCAACAGTTTCCTTTGGGTATCCTATGAAGACACACTGTTCTGATTTGGGTTCGAGCTTATCAGGTTGAAGCTTTTTCACATCAGCATCGCATCCCCAAACTTTAAGAAACGACAACTTTGGTTTCTTGCCAAACCACAATTCATAAGACGCTGTCTCAACGGATTTTGATGGTGCCCTATTTAAAGTGAATGCGGGCATCTCTAAAGCATAACCCCAAAACAATAACAATAATCAGTAAGAGACATCATAGATCGCACCATATCTAATAAAGTACGGTTACGACGTTCGGACACACCATTTCGCTGTGGTGTTCCAGGTGGCTTAAGTTGTGAAACTTTTCCACATTGTTTTAAATGAAGACCAAACTCGTAATTCAAATATTCTCCTCCACGATCAGATCGTAGAAATTTTATTTTCTTGTTACGATGATTTTCCACTTCACTCTGAAATTCTTTGAACTTTTCAAGTGTTTCAGACTTATGTTTCATTAAGTAGATATAACCATATCTTCTTAAATCATCTTTGAAGGTAAGAAAATAACAATACCCGCCATGAGCCTCAATACTCATTGGTCCGCATACATCGGTATGTATTATTTCTAATAAGTCAGTAGATCGTTCCATTGTTCCGGAGAACGGAGTTTTAGTCATCTTGCCCATAAGGCACGGTTCGGAAGCACCAAGTGATTCATAATCAAGTGATTCCAAAAGTCCATCAACATGGAGTTTCTTCATGCGCTTTACACTGATATGACCCAAACGACAGTGCCAAAATAAGTTGCACTATCATTATCAACTTTGCATCTTTTGGCTTCAATATTATGAACATGTGTATCATCACGACCATGATTCAACAAAAATAGACCACTCAGCAAGGGTGCATGACCATAAAAGATATTACTCATATAAATAGAACAACCATTATTCTCTGATTGAAATGAATAACCGTCTCGCATCAAACAAGATCCAGATATAATGTTCATGCTTAACGTTGGCACCAAATAACAATTATTTAGGTCTAAAACTAATCCTGAAGGTAGATGTATAGGTAGCGTGCCGACGGCGATCACATCGACCTTGGAACCATTTCCCACACGCATTGTCACCTTGTCCTTAGCCAATCTTCACTTAATCGTAGACCCTATTTCGAGTTGCAAATATGAGCAACAGAACCATTATCAAATAACCAGGCGCTACTACTAGCATTAGTAAGGTACACATCAATAACATGTATATCAAATATACCTTTCACTTTGCCATCCTTCTTATCCGCCAAATACTTGGGGCAGTTCCGCTTCCAGTGACTAGTCCCTTTGCAATAGAAGCACTCAGTTTCAGGCTTAGGTCTAGACTTGGGTTTCTTCTCCTGAGCAGCAACTTTCTTGCCGTACTTCTTAAAGTTCCCCTTCTTCCCTTTGCCTTTTTTCTTGAAACTAGTGGTCTTGTTGACCATCAACCCTTGATGCTCCTTCTTGATTTCTACCTCCACAGCCTTTAGCATCGCGAAGAGCTCGGGAATAGTCTTGTTCATCCCTTGCATATTATAGTTCATCACGAAGCCTTTATAGCTTGGTGGCAGTGATTGAATAACTCTGTCAATGACACTATCATCAGAAAGATTATCTCCCAGCTGAGTCAAGTGGTTATGATACCCAGACATTCTGAGTATGTGTTCAACTATTCTCCTCCATTTTGCAGCTATAGAACTTGTTGGGGACTTCATATCTCTCAACTCAGGCATTTGCTTGAAATATTAACTTCAACTCTTGGAACATCTCATATGCTCCATGACGTTCAAAACATCTTTGAAGTCCCGATTCTAAGCCATAAAGCATGGCACACTGAACTATCGAGTAGTCATCAACTTTGCTCTGCCAGACGTTCTTAAAGTCATCAGTAACATCTGCAGCAGGCCTGGCACCCAGTGGTGCTTCCAGGACGTAATTCTTTTGTGCGGCAATGAGGATAATCCTCAAGTTACGGACCCAGTCCATGTAGTTGCTGCCATCATCTTTCAACTTAGTTTTCTCTAGGAATGCATTAAAATTCAAAGGAACGGTAGCACGGGCCATTGATCTACAATAACATAGACATGCAAAATAACTATCAGGACTAAGTTCATGATAAATTCAAGTTCAATTAATCATATTACTTAAGAACTCCCACTTAGATAGACATCCCTCTAGTCATCTAAATTATCACGTGATCCAAATCAACTAAACCATGTCCGATCATCACGTGAGATTGAGTAGCTTCCAATGGTGAACATAACTATGTTGATCATATCTACTATATGATTCACGTTCGACCTTTCGGTCTCGGTGTTCTGAGGCCATATCTGTATATGCTAGGCACGTCAAGTTTAACCCGAGTATTATGCGTGTGCAAAACTGGCTTGCACCCATTGTATGTGAACTTAGAGCTTATCACACCCGATCATCATGTGGTGTCTCGGCATGACGAACTGTAGCAATGGTGCATACTTAGGGAGAACACTTATACCTTGAAATTTATTAAGGGATCATCTTATAATGCTATTGCCGTACTAAGCAAAATAAGATGCATAAAAGATAAACATCACATGCAATCAAAATATGTGACATGATATGGCCATCATCATCTTGTGCTCATGATCTCCATCACCGAAGCATCGTCATGATCTCCATCGTCACCGGCGAGACACCTTGATCTCCATCGTAGCGTCGTTGTCGTCTCGCCAACTATTGCTTCTACGACTATCGCTATCACTTAGTGATAAAGTAAAAGAATTACATGGCGATTGCATTGCATACAATAAAGCGACAACCATATGTCTCCTGCCAGTTGTCGATAACTTTGTTACAAAACATGATCATCTCATACAACAATTTATATCATATCATGCCTTGACCGTATCACATCATAGCAAGCCCTGCAAAAACAAGTTAGACGTCCTGTACTTTGTTGTTGCAAGTTTTACGTGGCTGCTACGGGCTTCTAGCAAGAACCATTCTTACCTACGCATCAAAACCACAATTTTTTTTCGTGAAGTGTGCTATTTTAACCTTCAACAAGGACCGGCCGTAGTCAAACTCGATTCAACTAAAGTTGGAGAAACAGACACCACCAGCCACCTATGTGCAAAAGCACGTCGGTAGAACCAGTCTCATGAACGCGGTCATGTAATGTCGGTTCGGGCCGCCTCATCCAACAATACCGCCGAATCAAAGTAAGACATTGGTCATAAGCAGTATGACTATTATCACCCACAACTATTTGTGTTCTACTCGTGCATATAACATGTACGCATAGACCTGGCTCGGATGCCACTGTTGGGGAACACGGTAATTTCAAAAAAATTCCTACGATCACGCAAGATCCATCTAGGTGATGCATAACAACGAGAGGGGAGAGTGTGTCCATGTACCCTCGTATACCGAAAGCGGAAGCGTTTCAATAACGCGGTAGATGTAGTCGAACTTCTTCACGATCCAACCGATCAAGTACTGAACGTACGACACCTCCGCGTTCAGCACATGTTCAGCTCGATGACATCCCTCGTGCTCTTGATACAGTTGAGGACGAGGGTGAGTTCCGTCAGCACGACGGCGTGGCGACGGTGATGATGATGTTACCGGCGCAGGGCTTTGCCTAAGCACTATGATGGTATGATCGAGGTGTGTAACTATGGAGGGGGGGGGGGCACCGCACATGGTTAAGAGAAACTTGTGTGTCCTAGGGTGCCCCCTGCCCCTTATATATAAAGAAGGGAGGGGGAGGCCGGTCTGCCATAGGGGGCGCGCCCAAGAGGAGCAGTCCTAGTAGGACTTCCTAGTCCTAGTAGGATTCCACTTCAAGGGAGAGAGGGGAAAGGAAGGAGGAGGAGAGGGAGTAGGAAAGGGGGGGCGCCACCCCCTTTCCCTTGTCCTATTCGGACTCCAAGGGGAGGGGGCGGCCTGCCCTGGCCGCCCTCCTCTCTCTCCACTAAGGCCCATGGTGGCCCATTAGTTCCTCCGGGGGCTTCCGGTACCCCCTCCGGCACTCCGGTTTTACTCGAAACTTCACGGAACTCATTTGATGTCTAAATAACATGGTCCAATATATAGACCTTTATGTCATGACCATTTCGAGACTCCTCATCACGTCTATGATCTCATCCAGGACTCCGAACAAACTTCGATCATCAAAACACATAACTCATAATAAATATAGTCATCGAACGTTAAGCGTGCGGACCCTACGGGTTCGAGAACTATGTAGACATGATCGAGACACATCTCTGGTCAATAACCAATAGCAGAACCGGGATGCTCATATTGGCTCCTACATATTCTACGAAGATCTTTATCAGTCGAACCGCATAACAACATACATTGTTCCCTTTGTCATCGTATGTTACTTGCCCGAGATTCGATCGTCGGTATCATCATACCTAGTTCAATCTCGTTACCGGCAAGTCTCTTTACTCATTCCGTAATACTTCATCCCACAACTAACTCATTAGTCACATTGCTTGCAAGGCTTATAGTGATGAGTATTACCGAGAGGGCCCAGAGATACCTCTCCGAAGCACGGAGTGACAAATCCTAATCTCGATCTATGCAAACCTAACAAACACCTTCGGATACACCGATAGAGCATCTTTATAATCACCCATTTATGTTGTGACGTTTGATAGCACACAAGGTGTTCCTCCGGTATTCGGGAGTTGCATATTCTCATAGTCTGAGGAACATGTATAAGTGAAGAAAGCAGGAGCAATGAAACTGTAACGATCATAATGCTAAGCTAACGGATGGGTCATGTACATCACATCATTCTCCTAATGATGTGATCCCGTTTATCAAATGACAACACATGTCTATCATTAGGAAACATAACCATCTTTGATTAATGAGCTAGTTGTTGGGGAACGTTGCAGAAAATTAAAATTTTTCCTACGGTTTCACCAAGATCCATCTATGATTTCATCTAAGCAACGAGTCATGGGAGAGAGTTTGCATCTACATACCACTTGTAGATCGCGTGCGGAAGCTTGCAAGGTGATGGCGATGATGGAGTCGTACTCGACGTGATTCAAATCACCGATGTCCAAGTGCTAAACGGACAACACCTCCGCGTTCAACACACGTACGGGACGGGAGACGTCTCCTCCTTCTTGATCCAGCAAGGGGGAAGGAGAGGTTGAGGAAGCTCGCTCCAACGGCAGACGACGACGGCGTGGTGGTGTTGGTGCAGAAGATCTCGGCTGTGGCTTCGCCAAGCGCCATGAGGAGGAGAGGTGTTGGGAGGGAGGGCTGCGCCTTGGAGATGGGTACAACAGCCCTCCCCACCCCTCTATTTATAGGGAAGGGCAAGGGGCGGCCCCTCTAGATGAGATCTAGGGGCGGCCCCCCAAGGGGCGCCCCGGGGTTCCCCCAACCCTAGGCGCATGGGCCCAAGGTGGGGCGCGACCAACCCTCCAGGCTGGCTCCCTCCCTTTATGCCCATGGCCCTCCGGGAGGGGTGGCCCCTCCGGTGGACCCCGAACCCTTCCGTGGTCCCAGACATTACCGATAGACCCCAAACTTTCCGGTGTCCGTATGACAACCTCCCATATATAAAACTTCACCTCCGGACCATTCCGAACTCCTCGTGACGTCCGGGATCTCATCCGAGACTCAACAACATTCGGTAGTCACATACTAGTCTTCCTAATAACCCTAGCGCCACCGAACCTTAAGTGTAGACCCTACGGGTTCGGAGACATGCGACATGACCGAGACGACTCTCGGACAATAACCAACAGCGGGATCTGGATACCCATGTTGGCTCCTACATGCTCCTCGATGATTTCATCGGTTGAACCACGATGTCGAGGATTCGATCAAAACCTGTATGCAATTCCTTTGTCAATCGATGCGTTATTTGCCCGAGACTCGATCGTCGGTATCCCAATACCTTGTTCGGTCTCGTTATCGCAAGTCACTTTACTCGCATCGTAATGCATGATCCCGTGGCCAACACCTTGGTCACATTGAGCTCATTATGATGATGCATTACCGAGTGGGCCCAGAGATACCTCTCCGTCATACGGAGTGACAAATCCCAGTCTCAATCCGTGTCAACCCAAGAGACACTTTCGGAGATACCTGTAATGCACCTTTATAGTCACCCAGTTACGTTGTGATGTTTGATACACCCAAGGCACTCCTACGGTATCCGGGAATTACACGATCTCATGGTCGAAGGAAGAGATACTTGACATTGGCAAAGCTCTAGCGCATTTAACTACACGATCTTTATGCTATGCTTAGGATTGTCTTGTCCATCACATCATTCTCCTAATGATGTGATCCCGTTATCAACGACATCCAATGTCCATAGTCAGAAACCATGACTATCTGTTGATCACAACGAGCTAGTCAACTAGAGGCTCACTAGGGACATATTGTGGTCTATGTATTCACACGTGTATTACGATTTCCGGATAATACGGTTATAGCATGAACAAAAGACAATTATCATGAACAATGAAATATAATAATACTTTTATTATTGCCTCTAGGGCATATTTCCAACAGTCTCCCACTTGCACTAGAGTCACCAATCTAGTTACATTGTGATGAATCGAACACCCATAGAGTTACGTGTTGATCACGTTTTGCCATGAGAGAGGTTTAGTCAACGGATCTGCGACATTCATGTCCGTGTGTACTTTGCAAATCTCTATGTCTCCATCTTGAACATTTTCACGGATGGAGTTGAAACGACGCTTGATGTGCCTGGTCTTCTTGGCAAGGGCAATAGCTCCAGTGTTGTCACAGAAGAGTTTGATCGGCCCCGACGCATTGGGTATGACTCCTAGGTCGGTGATGAACTCCTTCACCCAAATCGCTTCATGCGCTGCCTCCGAGGCTGCCATGTACTCCGCTTCACACGTAGATCCCGCCACGACGCTTCGCTTGCAGCTGCACCAGCCATCGCTCCACCATTCAACATATACACGATCCGGTTTGTGACTTAGAGTCATCCAGATCTCGAGTCGAAGCTTAGCGTCGATGTAACCCTTTACGACGAGCTCTTCGTCTCCTCCATAAACGAAACATGCCCTTTGTCCTTTTCGGTACTTGAGGATATTCTTGACCGCTGTCCGGTGTTCCTTGCGGGATTACTTTGGTACCTTGCTACCAAACTTACGGCAAGGTTTACATCGGTCCAGTACACAAGATGGCATACATAATAGATCCTATGGCTGAAGCATAGGGGATGACACTCATCTCTTCTTTATCTTTTGCCATGGTCGGTGACTGAGCCGAGCTCAATCTCACACCTTGTAACATGGGCAAGAACCCCTTCTTGGACTGATCCATTTTGAACCTCTTCAAAATCTTATCAAGGTATGTGCTTTGTGAAAGACTTATGAGGCGTCTCGATCTATCTCTATAGATCTTGATGCCTAATATATAAGCAGCTTCTCCATGGTCCTTCATTGAAAAACACTTATTCAAGTAGGCCTTAATGCTGTCCAGAAGTTTTGTATCATTTCCCATCAAGAGTATGTCATCTACATGTAATAGGAGAAATGCTACAGAGCTCCCACTCACTTTCTTGTAAACGCAGGCTTCTCCATAAGTCTGCATAAACCCAAACGCTTTGATCATCTCATCAAAGCGAATGTTCCAACTCCGAGATGCTTGCACCAGCCCATAAATGGATCGCTGGAGCTTGCATACTTTGTTAGCGTTCTTAGGATCGACAAAACCTTCCGGCTGCATCATATACAACTCTTCCTTAAGATGTCCATTAAGGAATGCCGTTTTGACGTCCATCTGCGATATCTCATAATCATAGTATGCGGCAATCGCTAACATGATTCGGACGGACTTCAGCTTCGCTACGGGAGAGAATGTCTCGTCGTAGTCAATCCCTTGAACTTGTCGATAACCCTTAGCGACAAGTCGAGCCTTATAAATGGTAACATTACCATCCACGTCCGTCTTCTTCTTAAAAATCCATTTGTTTTCTATCGCTCGCCGATCATCGGGCAAGTCTGTCAAAGTCCATACTTTATTTTCATACATGGATTCTATCTCGGATTTCATGGCTTCAAGCCATTTGTTGGAATCTGGGCCCGCCATCGCTTCTTCATAGTTCGAAGGTTCACCGTTGTCTAACAACATGATTTCCAGGACAGGGTTGCCGTACCACTCTGGTGCGGAACGTGTCCTTGTGGACCTACGAAGTTCAGTAGCAACTTGATCCGAAGTACCTTGATCATCATCATTGGTTTCCTCTTCAATTGGTGTGGGCATAACAAGAACATTTTCCTGAGCTGCACCACTTTCCCGTTCGAGAGGTAGTACTTCATCGAGTTCTACTTTCCTCCCACTTACTTCTTTCGAGAGAAACTCTTTTTCCAGAAAGCATCCGTTCTTGGCAACAAAAATCTTGCCTTCGGATCTTAAGTAGAAGGTATACCCGACAGTTTCCTTAGGGTATCCTATGAATACGCATTTTTCCGACTTGGGTTCGAGCTTTTCAGGTTGAAGTTTCTTGACATAAGCATCACATCCCCAAACTTTTAGAAACGACAGCTCAGGTTTCTTCCCAAACCATAATTCATACGGTGTCGTCTCAACGGATTTAGACGGTGCCCTATTTAAAGTGAATGTAGCTGTCTCTAGAGCGTATCCCCAAAATGATAGCGGTAAATCGGTAAGAGACATCATAGACCACACCATATCCAATAGAGTGCGATTACGACGTTCGGACACACCGTTACGCTGAGGTGTTCCAGGCGGCGTGAGTTGTGAAATTCCACATTTCCTTAAGTGTGTACCAAATTCGTGACTTAAGTATTCTCCTCCACGATCTGATCGTAGGAACTTTATTTTTCGGTCACGTTGATTCTCCACCTCGTTCTGAAATTCCTTGAACTTTTCAAAGGTCTCAGACTTGTGTTTCATTAAGTAGACATACCCATATCTACTTAAGTCATCAGTGAGAGTGAGAACATAACGATATCCTCCACGAGCCTCAACGCTCATTGGACCGCACACATCGGTATGTATGATTTCCAACAAGTTGGTTGCTCGCTCCATTGTTCCGGAGAACGGAGTCTTGGTCATTTTGCCCAAGAGGCATGGTTCGCATGTGTCATACGATTCATAATCAAGAGACTCTAAAAGTCCATCAAGATGGAGCTTCTTCATGCGCTTGACACCAATGTGACCAAGGCGGCAAGTGCCACAAGTATGTGGGACTATCGTTATCAACTTTACATCTTTTGGCATCCACACTATGAACATGTGTAATATTACGCTCGAGATTCATTAAGAATAAACCATTGACCATCGGAGCATGACCATAAAACATATCTCTCATATAAATCGAACAACCATTATTCTCAGACTTAAATGAGTAGCCATCTCGTATTAAACGAGATCCAGATACAATGTTCATGCTCAAACTTGGCACTAAATAACAATTATTAAGGTTCAAAACTAATACCGTGGGTAAATGTAGAGGCAGCGTGTCGACGGCGATCACATCGACTGGAACCATTCCGACGCCAAGATCGTCACCTCGCCCTTTGCGGTCTCCGCTTATTCCGCAGCTCTGCTGTGAGTTACAAATATGAGCAATGGCACCGTATCAAATACCCGGGAGTTACTACGAGTAATGGTAAGGTACACATCAATTACATGTATATCAAATATACCTTTGGTGTTGCGGCCTTCTTATCCGCTAAGTATTTGGGGCAGTTCCGCTTCCAAAGGACCCTTCCCTTGCAATAAAAGCACTCGGCCTCGTGCTTGGGGTCCATTCTTTGACTTCTTCCCGCAAGCGAGCTTACGGGCGCGACAACATCTTTGCCGTCCTTCTTGAAGTTCTTCTTACCATTGCCCTTCTTGAACTTAGTGGTCTTATTGACCATCAACACTTGATGTTCTTTCTTGATTTCAGCCTCTGCGACTTCAGATCGAGAACACTTCAGAATGGTCTTCACCATCCCCGCATGTTGTAGTTCATCACAAAGCTCTTGTAGCTTGGTGGGAGCGATTGGAGGATTCTCAATGACCGCCTCATCCGGGAGGTTAATGTTCATTTGGGTCATACGGTTGTGCAACCTGCACATCTTGAGGATGTGCTCACCGACGTAACTGTTTTCCTCCATCTTACAACCGTAGAACTTGTCGAGACATCATATCTCTCAACCCGGCATGAGCTTGGAAAACTAGTTTCAGCTCTTCAACATCTCATCTGCTCCGTGATGCTCAAAACGCTTTTGGAGCCCGGTTCTAAGCTGTAAAGCATGCCGCACCGAACGAGGGAGTAATCATCAAGACGGTTCCGCCAAACGCTCAAATCGTCTTGCAGTCTTTGGGAGAACAGTGGGTCACCTAACGGTGCTTCTAGGACATATTGTTTCTTGGCAGCTATGAGGATGATCTCGGGTTCCGGACCCGATCCGTATAGTTGCTGCCATCATCTTTCAGCTTGGTTTTCTAGGAATGCATTGAAGTTCATGTTGACATGAGCGTTGGCCATTTGATCTACAAGACATATTTGCAAAGGTTTTAGACTAAGTTCATGATAATAAAGTTCTAATCAAATTATGAACTCCCACTTAGATTAGACATCCCTCTAGTCATCTAAGTGTTACACGATCCGAGTCGACTAGCCCGTGTCCGATCATCACGTGAGATGGACTAGTCATCATCGGTGAACATCTTCATGTTGATCGTATCTTCCATACGACTCGTGTTCGACCTTTCGGTCTCCGTGTTCCGAGGCCATGTCTGTACATGCTAGGCTCGTCAAGTCAACCCTAAGTGTTTTCGCTGTGTAAAACTGTCTTACACCCGTTGTATGTGAACGTAATAATCCATCACACCCGATCATCACGTGGTGCTTAGAAGCGACGAACTGTAGCAACGGTGCACAGTTAGGGGAGAACACTTCTTGAAATTTTTGTAAGGGATCATCTTATTTAGTCGTCCTAAGTAAACAAGATGCATAAACATAATAAACATCACATGCAATTATATAGTTGTGACATGATATGGCCAATATCATATAGCTCCATTGATCTCCATCTTCGGGGCTCCATGATCATCTTGTCACCGGCTTGACACCATGATCTCCATCATCATGATCTCCATCATCGTGTCTTCATGAAGTTGTCACGCCAACGACTACTTCTACTTCTATGGCTAACGCGTTTAGCAATAAAGTAAAGTAGTTTACATGGCGCTCTTCAATGACACGCAGGTCATACAAAAATAAAGACAACTCCTATGGCTCCTGCCGTTGTCATACTCATCGACATGCAAGTCGTGAATCCTATTACAAGAACATGATCTCATACATCACAATTCATCATTCATCACAACTTCTGGCCATATCACATCACATGATCAATCGCTGCAAAAACAAGTTAGACGTCCTCTAATTGTTGTTGCATCTTTACGTGGCTGCAATTGGGTTCTAGCAAGAACGTTTTCTTACCTACGAATAACCACAACGTGATTTTGTCAACTTCTATTTACCCTTCATAAGGGCCCTGTTCATCGAATCCGCTCCAACTAAAGTGGGAGAGACAGACACCCGCCAGCCACCTTATGCAACTAGTGCATGTCAATCGGTGGAACCGGTCTCACGTAAGCGCACGTAAGGTTGGTCCGGGCCGCTTCATCCCACAATACCGCTGAAGCAAGAAAAGGCTAGTAGAGGCAAGTAAGTTGACAAGATCCACGCCCACAACAAAATTGTGTTCTACTCGTGCATTAGAGAACTACGCATAGACCTAGCTCATGATGCCACTGTTGGGGAACGTTGCAGAAAATTAAAATTTTTCCTACGGTTTCACCAAGATCCATCTATGAGTTCATCTAAGCAACGAGTCATGGGAGAGAGTTTGCATCTACATACCACTTGTAGATCGCGTGCGGAAGCTTGCAAGGTGATGGTGATGATGGAGTCGTACTCGACGTGATTCAAATCACCGATGTCCAAGTCTTTGAACGGACAGCACCTCCGCGCTCAACACACGACGAGACGGAGACATCTCCTCCTTCTTGATCCAGCAAGGGGAAGGAGAGGTTGAGGAAGCTCGCCCAACGGCAGCACGACGGCGTGGTGGTGTTGGTGCACAAGACTCGGCGAGGCTTCGCCAAGCGCTATGGAGGAGGAGAGGTGTTGGGAGGGAGGGCTGCGCCTTGGAGATGGGTACAGCAGCCCTCCCCACCCCTCTATTTATAGGGAAGGGGCAGGGGCGGCCCTCTAGATGAGATCTAGAGGGGGCGGCCAGGGGGGGGCTTGCCCCCCAAGGGGGCGCCCCTCGGGTTTCCCCCAACCCTAGGCGCATGGGCCCAAGGTGGGCGCGCCCAGCCCTCCAGGCTGGCTCCTCCCTTGCGGCCCATGTGGCCCTCTGGGAGGGGTGGCCCCTCCGGTGGACCCGAACCCTTCCGGTGGTCCCAGACATTACCGATAGACCCCGAAACTTTCCGTGTCTCAGATGACAACTTCCCATATATAAAACTTCACCTCCGGACCATTCCGGAACTCCTCGTGACGTCCGGGATCTCATCCGGGACTCCGAACAACATTCGGTAGTGACATACTAGTCTTCCTAATAACCCTAGCGTCACCAAACCTTAAGTGTGTAGACCCTACGGGTTCGGGAGACATGCAGACATGACCGAGACGACTCTCGAACAATAACCAACATCGGGATCTGGATACCCATGTTGGCTCCCACATGCTCCTCAATGATTTCATCGGTTGAACCACGATGTCGAGGATTCGATCAAAACCATGTATGCAATTCCCTTTGTCAATCGGTACGTTACTTGCCCGAGACTCGATCGTCGGTATCCCAATACCTTGTTTAGTCTCGTTACGGCAAGTCACTTTACTCGTCATCAGTAATGCATGATCCCGTACAACACCTTGGTCACATTGAGCTCATTATGATGATGCATTACCGAGTGGGCCCAGAGATACCTCTCCGTCATACGGAGTGACAAATCCAGCCTCAATCCGTGTCAACCCAAGAGACACTTTCGGAGATACCGTAATGCACCTTTATAGTCACCCGATTCGTTGTGATGTTTGATACACCCAAGGCACTCCTACGGTATCCGGAATTACACGATCTCATGGTCGAAGGAAGAGATACTTGACATTGGCAAAGCTCTAGCGCATTTAACTACACGATCTTTATGCTATGCTTAGGATTGTCTTGTCCATCACATCATTCTCCTAATGATGTGATCCCGTTATCAACGACATCCAATGTCCATAGTCAGGAAACCATGACTATCTGTTGATCACAACGAGCTAGTCAACTAGAGGCTCACTAGGGACATATTGTGGTCTATGTATTCACACGTGTATTACGATTTCCGGATAATACAGTTATAGCATGAACAAAAGACAATTATCATGAACAATGAAATATAATAATACTTTTATTATTGCCTCTAGGGCATATTTCCAACACTAGTCAAGTAGAGGCATACTAGGGACACTTTGTTTTGTCTATGTATTCACACGTGTACTAAGTTTCCGGTTAATACAATTCTAGCATGAATAATAAACATTGATCATGAATTAAGGAAATAAATAATAACTTTATTATTGCCTCTAGGGAATATTTCCTTCAAGCACAACCCACCTGGGCGCGCCTGGGGGCCCAGGCGCGCCCTGGTGGGTTGTGCCCACCTTGGTCGCCTCCTGATAACCCACAAGTATAGGGGATCAATTGTAGCCTCTTTCAATAAGTAAGAGTGTCGAACCCAACGAGGAGCTAAAGGTAGAACAAATATTCTCTCAAGTTCTATCGACCACCGATACAACTCTACGCATGCTTAACATTCGCTTTACCTAAAACATGTATGAAACTAGAAGGACTTTGTAGGTGTGATAGTATAAGTTTGCAAGATAATAAAGAGCGCGTAAATAAAAAGTAGGGGTTGCTTAGATGAAGACACAACTAAGTTAGTTTTAGTAGAGAGCTTTTTGTCACGAGAAAGTTATTTGTCCCTAGGCAATCGATAACTAGGCCGGTAATCACTATTGCAATTTTATTTGAGGGAGAGGCATAAGCTAACATACTTTCTCTTCTTGTATCATATGCACTTATGATTGGAACTCTAGCAAGCATCCGCAACTACTATAGATCATTAAGGTAAAACCCAACCATAGCATTAAAGTATCAAATCCTCTTAATTCCCATACGCCATGACCCACTTATCCGTGTTTGTGTTTCAGTCACTCACGCAACATAGGCAATAAGCAAACCATGAACATATTGCAACACCGTACAGCGGGAATCCCTCACGCTTGCGCGACATGGAGAGCACCATAGGACAACACCAATAATAAAACATACAACTCAAACCAATCACGATCATTAATTAACCCATAGGACAAAACGAATCTACTCAAACATCATAGGATAGCCATACATCATTGGGAAATAATATATAGTATTGAGCACCGTGTTTAAGTAGAGATTACAACGAGTAAAAGAGGGGTTACACCGCTGCATAGAAGGGGCAAGAGTTGGTGATGAGGGCGGTGAAGTTGTTGGTGTAGATCGCGGTGATGATGATGGCCCCGACGGCGTTCCGGCGCCACCGGAAGCAAGGGGGACAGAGTCCACTTCTTCTTCTTCTTCCTTGACCTTCTCCCTAGATGCGAGAGCCCCTCCGAGATTGGATCTGTCTCTCTGTCTCCCTCTGTTTCTGCGTTCCAGATTCTGGCCTTTCATTGTTTCTTATATTCCCGGAGATCCATAACTCCGATTGGGATGAAATTTTAACACAATCTCTATCTGGATATTAGCTTTCTTGCGGCAAAAGAAGGGCACCAACCGCCTTATGGGGTGTCTACGAGGGTCAAGGGCGCCCCCCCGCCTTGTGGCCCCCTCGGGCATTGTCTCGCATTGATTCTTCTTCTAGAAATTTATAAATATTCCAAAAAAAATCTCCGTAAATTTTTATCCCGTTTGGACTCCGTTTGATATGAGTTTTCTACGAAACAAAAAACATGCAACAAACAGGAACTTGCACTAAGCACTGGATCAATATGTTAGTCCCAAAAATAGTATAAAAAGTTGCCAAAAGTATATGAAAGTTGTAGAATATTGGCATGGAACAATCAAAAATTATAGATACGACGGAGACGTATCACCTCCCGTGCCGCCTCTTTGCTCTATAAATACCCAGAAAATCCAAAAACCCTAGGGGAGTCGACAAAACACAATTCCAGCCGCCACAAGTTCCAGAAACCACAGATCCAATCTGGACACCATCACGGAGGGGTTCATTATCCTCATTGGTGCCTCTCCGATGATGCATGAGTAGTTCATTGTAGACCTTCAGGTCCTTAGTTAGTAGCTAGATGGCTTCCTCTCTATCTCTTTTGATTCTCAATACAATGGTCTCTTTGAGATCTATTTGATGTAACTCTTTTTGCGGTGTGTTTGTTTGGATCCGATGAACTTTGAGTTTATGATCAAATCTATGTTTTTATCCATGACAATTATTTGAGTTTTGATCTCTTATATGCATGATTATTTATAGCCTCATATTTCTTCTTAGAATCTTTGGTTTTGTTAGTCCAACTAGCTCGATTTTTCTTACCATGGGAAGAGGTGCTTTGTGATGGGTTCAATCTTCCGGTGTTCTTTCCCAGTGACAGAAGGGGCAACAAGACACGTATTGATTGTTGCCATTAAGGATAACAAGATGGGGTCTATTCCTAAATGAATAGATCTTGTCTACATCATGTCATCGATCTTATTGCATTACTCTGTTTCTCCATGAACCTAATACACTAGATGCATGCTGGATAGCGGTTGATGTGTGGAGTAATAGTAGTAGATGCAGGCAAGAGTCGGTCTACTAACCTTGGACATGATGCCTATATAATGATCATTGCTTGGATATCATCATAATTATTTGAAGTTCTATCAATTGCCCAACAGTAATTTGTTTACCCACCGTATGCTATTTTTCTCGAGAGAAGCCACTAGTGAAATCTATGGCCCCGGGTCTATTCTCCATCATATTTGCTTTGAGATCTATTTTTATTTGCTTTTATTTTCAGATCTATTATTCCAAAAACCCCAAAATACCTTGCTGCACTTTATTTAATTTTGCGTTTATTCGAGATCTATTTATCCAATCTATCATAATTTTTATCCCGTCAACGCACCAATTTCTGGCACCGTTACCCGAAAGGGATTGACAACCCCTTTAACACGTCGGGTTGCAAGTATTTGTTCTTTGTGTGCATGTATCATTTACATAGTGTTGCTTGGTTCTCCTACTGGTTCGATAACCTTGGTCTCATCACTGGGGGAAATACCTGCCATTGTTGTGCTGCATCATCCCTTCCTCTTTGGGAAAATACCGACGTAGTTGAAGCCACATCAATCTACAAAATTAAAAACACAAAAAATACCTTGCTGCAATTTGTTTACTTTTATTTTATTTTGCACCTTTACTTATCTTTTACATCTATCACTATTAGATCTCATCCTTACAAGTAACCATCAGGGGATTGACAACCCCTTTATCGCGTTGGGTGCAAGTATTTGTTTGTTTGTGGAGGTGCAATTATTGAAGACTTGTGTGTTCCTCCTACTGGACTGATACCTTGGTTCTTAACTGAGGGAAATACTTATCTATACTTTACCGCATCACCCTTTCCTCTTCAAGGGAAAAGCCAACACAAGCTCAAGAAGAAGCACAGACGACAACGGTGAGGGCAGTAACATGCGAGCACACTGGGCCGTGCTTTCGAGGTTAGTCGTGTCTCTCGTCCATGGTGGTGTGACATGTCTCCAATGTATCTATAATTTATGAAGTATCCATGCAATGTCTCCATGCAATTTGATATGGTTTTGGTACATTTTAATATGATTTTTAAAACTAACCTATTAACCTAGTGTTCAATGTCAGTTGTTGTTTTCTGCATGTATTTGGTTTTCAGAAAACCCATACAAAATGAAGTCCAAATGCCACAAAAATTTACGGTGATTTTTTTTGAAACATAAGAGACCCCCGAAGCTTCGAGGAAGGACCAGAAGACCCACGAGGCGGACAAGCTCACCCCACACGCCCTGGGGGTAGGTAGTGATGTCCAAACTTGTGGGCTCCTCGTAACTCCTATTAGGCTGAAAATTCTTATAAATCGGGAAACCATCGAAAGTTAACCTAGAACTTTTATACCGCCGTCGCAAACCTCTGTACCAAAGCGATCTCATCTGTAGGCCTTTTTGGCACCCTGCTGGAGGGGGAAATCATTATCGGAGGCCATCTTCATCATCTCGATGGTCTCCATGACAAGGAGGGGGTAGTTCATCCCCGGGGCTGAGGGCATGTACCATGAGCTTTGTTAATATAGATGAATCATATGGTGTTCTTCCCTCTCTATCTTTGTTGTGATGAATTGAGCCTTGCACTTTGAGTTTTCATTACTATTGGATTGAATATTGGATTTTAAATCACTTGACGTATGTCTTGCATGTGGATACCCGTGGTGACAATGGGGTACGTATTCTATTGAGTCACTTGATATTTGCTTTGGTAATCAACTTGCGGATTTCCGTGGTGACATTGGGGTAATCTAGGCATGGAGGTTGATACATGTTTTCGTCCTACTTCCTCCGTTAGAAATCTTGGGGTAATCTTTAAAGTTCTTTGTGTTAGATTGAATATGATGAATCTAAACTTGTTTAATGCATATCGAATAATTAACTCGCGGATACTTGTGGTGACATTGGAGTATCTATGTGACATTAGAGTTGATTGATGAGTATATGGTGTTATTGTAGTACGATCTCTAGGGCTGTTTGTGACACTTATTGGGATGGCTCAATATATTGATCGAAAAGATAACTTTGAGATGATTTGCTACCTACAACAATTTCATCTTGTGTTCTTCGATGTTGATAAGAATTTTGGAGTGATTCTTTGTTGCACATTGAGTAATCATTATATGATTCAGTTATGTTAGCAATGTTGAGAGATTGCACTAGTAAAAGTACGAACCCTATGCTTTGTTTCTAAGCATTGATATACCATTTTGCTAGTTGTTTTCTACTTGCTATCTTTCTGTTTTTATTATTTCAGATTATAAAAATATATTCCGATCATCTGTATTACACTTGTATCACCATCTCTTCGCCGAACTAGTGCACCTATACAATTGACAAATGTATTCAGCGTGTTGGGGACACAAGAGATTTCTTGTACTTGATTGCAAACTTGCTTGAGAGGGACCATCTTCATCCTACAACTCCCACGGATTGATAAATCTTAGGTCATCCGCTTGAGGGAAATTTGCTACTGTCTTACCAAACTCTGTGCTTGAAGACCCAACCGAGTCTACAAGAATAAAGTTACGTAGTAGACAACACAGTGCGTTGGGGGCTTTTTCTCAAAGAAGAAGGCATCATGGGGAGGAAGGAGATCATGCGGCTCTGCGTCGTTTGACTGTATGCTGCGGGTGCGTCGTGCGACCAACCGAAAATTGGGCTGGTCGACCAACGACTAGCACTAACCTTAAATTAATGAAATAGATCAACTAATTGAACAATGAGATGTTGTGTAAATAAATTGAATAGTAAATGTTTTTTTGAATAATCAAAATCACATATATATCTTTAAATAGTAAAATATTCTCTAAAATTTTATATCACTTATTTGGAATACATGAAATATGCGATATGCAGAATGTTCAAATGGGCAAAATTTAAATGTGTACTGAAACTGAAATTAGTGCTGATATTGAAAATTATTGAGATTGTTGCTAAAACTGGAAATTGAAATTGTTGGTGAAATAAAATATGATTGTAATAATAAGAATTTGTGATATGTGAAACTGAAAATAATTAAATTGTTACTAAAATTGCAAAAGGAAAGTATTCAAACAGATCCTGAATTCGAAATTGTTTTAAAATATATTTTATGCAAATTTCTGTTTGTGAATTTTCAAATTCATTGAAATTATTGAAAACCCTATGCATTTGTTGTTATTGAAATGTATATGCTACTAAAAAATATTTCAGTGAAATCACTATTGAGAAACTTAATTGGTGAATTCAAAAAATTGAAATCATTGTTTTTGAATTATTGAAATTAGTAGTTTGGAATGAATGAAATTCCTATTTACAAGTTATTAACTATTGTTCTGTGTTTTCAATTTCTTGACATGCGTTACAGAAATGAAAGAAAGAGAAAAGGAGTTACGAGTGTGTTGGGTCTCTCGTTAGAATGTGCTGGGGCCGTGATCAGAATGTGGTGGGATAAATATCAAAGATTCTACGAACAAGATACTTCCTCCGTCTCAACTTTGTACTAGCTCTAGTACAAAGTTGTACTAAGCTTGAGACACTTATTTTGGGACTGAGGGAGTACCAAACTAATAACTTGGATATGGGATTAGTTGGCCGCACATAATTGGTTGGCTACCGGAGCCTTAGATTTTGCAAGTCCTAGCATGTTCCAACACAAGGAAGAAACATGTTATAGATGCATTGATCCAATGGTGCATTTTTATTTTGTATCTTTATTTTTGTCATGACTATATATGTTCTTATATTAATCATGTTAGTTTCAGAAAAATGATGGTTCATGTAAGGACACCCCTCTCCTCGCAAAATACTTTTTGTGGGGCTTGGCGATGACACATCCGAGAGTGGTGCGGCGATGAGGTTCAAGGCGGTTGGCGGCAGTGTGAGCGATGCTTGCTGCCGACCATGAAAACTTTAAAATTGGTGCACACCTAATTTTAGAGAGAGTGGCGAAGAACACAATCTAGAAGCAGGGAATTGGTTAGAGGCTTCGCCAACATCAGAATCATTGGACATGTCATGGTGAAGCCTTTTTTACTAAATATGCAGAATAAGATGAGAGGGAAAACATTTCACTTCATCGACTAGGAGGTAGAGGGGATGGACAATGAGGTTTGGAATGTTTGTGATACCAATTTTATAAGAGTGCGACTGTAGGATCGGAAGTATGTCTAGGGGGGTGATTAGACTACTTGACAACTTAAAAGTTTAGCCTTTTGATTAGAGAAGGTTTTTAGTAAGTTCACAATGATGACTAAGTCAAGTATCACCCTACACATGCAATTCTAGAGTTATGGCAGCGGAAAGTAAATTGCACGTATAGTAAATGAGAGGTGGAGAAGAGCAAACGCAATTTGGAGACACGGAGATTTTTCTCGTGGTTCCGATAGGTGGTGCTATCGTCAATCCACGTTGATGGAGACTTCAACCCACGGAGGGTAACGGCTGCGAGAGTCCACGAAGGGCTCCACCCACGAAGGGTCCACGAAGAAGCAACCTTGTCTATACCATCATGGCCTACGTCCACGGAGGACTAGCCTTACTCGGGGTAGATCTTCACGAAGTAGGCGATCTCCTTGCCCTTACAAACTCCTTGGTTCAACTCCACATCTTGACGGAGGCTCCCAAGCGACACCTAACCAATCTAGGAGGCACCACCCTCCAAAAGGTAATAGATGGTGTTGGTGATGATGAACTCCTTGCTCTTGTGCTTCAAATGATAATCTCCCCAACACTCAACTCTCCTCACTGATTTGGCTGTGGTGGAAGAAAGGATTGAGTGGAAAGCAACTTGGGAAGGCTAGAAATCAAGTTTCATATGGTGGGAGTGGAGCAACTTGATCTCAACACAAGGGTAGGTAGTTTTCTTCTCGAAATGTAAGGTAGGAGTGGTAGTTCTTTCGATGGCTCTCTCCACGAATGAAGAGGAGGTGGAGGGTATTTATAGCCTCCACACAAAATCCAACCATTACACACATTTGACCAATCTCGGTCGGACCGAAGTTGACAACTCGGTGGGACCGAAAGTTCAAATCTTGTGAACGTTGGGATTTTCGTGGGACCGAAAATACAATCTCTGTTAGTCCGATTCTTCCAAAGTCTAGGGTTTGCCAATCTCGGTGGGACCGACTTTCTCATCTCGGTGACACCGATTTGAGTACGTATGTTCTGAAGCTTGGCAACACCAATTTCGGTATGACCGAGTTTGGAATCGGAAAATCCAAATTTTAGGGTTTGGATATATGGCTGAGGTGGTTCATCTCGGTGTGGTGAGTTTGGAATCGGTGGGACCGAGATTACTTATGGGTTTATGTTGGAGTGAAAGATTGCTGATAGTTTGAGAGATAAATCACTAAGCACTTTGAGCAACCAGATCATCATCATAACCTCATCCCCTTTTAATAGTATTGGCTTTCCTATGGACTCAATGTGATCTTGGATCACTAAACCAAAAATGGAGTCTTGAGCTTTTGCCAATGTTTTCCTTAGCATTTTGAGGGGTCCACATCATCAGTCATTGCCATACCCATATCCTTGAACTTTCTCAAATATTCTCAAGAAATGATTAGTTCAATGATATATATGTTGTTATTAATTACCAAAACCACCCGGGGATTAGTTGCACTTTCAATCTCCCCCTTTTTGGTAATTGATGACAACATATAGATCAAAGCTTCGACAAATGATATAATCAATGAATAACATCGTCGCTTTGAGAAGTATGTGATAAGCAAGAGCTCCCCCTAAATTTGTGCATTATTTAAGATTTGCGTTTGAATGCAAATGCACAATCGATTAGGATCATGGGTTACTCTTCCATGTCACATACATCTTGGTGGAGCGCACAAAATGATAAGAATGAATAACATGCACCCAATCACCAAGACATGAGTAAGTGATCATACAAGATATGAATGGAATATGATAAGCAATAGGCACACATTAAGCACAGTATGATCAAGCACTCATCAAGATAGAGCAAACGTAGTATCAAACACACGAAATGTCTCAAAGAACTCAAAAGTATCTCAAGGAAAACCGCAAACGAAAGAGCAAAAACGAGCACTCTCTCTCTCGAAGTCCTATGATCTATACAATTTCTCCCCCTTTGGCAACAAGTTACCAAAAAGTTCGAAAGGTATAGAGCTAATCATCACTCGGGACTCTGCTGGCGGCTCCTGTCTGCGTCGATGGAGTGGAGATAGCTGCATCTGCAAAGCTTGCTGAAGTCTGTGGAGCTGGAGGAGGAAACTGGAGCTGGTCTTTGAACCGATGGAGCTGTAGGAGGTGCTGATGTAGTAGCCCTGGGTCTCCTTTCGAATAGCAATGATCTGGGCTTTGTGGGCACTGCAGCAGGCTGCTCATAGTCATCCTGGACTAGATCATCTTCCATCTCCCTCATGAGTTCTGCCTTCTCCTTCTTAGCTTCCTCAATGTCTGCCTCAAGCTTGTTGACGGTGACCTGCACTTCATCGACTTGACATCCAGAGCATGGAACTTGTCTTCAACTATCCTCTCAAGGCTCTCCGAGACTGCACTATGCTGGCCAAAGCGTAGCTCAATTCTCTCGAGTGGCTTCAAGAAGTTGTTCTCCAACGCTCTTGGGCTTTCTTCTGCCGCTTCCTTCTCAGCTTTAGCTTGTTTGGCAGCTTCAGACTTAGCATGTCCTTGATGATGTGGGAGCATCCTCACCATCACAACTTCATTATCTTCATGTTCAGGCTGCAATGGCAAGTGGGGTCTATCCAATGTAGGTGTCCGTGCCAAACTTGGCATTAATGAGCATCTGAATATGCGGAGCAAACCCACACGACCTCTTCAGTCTGCTGTTTGTCCTCTTGATAGTCTCAACTATCAGGTCCATCACCTTAAAAGGTGTCTTCTGATCTAGAATGTGCAACATGTTGATAGAATACCCTCTTATCATGCGGTGGTCTCCTGACTTGGGCATCAAAGTGTGCCTCAGGATGGTGTTGGTGGTTGGGAGACCTGCCTGAAGATAATAAACTGATCCAAGCTTCCATATCTCAACATCCTTCTCAGGTACCTCATTGTACATGTTCTTCATTGACTCGTGATTTTTCTTCGGAATGCCATAGACATCAACATCATCATCCCTTGATTCTGGTGCATTCAGCAACGCTCTCCATTCTTCAACAGTTGAATGGAATCTACGTCATTCATCATCCATACAATTCGCCATCTGGATAGAAGTGTGCGGTGGCATAGAACTGCATGATCATCTCATCATTCCAAGCGATCGATTTCGACCAACAAACTCTGCAATCCCACAAGCGGTGAAGCTTTCATGCACATGTGGGAAATAGTCTCTGTGCTCTTCATGTCAATGTAATCCCGGTCTACATATCCGTGTGTCGGCAACAATTGGCTTCTTATCCATGAGCACTGTCTCATAAAAGTCTTGTTGCTCTCTAGTGTGGAATCTAGAGTCAACAGCTGTCCTTCTCCTGGTGGCATATGGATCAACTTGCCTCCATAGCTCGAGACCTTTGTCCTTCCTTTCCTTCATATTTTCAGCTCGAGGATGAGCATCATTATGAGCGGCAATTTTGTCGAGCTTGACAAAACATGAGCCTCATCATCGATTCTGCGGTGGCACATTGTCCTTCTTCTTCTCAAGCGGTATGTTCCTTACAGTCTTCTTTGGCTTGGCAGCAGGTTTGGCTTGGGCTGCCTTTGCTGGAGCTGATGGCTTAGCTTTTGTGGGTGCTCCTGCCCTGATGGCATCTCCCATCAACTTCTGCTTCTGAGGAGGCTGGGGTGCTTCCTCATCTGAGTCATCATCATCAGCTTCTTCATGAACTAGCCTCTTCCTCTTGGAAGTTTTCTTGATCTTGCTTGAGGTTTCTTCTTCCATGCTGAGCCTCTTTGCAGCTGTGGATTTCTTTACCTTGCTGGTGCCTTTCTTTGACTGTTGCCCTTGATAGCCCTTGGCAACCACTTGCCTTTTTGGCTTTGAAGTTATCTCCTCATCTGCAACAAAGTCAGAATCCTCCTCATCGTAATTCCTTTTCTTCCTGCCTCGTGGCAGCCGCAGCAGATCCACTTGGAGTGCTTTCTCCATCATCTGAAAAACTGCTTGCTTCAGACTTGTCACCGCCTCAGAATCTCAACCGGCAATTCAGACTGTTCATTGTCACTTCCATCGCATATGACCGACAACCCGTGAATAGAGTAGGTATAGGCGAGAATAGAAGAGTTATCACAAACCGCAGAGGATTTTGCAAAAGAATGAGTTCAAACATTAGTTTTAGGTTTTCATGAATGCATTTCGGTCGACCGAGTCTATAAATTCGTGAATCCAAGTGTCTAAACAGACCATATACACCACTTTCGGTTGGACCGAAATGGGTTTCGGTCTAGCCGAGAGCACTAGGGTTTCACAAAATCCTCACTTCGGTCTTACCGATTTGCACAACTCGGTTTAACCGAAAAGTGCAGTGCAATGGCCAGAGGCCAAATCGGTCATCCGAGAATGTAGAATCGGTCACACCGAGATGTGTTCGCGGAAACCTAACCCTAAAATTTTCACTCGAATTTTGTTCTATGATCTAATCTGCTGGATAGGAAGATTTCAATCTTGGCAAGAAACTAGGCAAAACCTATCGTGCATTGAATCAGCGGTTGAAGCACGAGAGGGATGAAACTCACCCAATCTGGTGGAGCTTCACTACGGCGGCAACGGCACGATGAGAAAGACCGTTGACGGCGATGGAGACCCGCGGCGAGGGCGCACAGGCGACGGCGGAGACGATCCAAAGACCACGGCGATGGCAGCGAAGGGTTTGAGGGCGAGGCGTTTTGAAGAAGTAATCAACGCGCGCTGTCCTCGGATATATATACCCTCCGGCTGTCGGTGGGACCGAGTTTGAAAACTCGGTGGGACCGAGATGGTTAACTGCGTGCAGTTACACACTTCGGTCACGCCGAAATTTGCAACTCGGTTTCACCGAGGTGAAAACCTAGATCAATCCAAGTGATTTCGGTCTGTCCGATTTGAGTATATCGGTTTGACCGAAAGTACTTAGAAGGTTTTGGAAGTTAGGCTTTTGACGGATCGGTGGCTCCGAGTGCTCCTCACTCGGTCTGTCCGAAAAAGTCTTGTTCAAAGTTTGTGATATAAGCATGAATAGAGTTTGAGACAAGAAAGCATAGATAGCTAGGGAAGGAACTTAGGCATTCTTGTCCATCCATTTGGTCAAAAAGAAAAATCCAAAAGACCAAAGCAACAAATGGATGTCCTTGAATGGATAAAATCATGCATCCAACATGCTCACACAATAAGATAGCAAATGAAATATGTGTCAAACATGCACAAACAAAACACTAGCTTCTAGCACACAATTTGGCGATGACTAGGTCATCTATATATGAGTATATTGACTTAGGAGTCAAATGAGAACATTTGATCATAGGTCATACTCATCGTTTAAGCACAAGTGGGGTTACCACTTTTCCATAAAGCATTAATGTGTTCTCATCATTAGAAGATGCTTTAGCTCAATTCTTTAGAGCAAAGCTCCCCCTTGATGTGAGAACCCCTTTTAAAGGGTCAAACTAACCTTGGGTTGTCGTTGAAGACTTCATGTAGATGTTGAAGATGTGGATGCTCAATGTTGATGAAGATCACCAAGAGTTGGGAGCAATCCTTTGGATTCGGGCACTTTCAATACCTACATGGGTTAGTCCCACAAGGAACAAACAAGGATATCCATGGACATAGATTGAAGTACACAATAGATGATGTCCATGAAAGCAATGATTACCTTGTCCCTTGACTTACCAACATGAGGGTTTGTGACTCCATGAACTAGTGCAAGATGTGGAAGTTGATAGCACAAGTCCTTGCCAAAATGAATGTGAGTGAAGTATATTGGCGGAGTCACCCTCAAGAACTCTCTAGTTCTTCTTCTTCGGGATCCACATCATCTTGATGGGAATCCTTGGGGTAGTAGTTGAGCTTGACGAAGTAGAACTTGACGTTTCCTTGGGAACCCACTTGACCATGGCTTTAGGTGCTTCAATGAATGCATCAATCTCCTCTTGAAGCTTGTCCTTGCCTTTTAGCTTGTGGTCTTGTGGTGGAAGGTCATCTTGAGCTTGTTCCACATTGGAAGAAGTAGGATCATACTTCTCCTTTTGAGAAACAAACTTTGGAGTGGGATATTGACCTTCTTCCCATTCAACACCCTCGGCGTTGAACTTTCGCTCAAAACCAATTCCTTGATTCTTCCGGTGTCTTCCTTGTTTGCGAACAATTTCCTCAAAGCTCTTGCTTCCGGCAAGACTCTTGTAGACACCTTTCTCTATAATCCCTTTCAATAGACTATTTTCTTGCTCAAGTGAAACTTGGCTTGAAACATTGTTAGTGGAATCAAGAGAATTACTAGAAGTAACAACATTTGATTTGGCATGATTATTGTTACTACTAGATGAAGAATTTTTCTTATGCTTGTCATGCTTAGTTTTAATAGGTGGCAAGAAATTAGACAAGAGAAGTCGTTTGGCAAGATATGAAGAACTCTTCTTTCGAAGATCGTCATTGATAGCTTTTAGGAACTCATGTTCTTGCTCTAGATTGAGCTTCTCGAAGCGTAGCTTCTCATGAGATCTTAGGAGCTCTCTATGATCTTCTTGAGTTGTTTCATGAGCTAACTTAAGAGTGTTTAGTTCTTTAGTTAGACGCTCAATCTCCTTCATAGCATTGTCATTCGACTCTTCTCGACTATAAAGACTATTAGCATGTTCATCATTACTAAGCTCACTAGATTTATCATGTAAAAGCTCATCTTCACCAAGCAAATCATCCTCATCACTATCAAAGTCAATAAACTCAGGGTGTGATACCTTGAGGCCTTTTGCCATGAAGCATCTTCCAATTCCCTCATTTGGTGAATCAAATATGTCATAGGAGTTGGAGTTGGAGGACACGAGAGCAAGACCGCAACACCTTCATCTTGATCAGATTCGGAGTTGGAGTGATAGCTTCTTTCGGAGTGATTGTCTGAGTCGGAGCCGGAAACCCATTCACCAACATGAGCTTGATGTTTTCTTCTTGTGTAGCTCCTTGATGACTTGTCTTTCCTTTCCGAATCCTTGCTTCTCCGAGAGGATCTTCGCTCATAACGATCATCTCTACTCCTTCTCTCTTTTCGAGGCGACTCTTCTCTTGAGCTTCTTCTTCTTGGAGATTCTTCTCTTCTCTTGTGGGGAGTCGAACACTCATTTGAGTAGTGTCCGGTCTTCCACAATTGTAGCAGTTTCGATCACGACTAGAAGATCTCTTTTCATCATATGATCTAGACTTTGAGCTTCTTTCCTTGCTTCTACTCTTGTAGAATTTGTTGAAGTTCTTCACCATTAGGCTTATCTCTTCATTGGAAACTAGCTTGTCACTTGAGGTTGTGGGAGCTTCAACTGCAGCTTTGTAAGCACCACTTGACTTGTTGTGAAGCTCTTCCTTGTCTTTAAGTGTCATCTCATGAGCAACAATCCTTCCAATGACTTCGGTAGGCTTGAGATCTTTGTAGTTTGGCATCATTTGGATCAAAGTGCACACGGTGTCATACTTTCCATCCAAAGCTCTGAGAATCTTCTTGATGATGAATCGGTCGGTCATTTCTTCACTTCCTAAGCCTGCCATCTCATTGGTAATGAGAGCAAGCCTAGAGTACATTTCAGCGACTCCTTCACCTTCCTTCATCTTGAACTTGTCAAGCTGACCTTGAAGAACATCTAGCTTTGATTCCTTCACGGACTCGGTACCTTCGTGCATTTCGACCAAAGTATCCCAAATCTCTTTTGCATTCTCAAGACGGCTGATCTTGTTGAACTCCTCGGGACACAAAGCATTGAAGAGAATGTCACAAGCTTGAGCATTGTTCTGTAACATCCGCAACTCATCCGCAGTAGCTTCGCGATCCGGAACTTTTCCTTCCTCGAAGAACTCACCTTGCAAGCCAACACAAATAATGCCCCATGCGGCAGGGTTATGTCCAAGAATATGCATTTTCATTTTGTGCTTCCAACTAGCAAAATTTGAACCATCAAAGTAAGGACCTCTACGGAAATTACCCTCACTAGACGCCATACTCTCCTAGGTTGTGAAACCAAGCTTATGGAGTCCAATGCAATGGAAACCAATCCAATGGAGACCAAAGCTCTGATACCACTTGTAGGATCGGAAGTATGTCTAGAGGGGGGGTGATTAGACTACTTGACAACTTAAAAGTTTAGCCTTTTGATTAGAGAAGGTTTTTAGTAAGTTCACAATGATGACTAAGTCAAGTATCACCCTACACATGCAATTCTAGAGTTATGGCAGCGGAAAGTAAATTGCACGTATAGTAAATGAGAGGTGGAGAAGAGCAAACGCAATTTGGAGACACGGAGATTTTTCTCGTGGTTCCGATAGGTGGTGCTATCGTCAATCCACGTTGATGGAGACTTCAACCCACGGAGGGTAACGGCTGCGAGAGTCCACGAAGGGCTCCACCCACGAAGGGTCCACGAAGAAGCAACCTTGTCTATGCCATCATGGCCTCGCCCACGGAGGACTAGCCTTACTCGGGTAGATCTTCACGAAGTAGGCGATCTCCTTGCCCTTACAAACTCCTTGGTTCAACTCCACATCTTGACGGAGGCTCCCAAGCGACACCTAACCAATCTAGGAGGCACCACCTCCAAAAGGTAATAGATGGTGTTGGTGATGATGAACTCCTTGCTCTTGTGCTTCAAATGATAATCTCCCCAACACTCAACTCTCCTCACTGATTTGGCTGTGGTGGAAGAAAGGATTGAGTGGAAAGCAACTTGGGAAGGCTAGAAATCAAGTTTCATATGGTGGGAGTGGAGCAACTTGATCTCAACACAAGGGTAGGTAGTTTTCTTCTCGAAATGTAAGGTAGGAGTGGTAGTTCTTTCGATGGCTCTCTCCACGAATGAAGAGGAGGTGGAGGGTATTTATAGCCTCCACACAAAATCCAACCATTACACACATTTGACCAATCTCGGTCGGACCGAAGTTGACAACTCGGTGGGACCGAAAGTTCAAATCTTGTGAGCGTTGGGATTTTCGTGGGACCGAAAATACAATCTCGGTTAGTCCGATTCTTCCAAAGTCTAGGGTTTGCCAATCTCGGTGGGACCGACTTTCTCATCTCGGTGACACCGATTTGAGTACGTAGGTTCTGAAGCTTGGCAACACCAATTTCGGTATGACCGAGTTTGGAATCGGAAAATCCGAAATTTTAGGGTTTGGATATATGGCTGAGGTGGTTCATCTCGGTGTGGTGAGTTTGGAATCGGTGGGACCGAGATTACTTATGGGTTTATGTTGGAGTGAAAGATTGCTGATAGTTTGAGAGATAAATCACTAAGCACTTTGAGCAACCAGATCATCATCATAACCTCATCCCCTTTTAATAGTATTGGCTTTCCTATGGACTCAATGTGATCTTGGATCACTAAACCAAAAATGGAGTCTTGAGCTTTTGCCAATGTTTTCCTTAGCATTTTGAGGGGTCCACATCATCAGTCATTGCCATACCCATATCACTGAACTTTCTGAAATATTCTCAAGAAATGATTAGTTCAATGATATATATGTTGTTATTAATTACCAAAACCACCCGGGGATTAGTTGCACTTTCAGCGACATTGTATCGTTGTCGACCTGGCTAGAATCCCCTCCCCTAAGACACTGTCACCGAGGGCCCCTGCACTATCTGGGATCTGACGAGGGACCCTAAAATTCAGCGCTTCATGTGCAACTCTCTCAACAGCCAGGTGCTCCACCTACCCGACGTCGGTGGCTCCAGACCCTCGTATTCCACCACACGAGTGTTCTCACCCCAGCCAATGTTGGGCTGTTGGGGAACGCAGTAATTTCAAATATTTCCTACGATCACGAAAGATCTATCTCTAGGTGATGCATAGCAATGAGAGGGGAGAGTGTTGTCTACATACCCTCGTAGACCGAAAGCGGAAGCGTTATGACAACGCGGTTGATGTAGTCGTACGTCTTCACGATCCGACCGATCCTAGCACCGAAGGTACAACACCTCCGCGATCTGCACACGTTCAGCTCAGTGACGTCCCACTAACTCTAGATCCAGCTGAGGTCGAGGGAGAGTTTCGTCAACATGACGGCGTGGTGATGGTGATGATGAAGTTACCGGCGCAGGGCTTTGCCTAACCACTATGATGATATGACCGAGGTGGAAATCTGTGGAGGGGGGCACCACACACAGCTAAACAATCAACTTATGTGTCCTAGGGGTGCCCACCTCCCCCGTATATAAAGGAGCAAGGGGAGGGGGCCAGCGGCCTCATAGGGTGCACCCCAAGGGGGGAATCCTACTCCTACTAGGAGTAGGTTCCCCCTTTCCTAGTCCAACTAGGAGGGGAAGGAAAGAGGAGGAGGGGAGAAGGAAAGAGGGGGCCGGCCCCCAAGCCCTAACCAATTAGGTTTTGGCCTAGGGGGGGCGCCCCACAGCTCCCTTGCTGCCCTCTATTTCCACTAAGGTCCATGAAGGCCCATTGACCCCCCGGGGGGTTCCAGTAACCTCCCGGTACTCCGGTAAATGCCCAAACTCATCTGAAACTATTTCGGTGTCCAAACATAACCTTCCAATATATCAATCTTCATGTCTCGACCATTTCGAAACTCCTCTTCATGTCCGTGATCACATCCGGGACTCCGAACTATCTTTGTTACATCAAAACACATAAACTCATAATACCAATCGTCATCGAATGTTAAGTGTGCGGACCCTACGGGTTCAAGAACTATGTAGACATGACCGAGACTCACTTCCGGTCAATAACCAATAGCGGAACCTGGATGCTCATATTGGTTCCTACATATTGTACGAAGATCTTTATCGGTCAAACCGCATAACAACATACGTTGTTCCCTTTGTCATCGGTATGTTACTTGCCCGAGATTCGATCGTCGGTATCATCATACCTAGTTCAATCTCGTTACCGGCAAGTCTCTTTACTCGTTCCATAATACTTCATCCTACAACTAACTCATTAGTCACATTTCTTGCAAGGCATATAGTGATGAGCATTACCGAGAGGGCCCAGAGATACCTCTTCGAAACACGGAGTGACAAATCGTAATCTTGATCTATGCCAACCGAACAAACACCTTCAGAGACACCTGTAGAGCACCTTTATAATCACCCTTTTACGGTGTGATGTTTGGTAGCACAGAAAGTGTTCCTCCGGTATTCGGGAGTTGCATAATCTCATAGTCTAAGGAACATGTATAAGTCATGAAGAGAGCAGTAGCAATGAAACTATAACGATCATGATGCTAAGCTAGCGGATGGGTATTGTCCATCACATCATTCTCCTAATGATGTGATCCCGTTCATCAAATGACAACACATGTCTATGGTTAGGAAACATAACCATGTTTGATTAACGAGCTAGTCACGTAGAGGCATACTAGGGACACTATGTTTTGTCTATGTATTCACACATGTACTAAGTTTCCGGTTAATACAATTCTAGCATGAATAATAAACATTCATCATGAAATAAAGAAATAAATAATAACTTTATTATTGCCTCTAGGGCATATTTCCTTCAGTCTCCCACTTGCACTAGAGTCAATAATCTAGTTCACATCGTCATGTGATTTAACACCAATAATTCACATCTGTATGTGATTAACACCCATAGTTCACATCGCCATGTGACCAACACCCAAAGGGTTTACTAGAGTCAATAATCTAGTTCACATTGCTATGTGATTAACACCCAAAGAGTATTAAGGCGTGATCATGTTTTGCTCGTGAGAGAAGTTTAGTCAACGGGTCTGTCACATTCAGAGCCGTATGTATTTTGCAAATATTCTATGTCTACAATGCTCTGCATTGAGCTACTCTAGCTAATTGCTCCCACTTTCAATATTTATCTAGATTGAGACTTAGATTTATCTCGATCTGTGTAAAAGCTTGGATCGATGTAACTCTTTACGACGAACTCTTTATCACCCCCATCACTGAGAAACATTTCCTTAGTCCTCACTAAGGATAATTTTGACCGCTGTCCAGTGATCTACTCTTAGATCACTATTGTACCCCCTTGCCAAACTCATGACAAAGTACACAATAGGTCTGGTAGACGACACATCATACTTTACAGATCCTATGGTTGTGGCATAGGGAATGACTTTCATTCTCTTTCTATCTTCTGCCGTGGTCGGGCTTTGAGTCTTACTCAACTTTACACCGTGTAATATAGACAAGAATTCCTTCTTTGACTGATCCATTTTGAACTCTTTCAAAAACTTCTCAAGGTATTTACTCATTGAAAAATCTTATTAAGCTTCTTGATCTATTTTTATAGATCTTGATGCCCAATTTGTAAGAAGCTTCACCGAGGTCTTTCAATGAAAAACTCTTATTCAAGTATCCCTTTATGCTATCCAGAAATTCTATATCACTTCCAATCAACAATATGTCATCCACATATAATATTAGAAATGTTATAGAGCTCCCACTCACTTTCTTGTAAATACAGGCTTCTCCAAAAGTTTGTATAAAACCATATGCTTTGATCAAACTATCAAAGCGTTTATTCCAACTCTGAGAGGCTTGCACCAGTCCATAAATGGATCGCTGGAGCTTTCACACTTTGTTAGCACCCTTTGGATCGACAAAACCATCTGGTTGCATCATATACAACTCTTCTTTAAGAAATATCCATTTAAGGAATGCAGTTTTTATATCCATTTGCCAGATTTCAAAAAATATGGCAATTGCTAACATGATTCGGATGGATTTAAGCATTGCTACAGTTGAGAAAATCTCATTGTAGTCAACACATTGAACTTGTCGAAAACCTTTTGCGACAAGTCAAGCTTTGTAGATAGTAACACTACTATCAGCGTCCGTCTTCCTCTTGAAGATCCATTTATTCTTAATGGCTTGCCGATCATTGGGCAAGTCCACCAAAGTCCACACTTTGTCCTCATACATGGATACCATCTTAGATTTCATGGCCTCAAGCCATTTCGCGAAATCTAGGCTCATCATCGCTTCCTCATAGTTCGTAGGTTCATCATGGTCTAGTAACATGACTTCTAGAATATGATTACCGTACCACTCTGGTGCGGATCTTACTCTGGAAGACCTATGAGGTTCTGTAGTAACTTGATCTGAAGTTTCATGATCATCATCATTAGCTTCCTCACTAATTGGTGTAGGAATCACTGGAACTGATTTCTGTGATGAACTACTTTACAATTCGGGAGAAGGTACAATTACCTCATCAAGTTCTACTTTCCTCCCACTCACTTCTTTTGAGAGAAACTCCTTCTCTAGAAAGGATCCATTCTAAGTAACACTCTTGCCTTCGGATCTGTGATAGAAGGTGTACCCAACAGTTTCCTTTGGGTATCCTATGAAGACACATTTCTTCGATTGGGTTCGAGCTTATCATGTTGAAGCTTTTTCACATAAGCATCACAATCCCAAACTTTAAGAAACGACAACTTTGGTTTCTTGCCAAACCACAGTTCATAAGGCGTCGTCTCAACGGATTTTGATGGTGCCCTATTTAAAGTGAATGCAACTGTCTCTAATGCATAACCCCAAAACGATAGTGGTAAACCAATAAGATACATCATAGATCGCACCATATCCAATAAAATGCGGTTACGACGTTCGGACACACCATTACGCTGTGGTGTTCCATGTGGCGTGAGCTGTGAAACTATTCCACATTGTTTTAAATGAAGGCCAAACTCGTAACTCAAATATTCTCTTCCACGATCAGATCGTAGAAACTTTATTTTCTTGTTACAATGACTCTCCACTTCACTCTGAAATTCTTTGAACTTTTCAAATGTTTTAGACCTGTGTTTCATTAAGTAGATATACCCATATATGCTCAAATCATCTGTGAAGGTCAGAAAACAACGATACTAGCCACGAGCATCAACACTCATTGGACCGCATACATCGGTATGTATTATTTCCAATAAGTCACTAGCTCGTTCCATTGTTCCGGAGAACGGAGTTTTAGTTATCTTGCCCATAAGGCACGGTTCGCAAGCATCAAATGATTCATAATCAAGTGATTCCAAAAGTCCATCTTTATGGAGTTTCTTTATGCGCTTTACATCGATATGACCCAAATGGCAGTGCCACAAATATGTTGCACTATCATTATCAACTTTGCATCTTTTGGCATCAACATTATGAATATGTGTATCACTACGAACAAGATTCAATAACCATCAACATTGGGTGTATGACCATAGAAGGTTTTATTCATGTAAACAGAATGACAATTTTTTCTCTGTCTTAAATGAATAATCGTATCACAATAAACATGATCTAATCATATTTATGCTCAACGCAAACACCAAATAACATTTATTTAGGTTCAACACTAATCTCGAAAGTATGGGGAGTGTGCGATGATGATCATATCAATCTTGGAACCACTTCCAACACACATCGTCACTTCACCCTCAACTAGTCTCTGTTTATTCTGTAACTCATGTTTCGAGTTACTAATCTTAGCAACCGAACAAGTATCAAATACCGTGGGCTACTATAAACACTAGTAAGGTACACATCAATAACTCAGATATCAAATATACCCTTGTTCACTTTGCCATCCTTCTTATCCACCAAATATTCGTGGTATTTCCGCCCAAGTGACCATTTCCTTTGTAGTATAAGCACTCGGCCAGGCTTTGGTCCAGCTTTGGGCTTCTTCACGGAGTGACAACTTGCTTGCCATTCTACTTGAAGTTCCCTTTCTTTCCCTTTGCCCTTTTCTTGAAACTAGTGGTCTTGTCAATCATCAACACTTGATGCTCTTTCTTGATTTCTACCTTCGTCGATTTCAGCATCACGAAGAGCTCGGGAATTTTTTTCGTCATCCCTTTCATACTATAGTTCATCATGAAGTTCGAGTAACTTGGTGATGGTGACTAGAGAACTCTGTCAATCACTATCTTATCTGGAAGATTAACTCCCACTTGATTCAAGCGATTGTAGTACTCAGACAATCTGAGCACATGCTCACTGCTTGAGCTATTCTCCTCCATCTTTTAGCTATAGAAATTGTTGGAGACTTCATATCTCTCAACTCGGGTATTTGCTTGAAATATTAACTTCAACTCCTGGAACATCTCATATGGTCCATGACGTTCAAAATGTCTTTGAAGTCCCGATTCTAAGCCGTAAAGCATGGTGCACTAAACTATCAAGTAGTCATCATATTAAGCTAGCCAAATGTTCATAACATCTGCATCTGCTCCTGCAATAGTTTTGTCACCTAGTGATGCATCAAGGACATAATTCTTCTGTGCAGCAATGAGAATAAATCTCAGATCACGAACTCAGTCTGCATCATTGCTACTATCATCTTTAAACTTAGTTTCTCTAGGAACATATAAAAAACATAGGGAAGCTACAATGCGAGCTATTGATCTACAACATAATTTGCAAAATATTGTCAGGACTAAGTTCATGATAAATTAAAGTTTAATTAATCATATTACTTAAGAACTCCCACTTAGATAGACATCCCTCTAGTCATCTAAATGATCACGTGATCCAAATCAACTAAACCATGCCAGATCATCACGTGAGATGGAGTAGTTTTCAATGGTGAACATCTCTATGTTGATCATTTCTACTATATGATTCACGCTCGACCTTTCGGTCTCGAGTGTTCCAAGGCCATATTTGCATATGCTAGGATCGTCAAGTTTAACCGAGTATTCTACGTGTGCAAAGCTGGCTTGCACCCGTTGTTTGTGAACGTAGAGCTTATCACACCCGATCATCACATGGTGTATCGACACGACAAACTGTCGCAACGGTGCATAGTCAGGGAGAACACTTATACCTTGAAATTTAGTGAGAGGTCATCTTATAATGCTACCGCCAAACTAAGAAAAATAAGATGCATAAAGGATAAACATCACATGCAATCAATATAAGTGATATGATATGGCCATCATAATCTTGTGCCTTTGATCTCCATCTCCAAAGCACCGTCATGATCACCATCGTCACCGTCTTGACACCTTGATCTTTCATCGAAGCATCATGGCCGTCTCACCAACTATTGCTTCTACGACTATCGCTACCGCTTAGTGATAGAGTAAAGGAATTACAAGGCGATTGCATTTCATACAATAAAGCGACAACCATATGGCTCCTGCCAGTTGCCGATAAATTTTACAAAACATGATCATCTCATACAACAATTTATATATCATCACCTCTTGACCATATCACATCACAACATGCCATGCAAAAACAAGTTAGACGTCCTCTACTTTGTTGTTGCAAGTTTTACGTGGCTGCTACGGGCTTCTAGCAAGAACCGTTCGTACCTACGCATCAAAACCACAATGATTTTTCGTCAAGTATGCTGTTTTAACCTTCAACAAGGACCGGGCATAGCCACACTCGATTCAACTAAAGTTGGAGAAAGAGACACTCACCAGCCACCTATGTGCGAAGCACGTTGGTAGAACCAATCTCGCGTAAGCGTACACGTAATGTTGGTCCGAGCTGCTTCATCCAACAATACCGCCGAATCAAAGTATGACATGCCGGTAAGAAGTATGACTATTATCGCCCACAACTCTTTGTGTTCTACTCATGCATATAACATCTACGCATAGACCTGGCTCGGATGCCACTGTTGGGGAACATAGTAATTTCAAAATTTTCCTACGATCACGTAAGATCTATCTCTAGGTGATGCATAGCAACGAGAGGGGAGAGTGTTGTCAACGTACCCTCGTAGACCGAAAGCGGAAGCATTATGACAACACGGTTGATGTAGTCGTACGTCTTCACGATCCGACCGATCCTAGCACCAAAGGTACGGTACCTCTGCGATCTGCACACGTTCAGCTCAATGACATCCCATGAACTATAGATCCAGCTGAGGTCGAGGGAGAGTTTCGTCAGCACCGCGGCGTGGTGACGGTGATGATGAAGTTACCAGCGCAGGGCTTCGCCTAAGCACTACGATGATATTACCGAGGTGGAAATCTGTGGAGGGGGGGAACCGCACACAGCTAAACAATCAACTTTTGTGTCCTAGGGGTGCCCCCTCCCCCGTATATAAAGGAGCAATGGGAGGGGGCCGGTGGCCTCAGAGGGTGCGCCCCAAGGGGGGAATCCTACCCCTACTAGGAGTAGGTTCCCCCTTTCCTAGTCCAACTAGGAGGGGAAGGAAAGAGGAGGAGGGGAGAAGAAAAGAGGGGGCCAGTGTTGGAAATATGCCCTAGAGGCAATAATAAAATGGTTATTATTATATTTCCTTGTTCATGATAATTGTCTGTTGTTCATGCTATAATTGTATTAACCGGAAATCGTAATACATGTGTGAATACATAGACCACAACATGTCCCTAGTGAGCCTCTAGTTGACTAGCTCGTTGATCAATAGATGATCATGGTTTCCTGACCATGGACATTAGATGTCGTTGATAACGGGATCACATCATTAGGAGAATGATGTGATGGGCAAGACCCAATCCTAAGCATAGCACAAGATTATGTAGTTCATTTGCTAAAAGCTTTTCTAATGTCAAGTATCATTTCCTTAGACCATGAGATTGTGCAACTCCTAGATACCGTAAGAATGCTTTCGGTGTACCAAACGTCACAACGTAAGTGGGTGGCTATAAAGGTACACTACAGGTATCTCCGAACGTGTCTATTGGGTTGGCACGAATCGAGACTGGGATTTGTCACTCCGTATGACGGAGAGGTATATCTGGGCCCACTCGGTAATGCATCATCATAATGAGCTCAATGTGACTAAGAAGCTGGTCATGGGATCATGCATTACGGAATGAGTAAAGTGATTTGCCAGTAACGAGATTGAACGAGGTATTGGGATACCGACGATCGAATCTCGGGCAAGTAACATACCGATTGACAAAGGGAATTGTATACGGGATTGATTGAATCCCCGACATCGTGGTTCATCCGATGAGATCATCGTGAAACATGTGGGAGCCAACATGGGTATCCAGATCCCGCTGTTTGGCCGGAGAGATGTCTCGGTCATGTCTGCATTATTCCCGAACCCGTAGGGTCTACACACTTAAGGTTCGGTGACGCTAGAGTTGTTATGGGAATTACTATGCAGTTACAAAATATTGTTTGGAGTCCCGGATGAGATTCCGAACGTCACGAGGAGTTCCGGAATAGTCCGTATATAAAGATTTATATATGGGAAGTCCTTATTCGGTCGCCGGAAATGTTCGGGGGTATATCGGTATTGTACCGGGACCACCAAAAGGGTTCCGGGAGTCCACCTGGAGGGTCCACCTGCCCCGGAGGGCCTTGTGGACTGAATATGGAGGGGAACCAACCACTAAGTGGGCTGGGCACCACCCCCTAGGGCCCATGATCCTAGGGTTGGGGGGGGAACCCTAAAGGCGGCGCCCCCTTTGGCTTGGGGGGCAAGCCTCCCCCCTTGGCCGCCGCCCCCCTCTAGGTCCATCTGGAGGGGGCCGGCCCCCCTCTCCCTTTCCCCTATAAATAGAGGGGAGGTGGGAGGGCTGCCGCACCCTTCCCCTGGCACAGCCCTCTCCCTCCCCAACACGTCCTCCTCCATAGTAGTGCTTGGCGAAGCCCTGCCGGAGAACTGCAAGCTCCTCCACCACGCCGTCGTGCTGCCGGAGCTCTCCCTCAACTTATCCTCTCCCCTTGCTGGATCAAGAAGGAGGAGACATCCCTGGGCTGTACGTGTGTTGAACGCGGAGGCGCCATCCGTTCGGCGTTAGATCGGATCTTCCGCGATTTGAGTCGCCGCGAGTACGACTCCCTCATCCGCGTTCTAGTGACGCTTCCGCTTAGCGATCTTCAAAGGTATGAAGATGCTCATCCCCTCTCTCTCTTGTTGCTAGAATCTCCTAGATCGATCTTGGTGTTTGTATGATTTTTTTGAATTATTGCTACGTTCCCCTTCAGTGGCATCATGAGCTAGGTCTATTGCATAGATACTATGCACGAGTAGAACACAAGTAGTTGTGGGCGTTGGTTTGTTCAATATGCTTACCGTTACTAGTCTTATTTTGATTTGGCGGCATCGTGGGATGAAGCGGCCCGGACCGACCTTACACATACGCTTACGTGAGACAGGTTCCACAGACTGACATGCACTTGTTGCATAAGGTGGCTAGCGGGTGCCAGTCTCTCCCACTTTAGTCGGATCGGATTCGATGAAAAGGGTCCTTATGAAGGGTAAATAGCAATTGGCATATCACCGTTGTGGCTTTTGCGTAGGTAAGAAACGTTCTTGCTAGAAACCCATAGCAGCCACGTAAAACATGGAACAACAATTAGAGGACGTCTAACTTGTTTTTGCAGGGTATGCTATGTGATGTGATATGGCCAAAAGAATGTGATGAATGATATGTGATGTATGAGATTGAATCATGTTCTTGTAATAGGAATCACGACTTGCATGTCGATGAGTATGACAACCGGCAGGAGCCATAGGAGTTGTCTTAATTTATTGTATGACCTGCGTGTCATTGAATAACGTCATGTAATTACTTTACTTTATTGCTAACTATTAGCCATAGTAGTAGAAGTAATAGTTGGGGAGACAACTTCATGAAGACACGATGATGGAGATCATGATGATGCAGATCATGGTGTCATGCTGGTGACGAAGGTGATCATGCCGTGCCTCAAAGATGGAGATCGAAGGCGCAAGATGATATTGGCCATATCATGTCACTTTATGATTTGCATGTGATGTTTGTCATGTTTACATCTTATTTGCTTAGAATGACGACAGGATAAATGAGATGATCCCTCATTAAAGTTTCAAGAAAGTGTTCCCCCTAACTATGCACCATTGCGAAAGTTCATTGTGTCGAAGCACCACGTGATGATCGGGTGTGATAGATTCTAACGTTCACATACAATGGCTGTAAGCCAGATTTACACAAGCAAAACACTTAGGTTGACTTGACGATCCTAGCATGTACATACATGGCCTCGGAACACAAGAGATCGAAAGGTCAAACATGAGTCGTATAGTAGATATGATTAACATGAAGATGTTCACCGATGATGACTTATCCGTCTCACGTGATGATCGAGCACGACCTAGTTGACTCGGATCATGTAACAATTAGATGACTAGAGGGATGTCTATCTGAGTGGGAGTTCATTAAATAATTTGATTAGATGAACTTAATTATCATGAACATAGTCTAAAATATCTTTGCAATATGTCTCATAGATCAAATGGCCCACGCTAATATTGCCCTCAACTTCAACACGTTCCTAGAGAAAACCAAGCTGAAAGACGATGGTAGCAACTATACGGACTGGGTCCGGAACTTGAGGATCATCCTCATAGCTGCCAAGAAAGCATATGTCCTAGAAGCACCCATTTTCCCAACAACTCAAGACGCTATGAACGCCTGTCAATCGCGTAGTGATGATTATTCCCTGGTTCAGTGCAGCATGCTTTACAACTTTGAACCGGGGCTCCAAAAGCATTTTGAGCAGCACAGAGCATATGAGATGTTCCAAGAGTTGAAAATGGTTTTCCAAGCTCATGCCCGGGTCGAGAGATATGAAGTCTCTGACAAGTTCTACAGTTGTAAGATGGAGGAAAATAGTTCTGGCAGTGAGCATATACTCACTATATCCGGGTTACGCAACCGTTTGTCTTAGTTGGGAGTTAATCTCCCAGATGACTCAGTCATTGACAGGATCCTCCAGTCGCTCCCACCTAGCTACAAGAGCTTTGTGATGAACTATAATATGAAGGGGATGGAGAAGTCCATTCCTGAGTTATATTCAATGCTGAAATCAGCGGATGTGGAAATCAAAAAGGAACATCAAGTGTTGATGGTGAATAAGACCACTAGTTTCAAGAAAGGCAAGGGTAATAAGAACTTCAAGAAGGACGGCAAGGGAGTTGCCGCGCTCGGTAAATCAATTGCCGGGAAGAAGCCAAACAATGGACCCAAGCCCGAGACTCAGTGCTTTATTACAAGGGAAATGGTCACTGGAAGCGGAACTGCACCAAGTACTTAGTGGACAAGAAGGCCGGCAACACCAACGGTATATGTGATATACATGTTATTGATGTGTACCTTACCAGTACTCGTAGTAGCTCCTGGGTATTTGATACCGGTGCGTTTGCTCATATTTGTAACTCAAAATAGGAGCTGCGGAATAAGCAGAGACTGGCGAAGGACGAGGTGATGATGCACGTCGGGAACGGTTCCAAGGTTGATGTGATCGCCGTCGGCACACTACCTCTAGATTTACCTACGGGATTAGTTTTAAACCTCAATAGTTGTTATTTAGTGCTAGCTTTGAGCATGAACATTGTATCTGGATCTCGTTTAATGCGACATGGCTACTCATTTAAATCCGAGAATAATGGTTGTTCTATTTATATGAGAGCTGTGTTATGGTCATGCCCCGCTGGTCAATGGTTTATTGTTGTTGAATCTCGAACGTGATGTTACACATATTCATAGTGTGAATACCAAAAGATGTAAGGTTAATAATGATAGTCCCACATACTTGTGGCACTGCCACCTTGGTCACATTGGTGTCAAACGCATGAAGAAGCTCCATGCAGATGGACTTTTGGAGTCTCTTGATTATGAATCATTTGACACGTGCGAACCATGCCTCATGGGCAAGATGACCAAGACTCCGTTCTCCGGAACAATGGAGCGAGCAACCAACTTGTTGGAAATAATACATACTGATGTGTGCGGTCCAAAGAGCGTTGAGGCTCTCGGTGGCTATCATTATGTTCTCACCCTCACTGATGACTTAAGTAGATATGGGTATGTCTACTTAATGAAACACAAGTCGGAGACCTTTGAAAAGTTCAAGGAATTTCAGAGTGAGGTGGAGAATCAACATGACAGGAAAATAAAGTTCTTACGATTAGATCATGGAGGAGAATATTTGAGTCACGAGTTTGGTGCGCACTTAAGGAAATGTGGAATTGTTTCACAACTCATGCCGCCTGGAACTAATGGTGTGTCCGAACATCGTAATCGCACTCTATTGGATATGTGCGGTCTATGATGTCTCTTACTGATTTACCGCTATAATTTTGGGGTTATGCTTTAGAGACAACCACATTCACTTTAAATAGGGCACCGTCTAAATCCATTGAGACGACACCGTATGAATTATGGTTTGGGAAGAAACCTATGCTGTCATTTCTAAAAGTTTGGGGATGCGATGCTTATGTCAAGAAACTTCAACCTGAAAAGCTCGAATCCAAGTCAGAAAAATGTGTCTTCATAGGATACCCTAAGGAAACCATTGGGTATACCTTCTACCTTAGATCCGAAGGCAAGATCTTTGTTGCCAAGAACGGATCCTTTCTGGAGAAAGAGTTTCTCTCAAAAGAAGTAAGTGGGAGGAAAGTGGAACTTGATGAAGTACTACCTCTTGAGCCGGAAAGTAGTGCAGCTCAGGAAGATATTTCTGTCGTGCCTGTACCGACTAGAGAGGAAGTTAATGAAGATGATCAGGGAACTTCGGATCAAGTTGCTACTGAACTTCGTAGGTCCACAAGGACACATTCCACACCAGAATGGTATGGCAACCCTGTCCTGGAAATCATGTTGTTAGACAACGGTGAACCTTTAAACTATGAAGAAGCGATGGCGGGCCCAGATTCCAACAAATGGCTTGAAGCCATGCAATCCGAGATAGGATCCATGTATGAAAACAAAGTATGGACTTTGACAGACTTGCCCGATGATCGACGACCGATAGAAAATAAATGGATCTTTAAGAAGAAGAATGACGCGGATGGTAATGTGACCATCTATAAAGCTCGGCTTGTCGCTAAGGGTTATCGACAAGTTCAAGGGGTTGACTACGATGAGACCTTCTCACCCGTAGTGAAGCTGAAGTCCGTCCGAATCATGTTAGCAATTGCCACATTCTATGATTATGAAATATTGCAAATGGACGTCAAAACGGCATTCCTTATAATGGTTTCCTTAAGGAAGAATTGTATATGATGCAGCTGGAAGGTTTTGTCCATCCTAAGAATGCTAACAAGGTATGCAAGCTCCAGCGCTCCATCTATGGGCCGGTGCAAGCATCTCGAAGTTGGAACATTCGCTTTGATGAAATGATCAAAGCATTTGGGTTTATGCAGACTTATGGAGAAGCCTGCGTTTACAAGAAAGTGAGTGGGAGCTCTGTAGCATTTCTCATATTATATGTGGATGATATACTATTGATGGGAAATGATATAGAACTTTTGGAAAGCATAAAGGCCTACTCGAATAAGTGTTTTTCAATGAAGGACCTTGGAGAAGCTGCTTACATATTAGGCATCAAGATCTATAGAGATAGATCGAGACGCCTCATCGGTCTTTCACAAAGCACATACCTTGATAAGATATTGAAGAAGTTCAATATGGATCAGTCCAAGAAGGGTTCTTGCTCAGACAAGGTGTGAGATTGAGCACGGCTCAATGCCCGACCACGGCAGAAGATAGAGAAAAGATGAGTGTCATCCCTTATGCCTCAGCCATAGGGTCTATTATGTATGCCATGTTGTGTACCAGACATGATGTAAACCTTGCCGTAAGTTTGGTGGGAAGGTACCAAAGTAATCCCGGCATGGAACACTAGACAGCGGTCAAGAATATCCTGAAGTACTTGAAAAGGACTAAGGATAAGTTTCTCATTTATGGAGGTGACGAAGAGCTCATTGTAAAGGGTTACGTCGATTCTAGCTTCGACACAGGTCTGGATGACTCCAAGTCACAAACCGGATATGTGTATATTTTGAATGGTGGGGCAGTCAGCTGGTGCAGTTGCAAGCAAAGCATCATGGCGGGATCTACATGTGAAGCAGAGTAGATGGCAGCCTCAGAGGCAACACATGAAGCAATATGGATGAAGGAGTTCATTACCGACCTAGGAGTTATTCGCAATGCGTCAGGCCCGATGACTCTCTGCTGTGACAACACTGGTGCTATTGCCCTTGCCAAGGAGCCCAGGTTTCACAAGAAGACCAGGCATATCAAGCGTCGCTTCAACTCCATTCGTGAAAATGTTCAAGATGGACACATAGATATTTGTAAAGTGCATACGGATCTGAATGTCGCAGATCCATTGACTAAACCTCTTCCACGAGCAAAACATGATCAACACTAGGGCTCTATGGGTGTTCGATTCATCACAATGTAACTAGATTATAGACTCTAGTGCAAGTGGGCGGTGCTGGAAATATGCCCTAGAGGCAATAATAAAATGGTTATTATTATATTTCCTTGTTCATGATAATTATCTGTTGTTCATGCTATAATTGTATTAACTGGAAACCGTAATACATGTGTGAATACATAGACCACAACATGTCCCTAGTGAGCCTATAGTTGACTAGCTCGTTGATCAATAGATGGTCATGGTTTCCTGACCATGGACATTATATGTCGTTGATAACGGGATCACATCATTAGGAGAATGATGTGATGAGCAAGACCCAATCCTAAGCATAGCACAAGATCGTGTAGTTCGTTTGCTAAAAGCTTTTCTAATGTCAAGTATCATTTCCTTAGACCATGAGATTGTGCAACTCCCGGATACCGTAGGAATGCTTTGGGTGTACCAAACGTCACAATGTAACTGGGTGGCTATAAAGGTACACTACAGGTATCTCCGAAAGTGTCTGTTGGGTTGGCACGAATCGAGACTGGGATTTGTCACTCCATATGACGGAGAGGTATCTCTGGGCCCACTCGGTAATGCATCATCATAATGAGCTCAATGAGGCTAAGAAGTTGGTCACGTGATCATGCATTACTGAACGAGTAAAGTGACTTGCTCGTAACGAGATTGAACGATGTATTGGGATACCGATAATCGAATCTCGGGCAAGTAACATACCGATTGACAAAGGGAATTGTATACGGGATTGATTGAATCCCTGACATAGTGGTTCATCCGATGAGATCATCGTGGAACATGTGGGAGCCAACATGGGTATCCAGATCCCGCTGCTGGTTATTGGCCGGAGAGATATCTCGGTCATGTCTGCATGATTCCCGAACCCGTAGGCTTTACACACTTAAGGTTCGGTGATGCTAGATTGTTATGGGAATTAGTATGTAGTTACCAAATATTGTTTGGAGTCCCGGATGAGATTCTGGACGTCACGAGGAGTTCCGGAATAGTCCGGAGATAAAGATTTATATATGGGAAGTCCTTATTCGGTCGCCGGAAATGTTCGGGGGTATATCGTGAAGGAAATATGCCCTAGAGTCAATAATAAAGTTATTATTTATTTCCTTATATCATGATAAATGTTTATTATTCATGCTAAAATTGTATTAACCGGAAACATGATACATGTGTGGATACATAGACAAACATAACGTCACTAGTATGCCTCTACTTGACTAGCTCATTAATCAAAGATGGTTATGTTTCCTAACCATAGACATGTGTTGTCATTTGATTAATGGGATCACATCATTAGGAGAATGATGTGATTGACATGACCCATTCCGTTAGCCTAGCACTTGATCGTTTAGTATGTTGCTATTGCTTTCTTCATGACTTATACATGTTCCTGTAACTATGAGATTATGCAACTCCCGTTACCGGAGGAACACTTTGTGTGCTACCCAATGTCACAACGTAACTGGGTGATTATAAAGGAGCTCTACAGGTGTCTCCGAAGGTACATGTTGGGTTGGCGTATTTCGAGATTAGGATTTGTCACTCCGATTATCGGAGAGGTATCTCTGGGCCCTCTCGGTAATGCACATCACTATAAGTCTTGCAAGCAATGTGACTAATGAGTTAGTTGCGGGATGATGCATTACATAGTGAGTAAAGAGACTTGGCGGTAACAAGATTGAACGAGGTATTGAGATACCGACGATCGAATCTCAGGCAAGTAACATACCGATGACAAATGGAACAACGTATGTTGTTATGCGGTTTGACCGATAAAGATCTTCGTAGAATATGTAGGAGCCAATATGATCATCCAGGTTCCGCTATTGGTTATTGACCGAGAATAGTTCTAGGTCATGTCTACATAGTTCTCGAACCCGTAGGGTCCGCACGCTTAACGTTACGATGACAAATTTATTACGAGTTTATAAGTTTTGATGTACCGAAGGTTGTTCGGAGTCCCAGATGTGATCACGGACATGACAAGGGGTCTCAAAATGGTCGAGACATAAAGATTGATATATTGGAAGCCTATATTTGGATATCGGGATGGTTCCGGGTGAAATCGGGATTTTACCGGAGCACCGGGGGTTTACCGGAACCCTCCCGGGGGTTATTGGGCCTTCATGGGCCCTAAGGGAGAAGAGGAGAGGAGGCAAGAGGTGGGCTGCGCCCCCTTCCCTCCCTAGTCCGAATAGGACAAGGAGAGGGGGACGCCCCTTTCCTTCCCTCTTCCTCCTCCTTCCCCTTTCTCCTTCTCCAACTAGGAAGAAGGAGTCCTACTCCGGTGGGAGTAGGACTCCCCCTGGCGCCCTCCTTGGCCGGCCGCCCTCTCCCCCTTGGCTCCTTTATATACGGGGGCAGGGGGCACCTCTAGACACACAAGTTGATCTTCGTGATCGTTCCTTAGCCGTGTGGACTCCCCCTTGGCGCGCCCTCCTTGGCCGGCTGCCCCCTCCCCCTTGGCTCCTTTATATACGGGGGCAGGGGGCACCTCTAGACACACAAGTTGATCTTTGTGATCGTTCCTTAGCCGTGTGCGGTGCCCCCCTCCACCATATTCCACCTTGGTCATATCTTGCGGTGCTTAGGCGAAGCCCTGCGTCGGTAGAACATCATCACCGTCACCACGTCGTCGTGCTGACGAAACTCATCCCCGAAACCCTGCTGGATCGAAGTCCGGGGATCGTCATCGAGCTGAACGTGTGCTGAACTCGGAGGTGCCGTACGTTCGGTGCTTGGATCAGTCAGATCGTGAAGAGGTACGACTACGTCAAACGCGTTGTCATAACGCTTCCGCTTACGGTCTACGATGGTACATGGACAACACTCTCCCCTCTCATTGCTATGCATCACCATGATCTTGCGTGTGCATAGGATTTTTTTTGAAATTATTACGTTCCCCAACAGTGGCATCCGAGCCTAGGTTTTATGCGTTGATGTTATATGCACGAGTAGCACACAAGTGAGTTGTGGGCGATACAAGTCATACTGCTTACCAGCATGTCATTCTTTGGTTCAGCGGTACTGTTGGATGAAGCGGCCCGGACCGGCATTACGCGTACGCTTACGCGAGACTGGTTTTACCGCCGTGCTTTGCACACAGGTGACTAGCGGGTGTCTGTTTCTCCAACTTTAGTTGAACCGAGTGTGGCTACGCCCGGTCCTTGTGAAGGTTAAAACAACTAACATGACGAACTATCGTTTGGTTTTGATGCGTAGGTAAGAACGGTTCTTGCTCAGCCTGTAGCAGCCACGTAAAATTTGCAACAACAAAGTAGAGGACGTCTAACTTGTTTGTGCAGGGCATGTTGTGATCTGATATGGTCAAGACGTGATGCTATATTTTATTGTATGAGATGATCATGTTTTGTAACCGAAGTTATCGGCAACTGGCAGGAGCCATATGGTTGTCGCTTATTGTATGAAATGCAAGCATACTGTAATTGCTTTACTTTATCACTAAGCGGTAGCGATAGTCGTAGAAGCAATAGATGGCGTAACGACAACAATGCTACGATGGTGATCAAGGTGTCGCGCCGGTGACGATGGTGATCACGACGGTGCTTCGGAGATGGAGCTCACAAGCACAAGATGACGATGGCCATATCATATCACTTATATTGATTGCACATGATGTTTATCCTTTATGCATCTTATCTTGCTTTGATTGATGGTAGCATTTTAAGATGATCTCTCACTAAATTATCAAGAAGTGTTCTCCCTGAGTATGCACCGTTGCGAAAGTTCTTCGTGCTGAGACACCACGTGATGATCGGGTGTGATAGGCTCTACTTTCAAATACAACGGGTGCAAAACAGTTGCACACGCGGAATACTCAGGTTAAACTTGACGAGCCTAGCATATAACAGATATGGCCTCGGAACACGGAGACCGAAAGGTCGAGCGTGAATCATATAGTAGATATGATCAACATAATGATGTTCACCATTGAAAACTACTCCATCTCACGTGATGATCGGACATGGTTTAGTTGATTTGGATCACGTGATCACTTAGATGACTAGAGAGATGTCTATCCAAGTGGGAGTTCTTAAGTAATATGATTAATTGAACTTAAATTTATCATGAACTTAGTCCTGGTAGTATTTTGCAAATTATGCTACAGATCAATAGCTCGCGTTGTTGCTTTCATATGTTTATTTTGATATGTTCCTAGAGAAAACTGTGTTGAAAGATGTTAGTAGCAATGATGCGGATTGGATCCGTGATCTGAGGTTTATCCTCATTGCTGCACAGAAGAATTATGTCCTTAATGCACCGCTAGGTGACGGACCTATTGCAGGAGCAGATGCAGACATTATGAACGTTTGGCTAGCTCAATATGATGACTACTTAATAGTTTAGTGCATCATGCTTAACAGCTTAGAATCAGGACTTCAAAAGACGTTTTGAACGTCTTGGGCCATATGAGATGTTCCGCGAGTTGAAGTTAATATTTCAAGGAAATACCCGAGTTGAGAGATATGAAGTCTCCAACAAGTTCTATAGCTAAAAGATGGAGGAGAATCGCTCAACTAGTGAGCATGTGCTCAGATTGTCTGGGTACTTCAATCACTTGAATCAAGTGGGAGTTAATCTTCCTGATAGGATAGTGATTGACAGAATTCTCTAGTCACCATCACTAAGTTACTAGAACTTTGTGATGAACTATAGTATGCAAGGGATGACGAAAATGATTCCCGAGCTCTTCGTGATGTTGAAATCCAAGAAGGTAGAAATCAAGAAAGAGCATCAAGTGTTGATGATTGACAAGACCACTAGTTTCAAGAAAAGGGCAAAGGGAAAGAAAGGGAACTTCAAGTAGAATGACAAGCAAGTTTTCACTCCCGCGAAGAAGCCAAAAGCTGGACCAAAGCCTGAAACTAAGTGCTTACACTGCAAAGGAAATGGTCACTGGAAACAGAAATACCCTGAATATTTAGTGGATAAGAAGGATGGCAAAGTGAACAAGGGTATATTTGATATACAGGTTATTGATGTGTGCCTTACTATTGTTTATAGTAACCCCTGAGTATTTGATACTTGTTCGGTTGCTAAAGATTAGTAACTCGAAACAGGAGTTACAGAATAAACAGGGACTAGTTGAAGGGGAAGTGACAATGAGTGTTTGAAGTAGTTCCAAGATTAATATGATCATCATCGCACACTCCCTATACTTTTGAGATTAGTGTTAAACCTAAATAAATGTTATTTAGCGTTTTGCGTTGAGCATGAATATGATTTGATCATGTTTATTGCGATACGGTTATTCATTTAAAGTCAGAGAATAATTGTTGTTCTGTTTACATGAGTAAAACCTTCAGTGGTCATACACCCAATGAAAATAGTTTGTTGGATCTCGATCGTAGTGATACACATATTCATAATATTCATGGCAAAAGATGCAAAGTTAATAATGATGTTGCAACTTATTTGTGGCACTGCCGTTTGGGTCATATCGGTGTAAAGCGCATGAAGAAACTCCATAAAGATGGATTTTCAGAATCACTTGGTTATGAATCATTTGATTCTTGCGAACCGTGCCTTTTGGGCAAGATGACTAAACTCCGTTCTCCAGAACAATGGAACGAGCTACTGACTTATTGGAAATAATACATACCGATGTATGCCATCCGATGAGTGTTAAGGCTCGTGGCATGTATCGTTATTTTCTGACCTTCACAGATGATTTGAGCATATATGGGTATATCTACTTGATGAAACATAAGTCTGAAACATTTGAAAAGTTCAAAGAATTTCAGAGTGAAGTGGAAAATCATCGTAACAAGAAAAATAAAGATTCTACGATCTGATCGTGGAGACAAATATTTGAGTTATGAGTTTGGTCTTCATTTGAAACAATGTGAAATCGTTTCGCAACTCACGCCACCTGGAACACCACAATGTAGTGGTGTGTCCGAACATCGTAATCGTACTTTACTAGATATGGTGCGATCTATGATGTCTCTTATCGGTTTACCACTATCGTTTTGGGGTTATGCATTAGAGACAGCTTCATTCACGTTTAAAAGGGCACCATCTAAATCCGTTGAGACGAGACCAAATGAACTGTGGTTTAGCAAGAAACCCAAGTTGTCATTTCTTAAAGTTTGGGGCTGCGATGCTTATGTGAAAAAGTTTCATCCTGATAAGCTCAAACCCAAATCGGAGAAGTGCGTCTTCATAGAATACCCAAAGGAAACTGTTGGGTAATCCTTCTATCACAGATCCAAAGGCAAAACATTCGTTGCTAAGAATGGATCCTTTCTAGAGAAGGAGTTTCTCTCGAAAGAAGTGAGTGGGCGGAAAGTAGAACTTGATGAGGTAACTGTACCTGCTCCCAAATTGGAAAGTAGTTCATCACAGAAATTAGTTCCAGTGATTCCTACACCAATTAGTGAGGAAGCTAATGATGATGATCATGAAACTTCAGATCAAGTTACTACAGAACCTCATAGGTCTGCCAGAGTATGGTACGCACCAGAGTGGTATGGTAATCCTGTTCTGGAAGTCATGTTACTAGACCATGATGAACATACGAACTATGAGGAAGCGATGAGGAGCCCAGATTCCGCGAAATGGCTGGAGGCCATGAAATCTGAGATATGATCCATGTATGAGAACAAAGTGTGGACTTTGGTGGACTTGCCCGATGATCAGCAAGCCATAGAAAATAAATGGATCTTCAAGAGGAAGACAAACGCTGATAGTAGTGTTACTATCTACAAAGCTAGACTTGTCGAAAAAGGTTTTTGACAAAGTTCAAGGTGTTGAATACAACGAGATTTTCTCACTCGTATCGATGCTTAAAAGTCTGTCCGAATCATGTTAGCAATTGCCACATTTTATGAAATTTGGCAAATGGATGTCAAAACTACATTCCTTAATGGATTTATTAAAGAAGAGTTGTATATGACATAACCAGAAGGTTTTGTCAATCCTAAAGGTGCTAACAAAGTGTGCATGCTCCAGTGATCCATCTATGTACTGGTGCAAGCATCTCGGAGTTGGAATATACGCTTTGATGAGTTGATCAAAGCATATGGTTTTATGAGACTTTTGGAGAAGCTCAGATTTACAAGAAAGTGAGTGGGAGCTCTGTAGCATTTCTAAATACTATATGTAGATGACATATTGTTGTTTGGAAATGATTTTCTGGATAGCATAAAAGGATACTTGAATAAGAGTTTTTTTTCTAAAAAAAGAAAGACTTCAGTAAAGCTACTTACATATTGAGCATCAAGATCTATTGAGATAGATCAAGACGCTTGATAAGATTTTTCAATGAGTACATACCTTGATAAGATTTTGATGTGGTTCAAAATGGAACAGTCAAAGAAGGAGTTCTTGCCTGTGTTCCAAGGTGTGAAGTTGAGTAAGACTCAAATCCCGACCACGACAGAAAATAGAAAGAGAATGAAAGTCATTCCCTATGCATCAGTCATAGGTTCTATAAAAGTATGCCATGTTATGGTCCAGACCTATTGTATACTCTGCCCTGGTTTGGCAAGGGAGTACAATAGTGATCTAGGAGTAGATCACTGGACATTGGTCAAAATTATCCTTAGTGGAATAAGGATATGTTTCTCGATTATGGAGGTGACAAAAGGTTCGTCGTAAAGGGTTACGTCAATACAAGTTTTGGCACTGATCCAGATGACTCTAAGTCTCGATCTGGATACATATTGAAAGTGGGAGCAATCAGCTAGAGTAGCTCCGTGCAGAACATTGTAGACATAGAATATTTGCAAAATACATACGGCTCTGAATGTGACAGACCCGTTGACTAAGCTTCTCTCACGAGCAAAACATGATCACACCTTAGTACTCTTTGGGTGTTAATCACATAACGATGTGAACTAGATTATTGACTCTAGTAAACCCTTTGGGTGTTGGTCACATGACGATGTGGACTATGGGTGTTAATCATATACAGATATGAATATTGGTGTTAAATCACATGGTGATGTGAACTAGATTATTGACTCTAGTGCAAGTGGGAGACTGAAGGAAATATGCCCTAGAGGCAATAATAAAGTTATTATTTATTTCCTTATATCATGATAAATGTTTATTATTCATGCTAGAATTGTATTAACCGGAAACATGATACATGTGTGGATACATAGACAAACATAACGTCACTAGTATGCCTCTACTTGACTAGCTCATTAATCAAAGATGGTTATGTTACCTAACCATAGACATGTGTTGTCATTTGATTAATGGGATCACATCATTAGGAGAATGATGTGATTGACGTGACCCATTCCGTTGGCCTAGCACTTGATCGTTTAGTGTGTTGCTATTGCTTTCTTCATGACTTATACATGTTCCTGTAACTATGAGATTATGCAACTCCCGTTTACCGGAGGAACACTTTGTGTGCTACCAAACGTCACAATGTAACTGGGTGATTATAAAGGAGCTCTACAGGTGTCTCCGAAGGTATGTTGGGTTGGCGTATTTCGAGATTAGGATTTGTCACTCCGATTATCGGAGAGGTATCTCTGGGCCCTCTCGGTAATGCACATCACTATAAGCCTTGCAAGCAATGTGACTAATGAGTTAGTTGCAGGATGATGCATTACGTAACGAGTAAAGAGACTTGCCGGTAACGAGATTGAACTAGGTATTGAGATACCGACGATCGAATCTCGGGCAAGTAACATACCAATGACAAAGGGAACAACGTATGTTGTTATGCGGTTTGACCGATAAAGATCTTCGTAGAATATGTAGGAGCCAATATGAGCATCCAGGTTCCGCTATTGGTTATTGACCGAGAATAGTTCTAGGTCATGTCTACATAGTTCTTGAACCCGTAGGGTCCGCACGCTTAACGTTACGATGACAATTTTATTATGAGTTTATAAGTTTTGATGTACCGAAGGTTGTTTGGAGTCCCGGATGTGATCACGGACATGACGAGGAGTCTCGAAATGGTCGAGACATAAAGATTGATATATTGGAAGCCTATATTTGGATATCGGGATGGTTCCGGGTGAAATCGGGATTTTACCGGAGCACCGGGGGTTTACCGGAACCCTCCCGGGGGTTATTGGGCCTTCATGGGCCCTAAGGGAGAAGAGGAGAGGAGGCAAGAGGTGGTCTGCGCCCCCTCCCCTCCCTAGTCCGAATAGGACAAGGAGAGGTGGGCGGCGCCCCCCTTTCCTTCCCCTCTTCCTCCTCCTTCCCCCTTTCTCCTTCTCCAACTAGGAAAGAATGGGAGTAGGACTCCCCCTTGGCGCACCCTCCTTGGCCGGCCGCCCCCTCCCCCTTGGCTCCTTTATATACGGGGGCAGGGGGCACCTCTAGACACACAAGTTGATCTTCGTGATCGTTCCTTAGCCGTGTGCGGTGCCCCCTCCACCATATTCCACCTCGGTCATATCGTTGGGGTGCTTAGATGAAGCCCTGCGTCGGTAGAATATCATCATCGTCACCACGCCGTCATGCTGACAGAACTCATCCCCAAAACCCTGCTGGATCGGAGTCCGGGGATCGTCATCGAGCTGAACGTGTGCTGAACTCGGAGGTGCCGTACGTTCGGTGCTTGGATCGGTCGGATCGTGAAGACGTACGACTACATCAACCGCGTTGTCATAACGCTTCCGCTTACGGTCTACGAGGGTACGTGGACAACACTCTCCCCTCTTGTTGCTATGCATCACCATGATCTTGCGTGTGCGTAGGAATTTTTTTGAAATTACTACGTTCGCCAACATATCGGTGTTGTACCGGGACCACCGAAAGGGTTCCGGGGGTCCACCGGGAGGGTCCACCTTCCCCAGAGGGCCCCGTGGGCTAATATGGAGGGGAACCAGCCCCTAAGTGGGCTGGGAGCCACCCCCTATGGCCCATGCGCCTAGGGTTGGGGGGGCCTAAAGGGGGCGCCTCCCTTGGCTTGGGGGACAAGCCTCCCCTCCTTGGCTGCCGCCCCCCCTCTAGGTCCATCTGGAGGGGGCTGGCCCCCCTCCCTTTCCCCTATAAATAGAGGGAAGGTGGGAGGGCTGCCGCACCCTTACCCTGGCGCAGCCCTCTCCCTCCCCAACACCTCCTCCTCCGTAGTAGTGCTTGGCGAAGCCCTGCCGAAGAACTGCAAGCTCCTCCACCACGCCGTCGTGCTGCCGGAGCTCTCCCTCAACTTCTCCTCTCCCCTTGCCGGATCAAGAAGGAGGAGACGTCCCCGGGCTGTACGTGTGTTGAACGTAAAGGCGCCGTTCGTTCGGTGTTAGATCCGATCTTCCGCGATTTGAATCGCCGCGAGTACGACTCCCTCATCCGCACCCTAGTGATGCTTCCGCTTAGCGATCTTCAAAGGTATGAAGATGCTCATCCCCTCTCTCTGTTGTTGCTAGAATCTTCTAGATCGATCTTGGTGTTCGTCCGTTTTTTTTTGAATTATTGCTATGTTCCCGATCAGCCGCCCCCAAGCCCTAAACCAATTCGGTTTGGGCCTAGGGGGCGGGCCCCTCAGCTCCCTTGCTGCCCTATATTTCCACTAAGGCCCATGATGGCCCATTGACCCCCTGGGGGGTTCCGGTAACCTCTCGGTACTCTGGTAAATGCCCGAACTCATCCGAAACTATTCCGGTGTCCAAACATAACCTTCCAATAGATCAATCTTCATGTCTAGACCATTTCGAGACTCCTCGTCATGTCCGTGATCACATCCGGGACCCCGAACTATCTTCGTTACATCAAAACACATGAACTCATAATACCAATCGTCATCAAACGTTAAGCGTGCGGACCCTACAGGTTCGAGAACTATGTAGACATGACCGAGACTCACTTCTGGTCAATAATCAATAGCGGAACCTGGATGCTCATATTGGTTCCTACATATTCCATGAAGTTCTTTATTGGTCAAACCGCATAACAACATACGGTGTTCCCTTTGTCATCGGTATGTTACTTGCCCGAGATTCGATCGTCGGTATCATCATACCTAGTTCAATCTCATTACCGGCAAGTCTCTTTACTCGTTCTGTAATACTTCATCCCGCAACTAACTCATTAGTCACATTGCTTGCAAGGCTTATAGTGATGAGCATTACCGAGAGGGCCCAGAGATACCTCTCCGAAACACGGAGTGACAAATCCTAATCTTGATCTATGCCAACCCAACAAACACCTTTGGAGACACCTGTAGATCACCTTTATAATGACCCTTTTAGGTTGTGACATTTGGTAGCACACAAAGTGTTCCTCCGGTATTCGGGAGTTGCATAATCTCATAGTCTGAGGAACATATATAAGTCATGAAGAGAGCAATAGCAATGAAACTGTAACGATCATGATGCTAAGCTAATGGATGGGTCTTGTCCATCACATCATTCTCCTAATGATGTGATCCCGTTCATCAAATGACAGCACATGTCTATGGTTAGAAAACATAACCATCTTTGATTAACGAGCTAGTTAAGTAGAGGCATACTAGGGACACTATGTTTTGTCTATGTATTCACACATGTACTAAGTTTCCGGTTAATACAATTCTAGCATGAATAATAACCATTTATCATGAAACAAGGAAATAAATAATAACTTTATTATTGCCTCTAGGGCATATTTCCTTCATGGGCTTGGGCACAAACCGCCTGACACGAGTCTACAATGGCGCCACCTTCGAGCAAATTCAGCTAGAGGAAGGAGAGTGGAAGACGATGATGGGTGTACCGTTGCTCCCACTCCAGATAGAGGTGGTGCAAAGCTGCTGGAGCTCGACCTCGACTCGTCCAATCTACGCGAGGGCAGCACCACGATCTTCATCGTTGCCTGGCGCAGTCAAACTTAGGGGCTCAAGTTCTTGGACTCGGGGGGTTGTCGGGGTTCCTGCAAGCGGCTCGTTGGAGGAGAGAGCAAGAGGAAGGGCAGGCACGACAAAGGAGAGAGGAAAAGCAAGACCAGACGCAGGGGAGGGCTTCGCCGGCGGCAGCTCGCCAGTGGTGGCGCGTTGATCAAGCGATTGTGTGTGCAACGCTCTCGCAGAAGGAGGATGGGATAAGGAGGAACGGGAGATGGGATGGTGTGGTGGTGAAGGAAAGGAGAAGAGCTAAACGACATTACCGAAAAAGGGTTGCCCCTGCTTTATATTATAAGGCAAACATCACCACAAACATCCGAGCGAACCGATACAAACACAACCACCACGACACACCGCACACACCCAAGGCAAGATACAAAGGTGCCGGGCACCGACACACCACTCGGACGACAACCAAGCAAACTAGAGAACAAGAACTACTTGGAGCCACCGAGGAGGGTGAGACGGACAAAGACGGAGCAAGGACTCCAGGACGGTGCCTCCCAGAAGGGTACGACCACGGATAGCCGCCACCGTCCGATCCGAAGATCATGTTTTCACCCGGAGCCACACAGAGGAGTGGGAGCACCGCGACGGAGCCTTCAAGATACGACGTCCGTGGACGCCGCCGCCGCAGGCCAGTGCGAGGACTGGGCAAGTGATGGACCCCGGCGATCACACCCCTCCGACACCCCCGCTCCGCCCACCACCCGCAGCCAAGCCTCCCACGAAGCCATGGCTACCCGCCCGCACCTGAGACGCAGGTTCCGCCCTCGAACTCCATGCCTCCCTCCACTAGGGCCGCCGTCCAACATCCAGGCACCCCCAAGACCATCCAAAGAGGCCAGCTTTGAACCAGAGGGACACCCCCGACCGATGTCCCGCGGCAGACGACCCACCTTGAGCATCGCCGGAGTGAGACAACCTGCACGTGGCTGGGGAAAGGGGGAGGAAAGGGAGCGGACGCATCCGGACCGGCACACCCCTGTGCCAGTGACGGGTGACCCGAGCCCGTCGGCGCCACCCATCCCTAGCAACCTCCCCACCGGACACACCCCTGTGCCGCCCCATCTCAGCAGCCGTCACAGAACAGCGCAAAGCCAACGTCGCAGACCCGGCCACCGGCGAGGAGGACCCCCAAGGACCGCCACTGACCACCAAGAAAACTCACCGGGGAGGCCATCTGCGCTGCCGCCGTCGTCCAGCCGGCGGGGCGCCTGGATCCCGACCAGCACGCCCACCAGCCACCGCTGCTGCGCCTCCACCACCACCAGCCGCGGCCACGGCAGAGCGGACGCCGCAGCCCGCGCCGCTGGGCCCAGATCTGGTCGTCCGTCGCCGCCAGAGCCCACCGCGCACCACCGCTGCTGCAGCCCCTTCACGCCGCCGCCCACAGCCCGCGTCTCGCCGCCGTCTCTGCCGCCGCCGCGCCACGCCCGAGCCAACGTCGCGCCGCCGCCGACCGAGGCCCGCGCCCGCCGGGCGGCGAGGAAGAAAGTGCCCGCCGCCCGCGAGCATCGGCGGGCTTTGCCCGCCAGTACGTCGAGGCGGCGGCGAGGGGAGGAAGGTAGGAGCAATAATGAATTTACACTTCGCTAAACGACATTAGCCTCCGTCATTTCTTTGCCATGTCGAATTTGCGTCAAGCGATTTTTAGTGCATTTTGTCGTGGATTACCACTGTAATGGATGAAATTTACTAATAAAGCGTAAAGTGGCTGTTTTTTTTGTTAGTGATGTCAGAAATGTGGTGGTTATGTGCTTTTCACTATGCACGTAAACATTCCTGGTGACATATTATTAGAGAGCGGCAATGCTACACGTACAAACGATTTATAGGCTTTTACAGGATGGTTAATCTTGATTGGTCAATATGTGAGCGGGGCGGTCCACCCCTCTGAAAATCCGGCGGAGGTTTGTGATTGGTTGTTACATGGAAGGAGCGTGTAAAAGCATGTAAGTCTTTGTATGTCTAGCATTTTTGTACTAGAGAGTAGGTTCGTATTGAAATAACAGTTCGGGGAAGCGTCAACCAACAGAAAAACCGCCGGTGTCCATGCGTGTGCGCGCTCTCCTCTCTGTATATTCCTCAAAGAATCATCCAGAGAGCACCCGCCGGTATTTCCATCCCCTGCTCCATCCACGGCGAGGAGAGATTGAGAATCTTGGCCGCGGATTAGAACCTGCCGCCGTGCGCCGCGCTCCGGAGTCCCGTCGCCGTGCGCCGGGCCCAGCCTCCCGACAGAGCCAGCAAGAAGCGCAAGAAGCGCCTGGACAGCGAGTTCTTGGCCGGCATGGAGTCGACGACGTCGTCGGCAGGGCCCGCCACGGGCGTCAACTCGCTGGACGAGGCCGTCGCCGGGGACCCCAGGCTGCGGGGGGAGGATGTTGGCCGCGAGGGGACGATGTTGGCTGCGCTCCGCCAGGTCCAGTCTCCGGCGGCCAGAGCAAGCAAGAAGCGCAAGAATCGCAAGAAGCGTCAGCAGGCCGGCACGTCGTCGGCGGCGGCATGGCCCGCCACGGGCCGCCACTCGTGGGGCTCGATCGCCGTCGTCAACCCCAGGCTGCAGGACGTGCTGAGCCACCCGGGCGCCTCCGCCCCGGAGCGCATCTACGGGAGGCGGCTGACGAGGACGGACCGGAAGCTCCACCACAACCGGCTACTCATGTCGTGCAAGAGCTGGCAGAGGCGGGGCGAGACGTTCCCGCTGGAGCGTGTCCTGACGGACGCGGAGCAGGCGGCCGTGAAGGTGGCGGAGGGCCTGCAGATGCAGGCCTACGACCGCCGCGGCAGGCACCACGACCTCGTCTGCAAGAAGCTGGACTCCAACAACGCCTACCGCCTCGTCCGCGGCTGGGGCACCTTCCTGAGAGCGAACGGCCTCGTCGTGAGGAAGAAGGACGGGGCCGAGGTCCTGGAGCCGGTCATCAGGTTCGATCTGCGGACGTTCCGCTCGCCGGCGCTCAAGATGGGCGTCGACGGACAGCAGGGCGGCCCGCTCGGGCTCCTCATCATGCACTACCCCGAGGGAGCCGACCCGGCCGCGCACGCCGAGGCGGGCATCGCGGAGATCCTGGCGGCGGCGGGGAACGCAGTGGCCATGCCATTGCCGGGCGGGGCCGCCGCGGTGGCGGTGCCCGTCCTGGAGGACGCCGTTGATGCCCCACACGACGAGGAGAACGCGGTGGAGGCTGATGATGGCGGCCGGTGAGCCGGACGAGAGGCTGCCCCGGCCAGGGGATGCCGATGCTGAGTGAGAGTAGCCCCCCATGAGTTCAGTGTAGATCGATCGATTTCCAGGCGAGATTGGTTCTTGGCACGACACAAGAAACATTATTTGGCATCTTGATTTGTTTTCTTTATGTTTTTAGCTAGTATAAAAAAGACTCTTAATTGGAATGCAATTTAGTAGGCCTCAATCTCCATGAGTTTCTTCAGTGTAGATCGATCGATTTCCAGGCTAGGACTCTTTTCTGTTTTCAGTTACTACTACGTAAGCATGTTTGATCCTTGGAACGACAAGGAAGAAACATTGGCATTCTGATTTGGTTTCTTTGTCTTGGGAACAAGACTTATAATTGGGATGCAATTTAGTAATGCATTCATTTCAGCACTTTGTAGTGATCCATAGGTGCCCTAGCATTGTGGAGAAGAGAATGTTTGTGCTCGAAAACAAGAGACCACGCCTAATGACGAAAAGACAACTAAACATGACCAATAACTCAGAATTGCTATTTTATTCTATCTACCTTTGGAATCAACAATTGTATGTTCGAAACCAACTTTTTATATGATTTCTCGTGCTATTTGTAGCAGCAAACTGTGTGTGAGAAAACCATTTTCCGTTTTATTACACAGCCTTGATGTGATTATCTTCATGCTAGAGGAGGCGCGCTCAACACTTGTAATGCAAACTGAAAGTTTTAACGAAGTAGTAGCATAAGAGCATCTCCACTAGGCGCGCAATGCGCTAAAAAACCGTTTATAGCGCTGGAATCGTCAGTTTTTACACGCCGCGGAGCGCTGGCTCCAACAACTGCTATAAAAAATTGCACGCGGCGCCGCTCCAGCAAACGCGCTAAACTACAGCACGCGAGAGCAGCCAGCGCTTGCGATATGTTCATTTTGAAGACAATATGGTGATATTTCAAACATCGAACAAGACATAGCATAGTTTCAAATCACCCAAACAAGTTCATGACGAAAAGTTCAAAATCATGCCACATCACATCATCATCCAACCAAGTTCAAAATCATCCAACCAACTTCATGACATAAAAGTTCACACAAACAAATGACACATCAACGATCATGTTTGATCCTCATCTTCGTCCTCCTCTTCCTTCGATTCTTCATCCTCATACAAAAACGATTCTTCCTCCTTCTCTGTAGTGTGTCGCGCCGCATCCTCATGGGGAGCTTGAAAGGTATTGGCAAGATCTCCAACGGCATCATGCGAAGGTATGTGAGGCACATCGGAAAACATGCGCCCACCCATGTCACCCAGAGGTGCTCCCATGCCTCCCATAAGAGACGCAAAACTCATGCCTCCCATGATAGCTCTGAAGCCATCCATGCCCCTCCATGGTAGCTCCGAAGCCACCCATGCCTCCCATGCCCCCCATGGTAGCCGCATTTGGGAGCTTCGATAGGGGGGCACGTGGCTTCACGGCGGGCGCCGCGCGCGACACCACCCGCCGCCGAGGTCGTCCGTGGCACCCTGAAAAGGCCGCGTGCGAGATCGGTGCTTGGAGAAGCACCGGCGGAGGCGAAGCCAAAGCTCCCCATGCTAGGGTTTGCGGCGGCGACGGAGGCGGAGGGTTCGCGGGTGTAGTAAGGGGTGAGGGGTATGTCGTCGCGGCCGTCCATCGGACGAATTCCCCGGCGGCGGAGCGGGCGGGGCGAAAGCGGCGTGGCCAGAGAGGGTGCGGCGGGGGCGCTCGAGCGTGCAGCCCGCGGGAGGGGACGCTCGAGTGTGCAGCCCGCGGGAGCGGGCGCACGAAATAAGCGGCACGTGATGCCGTTTCGCCCCACGCGCTGAATCACTTATGCCGCGCGCGCGTTTTCTGTGCCTCCGCTGGAGCGTCCGGAGCGGTTGCGCATGCGCAAAAAACTATATATTTTCAGTGCGGCGCCTATATCGCGCGGCTGTTGGAGATGCTCTAAGTTAAGGAAACACACGACCCCATGGCCGTATGCAAGAATTTGTAAAAGCTTTGTACTATTTCGTTACGGACACCAATCCTATAGGAGGTGATCACTAGATAATGAATAAGTCTAGATGTTCTAATCCAAATTTGTACACTACTTGCTATATATTGTGATAAAACGAGTACATGAACGTAATTCTATGCTAAAGTCTAGATCTATATAATTATGCGGCACACCTGGCAGCTCTCATAGCAGAGCGCACAAACCAAGCACTCGCAATTTAACATGGCCTAACTAATCAACATAATGAATTCGCAAGGCAGCCAATGAATTTGGCAAAAATATGCAATAACTTTCTCGATGTGCTGCCAATTTGTGGGGACGTATCTTGTGCACCGAGGCAATTTGTGCTACCGGTGCACCGATCGCCCGTTGAACATTCAAAAATGTTTAAAAAAGTCCGAAAAAATCTAGTGCATTGACACAACATCAATGTACGTTGTCACAAAAATTTAAATCAATATTTGAAACATTACTCGAGATACAAAAATAACAAATTTGACACTGAATCGTACATAATACAAGTTGAGCTTCAGTTTTGGCCCATTAGCACATTGAGGTCAAATTTGTCAGTTTTGTATCTTGAGCATTGTTTTGAATTTTGATTTGAATTTTTGTGACAACATACACTTATGTTGTGTCGATACACTAAATTATTTTTGAATTTTTTCGAACATTTTTGAATGTGCAACAGGCGACCGGTGCACCGGTAGCACCAATTGCCTTGGTGCACCAGATACTTTCCCGCCAATTTGTATATACCCCCAACGTGCACACAGTGAAGATCCTGTTATCACATACACAGGAGCAAAACCTCTTGTCGGACATGTCCAAGTTTTGCAAGCTCTGTATCACTTTATTATGGGAACTAATCCTGCAGGAGGCTATACCAAAATGATCTAATTCGGAGAAAATCAATTGTGATTTGTTATTGCAGTACGGTAGTATCACCACTATGTAGACTGGACTTTATGCGGTTTTAATAAGTACCTTTTATTAGAGATGTACCAGCTTTTATCTTTTTGTTTATCAGTATGTATCATACATGGTTGTAATAAATGTACTCCTTTGTCATGTTGAACTTTCATATATATTGATATGCTCTTCTTTACATAATAGTGAAAAATAACCTAGAGTCAGAAAGGAACCAAAAGAGCTCCCCAGACCAAGCGTAAGAGATATGGAGAGAGCCGTGGGAATGCTCTCAAGACGAGCCCTCTCGCCGGTGGCGGCGGCCATTTCGGCACCATCGCCCGTCGCACCCGCCCCTGCCATGCCTGCTCCTGCCACCTCGCTTGCCGCAGCGGCCCTCGCCCGCCGCAAGGTAGGCCCGACAATTCGCGGTCAAATGGGACTTTCGGGACGAAGCGCCGCAGCAAGGTAGGCCCATCTCTGGCATATAGGTCATTTTAACCTAGAAAAAAAATCAGGGGACTTCGGGACGGCGCCACCGCCTTGAGGCGAAACTTGGGCAGGAGCACTTTTGCCCTCCGGCGAAGCGATTCCGCCGGGGGAACTTCCCTCCCGTAGGGGGAAATCATCGCCATCCTCATCACCAACAAGTCTCCCATCTTTGGGAAGACAATCTCCATCAACATCACCATCTCCTCTCAAACCTAGTTCTTCTCTTGTGTTCAATCTTTGTACCGAACCTCAGATTGGTACTTGTAGGTGACTAGTAGTGTTGACTGCATCTAGTAGTGTTGTACCAGAACTTCAGAACCATTATGCTATTTAATACTATTCTGATCTTGAGCATGATTATCATTTGTGAGTACTTACTTTTGTTCTTGAGGTCACATGAGAAGTCATGTTGCAAGTAATCATGTGAACTTGATAGGTGTTTTATATTTTGATGATATGTATGTTGTGATTCCCTTTAGTGGTGTCATGTGAACGTTGACTACATGACACTTCCCCATATTTGGGCATAAGGGAATGCATTGTGGAATAGTTATTAGATGATGGGTTGCTAGAGTGACAAAAGCTTAAACCCTAGTTTATGTGCTACTTCGTAAGGGAATGATTTAGATCCAAAAGTTTAATGCTATGGTTAGATTTTATCTTAATAATTTTCTCGTAGTTGCGGATGCTTGTGAGGGGATTAATCATAAATAGGAGGTTTGTTCAAGTAAGAACAGCACCTAAGCACCGGCCTCCCACATATCAAATTATCAAAGTAGCAAACACGAATTAAATCAACATGATGAAAGTAACATGGTGAAATTCCCGTGTACCCTCAAAAACGCTTTGCTTATCATAAGAGACTGTTTTGGCCAGTCCTTTGCTACAAAAGGATTGAGCTACCTTGCTGCACTTTATTTAACGTTACCATTACTTGTCCGTTACAACTTATCTTGCTATCAAACTACCGTTACCGATTATTTCAGTGTTGCAGAAAATACCTTGCTGAAAATCACTTGCCATTTCCTTCTGCTCCTCGTTGGGTTTGACACTCTTACTTATCAAAAGGGCTATGATTGATCCCCTATACTTGTGGGTCATCAGGTGATTTTTTCTACAACCCAATGGGAGTGGTGTTAGGGAAACCGCGGGGTGGCGGCATGTTTGGTTGTAACTGGCAAGTTAAAAAACTAAAAACATTGAGTGGTTTTGCTATGATGTGACGGGGTGGCGACACCGGCGAGCTATTTTTGCTCGAACCGACAACGTTTTTTTCCTGTGCCCGGTGGACACTTTTGTTTGGACAAACAACCCGAGGAGAGTACATTGCGAGCCCATCGTCAGGGTGCTGAGACTGGCGGCCGGCGCAGGTTGCTGCTTGTGCAGAGCCAGTGAGAAACACATGAGACGACAACGGCGAGGGCGGTAACATGCAAGCACCCCGGGCCGTGCTTCAAGGTTGGTCGTGTCTCTCGTCCATGGTGGTGTGATATGTCTCCAACGTATCTATAATTTATGTAGATCATGCCATGTTTACAATAATTTTAAATGGTTTTGGTACATTTTAATATGATTTTTTAGAATTAACCTATTAACCCAGTGCCCAGTGTCAGTTGTTGTTTTCTGCATGTTTTTGGTTTTTCAGAAAATCCCTACCAAACGAAGTCCAAATGCCACAAAAAATTTACGGTGATTTTTTTGAAACATAAGAGACCCTCGAATCTTCGAGGAAGGACCAGAAGACCCACGAGGCGGCCACAAGCTCACCCCGCACACCCTGGGGGTAGGGAGTGTCGTCCGAGCTTGTGGGCCCCTTGTAATTCCTATTGGGCCGAAAATTCTTATAAATCTGCAAACCACCGAAAGTTAACCTAGAACTTTTACGCCGTCACCACAAGCCTCTGTATCGGAGCGATCTCATTTGGAGGCCTTTTCTGACACCCCGCCGGAGAGGGAATTCATCACCGGAGGCCATTTTCATCATCCCGGCTATCTCCATGACGAGGAGGGAGTAGTTCACCCCCGGGGCTGAAGGTATGTACCATGAACTTTGTTAATATAGATGAATCATATGGTGTTCTTCCCTCTCTATCTTTGTTGTGATGAATTGAGCCTTGCCCTTTGAGATTTCATTATTATTGGATTTGAAATCACTTAATGTATGTCTTGCATGTGGATACCCGTGGTGACAATGTGGTACGTATTATATTGAGTCACTTGATATAAATTTTGGTAATCAACTTGCAGATTCCCGTGATGATGTCGGGGTAATCTAGGCATGGAGGTTGATACTCGTTTTCGTCCAAAAATGCCAAACGGAGACCGAGCTCCATGGAGGCCTTTATTTAAAAACTTTAAAATTCAAACTTTTCAGTTTCAAAAAATTCTGAAAATAAGTACACATATACCTAGATACATAATGTACACATGTGCAAATTTTTAGGTCGAAATACATGAAAATGTGAGTTACACAAAAAAGACAAATTTGGGGCCTTTTAGCATATGTACTGTTCATCTATAAAGTCCATGATTTTGGTTTTTTTGTACAACTCGCAATTCAAGGTTTTTCATCATGAAAATTTTCACACATACACTTTACATATTTGCATACATGTGTATTTTTTCAGAACTTTTTGAAACTGAAATTTATGTATTTTGAATTATTCAAAATAAAGGGCTCCATGGAGCTTGGTCTCCAAAATGCCCTACTTGTTCTCGTCCTACTTTTTCCGAGAGAAACGTTGGGGTAATCGTTGAAGTTCTTTGTGTTGGATTGAATATGATGAATCTGAAAGTGTTTGATGCATATCGAATAATTAACTCACGGGTACTTGTGGTGACATTGAAGTATCTAGGTGACATTAGAGTTGATTGATGAGTATATGATCTTGTGAAACTTATAGGGATGGCTCAATAAATTGATTGGAAAGATAACTTTGAGATGATTTGCTACCTACAACAATTCCATCTTATATTCTCCACTATTGATAAGAATTTTGGAGTTATTCTTTGTCGCACATTGAGGGATTGTTATATGATTCAGTTATGTTAGCACTGTTGAGAGATTGCACTAGTGAAAGTATGAATCCTAGGCCTTGTTTCTAAGCATTGATATACCATTTTGCCAGATGTTTTCTACTTGCTACCTTTCTGTTTTTATTATTTCAGATTATAAATATATATTTTGATCATCTGTATTACACTTGTATCACCATCTCTTCGCTGAACTAGTGCACTTATACAATTGATAACTTTATTGGGTGTGTTGGGGACATAAGTGATTCTTTGTATTTGATTGCATGGTTGTTTGAGAGAGACCATTTTCATCCTACACCTCCCACGAATTGATAAATTTTAGGTAATCCACTTGAGGGAAATTTGTTAATACCCTACAAAACTCTGCACTTGAAGGTCCAACTGAGTCTACAAGAATAGAATTACGTAGTAGACATCACGGTGCATTGGGGGCTTTTTCTCAACGAAAAAGCGTCATGGGGAGGAAGGAGATCATGCGGCTCCGCGTCGTTTCACTATACGCTGCGAGTGCGACCGACCGAAAGGTAGGTCGGTCGACCAACGACTAGCACTGACCTTAAATTAATGAAATATAATTGAAATAGATCAACTAATTGAATAGTGAGATGTTGTCTAAATAAATTACATAGTTAAATGTTTTTTTTCAAATGATCAAAATCACATATATATTTTTAAATAGTAAAATATTTTCTAACTTTTTATATCACTTATTTGGAATACATGAAATATGTGATATGTGAAATGTACAAATAGGTCAAATTGAAATGTGTACTGAAATTGAAATTAGTGCTGATATTGCAAATTATTGAGATTGTTGCTAAAACTGGAAGTTGAAATTGTTGGTGAAACCGAAAATGATTTTAGTAATTAGAACTTGTGATATGTGAAATTTTGAATATGTGAAATTCTAAATTATTATTTTTTTACTAAAATTGCAAAATGAAAGTATTCAAACAGATCCTGAATTCGAAATTGTTTAAAAATATATTTTAATGCAAATTTTTGTTTGTGAATTTTCAAATTCATTGAAATTATTGAAAACCCTATGAATTTTTTGGTATTGAAATGTATATGCTACTGAAAAATATTCCAGTCACTATTTGGGAAACTGAAATTGGTGAATTCAAAAAATTCAAATGATTGTTTTTGAATTGTTGAAATTAGTAGTTTGAAATGAATGAAATTCCTATTTAGAAGTTATTAAACTATTGTTCTGTGTTTTCAATTTCTTGGCATGCGTTACAGAAATGGAAGAAACAGAAAATGAGTTACGAGTGTGTTGGGCCTCACATTCGAATGTGATGGGGCCGTGGTCAGAACATGGTGGGCGAGGTGAGATAAATACCAAAGATTTTAAGAACAAGATACCAAACTAATAAGTTGGCTATGGGATTAGTTGGCCACACATAATTGGTTGGCTACCGAAGACTTAGATTTTGTAAGTCCTAGCATGTTCCAACACAAGGAAGAAACATGTTATAGATGCATTGATCCAATGGTGCATTTTTATTTTGTATCTTTATTTTTGTCATGACTATATATGTTCTTATATTAATCATGTTAATTTCAAAAAAATGATGGTTCGTGTAAGGACTCCCCCTCCTCGCAAAAATACTTTTGTGGGGCTTGGCGATAACACATCCGAGAGTGGTGCGGCCGTGAGGTTCAAAGGCGGTTGGCGGGCACTGTGAGCGGTGCTTGCCGTCAACCATGAAAACTTTAAAACTAGCTAATACCCCGCGCGTTGCAGCGGAAAAATAGCGAATAAACTTTTTAGATATAAAGGATAAACAAATGATACTTTGAAAAAGTTTTGTAGAAATTGTTTAACTACAAATGTCAAGCTAGTGTAGTAAAAAATATCAACCATTGCTTATTTGTTCTGTATAACACTCTTAATGATGGTTATAACATATAGTATGCAAATGCGGTTGTATAAACAGAACTCCTAATTTTCTTCCGATCAACTAAGCTACACATTAAGACAAACATCATTCACTTTTTTATTCCGCTGTAGGCTGGAAAGCCGTTAAAATTCATTGATGTCACAACTCAAAAAATTTATACATTATGCAGCTGTAAAAAATCAGTGTATATTATTGACCTGAAATATCATGTACATGAAAATCATATGATGGACAATTTATTATCATCTAAAGACCAATAAAATGTCAGTTTAGAATGGTACACAATAACAGGAACAGTTATGACTACTATGGGGCATTCCTGATAAGAGCCGGCCAAAATCTAACATTTTTGTTGCCTCTGTACATCAATTTTGTGGATGGTAAACACCAGATCTAAGAAAGAAAGTGCTGCATCCAGCCAAAGGGATGCAAATAATTTAATAGTACAGAGACATGTTTATTTAAAAAGATAAAAAATAATTTACCCGCCTCTTGTCACAGTCTACATGATATACCCACAGCTCACAACTCTTGTATATTCAAGGAGTAATACAATATACACCAAAATATGAATATGCCACCTCGAATTTATGATATTTAACCAGTGAAAAAAATATATGTGCGGTGACCTGCAAAGATACAGATGCAAGCAAGAGCACTGAAACAATTACGTATGTGTATAGATGGGTGGATACTGTACTGGCAGAAGTTGACTTCAAAACCTACATCTTGTTCATTCTTACTCAAAGCTTACAGTTTTGTTTTACATAGAATTGGAGAAATCAATCTGGGAAGAAATACATTAAAGTCAAAGTCAAGGGTACTTGCCATATTCCAAACTTCTATGCAAGATAGGAGAAGCATGAGATCCCTAGGAGGCCTTGTATTGATATGTGCCGCATCGGAGTTGAACACTTGAACTCTCTGTTTTCACAATGAAACAGAACAAATAAAGCAACGGGGAGATCTTGCAAACCCTTTGATCTTCACAATTGAAAAAACAAATAAACCAAATCATGCACCGGGGGGGAGGAGGGAGGAGGAATCGACCCTGTAACTCACGAAATCCTCCAAATATGAACCACTCGATCAATGTCGACGGGCAAGCCACAGTGCCAAGAAGATCACCTAGTGAAGCCATGGCGAGGCGATGGCCAGCGCACGGGCAGGGAGCAGCAGTCTTCTGTGTGTGAGAACCAAGATGGGGAAGGGATCCATCCTATGGAGATGTCGTTACTTCGTATATATGGAGGATATAAGAAGATGCGAGGAAGGGGAAGAGAAGCGTGGCATTGGAACGGGAAGGAGAGAGATCACGCGACTCCTTCAGTTTCCTTCTTTTTAGCTGGCTTCCATCAGTTTCCTTTTCTCTAGATCGCCTAGTTCCTGGGCTGTATGTGCGCTAGAGTAATGGCTGCACGGAATACTGGACGCATGGAATCAGGGGGCCACGCTTCCAAAAAAACGCCATGCATGCATAAGAGGAACGATTAGCTTAGTGGAGGGTTAGTGCTGACGTGGCCATAGATGAATGGATGATGATGTGGATAAGGTGCTTGCTTAGTTAAATAGATTAGTGAGGATGAACTATTTAGGTATTATAGATTGGTGCGCACCTAATTTTAGAGAGTGGCGGAGAACACAATCTAGAAGCAGGGAATTGGTTAGAGGCCTCGCCGACATCAGAATTGTTGGACATGTCACCTGATATATGTTTTGTTAATCAACTTGTGGATCCCCGTGGTGACATTGGGGTAATCTAGGCATAGAGGTTAATACACATTTTCGTCCTACTTTCTCCGTTACAAACCTTGGGGTAATCTTGGAAGTTCTTTGTGTTGGATTGAATATGATGAATCTGATTTTTTTTATGCATATCGAATAACTAACTCACGGATACTTGTGGTGACATTGGAGTATCTAGGTGACATTAGAGTTGATTGATGAGTATATGGTGTTATTGTAGTACGATCTCTAGGGCTGTTTGTGACACTTATAGGAATGACTCAATAGATTGATGGAAAAGATGAGGTGATTTGCTACCTACAACAATTTCACCTTATGTTCTCCGCTATTGATAAGAACTTTGAGGTGATTCTTTGTCGCACATTGAGGGATTGTTATATGATTGAGTTATGTTAGCACTATTGAGAGATTACACTAGTGAAAGTATGAATGCTAGGCCTTGTTTCTAAGCATTGATACATCATTTTGCTAGTTGTTTCCATTGATATGTTTCCGTTTTTATTGTTTCAGATTATAAGATTATTATTTCGACCATCCGTATTACACTTGTATCATCACTCTTTGCAATGTTTTCATTGATATGTTTCCGTTTTTATTGTTTCAGATTACAATGTTGTTTGAGAGACACCATCTTCATCCTACACTCCCATAGATTGATAAATTTTAGGTCATCCACTTGAGGGAAATTTGCTATTGTTCTACAAAACTCTGCGCTTGGAGGCTCAACCGAGTCTACAAGAATAAAGTTACGTAGTAGAAATCACGGTGTGATGGGGCTTTTTCTCAAAGAAGAAAGGGTCGCAGGGAGGAAGGAAGGAGATCGTGCAGCTCCACGTCATTTGACTGTACGCCGCGGGTGTGACCAACCGAAAGTTGGGTCGGTCTACCAACGGCTAGCACCGACCTTAAATTAATGAAATATAATTGAAATAGATCAACTAATTGAATAGTGAAATGTTGTGTAAATAAATTGCATAGTTAAATGTTTTTTCCAAAAAATCAAAATCACATATATATTTTTAAATAGTAAAATATTTACCAATTTTTTATATCACTTATTTGGAATACATGAAAGATGTGCAAAATGTTCAAATAGGTTAAATTGAAATGTGTACTGAAATTGAAATTAGTGCTGATATTGAAAATTACTGAGATCGTTGCTAAAACTGGAAGTTGAAATTGTTGGTGAAATAAAAAATGATTGTAATAATTAGAAATTGTGATATGTGAAGTATTTTGAATATGTGAAATTGAAAATTATTAAATTTGTTACGATACTAAAATGTCAAAATGAAAGTATTCAAACCGACCCTGAATTCGAAATTGTTTAAAATATATTTTACCACAAAATTTTGTTTGTGAATTTTCAAATTCATTGAAATTATTGAAAACCCTATGAATTTGTTGTTATTGAAATTTATATGCTACTGAAAAATATTTCAGGGAAATCACTATTTGGGAAACTGAAGTTGGTGAATTCAAAAAATTGAAATCATTGTTTTTGAATTATCGAAATTAGTAGTTTGGAACGAATGGAATTCCTATTTACAAGTTATTAAACTATTGTTCCGTGTTTTCAATTTCTTGACATGCATTACGAAATGGAAGAAAAAGAAAGGAGTTACTGAGTGTGTTGGGCTTCACATTAAAATGTGGTGGGGCCGTGATCATAACGTGGCAGGCCAGGTGAGATAAATACCAAAGATTCTAAGAACAAGATACCAAACTAATAAGTTGGATATGGGATTAGTTGGCGGACATAATTGGTTGGCTATCAAAGCCTTAGATTTTGCAAGTCTGGCATGTTCCAACACAAGGAAGAAACATGTTGTAGATGCATTGATTCAATGGTGCATTTTTATTTTGTATCTTTATTTTGTCATGACTATATATATGTTCTTATACTAATCATGTTAGTTTAAAAAAACTGATTGTTCATGTAAGGACACCACCCTCCCCGCAAAATACTTTTGTGGGGCTTGGCGATGACACATCCGAGAGTGGTGCGCGATGAGGTCCAAAGGCGTTTGGCGGCAGCGTGAGCGATGCTTGCTGTCGACCATGAAAACTTTAAAATTGGTGCACACCTAATTTTAGAGAGAGTGGCGGAGAATGCAATCTAGAAGCAGAGAATTGGTTAGAGGCCTCACGACATCAGCATTGTTGGACATGTCATGGTGAAGCCTTTTACCAAATATGCGAGAATAAGATGAGAGGAGGGATGGACAATGAGTTTTGGAATGTCTGTGATGCCATTTTATAAGGGTGCAACGTCAGATCGTTGCCGACGTGGCTAGAAATCCTCATCCAGGACACCGTCACCGAGGGCCCATGCACTATCTCGGGATCTAATGGGGACCCCAAAATTCAGTGCTTAAATGCAAGTCTCTCAACGGCCAGGTGCTCCACCTACCCAATGTCGGTGGCTCCAGGAGGACCCTCGTCTTCCACCACACGAGTCTTCTCACCCCAGCCAATCCGGGCTTGGGCACAAGCCGCCTGACACGAGTCTACAATGGCACTGCCTTCGAGCAATTTCTACTAGAGGAAGGATAGTGAAAGACTATGATGGGCATAGCGTTGCTCCCACTCCACATAGAGGTGGCGCAGAGCTGCTGGAGCTCGACCTCGAGTTGCTCAGCCTGCGCGAGAGCAGCACCACGATCTTCATTGCTGCCTGGTGCGGTCCAGCGCAGGGGATCGAGTTCTTGGACTCGGGGGATTGTCGGTATTCTCGTCGGGTGAGAGAGGAAGAGGAAGGGCGGGCACGGCGAAGGAGAGAGGAAGAGCAAGACCAGACGCGGGGGAAGGCTTCGCCGGCGGCGGCTGGCCAGCGATGGCGCGCCGATCGAGCGATTGTGTGTGCAACGCTCTCCCGGGAGGAGAGGATGAGATAAGGAGGAAAGGGAGAGGGGATGGTGTGGTGGTGAAGGAAAGGAGAAGAGCTAAACGACATTAGCCTCCGTCATTTCTTTGCCACGTCGAATTTGCGTCAAGCGATTTTTAGTGCATTTTGTCGTGGATTACCATTGCAATGGATGAAATTTACTAATAAAGCGTAAAGTGGCGGTTTTTTTGTTAATGATGTCAGAAATGTGGTGGTTATGTGCTTTTCAGTATGCACGTAAACATTCCTGGTGACATATTATTAGAGAGTAGGTTCGTATTGGAATAACAGTTCCGGGAAGTATCAACCAACAGAAAAACCGCTGGTGTCCATGCGTGCGCGCTCTCCTCTCTATATATTCCTCAAAGAATCATCCAGAGAGCACCGCCGGTATTTCCATCCCTGCTCCATCCACGGCGAGGAGAGATTGAGAATCTTGGCAGCGGATTAGAGCCTCGCCCGTCGCGCCGCCTCCGAGTCCGTCGCCGGCGCTGGCCCAGCCTCCCGCCAGAGCCAGCAAGAAGCGCAAGAAGCGCCTGGACAGCGAGTTCTTGGCCGGCATGGAGTCGACGACGTCGTCGGCAGGGCCCGCCACGGGCGTCAACTCGCTGGACGAGGCCGTCGCCGGGGACCCCAGGCTGCGGGGGGAGGATGTTTGTTAGGAGCCCTCCTAACCTGTACGCGTACATGGCCTACCCTTGGGCCAGCCCATGGACTTGGCCCATCCGAGACTCATCGCTCCAACTACTTAAGCGAGGCGCACCGAAGGAGAGGGCATCCAGTGGATCACGGACGAACCGGCGGCGGCTCCTTTCTCCTACCTTCTTCTTCCCCCTGTTGCAAGCTTTCTCTGTTCCTCCCCTCCATTGTGTAATTCCTCTGTAATCACTACTCTGTATTGCTACCCGTGAGAGAGATCGATCTATACAAGCTAGCTACCATCACCTCCCTTACATCTGGTATTCAGAGCCAGGCCACCACCCTTCCACCCCTCAATTTTCCCCAATTTTTTTCCACCCCTGATTCCTCCGTTCCACCGACGACGACGCCATGCCTACCGACTTACCACCAGAGTGGGATGCCATGTCTGCCAAGGAGCAGTTGTTGTGGTACCTCGAGAGGTTATGCGCTCAGGCAGATGAGACGAGCTCAGTGCTGGGTATTGCAAGCGCGGGTGCCCCTCCCGTGGTTACCCTGCTCGATCCGGCGGCCTCAACCACAACGCACCCCTCCTCGGCGCCCGTCCCCGACGTCTCCGGCTCCACCACCAAGGCCCAGGAAGTGCTCGAGGTCATCCACGACGCGCCTCCTGTCTGTGTCGTGATGGCGCCCGTCACCTGTTCGACAGATGGCCCGAACCAAGCTGTCGCCTCTACCAACGTCAAGGAGGTCCGCGACGCCACCACCATCGTCTACTCCGAGCCCGCGGTCGACAACAAGGAGGTCGAGCATGTCACACCCGCGCCGGCAACGTCCTCCATCGGCAGCGACACATACTCTATCACCAAGGAGGTTGTTCCTTCCATGGCGATCACTACCGACATCGACCCCAAGGCTGATGTCAATACCACCCCAGTGACGAGCGAGGTGGACCACAACGCCATCCTCCTCATCCCGAGCGATCCTGCTGCACCAACACTGACCAAGTGGTGTTCGACGAACTCCTGCCGCGACAAAGAACCGGTCGAGGTATCGCTCCACCCAGCTGCGACACCATCGTGGCTGGTGCTACGACCAAAAGCATGGCCATCATTTTGGAGGGATCATGCAGAGGAAACCGAGATGCGACCGATACCCTGGCCGTCGTTTTCACTGGGAAGGTTCCTGGAGCGTCCATATATGAATGTCCAGTTGCATGGCATTGGGTTCAATATCAGCTCCATTCCTAGGGAACTCTTTCATATTGGAGAATTGGTGTGCGATACATGGGAGTGGTGGTATAATCTCAGTGGACACTACATAAGGATATTCTCTGGTCTGTCCTTATGCTTATGGCCCTTGAAACAGGACAATGAGGATTCAGAATTCAGTAAGCATGTCAAACTCTTTCATGGCAGTCACTGGCTTGTGGAACTCTGCGCATGTGCTAGTACTATAGCTCCTATTCTGCATCAGTCTTGTTTTGCTACTCTGGCTGTGCATCTATTTTGGAATCTGAAGAAATTGGGTGTTTTGAGCACAAAACTCTCCAGCAGCATTTATCTTCAGTTAAGTCGATTTGAGTTATTACCATCTTCTAGGCAGTCATCACATGAATTTCATGCTCAATACTGGATGGTTCCATGGGATCCCAGGGGCGACATGTCTGAATTGTGCAACTCTGAAGAATGGTGGACTGCTCCTCTGTATTGTTACGAACGACTTCAATGGGCACTGATGAACTTGGCATGTGCACTCTGTATCGAGTGCCAGGAGGGCCTTGCTGCCGTCCAAGATACATCCGCTGAGAGCATCACTGTGGCGTCCATGACCTGTTTGAGGAATTGCTCGGACCAAGTCATCACCGCATTGTCGCTCACATCTCCCATCGCGAAAGTGCCGCTGCTCCCAATAGTCACACTTGCGCTCGTCGCCAACCCTGATCAGTCTGCTCCCAACGCTTCTCGTACCCTGCGGGCGCCCCTGGCCATGAAGGACGAGCTCCTGAAAACCCCATCTCCTCGGATGCTCTCCGTTGTCAAGGCAATGCAGCCGTTCATGAATCATAACCTGGACACCTCGCTGCCCCAAAGGCACCAGGGGTTGCCGCTACATCCAATGCCGTGGCCATCACTTGGGAGAGACCTTGCAGATGGCAACGAGGTAAGACCCATCCCTTGGCCTCCATTTCCTGTGAAGATCATGGAGCATCCATTTCAATTTGTTCGATTGCTTGTTATGGGTTTGACTAGTAGCACCGTTCTTATGGAATCATGTCATGTTGGAGATCTTGTGGGCAATCACTGTGGACACTGCATACGGATAATCTCTGTCGAGCTCTTGTACTTATGGTCTTTGCAACAGAGCAGTGTTGGTTCCTTTCCCAGTAAGCATGCCAATCTATTTTCTGACAATAAACAGTGGCCTTCGCAACTCGGTACATGCACTATTATTCTTGCTCTTGAAATGCATCATTCTGGTCTTGTTCCTCTGGTTGTACATCAGCTTTTGAGTGTGAAGAAACACAGTTCTTGGAACATGGCGAGCAGTTTTGGTTTTCAGTTAATACAGTGTGAGGCAGTGCTCTGTTCTGATCTTGCTAACATCACTGAACAAGGGCAGCTCACTTCCTTGGTTTCAACCGAGCCAAGCAATGGCTGTGAGGCTGGGTCCAAGAGAGTTAAATTCAACACTCTATCTGTTTTCTCTAGTTGCTCTAAACATTCCCAATGGCAAGTTGCATGCCCACTCAGTTCCAATGGGAAAACATCTGCTAGCAGGCCGACACCATGGCCATCATTTCTGGTGCATCATAGCGCAGAGGGGAATGAGATTAGGCCCACTCCATGGCAGTCGTTTGCAATTGTTGTGCCATCAGAGGTCTGCTACTATGTGTTGATTCTTATGGAGGAACCTTTCAATTGCTTGACTGATACACAACGGCAGTTTGGGCATCTACCGGATCAGGCAACATCATATGCTAAGCAGTCAAGTCGAGAATGGATAGATTCGAGAACTAATGGAACGAATTGTGGGGCAAGTGCTGCTTTTACAGGACTTCTAAAAGTATATGTGGGTGCATGGAGCGGAATGAAAATATTTTGCAAGTACAGGAAGAAACAAAGATGCACGGCGAGAGAAACACCTTGTGAATTTCTGATGTCAGAACAAATGGAATGTATGTTTCCTTGTATGTCTATGTCGGCCCACTTACTGGAGCTACACTTAGTTGGCCATGAGCAGAGCAACATTTGTTTGTCTCAGCTCTCTACTGACTCTGGAAATTTTGTGCAAAGCGGGTTCATTCAGCAAGTACATGCATCACAAGGTACCAAAATCTGAAGCATCTAGTCCTCCAAGTGGCTCACGGAAATATCCCAATGGTGCAAGGTAAAGATCTATTCTATGGAGCGTTTGGGTTTGTTTGTGCATCAGTTGAACACTCAGTTTTAGTGGAGAAGTTACTGGATGTTCCCTGTGTGGTATGGCGCACAAGGTACCTGATGCTTGAAACTGAAGGATCACATGAGTGTTGGCCAATGTTTCAGCTTAATTCCCCACGGCATTCTCCAGTTCATGACTGCACTGTTCGTACGCTAGTGCTTGTTACAGGAATATCACCCAACGATGAACAGTTTACTTCCATTGCACCTGCTAGTCAGTCCATAGTAATACATTGGGAAGCCGTTGTGCATATGGGGCTATATCTTGAGCAGGTATTTCCCACACACACAGTGGAGTCCTTGATTATGGCCATGCTACAACAACATATCAGTAAGAGTTCCTTTGAGCTATCTAGCCTCAATGGCAGTCCAACAAATTCAATTCTCATTGGTGCTGTTGATATGCTGGGCTCTGACCTACGTCGCTACCAACTGGGCATGTCTTGGGATCCTGGAGGCCTTAGATTGTTGTTGCTAAGGAAAGTGACTCGACGGGAGGTGTTTCACAAAGGGAGGTGCGCCATCTTGGTTGCCCGCTGTCTTGTCACCTTCCCAACTTCTACTTTTCGGTCCTCGACAATTATGATGGTGGAGGTGATTAGCAAGAGAGCACATGCCACAGGTGGTATAGTACCCCCTACCGGCTCCGATCAACAACGCTCTCAAGGAGGGAGGGGTGTCATCGCTATCATTGCCTGCTTCGCACAAGGCTCCGTCGACCGCAAGTACTCCATCGGCTTCAACAATGACTACTTCCTCGACAGTTCCTTCGGCTGGGTCGCCATCGTCCACGACTACTACGCCCATGTCGTTCAAGGCACCCCCGCCTTCTGCTACCACCGTGATTTCGAGCAAGTCAACGACCATCGAGTGCAATGGGACCCGGGCGGTTCTTGGCGGTGCCGGCTTGGGGTCAAGCCGGATTTCAAGGAGGGAGGGATGTTAGGAGCCCTCCTAACCTGTACGCGTACATGGCCTACCCTTGGGCCAGCCCATGGACTTGGCCCATCCGAGACTCATCGCTCCAACTACTTAAGCGAGGCGCACCGAAGGAGAGGGCATCCAGTGGATCACGGACGAACCGGCGGCGGCTCCTTTCTCCTACCTTCTTCTTCCCCCTGTTGCAAGCTTTCTCTGTTCCTCCCCTCCATTGTGTAATTCCTCTGTAATCACTACTCTGTATTGCTACCCGTGAGAGAGATCGATCTATACAAGCTAGCTACCATCACCTCCCTTACAATGTTGGCCGCGAGGGGACGATGTTGGCTGCGCTCCGCCAGGTCCAGTCTCCGGCGGCCAGAGCAAGCAAGAAGCGCAAGAATCGCAAGAAGCGTCAGCAGGCCGGCACGTCGTCGGCGGCGGCATGGCCCGCCACGGGCCGCCACTCGTGGGGCTCGATCGCCGTCGTCAACCCCAGGCTGCAGGACGTGCTGAGCCACCCGGGCGCCTCCGCCCCGGAGCGCATCTACGGGAGGCGGCTGACGAGGACGGACCGGAAGCTCCACCACAACCGGCTACTCATGTCGTGCAAGAGCTGGCAGAGGCGGGGCGAGACGTTCCCGCTGGAGCGTGTCCTGACGGACGCGGAGCAGGCGGCCGTGAAGGTGGCGGAGGGCCTGCAGATGCAGGCCTACGACCGCCGCGGCAGGCACCACGACCTCGTCTGCAAGAAGCTGGACTCCAACAACGCCTACCGCCTCGTCCGCGGCTGGGGCACCTTCCTGAGAGCGAACGGCCTCGTCGTGAGGAAGAAGGACGGGGCCGAGGTCCTGGAGCCGGTCATCAGGTTCGATCTGCGGACGTTCCGCTCGCCGGCGCTCAAGATGGGCGTCGACGGACAGCAGGGCGGCCCGCTCGGGCTCCTCATCATGCACTACCCCGAGGGAGCCGACCCGGCCGCGCACGCCGAGGCGGGCATCGCGGAGATCCTGGCGGCGGCGGGGAACGCAGTGGCCATGCCATTGCCGGGCGGGGCCGCCGCGGTGGCGGTGCCCGTCCTGGAGGACGCCGTTGATGCCCCACACGACGAGGAGAACGCGGTGGAGGCTGATGATGGCGGCCGGTGAGCCGGACGAGAGGCTGCCCCGGCCAGGGGATGCCGATGCTGAGTGAGAGTAGCCCCCCATGAGTTCAGTGTAGATCGATCGATTTCCAGGCGAGATTGGTTCTTGGCACGACACAAGAAACATTATTTGGCATCTTGATTTGTTTTCTTTATGTTTTTAGCTAGTATAAAAAAGACTCTTAATTGGAATGCAATTTAGTAGGCCTCAATCTCCATGAGTTTCTTCAGTGTAGATCGATCGATTTCCAGGCTAGGACTCTTTTCTGTTTTCAGTTACTACTACGTAAGCATGTTTGATCCTTGGAACGACAAGGAAGAAACATTGGCATTCTGATTTGGTTTCTTTGTCTTGGGAACAAGACTTATAATTGGGATGCAATTTAGTAATGCATTCATTTCAGCACTTTGTAGTGATCCATAGGTGCCCTAGCATTGTGGAGAAGAGAATGTTTGTGCTCGAAAACAAGAGACCACGCCTAATGACGAAAAGACAACTAAACATGACCAATAACTCAGAATTGCTATTTTATTCTATCTACCTTTGGAATCAACAATTGTATGTTCGAAACCAACTTTTATATGATTTCTCGTGCTATTTGTAGCAGCAAACTGTGTGTGAGAAAACCATTTTCCGTTTTATTACACAGCCTTGATGTGATTATCTTCATGCTAGAGGAGGCGCGCTCAACACTTGTAATGCAAACTGAAAGTTTTAACGAAGTAGTAGCATAAGAGCATCTCCACTAGGCGCGCAATGCGCTAAAAAACCGTTTATAGCGCTGGAATCGTCAGTTTTTACACGCCGCGGAGCGCTGGCTCCAACAACTGCTATAAAAAATTGCACGCGGCGCCGCTCCAGCAAACGCGCTAAACTACAGCACGCGAGAGCAGCCAGCGCTTGCGATATGTTCATTTTGAAGACAATATGGTGATATTTCAAACATCAGAACAAGACATAGCATAGTTTCAAATCACCCAAACAAGTTCATGACGTAAAAGTTCAAAATCATGCCACATCACATCATCATCCAACCAAGTTCAAAATCATCCAACCAACTTCATGACATAAAAGTTCACACAAACAAATGACACATCAACGATCATGTTTGATCCTCATCTTCGTCCTCCTCTTCCTTCGATTCTTCATCCTCATACAAAAACGATTCTTCCTCCTTCTCTGTAGTGTGTCGCGCCGCATCCTCATGGGGAGCTTGAAAGGTATTGGCAAGATCTCCAACGGCATCATGCGAAGGTATGTGAGGCACATCGGAAAACATGCGCCCACCCATGTCACCCAGAGGTGCTCCCATGCCTCCCATAAGAGACGCAAAACTCATGCCTCCCATGATAGCTCTGAAGCCATCCATGCCCCTCCATGGTAGCTCCGAAGCCACCCATGCCTCCCATGCCCCCCATGGTAGCCGCATTTGGGAGCTTCGATAGGGGGGCACGTGGCTTCACGGCGGCGCCGCGCGCGACACCACCCGCCGCCGAGGTCGTCCGTGGCACCCTGAAAAGGCCGCGTGCGAGATCGGTGCTTGGAGAAGCACCGGCGGAGGCGAAGCCAAAGCTCCCCATGCTAGGGTTTGCGGCGGCGACGGAGGCGGAGGGTTCGCGGGTGTAGTAAGGGGTGAGGGGTATGTCGTCGCGGCCGTCCATCGGACGAATTCCCCGGCGGCGGAGCGGGCGGGGCGAAAGCGGCGTGGCCAGAGAGGGTGCGGCGGGGGCGCTCGAGCGTGCAGCCCGCGGGAGGGGACGTTCGAGTGTGCAGCCCAGGAGCGGCGCGACGAAATAAGCGCACGTGATGCCGTTTCGCCCACGCGCTGAATCACTTATGCGCGCTGCGTTTTCTGTGCCTCGCTGGAGCGTCCGGAGCGTTGCGCATGCGCAAAAAACTATATATTTTCAGTGCGGCGCCTATATCGCGCGGCTGTTGGAGATGCTCTAAGTTAAGGAAACACACGACCCCATGGCCGTATGCAAGAATTTGTAAAAGCTTTGTACTATTTCGTTACGGACACCAATCCTATAGGAGGTGATCACTAGATAATGAATAAGTCTAGATGTTCTAATCCAAATTTGTACACTACTTGCTATATATTGTGATAAAACGAGTACATGAACGTAATTCTATGCTAAAGTCTAGATCTATATAATTATGCGGCACACCTGGCAGCTCTCATAGCAGAGCGCACAAACCAAGCACTCGCAATTTAACATGGCCTAACTAATCAACATAATGAATTCGCAAGGCAGCCAATGAATTTGGCAAAAATATGCAATAACTTTCTCGATGTGCTGCCAATTTGTGGGGACGTATCTTGTGCACCGAGGCAATTTGTGCTACCGGTGCACCGATCGCCCGTTGAACATTCAAAAATGTTTAAAAAAGTCCGAAAAAATCTAGTGCATTGACACAACATCAATGTACGTTGTCACAAAAATTTAAATCAATATTTGAAACATTACTCGAGATACAAAAATAACAAATTTGACACTGAATCGTACATAATACAAGTTGAGCTTCAGTTTTGGCCCATTAGCACATTGAGGTCAAATTTGTCAGTTTTGTATCTTGAGCATTGTTTTGAATTTTGATTTGAATTTTTGTGACAACATACACTTATGTTGTGTCGATACACTAAATTATTTTGAATTTTTTGAACATTTTGAATGTGCAACAGGCGACCGGTGCACCGGTAGCACCAATTGCCTTGGTGCACCAGATACTTTCCCGCCAATTTGTATATACCCCCAACGTGCACACAGTGAAGATCCTGTTATCACATACACAGGAGCAAAACCTCTTGTCGGACATGTCCAAGTTTTGCAAGCTCTGTATCACTTTATTATGGGAACTAATCCTGCAGGAGGCTATACCAAAATGATCTAATTCGGAGAAAATCAATTGTGATTTGTTATTGCAGTACGGTAGTATCACCACTATGTAGACTGGACTTTATGCGGTTTTAATAAGTACCTTTTTATTAGAGATGTACCAGCTTTTATCTTTTTGTTTATCAGTATGTATCATACATGGTTGTAATAAATGTACTCCTTTGTCATGTTGAACTTTCATATATATTGATATGCTCTTCTTTACATAATAGTGAAAAATAACCTAGAGTCAGAAAGGAACCAAAAGAGCTCCCCAGACCAAGCGTAAGAGATATGGAGAGAGCCGTGGGAATGCTCTCGCGCACGAGCCCCTCTGCGCCGGTGGCGGCGGCCATTTCGGCACCATCGCCCGTCGCACCCGCCCCTGCCATGCCTGCTCCTGCCACCTCGCTTGCCGCAGCGGCCCTCGCCCGCCGCAAGGTAGGCCCGACAATTCGCGGTCAAATGGGACTTTCGGGACGAAGCGCCGCAGCAAGGTAGGCCCATCTCTGGCATATAGGTCATTTTAACCTAGAAAAAAAAATCAGGGGGGACTTTCGGGACGAAGCGCCACCGTCTTGAGGCGAAACTTGGGCAGGAGCACTTTTGCCCTCCGGCGAAGCGATTCCGCCGGGGGAACTTCCCTCCCGTAGGGGGAAATCATCGCCATCCTCATCACCAACAAGTCTCCCATCTTTGGGAAGACAATCTCCATCAACATCACCATCTCCTCTCAAACCTAGTTCTTCTCTTGTGTTCAATCTTTGTACCGGAACCTCAGATTGGTACTTGTAGGTGACTAGTAGTGTTGACTGCATCTAGTAGTGTTGTACCAGAACTTCAGAACCATTATGCTATTTAATACTATTCTGATCTTGAGCATGATTATCATTTGTGAGTACTTACTTTTGTTCTTGAGGTCACATGAGAAGTCATGTTGCAAGTAATCATGTGAACTTGATAGGTGTTTTATATTTTGATGATATGTATGTTGTGATTCCCTTTAGTGGTGTCATGTGAACGTTGACTACATGACACTTCCCCATATTTGGGCATAAGGGAATGCATTGTGGAATAGTTATTAGATGATGGGTTGCTAGAGTGACAAAATCTTAAACCCTAGTTTATGTGCTACTTCGTAAGGGAATGATTTAGATCCAAAAGTTTAATGCTATGGTTAGATTTTATCTTAATAATTTTCTCGTAGTTGCGGATGCTTGTGAGGATTAATCATAAATAGGAGGTTTGTTCAAGTAAGAACAGCACCTAAGCACCGGCCTCCCACATATCAAATTATCAAAGTAGCAAACACGAATTAAATCAACATGATGAAAGTAACATGGTGAAATTCCGTGTACCCTCAAAACGCTTTGCTTATCATAAGAGACTGTTTTGGCCAGTCCTTTGCTACAAAAGGATTGAGCTACCTTGCTGCACTTTATTTAACGTTACCATTACTTGTCCGTTACAACTTATCTTGCTATCAAACTACCGTTACCGATTATTTCAGTGTTGCAGAAAATACCTTGCTGAAAATCACTTGCCATTTCCTTACGCTCCTCGTTGGGTTTGACACTCTTACTTATCAAAAGGGCTATGATTGATCCCCTATACTTGTGGGTCATCAGGTGATTTTTTCTACAACCCAATGGGAGTGGTGTTAGGGAAATCGCGGGGGTGGCGGCATGTTTGGTTGTGGCGCAAGTTAAAAACTAAAAACATTGAGTGGTTTTGCTATGATGTGACGGGGTGGCGACACCGGCGAGCTATTTTTGCTCGAACCGACAACGTTTTTTTCCTGTGCCCGGTGGACACTTTTGTTTGGACAAACAACCCGAGGAGAGTACATTGCGAGCCCATCGTCAGGGTGCTGAGACTGGCGGCCGGCGCAAGTTGCTGCTTGTGCAGAGCCAGTGAGAAACACATGAGACGACAACGGCGAGGGCGGTAACATGCAAGCACCCCGGGCCGTGCTTCAAGGTTGGTCGTGTCTCTCGTCCATGGTGGTGTGATATGTCTCCAACGTATCTATAATTTATGTAGATCATGCCATGTTTACAATAATTTTAAATGGTTTTGGTACATTTTAATATGATTTTTTAGAATTAACCTATTAACCCAGTGCCCAGTGTCAGTTGTTGTTTTCTGCATGTTTTTGGTTTTTCAGAAAATCCCTACCAAACGAAGTCCAAATGCCACAAAAAATTTACGGTGATTTTTTTGAAACATAAGAGACCCTCGAATCTTCGGGGAAGGACCAGAAGACCCACGAGGCGGCCACAAGCTCACCCCGCACACCCTGGGGGTAGGGAGTGTCGTCCGAGCTTGTGGGCCCCTTGTAATTCCTATTGGGCCGAAAATTCTTATAAATCTGCAAACCACCGAAAGTTAACCTAGAACTTTTACGCCGTCACCACAAGCCTCTGTATCGGAGCGATCTCATTTGGAGGCCTTTTCTGACACCCCGCCGGAGAGGGAATTCATCACCGGAGGCCATTTTCATCATCCCGGCTATCTCCATGACGAGGAGGGAGTAGTTCACCCCCGGGGCTGAAGGTATGTACCATGAACTTTGTTAATATAGATGAATCATATGGTGTTCTTCCCTCTCTATCTTTGTTGTGATGAATTGAGCCTTGCCCTTTGAGATTTCATTATTATTGGATTTGAAATCACTTAATGTATGTCTTGCATGTGGATACCCGTGGTGACAATGTGGTACGTATTATATTGAGTCACTTGATATAAATTTTGGTAATCAACTTGCAGATTCCCGTGATGATGTCGGGGTAATCTAGGCATGGAGGTTGATACTCGTTTTCGTCCAAAAATGCCAAACGGAGACCGAGCTCCATGGAGGCCTTTATTTAAAAACTTTAAAATTCAAACTTTTCAGTTTCAAAAAATTCTGAAAATAAGTACACATATACCTAGATACATAATGTACACATGTGCAAATTTTTAGGTCGAAATACATGAAAATGTGAGTTACACAAAAAAGACAAATTTGGGGCCTTTTAGCATATGTACTGTTCATCTATAAAGTCCATGATTTTGGTTTTTTTGTACAACTCGCAATTCAAGGTTTTTCATCATGAAAATTTTCACACATACACTTTACATATTTGCATACATGTGTATTTTTCAGAACTTTTGAAACTGAAATTTATGTATTTTGAATTATTCAAAATAAAGGGCTCCATGGAGCTTGGTCTCCAAAATGCCCTACTTGTTCTCGTCCTACTTTTTCCGAGAGAAACATTGGGGTAATCGTTGAAGTTCTTTGTGTTGGATTGAATATGATGAATCTGAAAGTGTTTGATGCATATCGAATAATTAACTCACGGGTACTTGTGGTGACATTGAAGTATCTAGGTGACATTAGAGTTGATTGATGAGTATATGATCTTGTGACACTTATAGGGATGGCTCAATAGATTGATTGGAAAGATAACTTTGAGATGATTTGCTACCTACAACAATTCCATCTTATATTCTCCACTATTGATAAGAATTTTGGAGTTATTCTTTGTCGCACATTGAGGGATTGTTATATGATTCAGTTATGTTAGCACTGTTGAGAGATTGCACTAGTGAAAGTATGAACCCTAGGCCTTGTTTCTAAGCATTGATATACCATTTTGCCAGATGTTTTCTACTTGCTACCTTTCTGTTTTTATTATTTCAGATTATAAATATATATTTTGATCATCTGTATTACACTTGTATCACCATCTCTTCGCTGAACTAGTGCACTTATACAATTGATAACTTTATTGGGTGTGTTGGGGACATAAGTGATTCTTTGTATTTGATTGCATGGTTGTTTGAGAGAGACCATTTTCATCCTACACCTCCCACGAATTGATAAATTTTAGGTAATCCACTTGAGGGAAATTTGTTAATACCCTACAAAACTCTGCACTTGAAGGTCCAACTGAGTCTACAAGAATAGAATTACGTAGTAGACATCACGGTGCATTGGGGGCTTTTTCTCAACGAAAAAGCGTCATGGGGAGGAAGGAGATCATGCGGCTCCGCGTCGTTTCACTATACGCTGCGAGTGCGACCGACCGAAAGGTAGGTCGGTCGACCAACGACTAGCACTGACCTTAAATTAATGAAATATAATTGAAATAGATCAACTAATTGAATAGTGAGATGTTGTCTAAATAAATTACATAGTTAAATGTTTTTTTTCAAATGATCAAAATCACATATATATTTTTAAATAGTAAAATATTTTCTAACTTTTTATATCACTTATTTGGAATACATGAAATATGTGATATGTGAAATGTACAAATAGGTCAAATTGAAATGTGTACTGAAATTGAAATTAGTGCTGATATTGAAAATTATTGAGATTGTTGCTAAAACTGGAAGTTGAAATTGTTGGTGAAACCGAAAATGATTTTAGTAATTAGAACTTGTGATATGTGAAATTTTGAATATGTGAAATTCTAAATTATTATTTTTTACTAAAATTGCAAAATGAAAGTATTCAAACAGATCCTGAATTGAAATTGTTTAAAAATATATTTTAATGCAAATTTTGTTTGTGAATTTTCAAATTCATTGAAATTATTGAAAACCCTATGAATTTTTGGTATTGAAATGTATATGCTACTGAAAAATATTCCAGTCACTATTTGGGAAACTGAAATTGGTGAATTCAAAAATTCAAATGATTGTTTTGAATTGTTGAAATTAGTAGTTTGAAATGAATGAAATTCCTATTTAGAAGTTATTAAACTATTGTTCTGTGTTTTCAATTTCTTGGCATGCGTTACAGAAATGGAAGAAACAGAAAATGAGTTCTGAGTGTGTTGGGCCTCACATTCGAATGTGATGGGGCCGTGGTCAGAACATGGTGGGCGAGGTGAGATAAATACCAAAGATTTTAAGAACAAGATACCAAACTAATAAGTTGGCTATGGGATTAGTTGGCCACACATAATTGGTTGGCTACCGAAGACTTAGATTTTGTAAGTCCTAGCATGTTCCAACACAAGGAAGAAACATGTTATAGATGCATTGATCCAATGGTGCATTTTTATTTTGTATCTTTATTTTTGTCATGACTATATATGTTCTTATATTAATCATGTTAATTTCAAAAAAATGATGGTTCGTGTAAGGACTCCCCCTCCTCGCAAAAATACTTTTGTGGGGCTTGGCGATAACACATCCGAGAGTGGTGCGGCCGTGAGGTTCAAAGGCGGTTGGCGGGCACTGTGAGCGGTGCTTGCCGTCGACCATGAAAACTTTAAAACTAGCTAATACCCCGCGCGTTGCAGCGGAAAAATAGCGAATAAACTTTTTAGATATAAAGGATAAACAAATGATACTTTGAAAAAGTTTTGTAGAAATTGTTTAACTACAAATGTCAAGCTAGTGTAGTAAAAAATATCAACCATTGCTTATTTGTTCTGTATAACACTCTTAATGATGGTTATAACATATAGTATGCAAATGCGGTTGTATAAACAGAACTCTAATTTTCTTCCGATCAACTAAGCTACACATTAAGACAAACATCATTCACTTTTTATTCCGCTGTAGGCTGGAAAGCCGTTAAAATTCATTGATGTCACAACTCAAAAATTTATACATTATGCAGCTGTAAAAAATCAGTGTATATTATTGACCTGAAATATCATGTACATGAAAATCATATGATGGACAATTTATTATCATCTAAAGACCAATAAAATGTCAGTTTAGAATGGTACACAATAACAGGAACAGTTATGACTACTATGGGGCATTCCTGATAAGAGCCGGCCAAAATCTAACATTTTTGTTGCCTCTGTACATCAATTTTGTGGATGGTAAACACCAGATCTAAGAAAGAAAGTGCTGCATCCAGCCAAAGGGATGCAAATAATTTAATAGTACAGAGACATGTTTATTTAAAAGATAAAAATAATTTACCGCCTCTTGTCACAGTCTACATGATATACCCACAGCTCACAACTCTTGTATATTCGAGGAGTAATACAATATACACCAAAATATGAATATGCCACCTCGAATTTATGATATTTAACCAGTGAAAAAAAATATGTGCGGTGACCTGCAAAGATACAGATGCAAGCAAGAGCACTGAAACAATTACGTATGTGTATAGATGGGTGGATCTGTATCTGGCAGAAGTTGACTTCAAAACCTACATCTTGTTCATTCTTACTCAAAGCTTACAGTTTTGTTTTACATAGAATTGGAGAAATCAATCTGGGAAGAAATACATTAAAGTCAAAGTCAAGGGTACTTGCCATATTCCAAACTTCTATGCAAGATAGGAGAAGCATGAGATCCCTAGGAGGCCTTGTATTGATATGTGCCGCATCGGAGTTGAACACTTGAACTCTCTGTTTTCACAATGAAACAGAACAAATAAAGCAATGGGGAGATCTTGCAAACCCTTTGATCTTCACAATTGAAAAAACAAATAAACCAAATCATGCACCGGGGGGGAGGAGGGAGGAGGAATCGACCCTGTAACTCACGAAATCCTCCAAATATGAACCACTCGATCAATGTCGACGGGCAAGCCACAGTGCCAAGAAGATCACCTAGTGAAGCCATGGCGGCGATGGCGGCCTGCAGGCGAGGAGCAGCAGTCTTCTGTGTGTGAGAACCAAGATGGGGAAGGGATCCATCCTATGGAGATGTCGTTACTTCGTATATATGGAGGATATAAGAAGATGCGAGGAAGGGGAAGAGAAGCGTGGCATTGGAACGGGAAGGAGAGAGATCACGCGACTCCTTCAGTTTCCTTCTTTTTAGCTGGCTTCCATCAGTTTCCTTTTCTCTAGATCGCCTAGTTCCTGGGCTGTATGTGCGCTAGAGTAATGGCTGCACGGAATACTGGACGCATGGAATCAGGGGGCCACGCTTCCAAAAAAACGCCATGCATGCATAAGAGGAACGATTAGCTTAGTGGAGGGTTAGTGCTGACGTGGCCATAGATGAATGGATGATGATGTGGATAAGGTGCTTGCTTAGTTAAATAGATTAGTGAGGATGAACTATTTAGGTATTATAGATTGGTGCGCACCTAATTTTAGAGAGAGTGGCGGAGAACACAATCTAGAAGCAGGGAATTGGTTAGAGGCCTCGCCGACATCAGAATTGTTGGACATGTCACCTGATATATGTTTTGTTAATCAACTTGTGGATCCCCGTGGTGACATTGGGGTAATCTAGGCATAGAGGTTAATACACATTTTCGTCCTACTTTCTCCGTTACAAACCTTGGGGTAATCTTGGAAGTTCTTTGTGTTGGATTGAATATGATGAATCTGATTTTTTTTTTATGCATATCGAATAACTAACTCACGGATACTTGTGGTGACATTGGAGTATCTAGGTGACATTAGAGTTGATTGATGAGTATATGGTGTTATTGTAGTACGATCTCTAGGGCTGTTTGTGACACTTATAGGAATGACTCAATAGATTGATGGAAAAGATGAGGTGATTTGCTACCTACAACAATTTCACCTTATGTTCTCCGCTATTGATAAGAACTTTGAGGTGATTCTTTGTCGCACATTGAGGATTGTTATATGATTGAGTTATGTTAGCACTATTGAGAGATTACACTAGTGAAAGTATGAATGCTAGGCCTTGTTTCTAAGCATTGATACATCATTTTGCTAGTTGTTTCCATTGATATGTTTCCGTTTTATTGTTTCAGATTATAAGATTATTATTTCGACCATCCGTATTACACTTGTATCATCACTCTTTGCAATGTTTTCATTGATATGTTTCCGTTTTATTGTTTCAGATTACAATGTTGTTTGAGAGACACCATCTTCATCCTACACTCCCATAGATTGATAAATTTTAGGTCATCCACTTGAGGGAAATTTGCTATTGTTCTACAAAACTCTGCGCTTGGAGGCTCAACCGAGTCTACAAGAATAAAGTTACGTAGTAGAAATCACGGTGTGATGGGGCTTTTTCTCAAAGAAGAAAGGGTCGCAGGGAGGAAGGAAGGAGATCGTGCAGCTCCACGTCATTGGACTGTACGCCGCGGGTGTGACCAACCGAAAGTTGGGTCGGTCTACCAACGGCTAGCACCGACCTTAAATTAATGAAATATAATTGAAATAGATCAACTAATTGAATAGTGAAATGTTGTGTAAATAAATTGCATAGTTAAATGTTTTTTCCAAAAAATCAAAATCACATATATATTTTTAAATAGTAAAATATTTACCAATTTTTTATATCACTTATTTGGAATACATGAAAGATGTGCAAAATGTTCAAATAGGTTAAATTGAAATGTGTACTGAAATTGAAATTAGTGCTGATATTGAAAATTACTGAGATCGTTGCTAAAACTGGAAGTTGAAATTGTTGGTGAAATAAAAAATGATTGTAATAATTAGAAATTGTGATATGTGAAGTATTTTGAATATGTGAAATTGAAAATTATTAAATTTGTTACGTACTAAAATGTCAAAATGAAAGTATTCAAACCGACCCTGAATTCGAAATTGTTTAAAAATATATTTTACCACAAAATTTTGTTTGTGAATTTTCAAATTCATTGAAATTATTGAAAACCCTATGAATTTGTTGTTATTGAAATTTATATGCTACTGAAAAATATTTCAGGGAAATCACTATTTGGGAAACTGAAGTTGGTGAATTCAAAAAATTGAAATCATTGTTTTTGAATTATCGAAATTAGTAGTTTGGAACGAATGGAATTCCTATTTACAAGTTATTAAACTATTGTTCCGTGTTTTCAATTTCTTGACATGCATTACAGAAATGGAAGAAAAAGAAAGGAGTTACGAGTGTGTTGGGCTTCACATTAAAATGTGGTGGGGCCGTGATCATAACGTGGCAGGCCAGGTGAGATAAATACCAAAGATTCTAAGAACAAGATACCAAACTAATAAGTTGGATATGGGATTAGTTGGCCAGACATAATTGGTTGGCTATCAAAGCCTTAGATTTTGCAAGTCCTGGCATGTTCCAACACAAGGAAGAAACATGTTGTAGATGCATTGATTCAATGGTGCATTTTTATTTTGTATCTTTATTTTGTCATGACTATATATATGTTCTTATACTAATCATGTTAGTTTAAAAAAACTGATTGTTCATGTAAGGACACCACCCTCCCCGCAAAATACTTTTGTGGGGCTTGGCGATGACACATCCGAGAGTGGTGCGGCGATGAGGTCCAAAGGCGTTTGGCGGCAGCGTGAGCGATGCTTGCTGTCGACCATGAAAACTTTAAAATTGGTGCACACCTAATTTTAGAGAGAGTGGCGGAGAATGCAATCTAGAAGCAGAGAATTGGTTAGAGGCCTCGCTGACATCAGCATTGTTGGACATGTCATGGTGAAGCCTTTTACCAAATATGCAGAATAAGATGAGAGGGAGGGGATGGACAATGAGTTTTGGAATGTCTGTGATGCCATTTTATAAGGGTGCAACGTCGTATCGTTGCCGACGTGGCTAGAAATCCCTCATCCAGGACACCGTCACCGAGGGCCCATGCACTATCTGGGATCTAATGGGGGACCCCAAAATTCAGTGCTTCGTCTGCAAGTCTCTCAACGGCCAGGTGCTCCACCTACCCAATGTCGGTGGCTCCAGGAGGACCCTCGTCTTCCACCACACGAGTCTTCTCACCCCAGCCAATCCGGGCTTGGGCACAAGCCGCCTGACACGAGTCTACAATGGCACTGCCTTCGAGCAATTTCTACTAGAGGAAGGATAGTGAAAGACTATGATGGGCATAGCGTTGCTCCCACTCCACATAGAGGTGGCGCAGAGCTGCTGGAGCTCGACCTCGAGTTGCTCAGCCTGCGCGAGAGCAGCACCACGATCTTCATTGCTGCCTGGTGCGGTCCAGCGCAGGGGATCGAGTTCTTGGACTCGGGGGATTGTCGGTATTCTCGTCGGGTGAGAGAGGAAGAGGAAGGGCGGGCACGGCGAAGGAGAGAGGAAGAGCAAGACCAGACGCGGGGGAAGGCTTCGCCGGCGGCGGCTGGCCAGCGATGGCGCGCCGATCGGCGATTGTGTGTGCAACGCTCTCCGGGAGGAGAGGATGAGATAAGGAGGAAAGGAGAGGGATGGTGTGGTGGTGAAGTAAAGGAGAAGAGCTAAACGACATTAGCCTCCGTCATTTCTTTGCCACGTCGAATTTGCGTCAAGCGATTTTTAGTGCATTTTGTCGTGGATTACCATTGCAATGGATGAAATTTACTAATAAAGCGTAAAGTGGCGGTTTTTTTGTTAATGATGTCAGAAATGTGGTGGTTATGTGCTTTTCAGTATGCACGTAAACATTCCTGGTGACATATTATTAGAGAGTAGGTTCGTATTGGAATAACAGTTCCGGGAAGTATCAACCAACAGAAAAACCGCTGGTGTCCATGCGTGTGCGCGCTCTCCTCTCTATATATTCCTCAAAGAATCATCCAGAGAGCACCCGCCGGTATTTCCATCCCCTGCTCCATCCACGGCGAGGAGAGATTGAGAATCTTGGCCGCGGATTAGAGCCTGCCGCCGTGCGCCGCCTCCGGAGTCCCGTCGCCGTGCGCCGGGCCCAGCCTCCCGCCAGAGCCAGCAAGAAGCGCAAGAAGCGCCTGACAGCGAGTTCTTGGCCGGCATGGAGTCGACGACGTCGTCGGCAGGGCCCGCCACGGGCGTCAACTCGCTGGACGAGGCCGTCGCCGGGGACCCCAGGCTGCGGGGGGAGGATGTTGGCCGCGAGGGGACGATGTTGGCTGCGCTCCGCCAGGTCCAGTCTCCGGCGGCCAGAGCAAGCAAGAAGCGCAAGAATCGCAAGAAGCGTCAGCAGGCCGGCACGTCGTCGGCGGCGGCATGGCCCGCCACGGGCCGCCACTCGTGGGGCTCGATCGCCGTCGTCAACCCCAGGCTGCAGGACGTGGTGAGCCACCCGGGCGCCTCCGCCCCGGAGCGCATCTACGAGAGGCGGCTGACGAGGACGGACCGGAAGCTCCACCACAACCGGCTACTCATGTCGTGCAAGAGCTGGCGGGCGCGGGGCGAGACGTTCCCGCTGGAGCGTGTCCTGACGGACGCGGAGCAGGCGGCCGTGAAGGTGGCGGAGGGCCTGCAGATGCAGGCCTACGACCGCCGCGGCAGGCACCACGACCTCGTCTGCAAGAAGCTGGACTCCAACAACGCCTACCGCCTCGTCCGCGGCTGGGGCACCTTCCTGAGAGCGAACGGCCTCGTCGTGAGGAAGAAGGACGGGGCCGAGGTCCTGGAGCCGGTCATCAGGTTCGATCTGCGGACGTTCCGCTCGCCGGCGCTCAAGATGGGCGTCGACGGACAGCAGGGCGGCCCGCTCGGGCTCCTCATCATGCACTACCCCGAGGGAGCCGACCCGGCCGCGCACGCCGAGGCGGGCATCGCGGAGATCCTGGCGGCGGCGGGGAACGCAGTGGCCATGCCATTGCCGGGCGGGGCCGCCGCGGTGGCGGTGCCCGTCCTGGAGGACGCCGTTGATGCCCCACACGACGAGGACGCCGTTGATGCCCCACACGACGAGGAGAACGCGGTGGAGGCTGATGATGGCGGCCGGTGAGCCGGACGAGAGGCTGCCCCGGCCAGGGGATGCCGATGCTGAGTGAGAGTAGCCCCCCATGAGTTCAGTGTAGACCGATCGATTTCCAGGCGAGATTGGTTCTTGGCACGACACAAGAAACATTATTTGGCATCTTGATTTGTTTTCTTTATGTTTTTAGCTAGTATAAAAAAGACTCTTAATTGGAATCTTAATTGGAATGCAATTTAGTAGGCCTCAATCTCCATGAGTTTCTTCAGTGTAGATCGATCGATTTCCAGGCTAGGACTCTTTTCTGTTTTCAGTTACTACTACGTAAGCATGTTTGATCCTTGGAACGACAAGGAAGAAACATTGGCATTCTGATTTGGTTTCTTTGTTTTCGGAACAAGACTTATAAATTGGGATGCAATTTAGTAGTAATGGATTCATTTCAGCACTTTTTAGTGATCCATGCGTGCCGTAGCATTGTGGAGAAGTGAATGTTTGTGGTCCAAAACAAGAGACCATGCCTAATGTTAAAAAGACAACTAAACATGACCAATAACTCAAAATTGCTCTTTTTAGTACTTATAATTGGCATTCTGATTTGGTTTCTTTGTTTTTGGAACAAGACTTATAATTGGAATTCATGTCTCGTGATATTTGTAGCAGCAAACTGTGTGTGAGAAAACCATTTTCCGTTTTACTACACAACCTTGATGTGATTATCTTCAGGCTAGAGGAGGCGCGCTCAACGCTTGCAATGCAAATTGAAAGTTTGTAACAAAGTAGTAGCATAAGTTGAGCAATCACACGACCCCAAAGATTTTGCAAAAGTTTTGTATTATTCCATTACGGACACCAATCCTGTAGGAGGCGATCACTAGATAATGAATAATCAATATGTTCTAATCCAAATTTGTCTCAAACCCGCCTCATACGCCCGGACGAGGCACCTGGTCACTGTCCGGTCGCAAAATTTTGACCCAGACGGGCACCTCAAACGCCCGGGCTGACCAGCACCCCTCGTATCCAACCCAAATATGGGGCGGATATGGGGTGGTCCGGGCACGCCCGTCATGCCGGACACGAAAGCCCGACCCCACGCCCAAATTGCACCAAATCCACCCTCAAGACCTGCCGGATCCATTTGCTATCTCCTCTATTCTTCCTCCTCCGTGTCGTCCGTCTCGCAGCTCCGTTGTCGCGCGCACTCCTCAGCCGTTCCTAGCCTCTGTAGAGCAGTCCTCGCCGCGGGGGACGTCGTCGCCGGCCCTGACGCTACCGCTGTACGTCCGGCAACTCTCTGGCCCCGCCTTGCGCTTGATGTGTTCGACACATTATCCGACCAGATTTTTTGTGATTTTGTTAAGGAAAACGATGGATTCCGATACTTCATCGGACGAGGAGTATGGACCGATGGAGCTTGACCAAATGATTCAAGATGAGTTCTTTGATTCCTCGAATTCAGACGAAGAAGTGGACATGATTATGCTCATGAGCATGCAAGAGGAAATGGACCGGTAAGTGTAGCATATTCTCAACTTTCAAGGGCTCAATCAAAGTGAGACGAGTGGTCAACCTAGACAGGGTGTCCAGAATTTTATGTAAACGCTATCTATGCCTCGTACCAACATTTGTTATTACGTGTGACATTGTCTTTTATGATCGATATGCATAGATATGAGAGTCCGGATTTGAGATATGTGGATGCCGGAAGAGAAATATGAGGGCTTGTCCGGATGCGCCCGTGGGTAGGAATGAAAATGGAGCGGAAACAGACGGAACTAAGTGCTACCACATTTGTTTTCATATAATTTTTGCAGAAGCGGAAACGAATACAGAAACCCCGAAATGAATACGGAAACAGATACTACCGAAAATGGACACGAAGCGAATACAAAGCAAACACGGAAACAGAAGCGGACATTGGCCGGAACTTAAAAAACCCTTGAATCATAGACAAATACACAATTTTTTTTTAATGAATTGTTAACATGACTACAAAATAATATCATTGTGTTAGCAACTTAGCGTAGTATTGTAGTAGTACTGGACAATTGCATATAGGGTCAAGCTAAGTACATGTGTGGTAGCAAAAGTTGGGCCTCAAATAACCCATTCTACTTATTGTATCATTGTGTGTTGCTTGGTGGTTGGGCTACAAAGTAGCCACATGTCTATAGTCAGTAGCGGTGCCAGGTTAAAGCGACGCCCCAGGCAAACAACGTATGTACAGTGCCAAACAGTGCAGAACATTGTAGCTATACCTATAGCCAACGAAGTGACGGCCAACCACGTCCCAGGTCGAGGCCCTGGCTGCCTCGGGCCTGGATCCGCCACTGTCTATAGTCAATACAGAAATTTCATATTCATGAAAACGGAAAGTTCCATTTCCACGCCTGTTCTACCGAAAAATACAGTTTCGCTTTTGTTTCTGTTTCCACATAACAAATTCCATTTCCACTTCCGTTTTGCAAATTTCCATTTTCATTTTTATATTTTCTCTCTGTTTCCATTTTTTGCTCCGGAAAGCAGAAAGTTTTCAGTCCATTTTCATCCCTACCCGGGGGCGTGCCCGAGCGCTTCTACGGACGTATAGGGCGTCGGATTTGCCAACTCGAACTATAGATGCTCTTATATTGTGATAAAACGATTACATGAACGTAATTCTAAGCTAACTAGATCTATATAATTATGTGGCACACCTGGCAGCTCTGCATAGCAGAGCACACAAACCAAGCAATCACAATCTAACATGGCCCGCCAGCAAGTAACTAATCAGCAAAATGAATTCACAAGGCAGGCAATGAATTTGACAAAAATATGCAACAACTTTTCCGATGTGCTGCCATTGTATGTACCCCGAACATGCACACAGTGAAGATCCTATTATTACATACACAGGAGCAAAACCTCCTGATTTTGCAAGAGCTCTGTATCACTTTATTACAGGAATTAATCCTGCAGGAGGCTATACCAAGATTATCTAATTCATGGAAAATCAATTGCAATTTGTTATTGCAGTACGGTCGTATCAGAACTATGTTGAGTGGACTCTACGTGGTTTTAATAAGTACCGTTTATTAGAGATGTACCAGCTTTTCTCGTCCTGTTTATCCATGTATCATGCATGGTTGTAATAAATGTATTTTTTTGCCATCTTATAGAAGTAGGATTTTCTACAATAGCTTGCCACAAGACTAGTTAAAGTTTCGACGGTGTAAAAGTTCTCAAAAATCCTGAAAAAAATACTGAACCAACACACCTATAATATAACATGATCCGGAGAGATTGAAAAAATATGACTGCATGTGTCCTGGACAAAAAAATGTTTCAATATATATTGATCCTGCAATGAGCTGAAATGCTTGTTTTTCGCTGAGGACACCTATAATATAACATTATATTTTGCCTCGTTCTTACAACTCTTGCTTTTGAAACATTTGGTTCTTTGAGTTGTAACACCTAAACTTGATGGTCGTCTGCTACTTACTTGCTTTACTGTGATGCGATGATAAATTCCGCATGTGCGATGATAACTTCCGCACTTAGATCATTCTGCAGACGTCCATTTTTCATTATGCATGTCATCCTATGTGCTATATCATTTCATGCATGATGAATTATCTTCATAAGTTGAAGAGGATCTCCACAAGTACAACCTGCCATGTGCATTTGCATTCCAAAAGCAAATTACTTATATGCACATCTTCAGGGGGAGCCCTTGCTACTTATGAAGACAATTCCCCATCCTTACAATTACACATACTTTATCCCCGTTGAAAACTTCAACCAGTTTGTCATCAATCACCAAAAAGGGGGAGATTGTAAGTGCATCTAGTGCCACCCCTAGTTGGTTTTGGAGTATTGAAGATAAAGTTGGTTGAGGGACTAATCGTTTGTGAGAATTGCGGGATACGCAGTAGTGTCCCTCATTGATTCGGTTTACCTACGGAGATGACCCTAAAATGTATGAAGACATTGAAGACAATGGTGGTATGAGAAGATATTCATATTGAAGACTATGACATGAGAAGACATTGAGTGAAAACTATGGGCCTTGAAGACTATGTGATTTCGTTGATTCCTTTTCTTCTTTGTTGAGTCATAGGATCCACCGTCTTTGTTAAGTGGGGTCCAAGTGAACTAAGTTAGAGTGGTCAAGTGATGCTCAACCCAAATCCTATGTCTTGGCGAAGACAATGAGAGCAAATCTTATCCAGAACTGGATGAGTCAGCTTTACTTGTAGCCCAAGTAAAGTTGCCGTGTGTGTTTGAAATCTGACCGTTGGAACACGTGTCAGTTCCTTAGTGACCCAGGGTCATTTCGGACAAATCAGGTTGGATTGCCTAGCGGCTATAAATAGCCCACCCCCTACACCATAAATTGGTGGCTGCTCAGAGTTTGTGCACGACTTTTCTCGTTTGAGAGCAACCCACCTCGAAGCATTTGAGAGAGAAAGATCCTTGCGAGGATAGAGCCCAAACACCCAGAGCCAAAGAGTGTTAGGCATCACTGAAGTCTTTCTGTCTATGTGACCTGAAGACTTATTACACTTGAGGACTGTGAATCCTCCAGCCGGTTAGGCATCGCGTTCTGAGCATCCAAGAGTCATTGTGGATTGCCGGTGAACAAAGTCTGTGAAGGTTTGGAAGTCTACCTTGAAGACTTACCAGAGTGATTGGGCGAGGACTAGGTGTCCTTAGCTCAAGGGGAATAAGGTGAAGACACGGTCTTCTGAGTTAAATCTCAGCCTCCTAACCAGACGTCTGATTGTCACAAAGCTGGAACTGGTCCAACAAATCCTGTGTCTTCAACGAGTAACTGGTTCTATCCCTTTCCATCCTTTACTCAAGTTTGTCTTCGTGAAGTCATTGCCTATCAGTTGTACCTGTTTGACTTCATCGCTTGACTACTATCGTTGATTGGCTTCATACTATCTTCCATCCCGATCCTTACTACTTGTTGCTATTGGTCCTGTGCTTTCACATTATTGCATACTTGACTATGGCTTGCTTACGTGGTTTATCTTCGCTGCATATCAATTAGGGCTTTTCAATTGTTTGTCTTGAAACTTCCAAGTTTTGAAGACTTTCATAAAATCGCCTATTCACCCCCTCTAGTCGATACTAGCACTTTCAATTGGTATCGAGCAAGGTACTCCTTGTTACGTGTGATTCGGTTTAACCACAGGTTGTAGCTATATCATTGCAGGATTGAGGAACATATCTCGCCCCACCTTTGACGGTCATGAGTATCCTCGATGGAAGGCCATGATGAAGAAGCGACTCATTGCTATGGATAGCGAACTGTGGACCGTCACTGAGATTGGCCTCACTGATCTATGCAAGATGGCTGAGGCTGATGACATTCGCAAGTATACTCTACTAAACCTTATGGCGAAGGATGTCATCTACTCTCATCTGTCCCGAAATCAGTTCAGGAATGTTATGCACCTCAATCACGCGAAGCTAATCTGGGACCGGCTTTCTGAGGTCTATGAAGGTCATCGTACTCGTCATGATCCTTGGTTTGAGGACTACAAGGAGTCTCTTAAGGAGATGACCTTTGCACCTGAATCGCCATCATCTTCATCATGCCTCATGGAAAGAGGTGATAAGGTAACTGAATGCTACCTCTCTGAATCTAGTGATGATGAATCAGGTGATGAATTTGGCCCCAGTTATGTCAAACTTGCTTCCCTTGCCACTAAACAACAAAGAGTTTTGGAAAGGGTTCAAGACATGCTTAGTAAGAGCGATGATATGTTGGGCGAAGAAATGGATCAGTCAAAAGCATTGGCTGAGAGTCTTCAAAGACTTCATTCCAAGTTTGACACCCTTCAAGATCAACATAATGCTCTCTTGTCTGATCATGAGAAGCTTTCTTCTGAATGTCTTCAAAGAAAGCAAGACCTTGAAAAGATAAGAGTGGATTATGAAGATCTCCAAAAGGAGCACGATTCATTGCTTGCTCAACAAATCAGCGTTACACAGAAAGAATTTGAACCACCATGTCTAAAATGCATTGAGCGTGATAACGCTACATCTATTGCTGAATGTTCCACTGCTGCTACTGTTTCATTGTCTTCACCTTCTGATATGGTTACTAACCCCTCTGCGGAGGATACCACTGTTGTTGCTGGTGAAAATGCTATGTTGAAGACATTGCTTGAAACAGGGATGTATAAGAGTCTGAAAGGGCATCAGACTCTCTGCGATGTCCTCAAAAAGAAAATTCTGAACCGAAACCCTAGTAAAGAGGGTGTTGGGTTCGAGAGGAAAATGAATGTTGATGGCTCGTCTTTGGAAGCTGAAAGCAGTACCCCAAAACCACATGGGTTCCTTGCAAAGGAACCTTCACTAGATCCATCCACTTTATCTGGCTTTACTTGTGCTAATCCTATTATCATTGATGAATCCTTTGATGCAAACTATAAGCTGTTCAAGAATCAGAATGGTGAAGTGTTTGCCAGGTACATTGGTACTAACTGCAGGAATGGACCACCTATGAAGAAGATCTGGGTACCTAAGCAGTACATCGAGAATCTTCCTGGGAATGTCGTCATGACACCACCAAGGAAGAAGACAAACCCCAGACCTATAGCTTCATATGGCCCAAAGGCTTCATACAGATATAGGACTCACTTGAGTCACCCTAACGCTAATGTTTTGCAGGGAAATCATACTCAGACTCGTGAATATGAGTGTGTGTCTTCAAACCGCTATGTTCATAGGACTAAGAACTTTTCTGCTTATTCATATGAGTATCATTCTTCTCGTGCAAGGCTATTTGCTAGGGCTCCAAAGCCGAAATTCTCAGATGCTGCACTTAGACTCATTGCTTCTAAGCCACCCCTGAAAATGTGGGTGGTGAAGAAGAACTAACTTTCTTTTGCAGAAAAGGGTCTCAAGCCAGCTATCAATGGCGTCCAATACTATTGCTGGGGACCTAAAACACATTAAGGACGCATGATAAAATGTCATTCTATATACTTCATATCTGAAACGCTTACCTGCCATACTATGTATCCTAATCTTGATATAAGCTGTGACGATCCCTATATGTGTCAATCGCTTATGCTTCACAACACTCTTGTGAAGCCTATCCTCCTAACTGCCTTTGTAGGGTACATCACCAAAAGCTTGAGAATGGATTATGGACGGTGGATGCACAAATCATATGACTGGTGATCGAAGTTTTCTCATGGACTCAACCTTACGTCCATCCGACAAGAGTCACATCACGTTTGCTGACACTGGTAAAAGCAAGGTATTGGGTCTAGGTAGAGTTGCAATCTCAAAGGATCAACACATGGATAAAGTGATGCTTGTTGAATCCTTGGTTTCAACAATGTACATCTCAATGCTTTGTGACTTGAACATGATTGCGATATTTGGAAAATATCGTTGCCTTGTACTAATGGAATCTGACAAGTCTCTAGTCTTTGAAGGGTATCGAAAAGATGATCTATACATGGTAGATTTCTCAGCAGGTCCACAGCTTGCCGTTTGTCTTCTCACAAAAGCTTCAGAATGTTGGCTCTGGCATCGAAGGCTGGGGCATGCTGGCATGAGGAACTTACACTCACTTGTCAAGAAGAAGCATGTCATTGGCATCGAAGATGTCAAGTTCAAGAAGGATCATCTGTGTGGTGCCTGTGAAGCTGAAAAAATGACAAGGGTAAAGCACCCCTCGAAGACAATCATGACAACATCTCAACCCTTCGAGCTATTACACATGGAATTATTTGGACCCACTCACTACTCCACCCTCACAACAACTGCTTGTCTGTATGGCTTCGTAATTGTTGATGACTACTCAAGATACACATGGGTTCATATAATTCTCTACAAAACTGAAGTGCAAGATGTCTTCAGACGCTTCGCCAATCGAGCAATGAACAATTATGGCGTGAAGATCAAGCATATCAGAAGTGACAATGGCACTAAATTCAAGAACACCGGACTTGATCTGTATCTGGATACAATGGGAATCACTCATGAGTTCTCTGCTCCATACACACCTCAGCAAAATGGCATCGTTGAGCGCAAGAACAGAACTCTCATTGAGATGGCTTGAACTATGCTAGATGAATACAAGACACCAAGAAATTTCTGGCCTGAAGCTATTGATACAGCATGCCACATCATCAACCGTGTCTACATCCATAAGCTTCTGAACAAGACATCCTATGAGCTCCTTACTGGCAAGAAGCCAAACGTCAGTTACTTCAGAGTATTTGGTGCTAGGTGCTGGATCAAGGACCCCCATCACAAGTCAAAATTTGCACCTAAGTCTCACGAAGGCTACATGCTTGGCTATGGAAAGGACTCACACTCCTACAGAGTCTTCAACCTCTATCTCTATAAAATCGTCGAAACTGTGGATGTGAAATTTGATGAAACCAATGGCTCACACAGAGAGATTCTGCCAAGCACACTAGATGAAGCTCCTCCAAGCGAATCTATTAAGCTGATGGGAACTGGTGAAATCATGCCTTCTGAAGCACGGCCTGAAGAGGAACTTATCATTTCTGCACCTAACCAACCTGAAGACAATGCTCAGACCGAAGACAATCCTTCCAATGATGACAATGATCAGCAAGAGCAAAGTCTTCGTCCTGTTCATCCTCGTGTTGCAAATGAAGTACAAATTGAGAAGATAATTGACAACATCAATGCACCCGGTCCATTGACTCGCTCAAGAGCAATACAGTTAGCAAATTTCTGTGGGCACTTTTCATTTGTGTCAATATCAGAACCCAAGAAAGTTGCTGAAGCTTTTATGGAACCTGAATGGATTCAAGCCATGCAAGAAGAACTTCAACAGTTCAAGCTGAATAATGTTTGGGAACTTGTCAAGCGACCCGAACCTCGCAAGCATAACATTATTGGAACAAAATGGATATATCGAAACAAGCAAGATGAGCATGGTCAAGTTGTCAGAAACAAAGCACGCCTTGTGGCTCAAGGATATACTCGAGTAGAAGGAATTGACTTCGATGAAACATTTGCTCCTGTGGCTAGGCTTGAAGCTATTCGCATACTGCTAGCCTACGCCAATCATCACAACATCTTGCTATATCAAATGGATGTGAAGAGTGCATTTCTCAATGGCAAGATTGAAGAAGAAGTGTATGTCGCACAACCACCGGGCTTTGAAGATCCAAAACATCCTGATATGGTGTACAAGCTAAACAAAGCACTGTATGGCCTCAAACAAGCTCCTCACGCATGGTATGATACGATCAAAGACTTCCTGAAGAGCAAAGGCTTCAAACCTGGATCCCTCGATCCCACTCTCTTCACGAAGACATATGATGGCGAACTATTTGTGTGCCAAATATATGTGGATGACATTATCTTCACCTGCACCAACCAGAAGTATAGTGACGAGTTTGGGTACATGATGCAAGAGCAATACCAGATGTCCATGATAGGTGAGCTGAAGTTCTTCCTTGGCCTTCAAATTTGTCAACAAAGAAATGGCATCTTCATATCTCAAGAAAAATACCTCAAAGATTATGCGAAGAAGTTTGGAATGGAAGGCGCAAAGGCTACATGGCGCCAATGCCGACCAAACACCATCTTGGTCCCGCGATAATGGTAAAGAGTTCGATCAAAAGGTATACCGCTCCATGATTGGTTCTTTACTCTATCTATGTGCATCTAGGCGGATATTATGCTTAGTGTTTGCATGTGTGCTCGATTCCAAGCGGCACCAAAGGAATCACATCACTTAGGCGTGAAGCGAATTCTTAGATATTTGGCTTACACCCCAACACTCGGATTATGGTATCCCAAGGGCTCAAATTTTGATTTGGTTGGATTCTCGGATCTGATTATCTTTGGTGACAAGGTGGATCACAAGTCTACATCAGGCACATGTCACTTTTTGGTCGATCACTTTTACATTGGTCTTCAAAGAAGCGAAGCGTGTATCACTCTCAAGCTGCTGAATCTGAATACATTCTTCTGCTGGATCTGTTGTGCTCAGCTTCTATGGATGAAGCAAACTCTCAAGGACTATGGCATCAATCTGAAACAAGTACCTCTCTTCTGCGACAACGAAAGTGCCATCAAGATAGCCAACAATCCAGTCCAGCACTCGAAGACAAAGCACATTGAAATTCGTCATCACTTTCTCAGAGATCATGTCATGAAGAAAGATATCGACATCATTCATGTCAACACTGAAGAGCAACTGGCAGATATCTTCACAAAGCCCTTGGATGAGAAAAGGTTTTGCAAGTTATGGTGTGAGCTAAATATCTTGGAATCCTGTAATGTCCTGTGATCAGGCACACATCCTAACACTTATGCATGTTGATGACTTAGATGTACAACACACAAAGTAATGTATATCTTTAATCAATGAAGACTTACACTCTGAGTGTGAATACATTAACCTGGAATTTGACTTCAGAGCGCCACGATAATTGTGCGCCGTGTCTGGGTCTAATACTTCCTATACGGTGGGTAACGCCACCACCAAATTTCTCTGTTTGAAGTGTTTCAATCATGGCGTTATTTTTGCAAAGACATCACGTTTGGTTTGTCTCCAGTTTCAATTTATCTTCATGATTTTCTTCACTATGATGATTTGATTGCCTTCTGATATATATATATATATATATATATATATATATATATATATATATATACACACACACACTAGTGTTCTGTCCTCTACATCATTCACTTATAGCTATGTCTTCAATTTGAATCTTTGAACCAAGTGAATGTGATCGGACCCTAACCTCTCTGTGCTTTCTATCTCAAACTCTATCTGTCCAAATCATATGCATTCTATTGAAACTGTCGAATGTCTTCTCTGCGTCCTAGTCAGCAGAAGGCAAAGAGACAAACATTAAATCTGTTTTAAATGACTTATCTTTATTGTTGAAATCCGGAGAAGCCGGAACAACTCTCCGACATGCCTGGCGGGCGTGGGAACGTGGGACAACTCTCAGTATGTTGCATGCTTGCCACGTGCCCCTCAGATGTGAACCACCAGGGGCACCAGCGTAATTGCGCTGTGCTGCACACCTACTTATAAATACTTGTCCCCTGCGGTAAAGAAATCCTTCTTCCACCTCAGTCAAAACCCTAGCGCCACCGCTAGCTCTCGACGACGTCGGCAACAAAGCGCTTAGCTGCCGCGACCTCTCCGACGTCGTCCTCACGCCGGCCGCGGACATCGTCCTCTCCGCCATCGCCGTAGGTGTCCTCCGTCGCCAAGTTAGGGCACGGTGGGCTGGACTGCTCGGTCTCCTATTCGTCTCATCTAGCAGTTCTTCGTGCGGTAATTATAACTCTACTTTTACCACCTTTTTGATCTTCAACATTTCATCCTATTCACCGAAAGTGGTTTCTGTCTACACAATGTTAGATCTATTCTGTCTGCATCTTATACTGCCTAGTCCATTCACTTAAACTCCATAGATAGTTTGATTCCTCACTTGTACTTATTCACGGATTGGTACAAATCTGGAACCAACTCAAAATATAAGTGGATGTCTTCGCATCATGAGGTCAATGTCTTCAAACTGATTTATCTTCAAAATCTTCTGGGAATGCATATGACCTCTTCCCCTTCCCTCGCATCTCTAATCTTTGTCACAGTACATGTCCGTGGGAGAATCCTTGGTTCTCATAGTGCGCATTCGTTTGCGAGAATACTTACGACATCACATTGATTCTCCTGAAGCGGTTCACTCGCTTGACCAGCAAGCGTAAGTCTCTGAAGCCATTGAACATCTTGAAGCCATTCAGTTTGAAGTTCATGGCTGCAGAAAAATCAGCAAGGAAGGGTGGCAGACAGCGCAGAGAAGGAACATCCAAAGATCTGCCTGATGACCTAGCTGAGCTCTACAAGACAAATCCTGAAGAAACTTATCATCAGCGCAAGACACGAATCCAATGGATTCGACGCTATTGGGCTGAAGAATGGTTCAAGTACAAGTTTGTGACCAAGGAATATGCAGAGAAGAATGCTATCAAGAGACCTTGGGGTGATATTCTCTATCGAGGCCTTCAACCCAAGAACAGAGCTGAAGCTATTGCGCAAGGCTTCTATCCCTGCATGGTCCGTGGACCTCAGCCTGAGAACGCCGATCCCACATCATTGCTCTAGTGTCGTGACGATGCTCTTTTCAAGCGCAATGTTCAATTCGCTCAGGCTTCGGCCAAGAAAAACAAGAAGTCATTGGGATTGGACTTCAACCCTGGTCCCTCTGCTCCTCGTGCTGATGGCTCCCGTGATGCAGAACCTAATGTCATCGGCCCCTTCTCCAACTTTGACGGCCTCATCACCTACATCTTGGTCCAGGGTGCCAGAGTAGATCATTCTAATAATGAGGCTGACTGTCGGTGTCAAAACCGGCGGATCTCAGGTAGGGGGTCCCGAACTGTGCGTCTAGGCGGATGGTAACAGGAGACAAGGGACACGATGTTTTTACCCAGGTTCGGGCCCTCTTGATGGAGGTAAAACCCTACTCCTGCTTGATTGATATTGATGATATGGGTAGTACAAGAGTAGATCTACCACGAGATCAAGGAGGCTAAACCCTAGAAGCTAGCCTATGGTATGATTGTTGTAATGGTTGTTCGTCCTACGGACTAAAACCCTCCGGTTTATATAGACACCGGGGAGGGCTAGGGTTACACAGAGTCGGTTACAATGGTAGGAGATCTACATATCCGTATCGCCAAGCTTGCCTTCCATGCCAAGGAAAGTCCCATCCGAACACGGGACGAAGTCTTCAATATTGTATCTTCATAGTCTTGGAGTCCGGCTGCCGATGATAGTCCGGCTGTCCGGACACCCCCTAGTCCAGGACTCCCTCAGTAGCCCCCGAACCAGGCTTCAATGACGATAAGTCCAACGCGTTTATAGTCTTCGGCTTTGCAAGGCGGGTTCTCCTTTAAGTTCCATGTACCTGCCGAACAGTGTCCGGCTTGCTTATCAATGTCGCGCTTCTTGGCTTCTACGCCCAATAATGGCCATCTTCCACTTGTCGCACGAATGCGAAAAGCCAGGGTATCTTTTATGTTTTACACCCTAGCTGTGCAAATAATCTGCCTATAAGAGAGGCAAGAATCCAGATCCAAATCACATCATCTTCCATCCGCGAGCACTCATCGGAGCGCTTCCGACCAAAAATCCATTCCATCATGGACCGTCGACGCGGCTCCTCCTCTCGCGCTCCCAGCCCTCTGCCAGGAGACTGGCAGAGATGTTCTGTCCCGCATAGCAAGCTGGTGGCGCTCCAAGCGGAGGGATATCTCCCTCCGGCCTTCATGGTCCCGGTTCGAGCCGGGCTGGCCACCTACCAAGGTGGGAAGCAAGCAGAGGCTACCCCAAATCCCAACAAAGGGGAGCGGGTATGCTTTGTCACCTATCTGATAAGGGGGCTCGGATTTCCTATACATTCGTTCCTCCGCGGGCTCCTGGAGTTCTACGGACTCCAGCTCCATCACCTCACGCCCTCCTCTATCCTGCATATCGCGGGTTACGTAGCTCTTTGCGAGCTATTTCTGGGCGTCGAGCCCCATTTTGCGCTGTGGAAGAGGTTGTTCTGCCTTGTACCCCGCTCTAACGAGGGGTCCATATATCAAGTGGGCGGCGCCGAAATATGGCGCATCGCCGGGACCGGATATCCATCCGGAACCCCTAAGAAGGCGTCCGAAGACTAACCTTCAGAATGGTTTTACGTAGAAGACAATCCGCTGCCGGACCCTGTTGGATCGGCCTCCGGAGTTGATAATGCTCCTCTGAAGAAACGCCTTAGTTGGCGCCCACAAGCCCCCAAGCGGAGGAAGACAAGAGCGTCCATTATCGATGGGCGGATAAGATTCTTGGCCCATGTCGGGTTGACCATGATTGGAGTCATGGCAACATGCATTATGAAGTGCAGCCGCTGCAATCTGAGGGCCATCCTATGTGGGATTTCAGCGGGAGGGCGATGCCACCCGTTATGGCATAAAGGTCGGGTTCGCCGAGGACTGGCGAAGATCTGTCCGCCTGTACAAGGGGGAGAAGGAGGATTTCCTCTAGACGAACCCGTTAAATGGGTTATCCATGAATAATCCCCGGCGTTGGGTAAGCGAACACTTTGTGTGCCCGACCCATGCTTTCGAAGTTTAAGTTTCTTATATTATGTTTTCGACGCAGGAGCTGCGTCGGGTCGTGGAGGGCATGCTTAGCCCAGCTCCGCAACCCGAGGATCCAGAGAGATCCCAGGATCCGGCCTCCGAAGAGGATCCGGACATAAAGGTGGAGCTAATCGACGGGGTGTTTCACCAGCTCAGCATGGATAATGCTTTAGTCGCCATTACGGCTGACTACCCCGGACTATATCCGTCTTCCCAGGTGATTGTGACCGAAGTCCTGACACCATTATTCCTTCCTTGCTCATTTCTGACCATCGTATACAATGGCGCTTTGCAGGAGGCGCCTCCAAGGCGGGAAGCCGAGCCCGCGGCGGTGACCAATAGGGTCGATCCGGCCCGATGAGGGCGGAAGAGGAGCGCTGGCGGATCGGAAACGTCGCCGCAAAGGTATAGCTCACAGTTTGTTATTTAGAGCAACATTCCTAGGAAGCGTTTGAATGCTCATGACTTTTTAGGAGAAAAAGCGCTGGGCTGGGCGTAGAGGTTGCCGATCCGACCTCTACCAGCCGAGCTCCGGCACTGGTGCGGAGGGGAGGCGGCGCAAGGTGCGAAGTCGGATACTCCTCCAACGGAGGATGCCGATAGACTGTCCGCCACCAAGTGCGAGGTGGAGCGCCATGAACCACAGCGCCGCCGACAGTGTTTCGTGACGCGTGCTTCTCCCCGAGGCGTTGAATGCCTTTAGCTGGGACGCGCACCTCCGTGCTGCTCAAGATGGTTTAACGAGCCACGAGGCGGTATGTAAAAGACATCTGGTAAGAGAATTTAATAGTTGTATATGCGGTAGCCCCAAGACTTAAAGTAGTTATATTAACTGATTTAAGGATCATTTGAAACGCAGGATCTTACTGTGAAGAATACCCAACTGTCTCGGGAGCTGCAGCGATGTAAGGCCCAACTCGAGGCCGCTTTTCGCTGCGCAGAGCAAACACAGAGACCCCTACTGGTAACACATTATTTTTAAAAAGATAAGTGGTGTGCGGCGTGCGCGCAAGTCTAATAATGACATTGCAGTCTTCTGCGGACAAGATCCGGACAGGCAAGAACTACTGCGCCCGGTGAAGGCGGCGAGAGGTGCTGAATAAAGTGCAGCAGAAAGGAACAAGCTCCAGGATGCCCACGCCCAGCTCGGAGAAGAGCTGAAAGGTGTTCGGGCCGAGCTGTCTGGCTCCGTTAAGGAGAATCAGCGGCTTTGTCGCGGCATCTATAGTAAGTGCTTGAGCGAACTCCTTTGAAAAGAAGAGTTCGGCGAGGACGTCAATTGACAAAATATGTGTGTAGGTATACTCATAGGTCACCCTGCGGAGGAGATGCCCGTATCAACGGGTGATCAACTTCCCGAGCTGTTGCAGCTGCTCGAACGAGTTCGGCAGGCAATGAGCAGCGTCGTCCAGGCTTTATGGTCGGCCCTCTCCCTGCCCGAGAGCCTTGGGGAGCTTGCGGAGAAGCGTCAGGGAGTGCGGCAGCGCTTCCGTTTATGGAAGATTTCGGCCTGCCACCAAGGTGCCAGGGAGGCCTGTGCCATGGTGAAGATGCGGTACAAGAAGGCGGATCCCAACCACATGGCCGAGGTCGGACCTGTGGGGCCCGATGGGAAGGAGATCCCTGTGAGTTTAGTATACGACCAAGTAGAGTTGGCCGCAAAATTTTCCCAACGGGACTGTAAATTGGACAGCCTGTTAGACGGGATTGAGGAGGAATACAGTCAGTCTATTTGACAATGTATTTTAAAATGACATGTAAAATGCCTTCTAGTCGGATTGTAGATCGTTTGTCTTTGCCGACCTTTTCACTTCAACCTCGGGACCCTAGAGTCCGGAGTGTGTCCGAATACCTTCTCGGTTAAGAAACAACCGGGGCATGCATGGAGACCAGGCGTAGGGGTCATTAGTGCTTTATCAGACAAGTGCCCAACTAGGTATGTTATATTACATGGTTAGTAAGAAACATCTTCCAGGGAGAATAGTTCCGTTAAGGGTTCCTTTCCCTGGGAGGCATGCCCTAAAGTGCATGTCCGGTCTGCGAAAAGAGCAGAAAACATCTGGGGGCAGATAAATAAGTAGGTAAAGAATCATCTTTCAAGTCACCGACCGAATATTCCCTTAAAACGCTAGCTTCGGCTTCACCCGGTCGAGGTACACATCCGGTGACCAGCAGTAATAATCGCAGAGGTGCTCCTTTACCTCCTAGCCGAACAATCGGGAACGTAGGGGTAAGCACAGGAGCCAGGCAACCCAGCTTGGCCAATACTTAAGTCATATCGATGCATATAATGGTGAATAAAAGGTACATGTGGAAGCTTGACACATGTGCTGGGCATGAAGCCCTTATATTAAGCTTCTGGTAAAGAAGCCCCCAGGTATAATGAGTGCGGATGGCACATCAAGTGTGTGCGAACAATGCGCAAGTAGGCCCTTAAGGGCTTTTTAGGAAAAGGGTTGAGAGAAGAAAGAGAAACAAAAGACAGCTGAAGTGTAAAAATTTGGACGGGGGAAGGGGACGAACTCTTAGTCCGGCGCTAGGCATAGAATCTTCGGAGGCGGGCTGCGTTCCAAGGGTTCGGCTCGAGTCGGTTGTCCGACACATTTCATAGACGGTACGCTCCGCCGGTCAGGACTTGATCAATAATGAAGGGGCCCTCCCATTTGGGCTTGAGCTTGTCCTTTTTCTTGTCCGGCAGGCGTAGAACTAGTTCGCCAACGTTGTAAGTCTTGGCCCGTACTTCTCGCTTTGATATCTTGAGCCTGCTGGCGATAGAATGCGGAGCGAGCCTTGGCGGCGTTGCGTTCTTCCTCAATGCGTCCAAGCTGTCCTGCCGATCCAGCTCGGCTTCTCTTTCTTCATACATGCGCTTTCGAGGTGAGTCATGAATGATGTCGAGGCGAACTACCTCTGCGCCGTATACCATAAAAATGGTGTGAATCCGGTAATACGGTTGGGCGTTGTCCGCAGCCCCAGTACGGGTCGAGCTCCTCTACCCGGTCGTGTCGATTTCGTAAGTGACCGCACTAGTGCGGGTTTGATGCGCTCATTATTAGACCATTTGCTCGTTCCACTTGACCATTGGTTTGAGGATGATAGGTGAAGCGTAATCGAGCTTGATGCCCATATTTTTGCACCATGATTTAACCTCGTCGGCCGTGAAGTTAGGTATCGTTATCGGTGATGATCTTTGTGGGGACACCATAACGGTGTACTACCCGGAGATAAAGTCTATCACTGGTCCGGACTCTGCCGTTTTGGTGGCTTGGCCTCTATCCATTTGGTGAATTTGTCCACCATGACCAATAGGTACCTTTGCTTGTGGGTTCCCCCTTTAAGGGGTCCAACCATGTCAAGCCCCTAGACCATGACGGCCGGGTAATGGGTATAGTTTTGAGGCGGTGGGTGGCATATGGCTCGATTAGCAAAGAGGCGACAACCGCGCATCTTTGGACTAAGTCCGAGCATCTGCCGGCCGCCGGCCAATAAAATCTGTGACGGAATGCCTTTCCTACAAGGGCCGAGCTGCGGCGTGGTGTCCGCCCTAGTCCGGCATGAATTTCAGCCAGGAGGTTTCGCGCTTCCTCTTCGGAGATACACCTTTGAAGGACTCCGGTTGTGCTTTTCTTATAAAGTTCTCCCTCATGGACCTTGTAGGCTTTAGATCACCGGACTATGCAGCGGGCCTCATTTTGGTCTTCGGGAAGTTCCTGCCTAAGCAAGTAGGCTAGGAATGGTTCTGTCCACGGGGCGATTACTGCCATTATGTCGTGGGCTGAAGGTGTTATTTCGGCTGAATCGCCGGTTATGTCAGATTGCTCTGTGTCGGTTGGTGCGGCTGCTTCCGGTTTGTTATTTCCGGACTCCTCTTCCCATAGTACGGATGGCTTAAAGAGCCGTTCCAGGAAGATGTTTGGAGGGACAGCGTCACGTTTTGCGCCAATGCGTGCCAATATGTCGGCTGCTTGGTTATTATCCCGGGCTACGTGATGGAATTCAAGTCCTTCAAACCGAGCTGACATTTTTAGGACAGCGTTGTGATATGCTGCCATTTTTGGATCCTTGGCATCAAAGTCTCCTTTTATTTGGGATATTGCAAGGTTTGAATCCCCGCGCACCTCTAGGCGTTTAATGCCCGTGGAGATTGCCATCCGGAGGCCATGTAAAAGGGCCTCGTATTCGGCTGTGCTGTTGGAGTCCGTGTACATTATCTGAAGTACGTATTGGACTGTGTCCCCGGTTGGGGACGTCAATACGACGCCAGCCCCCAATCCGGCCAACATTTTAGAGCCGTCGAAGTGCATAATCCAATTGGTGTATGCGCCGTACTCTTTAGGGAGTTCGGCTTCGGTCCATTCAGTGGCAAAGTCCGCCAAAACTTGTGACTTTATAGCTCGCCGAGGTTTGTAAGTTATATCGAATGGTAAGAGCTCAATGGCCCATTTTGCAATCCTGCCCATTGCGTCGCGGTTGTTTATAATGTCATTGAGGGGTACTTCGGAGGCCACTGTTATCGAACACTCTTGAAAGTAGTGTCGGAGCTTCCGGGATGCCATGAACACCGCATATGCTATCTTTTGATAGTGCGGTATGCAGGACTTGCGGGGGTTAACACGGTGGATCGTAGTACACTGGTTTTGAAGAGGGAATTTATGCCCTTCGCTCTCGTTCGACGACAGTACCGCGCTTACAACTTGATGTGTTGCGCGATGTATAACAACATTGGTTCGCCCGGGTTGGGCGCAGCCAGACCGGAGTTGTTGCCAATATGGCTTTTATTTCTTGAGTCGGCGGTGGCAGCATCCGTCCACTCGAAGTGTTCGTGCGCCTAAGGAGGCGATAGAGGGCAATGCCTTTTCTCCTAGACGGAGATAAAGCGGCTTAGAGCCGCCACGCATCGAGCTTAATTTTGTATTTGTTTGAGGTCTTTTGGAATATCTAGCTGTGTGAGCTCGGATCTTGGCTGGGTTTGCTTCAATTCCTCTACGGATACAATGAAGCCCAGAGCTTTCGGCTGATGCGCCGAAAATGCATTTTTTCGGATTCAGCTTGATGTCATATGCTCTGAGGTTGTCGAATGTGAGCCTCAAGTCGTCTACTAGAGTTTCGACGTGTTTGGTTTTGACGACTACGTCGTCTACGTATGCCTCTACTGTTTTGCCGATCTGGGTGGCTAGACATGTTTGAATCATGCGCTGATATGTTGCGCCGGCGTTTTTAAGTCCGAAGGGCATCGTGTTGAAGCAGAATGGTCCATATGGAGTGATGAATGCCGTTGAGGCTTGGTCCGCTTCTGCCATCTTGATTTGATGGTAGCCAGAGTATGCATCAAGGAAGCACAGTGAATCGTGTCCTACGGTAGCGTTGATTACCTGGTCGATGCGGGGTAGGAGGAAGGGATCCTTTGGGCAGGCCTTGTTGAGGTCTTTAAAATCGACACATAGGCGCCAGGATTTGTCCTTCTTTGGTACCATTACCAGGTTTGCTAGCCAATCCGGATGTTTGATATCTCTGATGAATCCGGCTTCCAATAGTTTGGCTAGCTCCTCTCCCATTGCCTGTCTTTTGGGTTCGGAAAATCGTCGAAGAGCCTGTTTGGTGGCTTGAATCCTTTAGGATGTTTAGGCTATGTTTCGCCAATCTCGTGGGATTCGGGCATATCCGAAGGGTGCCGGCGAAAATGTCCCAATTTTCGAAGGAATTCTCGCGATCTTGGCGTCTACATCGAGGTTCAACTGTGCCTCGATGGAAGCCGTCTTTTGTCGGGTCCGTTGGATGGACCTGGAATTTTACTATTTCGTCCGCTGTTTTAAAGGAGGTGGACTTGGATCTCTTATCGAGTATCACATCGTCCCTATTCACAGTAGAGCGCAGCGCGGTGAGTTCTTCTGCCGCTAGGGCTTCGGATAGTGCCTCCATGGCTAATGCGGCTATCTTGTTTTCGGCGCGGAGTGCTATGTCCGGATCACTAATGAGAGTGATTATTCCGCCGGGCCCAGGCATTTTGAGCTTCATGTACCCGTAATGGGGTACGGCTTGAAAAATTGTGAATGCCTCTCGTCCTAATATAGTGTGATATCCGCTGTTGAACGGGGCCACATGGAACGTGACTTCTTCGGATGTGTAATTGTCCGGCGAGCCGAACACCACATTGAGTGTGATTTTTCCGGTGCAGCGCGCTTCCCGGCTAGGGATTATTCCTCTGAAGGTTGTGCTGCTTCGCTCAATGCGGCTCCAGTCTATTTCCATTTTTTTGAAGAGTTTCCTCGTAGATGAGGTTTAATCCGATGCCGCCATCCATGAGGACCTTTGTAAGTCGAAAGCCATCCACTATTGGACTAAGTACCAGTGTGGCTGGTGCTCGGGCTGTTCGGAATTTAGGTTCGTCGCTGGCGTTGACGGTGATGGCTGTGTCGCTCCATGGATTTGTTGTTGCTACTTGGTAGACTTCGGCGAGGCTGCAAATTGTTCGTTTCCGCATATTATTTGATGCGAAAGTCTCGAAGACTGTTGATACCGTACCGGTATTGTTGGAGTGGTTTTCCGGGGCTAGAAGCTCCTCGCCACTTTTGGCCACCTGCCGTAATATCCAACATGCTCGAAGGCTATGTGTTGGGATGGCGCCCTCTGTACTGTGAATTTTACACGGTCTGCTAAGCCATCCCTCCAGTGCGGTTCCGTGCCCTTTGTGGGGTTTTTGCTTTTTGGTTTTTGTATCTGGTGCCTGAGTGTAATGCACCCTTTTGTTGTGGACTAGGGTTGTATTCGGGGCCGGATTGTCCCAAAACTTATTTTTGGTTTTCCGGAAACTCTCCATCGCAAAGTACTTTCGTACTATGGACGCCTTGGTCGTGGCGTGTAATTTCATGACGGCCGACGGCGTTCAAGATTCCTAAATCCATGCAATTATTGCAAAAATTGAGATTGCGTTTTCCCTCGGCAGTCCTTTATCCTGTCCATAACCAGGAGGAATCGGCCCGAGTGATGTACTATTTCAACGGGCTCTTGCCGGATTAGAGATAGATCGCATATGTCTGGGCGGGTGGGTGGAATTAAGTCCGGACCCCTAACCATCTCAAGGCTCGAAGGCCGAGAAGTTTCCAACTTTGGAAGTTTGGATTGCTGGACGTTGTCCAACGAGTCCGGCTGATGCCTGACTTTAAGTTTAGTGCTTTATCGAAGTCCGTCCCTCCGCGGAGATCCGGCATGGAGGGTTCGGGAGCCCGGACATGACTAGTTTTCAATACAGGAGAAGAGTCGCCGCATTGTTCCTCTACCACTGCAACATGGTGGGTGACCTGGGGAGAGTTAATCTCTCTCAGATCGGTTTTAAGCCCAATCTGATTGTAGTCTGTAGCAACTCCCAGGGCGGCGATGCGATCCAAGAGCTCGTTTACGGACGAGAGCTCTATTGGATCCAGCCGCTCGGCGAATTCCGAGCTGACGTGAAGATTGCTTTTGACGACTTGAGAGGTCATTGTCGAAGCGGTGGCCGGACAGGCGGTCATAAGAAAACCACCCAGCCGGATAGTTTGGCCGGTGGCCAAGGCTCCTTTGGCGAAAATACCGTCCTTAAAGACGGTAGGAGGCATCCTTCCTATTGGTGACGGCACAGAGGAACTCTCAATGAAAGCACCAATGTCGGTGTCAAAACCGGCGGATCTCGGGTAGGGGGTCCCGAACTATGCATCTAGGCGGATGGTAACAGGAGACAAGGGACACGATGTTTTGACCGAGTTGGGCCCTCTCGATGGAGGTAAACCCTACTCCTGCTTGATTGATATTGATGATATGGGTAGTACAAGAGTAGATCTACCACGAGATCAAGGAGGCTAAACCCTAGAAGCTAGCCTATGGTATGATTGTTGTAATGGTTGTTCGTTCTACAGACTAAAACCCTCCGGTTTATATAGACACCGGGGAGGGCTAGGGTTACACAGAGTCGGTTACAATGGTAGGAGGTCTACATATCTGTCTCGCCAAGCTTGCCTTCCACGCCAAGGAAAGTCCCATCCGGACACGGGACGAAGTCTTCAATCTTGTATCTTCATAGTCTTGGAGTCCGGCTGCCGATGATAGTCCGGCTGTCCGGACACCCCCTAGTCCACGACTCCCTCACTGACTCTGATGAAGCTCTAGCTCCTCCTCCAAAGCCGTAGAAGCAAAAGAAGCTAAAGGCTTCAAGATCAGCTGCACCTCCAAAAGCTTCGTATGGTTAATCGCCATCTTGCACCTCCCGAAGGCAGTGTGCGATCGAAGATCAATCCGTATCTCCAAGAAGGCGGAGAAGAAAAAGCAACTTGTCGGGCATCTTGATCAAGCCTTGACTCTGCCGCCATTCTCGCGAAGAACCCATTGATCTGTCGGTGATGAAGATCTTGCTGATGATGCCCTTGAGCAAGCGATAAAGAGCAAGGAAGAAGCAGAAATCTTCAACAACCTGCCTCTCTTTGATGTGGCAATCATCCACAACTTCATTGATGAGTGGTTCGACACCCCCAACCTCAGCTTTGAAGACTTACAACTTCCCATTGGCCTCAGCGTCTCTTTCAATGGCGCCATTGCTTCTGAGCCAGCTCTCGCTCAGCGCATCGTTGAGCTAAAGAACAAGATTGATTATGAGAAGGCTCAATTAAAGAAGCATGTGGCCAAGCTAAGTGTTCAAGACGTCAGAAACTTTAAGGTCATGTTGCATGAGCTTAAAGAAGCTTTTCTCAAGAAGCGTGAAGAAGCTCAGGGCTCTCGTGAGCGCATGAAGAGTTTGGCTGATAAGTGTGTGCTTGCCTACAATGAGGCAGAGAAGCACAAATCTCTTGGCCGTCCTGGCATTGATCCCAGGATGGTTGCAAAGAAGAAGAAGCCATATGTCGCTCCACCTACACCTTCAAGCCAAAAAGCCCCTCGCATTATCTTCCCAAGCAGTATGACTGGCTCGAAGCCAAAGGTCACCACAACCGCTTCAGAACAGAAGAAGACGAGGGCTACCGAGGCTGAAGCCAGAAAGAGGAAGAATCCTGAAGCCTCCGATGCTGCTCCCTCCAAGAAGAAACGCAAGACCAAGAAGACTAGGGCTGCTCCCACAGAGCCCTTAGTTGTTGAACCCATTTCAGTGGTTCGCCCTGCGTCAGAACATCAAGAAAGAAGGACGATAGTCCATGAGCCTGCCCCCACAGAGGCTCATGAAGCTGAAGATATTCCAGCAGCTGAACCACCGCTGCTGAAGACATTGGTCATGATGACAATGTTGAAGATGATGAAGTTCTGCCTCAGATTGAACACAACGTGGTATCATCGCCTGTTCTTACGAACAGCGAACTCATCAGCATTGGTCATCCTCTGATGCCAACTGCTCAGGATGCATCGTGGGCTGATCACCCACAGCAACAAGACACCCCCAGTACTCCCCAACAACAACAACAAGCTACAACACCCGTGCAAGAAGAAGATGAAGACTTTGAGGCCCAGCCAACTCCATCTCCAAAAGCGTTGCCAGCGTTTCGCAGGCTTCACAAAGGACAAAGGCCTCAAGTCCCTCTGTCGAGCGTTCCAGAAGGAGAAGTGCAACGCCAACCCGTTGCACGTCAAGTATTTTCTGAACCCACTCCAACTGTGAATGTCTCCTCGTCTGAAGCCCAAGCTGCTGAAGACATTCCGGCTGCATCAGCCGATGAGAATCAAGAAGATGTACGTGTCCCAACTCCCCCAGTTATTGAAGAAGCTGTTTCTGATGTGAATGGGCCAGTGCCCGACCCTCCTGCTCATCAAGTGGAGGTTGACAATGTTGAAGCTGCCACAATCAACGTCAATGAAGCCAATGACGTAGTCATGGCTGACGCTAATGTAGAGCCTGCATCAACCAGTGTGCCTGAAGCTAATGAGGCCACTGTGCCTGAAGCTAATGAGGCCACTGCACCTGAAGCTAATGAGGCCACTGTTCCTGAAGCACCTGTTGTGCAGCCTGAAGCCTCAGCTGTTGCCACTGCTCCTGTTCCGCCACCAAGGCCCCATACAATCGAGCAAGCATACAGTCATGGCCAGCTAACCACTATCCGATGGCCCATTCTGGTACCTCCGCCTACTGCCTCTGGACCTCAATTTGATTATCATGTTGAGCATAGGCCTCAGGTCCAGAAACCAAAGCCAAGATTGCCAAGGTTTCCATGCACTGCCAACTCACCAGGGTCCTTTAATGCCAATGGCTTCAAAAGCCACAATACCTTCTTTGACAGTGCCAAGAACCCCTACTCAAAGCCAAGGATATCATCAGATCGTTTCTGGAGTATCAACAGCGAAGCTATTACTCCTGCGTTCTGTATGATCAAGGGCGCATTTTCCCTCACATGCGCCTTGACACTGAAGCTATTGCTGTACTGCCGTGCTTAGAATAAGCACTTGACTGCTTTCGTGATGCTGGTCTGCTCAACTTTGTGACAGACAAAGAACACTGGAATGAAGAGCTATTGCTTCAATTCTGTGCTACTCTCCACATTCGCGGCTACAACAGAGATATCAAGACATGGGTTCTCGAGTGGATGACCGGAAACGTTCATCATGAAGCCAAAGCTCTTGACATCATCGAACTTACAGGGCTAGCAACTCCTGGAGAACTATATGAACCTGATTGTCAACTACACCGCAATGCATTGGAAAGCATCTTCCACAAGCCTGAACCCAATATGAGCCAGATGTTGAGCATGATGAAGGCTTTGCCATCTGACGCTGAATATCCAACAGAGTTCTTTGTTGAAGACCTTGAGTATCTGCCACGCACAATATATCATATTATCAGGCGAACTCTATGGCCTATCAAAGGACATTCATCAGCGGCCAAGCTTGAAGGAGCCATGAAGACTTTGGTCTTTTACATTCTCAATGGCATAAGCTTCAATACTCAAGAATTCTTCATCGTGCAACTTTCGCATACGGATCGACTGTTTGGTGCGAAGTTTTATGCTCCATGGGTCATCGCCTCATCAGCGACACTCCACCATCAACTATCAACCCTCTGCTCGCAATCATCTGATCTTTTTGCCAGATGTTGATATGTCAGTTGAAGCCATATACTCTGACCCTGCCAAGAAGCCTCTTTGTCTTCAAAATGTTGAGCACCAAAGCTTCACTCAACCAATTGAAGGCGTCCAAGCTGCAACACGAATCTATCCAATGGCTGGAAATACTCGACTGCCTCATCGTGCACCTACTGAAGCCACTGAAAGCACCATTGCTCAAAGGCCTCGGAAGCGCTCTCGTGTTCTCAATGACTGAAAACTTCTCGTGGCACTTCATCAGAAACAGGATAAGCATCACTATTGGCTCAAGAGACAGATGCAAAGCCTCTTGGTGGATGTCAATCGCATACGAAACCTTGCCACCAAGAATGCATTTGTTGCTCATGAAACTTGCCGGAGATCATGGAAGAGTTTGACCCTGCTCAATACGTCTGCACCGCCAACCAACGACGACAACCCTGCTGCTTCACCTACTCATGAGGACGAGTAGATGCTCTATGTCTTCAAACCTTTTTGGTCCTTACTGACAAAAGGGGGACAAGCGTATGAGTTGATAGTCTTCAAGTGGGTTCATATGGGCGGTTGCATTATATTTTGCCTCGTGCTTACAACTCTTGCTTTTGAAACATTTGGTTCTTTGAGTTGTAACACCTAAACTTGATGGTCGTCTGCTACTTACTTGCTTTACTGTGATGCGATGATAAATTCCGCATGTGCGATGATAACTTCCGCACTTAGATCATTCTGCAGATGTCCATTTTTCATTATGCATGTCATCCTATGTGCTATATCATTTCATGCATGATGAATTATCTTCATAAGTTGAAGAGGATCTCCACAAGTACAACCTGCCATGTGCATTTGCATTCCAAAAGCAAATTACTTATATGCACATCTTCAGGGGGAGCCCTTGCTACTTATGAAGACAATTCCCCATCCTTACAATTTCACATACTTTATCCCCGTTGAAAACTTCAACCAGTTTGTCATCAATCACCAAAAAGGGGGAGATTGTAAGTGCATCTAGTGCCACCCCTAGTTGGTTTGGGAGTATTGACGACAAAGTTGGTTGAGGGACTAATGCGTTTGTGAGAATTGCAGGATAACGCAGTAGTGTCCCTCATTGATTCGGTTTACCTACGGAGATGACCCTAAAATGTATGAAGACATTGAAGACAATGGTGGTATGAGAAGATATTCATATTGAAGACTATGACATGAGAAGACATTGAGTGAAGACTATGGAGCGAAGACTATGTGATTTCGTTGTTTCCTTTTCTTCTTTGTTGAGTCATAGGATCCACCGTCATCGTTAAGTGGGTCCAAGTGAACTAAGTCGAGTGGTCAAGTGATGCTCAACCCAAATCCTATGTCTTCGAGAAGACAATGGGAGCAAATCTTATCCGAGTGGATGAGTCGCTTTACTTGTAGCCCAAGTAAAGTTGCGTGTGTGTTTGAAATCGACCGTTGGAACACATGTCGGTTCCTTAGTGACCAGGTCATTTCGGACAAATCAGGTCGGGTTGCCTAGCGGCTATAAATAGCCCACCCCTACACCATAAATTGGTGGCTGCTCAGAGTTTGTGCACGGCTTTTGTCATTTGAGAGCAACCCACCTCGAAGCATTTGAGAGAGAAAGATCCTTGCGAGGACAGAGCCCAAACACCCGAGCCAAAGAGTGTTAGGCATCATGAAGTCTTTCATGCATGTGACACGAAGACTTATTACACTTGAGGACTGTGAATCCTCCGGCCGGTTAGGCGTCGCGTTCGAGCATCCAAGAGTCATTGTGGATTGCGGTGAGCGAAGTCTGTGAAGGTTTGGAAGTCTAACTTGAAGACTTACAGAGTGATTGGGCGAGGACTGGGTGTCCTTAGCTCAAGGGAATAAGGTGAAGACACGGTCTTCGAGTTAAATCTCAGTCTCCCTAACCGGACGTCATTGTTGTCACAAAGAATGGAACTGGTCCAACAAATCCTGTGTCTTCAACGAGTAACTGGTTCTATCCCTTTCCATCCTTTACTCAAGTTTGTCTTCGTGAAGTCATTGCCTATCAGTTGTACCTGTTTGACTTCATCGCTTGACTACTATCGTTGATTGGCTTCATACTATCTTCCATCCCGATCCTTACTACTTGTTGCTATTGGTCCTGTGCTTTCACATTATTGCATACTTGACTATGGCTTGCTTACAGTAGTTTATCTTCCGCTGCATATCAATTAGGGCTTTTCAATTGTTTGTCTTCGAAACTTCCAAGTTTTGAAGATTTTCATAAAAATCGCCTATTCACCCCCCTCTAGTCGATACTAGCACTTTCAAATGCATATTTTCACAATCACACCGTTGGATCATCTTATTATATTAGAGTGAGGCTCCCTATTTATTTCATATTTTTTACTTAATTTTAAACCGTTAAATGTTTAGTAAGCCTTTACTAGTTCTGTGTCAAACTATGATAGACACAATTCCGTGGCAATCCTACTCTAATATAATAACTGTGGCAAGCTATGATTTTCTACAATAGCTTGCCACAGAACTAGTTTTACCTATATTGATATGCCCTTCTTTACATCATAGTGAAAGATACACATAAAGCTACCATGCATATTCTGTTTAACTCATAATTGTTTATAGTTCTATTGTTTCGACTACGGTTTACATAGTTGCGATTTACTGACGGACGCGGCGTGCCGCCGAGCGGGTTATGCTATGATCACAATTTCACACACAATATTTGAAATTTAAATTCAAACCCAACATAGATAGTTGTAAGCGACACGGCCATGATGTACATTGCGAACAAACTGGGAAGACTCTTGCCAGCCACATACTCGCTCCGTTCCAAATTACTCGTCGTGGTTTTAGTTCACATTTGAACTAAAACCACAACGAGTAATTTGGAACGGAGGGAGTAGATAGTTCTAAACAAGGCTAACATGACAACTCGATACAAACTACAGGCAGTGACGGATCTAGAATCTTACCAACATTGGGGCAAGCATGGACAATGATGGTTGAACGGCACAAAATGAGTGTAATGTATATAATATGCAGTGGTAAAAGTAAATTTGTAATTTCTATTGTGGGGGACATGGCCCCACGAACCCACCCTTAGATCCGCCACTGACAGCAGGGGCCAGGGGGCATCTTGTAAAGCTCTTATATGTGTACCCACTGGCCTGGCTGCAATCTGCCTTAATAACCAAGGACTTGAGTACTCCTTCTGTCTCGGAAATACTTGTCATCAAAATGGATAAAAGGGGATGTATCTAGACGTATTTTAGTTCTAGTATAACCTTTTTTGTCCATTTTGATGAAAAGTATTTTCGGACGGAGGGAGTAGGAAATATCTGATACCTATGAATGAAGGTGTTGTTCTTTTAGCCAATGCAGTGGAAGAGCTTCTTTGTCATGTGCAATCCCTTAGAAGTACTGGTGTTGACATCATCATTGAATTAATCAACAAACTTTCTTCACCTCGCGGCGATAAAATCACTGAAGCAGCCAGCGCTGAAGAAAAAACAGATATGAAAACAGATGTTGAAGGGCGTGATTTAGTAAGTGCCATGGATTCTGGCACGGATGGAACTAATGATGGGCAGTTTTCTCATTTGAGCATTTTCCATGTTATGGTATTGGTGCACACTGCACAGGACAATGGAAAATTCAGAAAGAGAGGTCTACAGACTGTTGACACTCTTGCTGCGACCTACCATCACCCAATCTTCTGATGAAATGCCTATTGCTTTATCCCATTGGTGCACACTGCACAGCACTATGGGTATTTAAGGGCTTTACTCAACAGCATTCCACTCCACTTGCGCGTGTATCTTGCTCCTCTTTAAAGGAGCACTTGAAGAATGCCCTACAGGAACTAAGTTGGAAAAAGGAGCCATTCCAGCACTTATTATCGAATTTCTGCTCTTCCTTGCGGCATCGAAAGACAACCGCTGGATGAACGCTCTACTCTCAGAATTTGGAGATGTGAGCAGGGATTTCCTGGAAGATATTGGAAGAGTTCACCGGGAAGTGCTTAGGCAACTTTCACTCTTTGTGAGAAGAAAAATAGAGCCTGAAGCTATGGTGGCACAAAAAATTTCTGGTAACCAAACAAAGCAAAAGCTCTACAAAATTTAAGTACCAAACTCTCATCCCATCCTTACAAACAAAATCCACATGTGTACAAAAGCAATGTCATTCACACTGACACAAAACTACTACGAGTACTTCAAAGACCATACCAATAAGACACCCAGCAGTAAATCTGTATGTGCTAGTAGGCAGTAACAAACTTTTCCCTGTTTTGATTTGAGAAACGAAGGCAGCAACTAATTACTAGGCCTAGGTGTTGCCCACTCAACATGGAGGATGAGGTTATCATAACCATAGCCATTGAGCTTGCTGATAGCCTTCTCAGCATCCTCCCTCTGGACAAAGTTGACGAAGCCAAAGCCCCTGCTTGATCCAGTCCTCTGATCCAGCGCAACATAGACTCGGCTAACAGGGCCAAATGCACGGAACAGCTCGAGGAGGTCAGGCTCACGGGTGTCCTCAGATAAATTGGTGACGCGGACAGAGTTCTCATCGTTCCTGCGCCTCATGTCGTGCCCACCATCTTGATAAACAGCATCCTTCCTTAGCCTCGGAGGAACATATGAGCTCTTAGCAGGATCATTCAGTGCTGCGGGTCCGTCAGAAGTAGGAGGCCTGTCCAGAGTATCGACGAGATCCTTGTAGGGGCACTTTGCGGTCCAGTGGTCACCCTTCTTGCCACAGGATCTGCAGACCATGAGAGCAGTACCTTTGTTTGCCGTTTCCAGTGCATCATTGGAAGCACTTGGTTCATCAGCCTTGCTCCCTGCAATCAAGTAAAAAGTTAGCAAATAAAATGGGGACATGTTTAGGTACTTCAGAACCACAATAAGGATGGAGCAACAGCAGTGTTCAGGTTAGAGCGTGAGCCTATAAGATGGGGACATGTTTAGGGACTTCAGAACCACATTCATGCTAAAGCGTGAGCAATGGCCTATAAGATGGGGACATGTTTAGGGACTTCAGAACCACAATAAAGATGGACCAATAGCAGTGTTCATGCTAGAGCGTGAGCAATGGCTAAATAGACAAGTTACATTTGTGTGGGCTATGGAAGGAAATTTAACATGGCCCCAATCAGCCAAGAAACAGCCTTAAGGAACCCGTGTGCTAGAACAAACAAACAAAAACTCTAAGCTACTCCATAACCGATAGTGCATCACAAGTTCACAACTGCAATTGGAAATCCAATGATCAGACACAATACATGGCCTGCAAACAGCATCCTTGAATCACCTACCTAACTCAAACAAAACAGATTTATTCAATGAAACCTATCTAGCTGGATCTCATGAAATTGATTAAACGCAATCGCAGCTTCTCTTAATGTATAACTCAAATTTCGTAGCAGATCTGCAAAGCTAAGTATGTCCTCTTACACAACCAGCACAGCAGCGCTGCTTCAAAACACGCGAACCAAGAACCTTTGGTGACAAACAACATATTATCCGACACAGATGTAACGATGATCTGGTGGGGACAGAGAGAGGATGGACGAACCTGGGGCACGTGGGCGCTCGAGGAAGATCTCCTCGGTGGAGACGACGGTGAGGCGCGCGGAGGCGTCGTCGCCGGTGGCGGCGTCGCCGAACTTGGCCCAGGAGCGGCGCTCGACGGCCGCCTTGGAGAGGCGCGTGCGGGCGAGCTTGACGACGCGGGTGGTGGTGGTGACCTTGACCTTGTTGCCGTCGTCGTCGAAGCGGTAGTGGATCGTCTTCTTGAGGCCGTTGGCGTCGGGCCCGACGACGACCGGCGGCGGGAGCAGGAAGTCGAGGTCGCCGCCGTCGTCGTCCTCGTCGAGCTCCCCCCACCGGATCTTCGCCGCCGCCATGGCTGCCGTCGCTGCTGCTTCGCTCGTTCGCCGGCTGGGGTTCAGGGTTCGGTCGGGGGTGCGGCGGCTTGGTTGCGAACTTGCGAGCTGTGAGACGTGTGGTTCGGATTGGTCGACAGATATATCGTGTGGCCTGGCGTCGGGAGATATATGGACTGCGGGCTGGACTCTACAGCTTGGGGACCTTGGGTGCGTTTCCGTTTCCGTTTCTACTTGAGTCGTTTTGTAAACGGGTACCGTGCGTGCCACGCAATGTTCGATAAGCCAGAAAAATCCACCTTTCTAAAGCAAGGGCAAACTTGAGGGCCACGATAGGTGAGCCCAGCCCTTTTTTTTAGAAGAAGCTGGGCCCTTTTAAGCGGCGGTACGAGTTTGGTGAGCTTGCGATGTCCACGGCGGCAGAATTTCGTGTTTTGACCCTCTTACAGAATTCAGGATATGACCCCGGTTGAAAACAATTTTGAAATTTGATCCTTTTTCTTACCGCCAGGGAAGCTGACGGTAGGGTTAGACAACTTACCGCCAGAGTCCCTGGCGGTAGGGTACTATCTACTAATCCACGTCAGCATGTGGAGACGGCCGCCGTCCCCCTCCGCCGCACCCTACCGCCAGGGACCCTGGCGGTAGGATGTCTAACCCTACCGCCAGAACCCCTGGCGATAGGGTGCGAGCAGTTATTTCGCCCGACCCCCGGCTCCTGCCCATCTCCCCACCCCTCCCCCTCCCCCGTCGGTAGTTTCTCTTCTCCCCCCCTCGTCCCTCTCTCCCTCTCTCATCTCCTCCACTCTCCCCTTCGAATCTTCACCGTTTCTTCATCGATTTTGCAGATCGAGATTGCCCCGAAGAGAGAAACGTAAGCTCCTCCGATCACTCCAAATAATTTTTGCAAACTTGCTTCCAATTTGAAGCATTATTTGCTTGAAGTTCCTCATCTTTTTGAACTTACACTACTAGGAAAATGCTTATAGACAGTAGCATAGTAGTAGCGCTTTTTTATAACAAAGCGCTGCTACTACTTATCAGTAGCGCTTGTTATAATAAAGCGCTGCTACTATGCACTTACCAGTAGCGCTGTTCTAATAAAAAACGCTACTACTAATATTGCCAGGCCGTTGCCGGCAGGCCATGCATAGCAGTAGCGCTTTTATGTAGGAAGCGCCATCGCTCTTGGACGAAAGAGTGCTTTCTACATAACGAAAGATGGCGCTTCCTACATAAAAGCGCTACTACTACGGGCTCCTTATCCACCCTAGCAACGGCCCGCGCTCGACCTCTCTCACTCCCCCGGCCCTCACACTCTCACTCTCGCGCGCCTCCGCCGTCGTCGCCGCCTCCTCACAAGACCGCCGTCCCTCGGCTGGAGCTCTCCCGCGCCGCCCTCGCCCGAGCCGGCTCTCCCCCCCGGCCGCCTCGCCCGAGCCGGCTCTCCTCCCCGGCCGCCCGCCCAAGCCCGCTCTCTCCCCCCTGCCACCCCCCCAGCGCCGGCCTCCTCCCCCACCGGCCTCCTCCACCACCGACAGGTACTCCTCCTCCCTCCTCCCTATAGGTTAATTAACTTAGGTGAATTTAGTTCATTAGGTTAACTAAGTTGAAATAAGTGAACTAGCTAGGTTAATTAGGTTTACTAACTAGGTTAATTAGATGTTTTTACGATGCTTCATTAACTAGTTTGGTTACTAAGTAGATGTTAATTTGGTTAGGGCAGTTGTGGTACTATTAATTAGATGTTTTTTAGTTAGGGAAGTAGGTTAGGTAACTAATTAAGTGGATGTTAATTCAGGGCAGTGGTGTTTAATTTATAAAAAAGATTCAATATAGTTTTTTATTGTTTTTTAGTAAGTGTTTACTAGAATTAGTTAGAAAATTAATAGAACTAGTTAAACTAGTTTATTTTTAGTAAGTACTAGTTTATTTTATTTATAGTAAGTGCTTAGTTGAACTAGTTGAATTAATAAAACTAGTTTATTTTTAGTAAGAAAATTTAGATATATGAGATTTTAGGGTCTAATTAAAATTTTACTATAGAACTAGTTTATTTTTAGTAAGAAAATTAATAGAACTAGCTTATTTTTTAGTTAAAGCTATTATTCCCGCATCGACGTCAACGATGCCTATTCCGCATCCTCGTCGTCGACTCGGCGGAGGAGGCCTGCTTGATCAGAGGGGCCATGTCTGGGACTAGGCTCTGCCGGGCTGGTACTGGGAGGTGCTACCTTCCGGTGGGTGCAGATTGGTAAGGAGCCAGCCCGTCGTTGACCCGAACCTTCTTTGGTGGCGGTAGCGTGGGCCAGTGACGGTGCGGAGGCTTGAGGACACCGCGGAGGTGGTACGTCACCGTGTCAGCGAGGAGGGCGAGCACGCCCGCCGCTACATGGTTGCATTGGAGAGCAGGTTCTCCAATACCTGGCAGGTTCTTTAGGGATCTCACTGGAGCTATGATCCTGTGATGGTTCCTTCTCTTTGGGTGTCCACCGCCCGGGCCGATACCCGTCGTTCGCTACGGTTTTAGCTGTATTAGTGATATTATATGTATGATACTATTTGAGGTGTATTAGTGATAATATTCGACGATGTACGGACGAAAGGGATGATTTAGTTTTGCTTATTGAATGCATGCTAATTTGAATACTAATTTATTTTACGATTTGGTTTTGCTTATTGAATGATCAAATTGGAAAACTACTCATACTTTGAATGCTAAAATTGGAGAGCACTATGCAAGGCGTATGCATTTGATTAGTTAATAGTTTATAGGTTTTTTGTTTTTGCAGAAATCAAGGAGCCCCTCCATCATCACCACTGTCGTCCCCGTCACCGACCCCCTCCGACCTCGAGGTGAGACCTGCCAAATCTCCAGGTCAATATGAATCCTATAAGACATTTTGATATGTTTTTTTATATTTTGAACCATTGAAATGCAATGACCATCAAATTTGAATGCTCAAATGATGTAGATATAAACATGTATATCTTGTGTTGCTCAAATAGGATATGTGCTTGCCCAAGTGGCTGGCCATGTTTGCAGGTTACACCTCCTATAGTGGCCTATATTTTGCTGGAGTGTTGATTAATTTCTGTTCCGGCAAATTTCAGACGCTCGATATGTCCTTTTTTAGCAAAGGTCATGCCGGATTTTTTCGTGGATTCTGGCATGATTTGTGCTAGAATATGTATGAAATATTAAGTGGCCTGGATTTTCTAGAAAAATAATTAAACGACATTTCGGGTTGACTTTAAGTCTGTCGAGGCTCCATCACTGAAGGTTGAAAAATCAGTGAGGGAGTGTATCCACCATATATGAGAGAGGACGAAGAAGCTCCACTGTTGTCATGGGGGTCGTTTCTCCTTCTTCTCCGGGTGCTAGACCTTTGTTATTCACTAGGGGAAGGAGGAGTAACGACCATCACCGATGGTCGCAAATGTCAGAGGGGAATCAGTGAGTGAGAGTCTCCACCACATATGAGAGAATGAAAAACCCCGACTGTTGTCGTGGGGTCGCTTCTCCTTCGTTCCCGTGTGCTAGACCTTTTGGTGTAATGCACTTGGGGACGAAAGGAGGAGCGATCATCACCAATAGTCGAATGTATACACCATGCGAGCTGAGAGTTATCAAGAAAATGACTCGCAAGACCGATAGTCAACCCGTGATGAATAATAATGATCTAATTTAGTTTTCATAGTACATATATTGAATCGTACAAGTTTAATCTTTGAATTATGAACCTAGGAAATGTCGTCGTCGGACGACGAAAGTCTCCCGGGGGAGTGCGACTGGTGCGGCGACGGCCGGGGTCAGTGCGACAGGCCTCACCTGGACGAAAATCGGCGCTTTAGCATTAAACTCCAGGAGACCTTCGATGTTGAAACGGCATACAAAGTGTTTTTTCGTAATTAAGCATGACTTCAACTATTTCAACGTGTAATTTTTATTTTTTACAATTCGAGTAGCTTATCCCATGCCATGCAAGACGCTATGTCTTGGAGAGGATGGATTTTGAAGACCATGAAAATTTCGAAACAAAGAAAATTCACCTAAGGACCCATCATGGTATGGATTTTGAAGTAAATCTGTACAATTCTGAGAGCGTAACCCATTTTGGTTGCAAAAATTGGGAAGCACTTTGCAAGTTGTATGGTTTTTATGAGGGTATGCTTGTCACCATGGATCTTGGTGATCCTGACATCGACCAAGACAATATGGACATTTGGGTCCTTATTGATACGCTTCCAATTCTACCGCTATGTGAGTTTCTCAAACATAGTTATTAACTAATTTATATTGTTTATTTCAAAATAGTTGATAGCTTATTTCCATTGATAGCTTATTTTCATTCTTCAAACAATGTGCAGAAGATGGTAGACAGAACCTACTACACCGATGGCTCTGAGTTAACTTATCAAGAGAAAAATCATCTGATCGCATTTTGTACTGATCTTGAGAATTACAATATCTATTATTAAACTCCTCCACATTATGGTGAATACGTGCCACTAGTGCACATGTTGAACCACGATAACATCCATGGAGATGCCATGATAAGATTTTTTACTATTACGACATCTGTGTATCTTTTGCATAAATTATTTTAAAACTTAACTACATTGCTAACTACGAAGTTATTACTATGTTTTTCAGCAGAAAATCCCGTCGGATTGTGAGCCTCGTCTGATGTATCAAATGGTCGCCTTGATGTTTTGAACATACAACCAGGTCATCCTACCAATCCTCGAGGGTCACTGCCATGCCGATCGATGGTCAAGCACTCACCGGGCGAGTGGAGAGGACCGACTGGCAGCAGAGGGTTACCACCCTCATCGGCGACTACCCTGGTGCTAAGGGTAATCGTACATCCGGTGTATCGTTGCCCTGGCTCTCGGAGCACCGGAAGACATGCCCCGAAGGAGCCGATGAGGCGACTATGGAGTGGTACGCGAGGGCCTACTAGTGGTATCTTCTCACGGAGGTCGTGTTTCCAGAAAGCTCCGGAAACTCTGCCAACTGGTCGTATCTGTTCTTCCTAGCCGACTAGGATGCAGGGTACAATTGGGGGACCGCATCTCTCACCTACCTATACCGTTCGGTAAGAGAGTATCTAATTGCCTACCTACAAAAGTATGTCCATGACATTTTATTATATCTAATTCTCATTTGATGTTTTGCAGCTTGACGATGCAACCCAGCGGACGGGAGACAAGTCCAATATGGGTGGCTTTGTCTGGGCCCTCTCCATTTGGATGTGGGAGCGGCTGCCGGTGGGGCGTCCTGAAGATGCCAAGACGCCCATGGGGTGCCTATAGCGAAGACGACAACAAGACTCGGCACCCCATCGTAGCTTACGAGTGGGACGTTGCCAAACTCTACACAGGCCTAAACAAGACTTCGTACAAGACCTACACCAACGAGTTGGACGCTTTGACGCATATGCAGGTATATGAACTCGCTCACCACCTTTCTCTTTGATTCCACTTTTGACCGAGAGTGGGAACTTACCAATGTATATGTAATAGGTAAACTGGTGGCCGTATCAGGACCGAGAGTGGGACTTCGATCTGAACGTGATGTGCAATGCGGACAATGGTCTTTGGCGGTGCATCGTGCCTATGATCTGTGTGTATGCCGTCGAGTGGCACTTGCCACATCGCGTGGCCATGCAGTTTGGGATGTATCAGCATACCCCATCAGGCCCGTTTGACTTTATTATGATGTTTCTTGTTTCTTATGCCCTGCAGGATGAGCCAACAGAAGAATCAGTCGATAACAGACTAGGGAGAGGAGCATAAAACTCATGTGATGGAGTGGAACCGACAGAAGTTCCGTAAAGATGGGGAGAGGAAAGTGATTGACTGGGATGCTTACGAGGTCCAACACATGAGGTGGTATGATGATGGCCAGAAGCACTATCTTCATCTCAGGCCTCGGTGGACGACACAAGACATCGCGGAGTTGGAGAGGGATGACCCCGAGGAAGAGGCTTTCCAGACCGGCATCAGAGACATGCATAGTGGATTTAGGGAGTTTGCACCCCTCATCAATAGAGTGGTAAGTTTGAATCGACGGTTGTATTAAATTATTTTATTCATCATCGTGACTGACTTATGCCATTACACTCCGATGAGCTGAACAGATGCATCTTTGAAGCTTCAAATGCACTGGGTGATGCCCCCAGGAGCGTACAATCTGAGAACAAAGTGAGGGGGGTGACGAAGGTACAATTTCAGCCTCCTCGGAACAAATGCATCTTGTTCACTTGCAATCATAAATCTGATACTTATTATGCCCTTGTTTCATTGTGAGTGCAGAAGTTCGTGAAGCGTTGTTGCAAGCTGGTAGGCCTGCTTGGGTGTGCTGGAGCTGGGTCGGTTGAAGCTTATCATCCTACAGCCACACAGGGTCACATCGGCTCGTCGAGCCATGTTCCCTTGTCGTCTAGGTTGGTTGAGGAGGAGGAGGAGGAGGAGGAGGAGGTGGCCACACATGAAGAAGAGGAGGAGGAGGCCTATCATGAGGAAGAGGAGGATGAGAGCAATGGGTAGGAGGAGTACGATGTAGATTACAGACCTCCACCAACTCAATCATCTCAACCATCTCAGCTGCCGAAGAGGAATCCGAAGAAGAAGGATTTGCTGAGTTCGGACCCTTTCCAGAGACCGATTACTCGACAGCCCAAGAAGAAGACTGAAGAGACTCGTTCAAAGAGGAACGAGGATCGTACCTCCAAGAGGAGCATGAGCAAGTAATTCTGCTATTGGATACTTGGCTCTTGTAGTTGTCTAGTGGTTGATGAGGGATGCTATGCGGAACTATGTGTTTGCTATTTGTGAAACTACGTGGAACTATGTGTTTGCTATTTGTGAAACTATGTGGAACTCCATTTGCTAATTAGTTGAACTTCGTTTGACATGTCTATTTAGTTCAACTTTTATTAATGTGTATGTGATCCGCAAGTTTAATTGTTTGAGATCTATTTTTAGACACTATATCATTGCTGTGATATTGTCTTTGAAAAGAAGCAAGCAATTAAACTTGCAAATAGGCAAACACAGGACCCTACCGCCAAGGACCCTGGCGGTAGGGTCAGATAGCCTACCGCCAACCCCCCTGGCGGTAGGTTCAATCTATTGCGAGGCCGTTGCGATTTTTTGTTACAGAAGCTTTCTGAGGTAAAACCCCAAGCCACCCCCTACCGCCATGGGTGCTAGCGGTAGGGTCAGACATCCTACCGCCATAGTCCTTGGTGGTACGGTACTAATACACGTCAGCATGTGGAGACGGCCGATGTCCCCCTCCGTCGCATCCTACCACCAGGGACCCTGGTGGTAGGCTGTCTAACCCTACCGCTAGAACCCCTGGCGGTAGCAAAAGGGCCAAATCCCGAAATTGTTTCCAACCGGGGTCACATCCTGAATTGGTATGCAAAAAGGATCAAAACACGAAATCCTCTGATCATGAGCATGATTATTATTTGTCAGTAGTTACTTTTGCTCTTGAGGTCACGGGAGAAATCATGTTGCAAGTAATCATGTGAATTTGATATGTGTTTGATAATTTGATAGTTTGTATGTTGTTATTCCCTTAGTGGTGTCATGTGAACGTAGACTTCATGACACTTCACCATATTTGGGCCTAAAGGAATGCATTGTGGAGTAGCAATTAGATGATGGGTTGTGAGAGTACCAGAAGCTTAAACCCCAGTTTATGCGCTATTCCGTAAGGGGCCGATTGGATCCAAAGGTTTAATGTTATGGTTAGAATTTATTCTTAATACTTTTCTCGTAGTTGTGTATGCTTGTGGGAGGGTTAATCATAAGTAGGAGGTTTTTTCAAGTAAGAACATCACCTAAGCACCGGTCCACCCACATATCAAATTATCAAAGTAGCGAACACGAATTAAACCAACATGATGAAAGTGACTAGATGAAATTCCGTGTACCCTCAAGAACACTTTGCTTATCATAAGAGACCATTTTGGCCTGTCCTTTGTCTCAAAAGGATTGGGCTACCTTGCTGCACTTTTGTTACTACTATTGTTACTTGCTCGTTACAAATTATCTTGCTATCAAACTACTCTGCTACTTACAATTTCAGCACTTACAGACATTACCTTGCTGAAAACCACTTGTCATTTCCGTCTGCTCCTCGTTGGGTTCGACACTCTTACTTATAGAAAAGAGCTACCATTGATCCCCTATACTTGTCGGTCATCATCGTCTCGCCAACTATTGCTTCTACAACTATCGCTAACGCATAATGATAAAGTAAAGCAATTGCATGGCGTGTGCATGTCATACAATAAAGCGACAACCATAAGGCTCCTGCCAGTTGCCGATAACTTTTACAAAACATGATCATATCTTACAACAACGTATATCATATCATGTATTGACCATATCACATCACAACATGCCCTGCAAAAACAAGTTAGACGTCCCCTACTTTGTTGTTGCAAGTTTTACATGGCTGCTACGGGCTTATAGTAAGAACCGTTCTTACCTACGCATCAAAACCACAATGATGTTTCGTCAAGTTTGCTGTTTTAACCTTCAATAAGGACCGGCCATAGTTAAATTTGATTCAACTAAAGTTGGAGAAACAGACACCCGCCAGCCACCTTTATGCAAAACAAGTTGCATGTCTGTCGGCGGAACCGGTCTCATGAACGCGATCATGTAAGGTTGGTCCGGGCCGCTTCATCCAGCAATACCACCGAATCAAAATAAGATGTTGGTGGTAAGCAGTATGACTATCATCACCCACAACTCTTTGTGTTCTACTCATGCATATCATCTACGCATAGACCTGGCTCGGATGCCACTGTTGGGAACGTAGCATGCAATTTCAAAAAAATTCCTATGCTCACGCAAGATCTATCTAGGAGATGCATAGCAATGAGAGGGGGAGAGTGTGTCCACATACCCTCATATACCGAAAGCGAAAGAGTTATTTTAACATGGTTGATGTAGTCGAATGTCTTCATGATGCAACCGATCAAGTACCGTACGTACGACACCTCCGAGTTCAGCACACGTTCAGCTCGACGACGTCCCTCGAACTCTTGATCCAGCAACGTGTCGAGGGAGAGTTCCGTCAGCACGACGGCGTGGTGACGGTGATGGTGAAGTGATCCGCGCAGGGCTTTGCCTAAGCACTATGTGAATTTGACCGGAGGAGTAAACTGTGGAGGGGGCGCCGCACGCGGCTTGGAAACAATTGATGTACCTAGAGGTGCCCCCCGCCCCTGTATATAAAGGAGGACAGGGGAGGAGACTAGCCTAGGGGGCGCGCCAAGTGGGGGGAAACCCACTTGGACTCCTAGTCCTATTCGCGCCTCCCCCTTCTTCTATCGGAGGGGGAAAGGGGGAAGGAGGGGGAGAAGGAGAAGGAAAGGGGGGCCGCGCCCCTCCCCTTGTCCAATTCGGACTCCCCATGGGGTGGGCGCCACCCCCTTGTGCGCTATCTTGCCTCTCCCCTATGGCCCATGTGGCCCATTACTTCCCCCGGGGGGTTCCGGCAACCTCCCGGTACTCCGATAAATACCCGAAACACTCCGGAACCATTCCGGTGTCTGAATACTATCGTGCAATGTATCAATCTTTACCTCTCGACCATTTCGAGACTCCTCCTCATGTCCGTGATCTCATCTGGGACACCGAACAATCTTCGGTAACCAAAACACATAACTCATAATACAAATCGTCATCGAACGTTAAGCGTGCGGACCCTACGAGTTCGAGAACTATGTAGACATGACCGAGACACCTCTCCGGTCAATAACCAACAGCTGAACATGGATGCTCATATTGCTTCCCACATATTCTATGAAGATCTTTATCGGTCGTACCGTAATGATAACATACATTATTCCCTTTGTCATCGGTATGTTACTTGCCCGAGATTCGATCGTCGGTATCCTCATACCTAGTTCAATCTCGTTACCAGCAAGTCTATTTACCCGTTCTGTAATGCATCATCCCGCAACTAACTCATTAGTCACAATGCTTGCAAGGCTTATCATGATGTGCATTACCAAGAGGGCCCAGAGATACCTCTCTAATACTCGAAATAACAAATCCTAATCTCGATCTATGCCAACCCAACAAAACACCTTCGGAGATACCTGCAGAGCATATTTATAATCACCCATTTACGTTGTGACGTTTCATAGCACACAAGGTATTCCTCCGGTATTTGGGAGTTGCATAATCTCATAGTCAAAGGAATATGTATAAGTCATGAAGAAAGCAATAGCAGTAAAACTTAACGATCATTATGCTAAGTTAACGGATGGGACTTGTCCATCACATCATTCCCCTAATGATGTGGTCCCGTTCATCAAATGACAACACATGTCTATGGTTAGGAAACTTAACCATCTTTGATTAACGAGCTAGTCAAGTAGAGGCTTACTAGGGACACTGTGTTTTGTCTATGTATCCACACATGTATCAAGTTTCCAGTTAATACAATTCTAGCATGAATAATAAACATTTATCATGATATAACGAAATATAAAATAACAACTTTATTATTGCCTCTAGGGCATATTTCCTTCAAAAACACCATATGATCAGACCATATTAACAAATCCCGCGATACATCAAGATCGGGACATCTCAAGAACACGAGAGAGAGAGAGAGAGAGAGAGAGAGAGAGAGATTAAACACATAGCTACTGGTACAAACCCTCAGCCCCGAGGGTGGACTACTCCCTCCTCATCATGGTGGCTGCCGGGATGATGAAGATGACCACCGATGATGATTCCCCCCTCCGGCAGTGTGCCGGAACGGGGTCTAGATTGGTTTCTCGTGGCTACAGAGGCTTGCGGCGGCGGAACTTCTGATCTAGGGTCTCCGCGAGGGTTTTTGGAATATTTGGAAACTTATAGGGCGAAGAGGGGGTGCGGGAGGCCACCGAGGTGAGCACAACCCACCTAGGCGTGCCCTGGTGGGTTGTGCCCCCCTCGGGGCACCCCCAGGTGCTTCTCTGGCCCACTGGATGTCTTATGGTCCAAAAAAATCTCCAAAAAGTTTCCCTGCATTTGGACTCTATTTGATATTGATTTTCTGCGATGTAAAAAACAAGCAAAAAACAGCAACTGGCGCTGGGCACTATTTCAATAGGTTAGTCCCAAAAAATGATATAAAGTTGTTATAAAATAATTGTAAAACATCCAAGAATGATAATATAACAGCATGAATACTTCATAAATTATAGATATGTTGGAGACGTATCAAGGTGGCGCCCCCTTTCCTAAGTGGGAGGACAAATTGGACTGGGGGAGGAGTCTGGACTCCTCCCTCCTTGGCCGACGCCCCAAGGAGGGTATTTCCCTCCTTGGTGGCTGCCCATCCCCCTCTAACCTATATATACATGAAGTATTGGCCCTTTTGTAAACACAAGTTTTTGAGCCTCCTCTAGTTCATCTAATTCTAGTTCTACTTGGTCCTAGTTGACTAATTACAGCTAGACCTAGTTCCTCTAATCCTCATAATTAGAAGCCCAGTGTGTATCTAATCTCCTCCTTCTAATCTCCGGTGACTATTAGCTCTGGATGGCGAAGCGTTGCCGTATCGTGAAGATCGTACACTTGCAACCAAGTAGAGAGGCCGTGCATTCGGTCTTCTGTTTGAGGGATCGTTCGAGGGCAGTTTGCGGGGTCGTCATCAATGACTCGAGGGACTCCAAGTACGATCTACACTGACTCGTCTACTTACGCTGCACTCTAGAGTCGATAACAATCGTTGATCCAAACCCTATATGCATCTTCATATTGTTCCTGGTTGATCATAGGGCATTTTTTTGTTTTGTAGTATGTTTCCTGATACTGCTTGTTTTGGTTTCCTAGAAAATCCATACAACACGAAGTTGAAACACGATGAAACTTTTTGATGTTTTTTTTGGAACAAAAGAGACCCCTGAAGTTTCGTGAGAGGACCAGAAGACCCAGGAGGTGGCCACAAAGGCACCCAGCACCCCCTGGGGGTAGGAAGAGTGCTCGTGCCTTATGGGCTCCTGGTAACTCATTTTGGCGTGATTCCAACGCTAAAAATTCCCACAAACTGAGAAATCCCTAGAAATAAAGCTAGATGAGTACCTCCGCTGCCCAAAGCCTCTGTTCCGAAGGGATATCATCTGGAGCCTTTTCCGGCACCATGTAGGTGCGGGAAGCCATCACCGAAGGCCATCTTCATCACCCACGCTACCTCCATGACTAAGAACAAGTAGTTCACCCTTGGGGCTGAGGGTATGTACTAGTAGAGATGTGTTTGATCTCTCTCCCTCATGGCCGATGATATGTCTCCAACGTATCTACTTTTCCAAACACTTTTTCCCTTGTTTTGGACTCTAACTTGCATGATTTGAATGAAACTAACGCGGACTGACGTTGTTTTCAGCAGAACTGCCATGATGTTGTTTTATGTGTAGAAAACAAAAGTTCTCGGAATGACCTGAAAATCCACGGAGACAAGTTTTGGAAAATATAAAAAATACTAGCAAAAGAGTCAAGACCAGGGGGCCCACACCCTGTCCATGAGGGTGGGGGCGCGCCCACGCCCCCTGGGCGCGCCACCCTGTCTCGTGGGCCCCCGGAGGCTCCACCGACCTCAACTCCTCCATATATTCCGTTTCGCGGAGAAAAAAATCAGAGAGAAAGTTTCATCGCGTTTTACGATATAGAGCCGCCGCCAAGCCCTAATCTCTCTCGGGAGGGCTGATCTGGAGTCTGTTCGGGGCTCCGGAGAGGGGGATTCATCGCCGTCCTCATCACCAACCATCCTCCATCACCAATTTCATGATGCTCACCGCCGTGCGTGAGTAATTCCATCTTGCTGGACGGTGATGGGTTGGATGAGATTTACCATGTAATCAAGTTAGTTTTGTTAGGGTTTGATCCCTAGTATCCACTATGTCTGAGATTGATGTTGCTATGACTTTGCTATGCTTAATGCTTGTCACTAGGGCCCGAGTGCCATGATTTCAGATCTGAACCTATTATGTTTTCATGAATATATGTGTGTTCTTGATCCTATCTTGCAAGTCTATAGTCACCTATTATGTGTTATGATCCGACAACCCCGAAGTGACAATAATCGGGATACTTCTCGGTGATGACCATAGTTTGAGGAGTTCATGTATTCACTATGTGCTAATGCTTTGTTCCGGTTCTCTATTAAAACGAGGCCTTAATATCCCTTAGTTTCCACTAGGACCCCGCTGCCACTGGAGGGTAGGACAAAAGATGTCATGCAAGTTCTTTTCCATAAGCATGTATGACTATATTCGGAATACATGCCTACATTACATTGATGAATTGGAGCTAGTTCTGTGTCACCCTATGTTATAGCTATTACATGAGGAATCGCATCCGACATAATTATCCATCACTGATCCAATGCCTACGATCTTTTCACATCTTGTGTTTCGCTTATTTACTTTTCCGTCTCTATTGTTACAACTACTATAAAACTATTATCTTTACTTTTTCCACTGCTACCTTTATTATCATACTACTTTGCTACTAAATACTTTGCTGCAGATACTAAGTTATCCAGGTGTGGTTGAAAGTACAACTCAACTGCTAATACTTAAGAATATTCTTTGGCTCCCCTTGTGTCGAATCAATAAATTTGGGTTGAATACTTTACCCTCGAAAGCTGTTGTGATCCCCTACACTTGTGGGTTATCAAGACTAATTTCTAGCGCTGTTGCCGGGGAGCATAGCTCTATTCTTTGAGTCACTTGGGATGTATATATGTTGATCACTATGAGGAACTTGAAAGACGAAAGAACTAAGATTTTTCCCTCAACTGCGAGGGGAGGTAAGGAACTACCATCTAGCTCTGCACTAGATTCTCCTTCTGTTTTGAGTAAGCTTGCGACACCTAAACCTACTACTGCTATGAGTTATGATATGTCGCATGTTATTGATGATGCCACTTCTGCTATGCATGATACTTATGATGAAACTACTTCTGTGCGTGATACTACTTTGCCATTAGGTAAATTTCTTGATGAACAGCTTGCTAGGGTTAGAGAGAATGAAATTATTGAAGATGCTATTATTGATGATAGTGATGATGAAAGTTCTCCCCCTGATTATGAATTACCTGTTGTTCCTGAGGGTTATGTTATGGATGAGGAAGCTGCTAGAGCTATTTTTGCTTGCAAAGATAGATATGATCTTAAAAAATTATTAGCTAAATGGAAGCAACAATCTCTTATTGCTAGAATGAAACCTGACCCTACTTTTGCTACTTCACCTATCTGTCTTACTGATAAGGATTATGAATTCTCTCTTGATCCTGAAATAATTACTTTGGTTGAATCTGATCCTTTTTATGGCCTTGAATCTGAAACTGTTGTGGCTCATCTTACCAAGTTAAATGATATAGCCACCCTGTTTACTAATGATGAGAAGTCTCGCTATTATTATATCCTTAAGATATTTCCGTTGTGATGCTAAGACTTGGTTTAATTCTCTTGATCCCGGTTGTGTGCGTAGTCCCCAAGATATGATTTATTACTTCTCTGCTAAATATTTCCCTGCTCATAAGAAACAAGCTGCCTTGCGGGAAATATATAATTTTGTGCAAATCAAAGAAGAGAGTCTCCCACAAGCTTGGGGGAGGCTTCTCCGATTACTTAATGCTTTGCCTGGTCATCCTCTCAAGAAAAATGAAATACTTGATATCTTTTATAATGGACTAACCGATGCTTCCAAGGACTACTTGGATAGTTGTGTTGGTTGTGTTTTCAGAGAAAGAACGGTCGACGAAGCTGAATTACTATTGAATAATATGTTGACTAATGAAAATAATTGGACTCTTCCTGAGCCAAATCCTGAGGCAATTCCTGAACCAATTGAGCCAATTGATCCTATTCCTAAACCAACTCCGAAGAAGAGAGGTGTTCTATTCCTCAGTCCTGAAGATATGCAAGAGGCAAAGAAATCAATGAAAGAAAAGGGTATTAAAGCTGAAGATGTTAAGAATTTACCACCTATTGAAGAAATACATGGTCTTAATATACCGCCTGTTGAAGAACCACATTGTCTTGATAACCCGACACAGGTAGTAAAGGTAAATTCTCTCTATAGATATGATAAAGTTGAAATTCCCTCTACTAAATTTCATAGCCCATGCTTAGATGAACTTGATGACTTTATGGCTAGACAAGAAAGTTTTAATGCTTATGTTGGTAGAGAATTAAAGAATAATGCTTTCGAGATAGGACGCTTGAGTGATTATATGGCTAGAGTTAAAGGTGAACTTAAACTCGTTAGCAAATATGCTTCTGTGGTTGCCACTCAAGCTAAGCAAGTACTTAAAGCTCAAAATGATTTGCTTGATGAGTTAAATAATAAAAATGACTTTGCTATTAGAGTGGCTACTAGAACTGGTAGAATGACTTAGGAACCTTTGTATCCTGAAGGCCACCCTAAGAGAATCGAGCAAGGTTCTCAGAGAAATAATTTAGAGGCACCTAGTTCTTCCAAAAAGAATAAAAAGAAAAACGATAGGACTTTGCATGCTTCTAGTGAACCTGTTGTAGATACACCTGAGAATCCCAATGATATTTCTATTTCTGATGCTGAAGCACAATCAGTTGATGAACATGAACCTAGTGATAATGTTAATGATAATGTTCATGTTGATGCTCAACCTAGCAATAATAATGATGTAGAGATTGAACCTGCTGTTGATCTTGATAACCCACAATCAAAGAATCTACGTTATGATAAGAGAGATTTTGTTGCTAGAAGGCACGATAGAGAAAGAGAACCGTGGGTTCAGAAACCCATGCCCTTTCTTCCTAAACCATCCAAGACAAAGGATGATGAGGATTTTAGCACTTTGCTGAAATGATTAGACCTATTTTCTTAAGTATGCGCTTAACTGATATGCTCAAAGTAAATCCTTATGCTAAATATATGAAGGATATCATTACAAATAAAAGAAAGATACCGGAAGTTGAAATTTCCACCATGCATGCTAATTATAGTTTTAAGGGTGGAATACCAAAGAAACTTGGAGATCCAGGGGTACCAACTATACCATGCTCCATTAAAAGAAATTATGTTAAAACTACTTTATGTGATCTTGGAGCCGGTGTTAGTGTTATGCCTCTTTCTTTATATCATAGACTTGAATTGAATAAGTTGACACCTACTAAAATATCTTTGCAAATGGCTGATAAATCAACTGCTATACCTGTCGGTATTTGTGAGGATGTGCCTGTTGTGGTTGCAAATGTCACTATCTTAACGGACTTTGTTATTCTTGATATTCCCAAGGACAATAGTATGTCAATTATCCTTGGTAGACCCTTTTTGAATACTGCAGGGGCTGTTATTGATTGCAAAAAAGGCAATGTCACTTTTCATGTTAATGGTAATGAGCATATGCTACACTTTCCGAGGAAACAATCTCAAGTTCATAGCATCAATTCTATTGGAAAAGTTCCAACTATTATTATTGGAGGTTTTGAATTTCATCTTCCTACTGTCAAGAAAAAATATGATAATCTTATTGTTGGGGATGTTCATATCCCCGTTGAGGTAACTTAGTGTTATTCAAAATTTCTCCGGTTCCGTGTTATTCGAAATGAGTTTGTTAACAAGACTTGGTCAACCATGTTAGTGGATTCATTTTGATGATCATGGGATGGATGAAACTAGAAGGCACAACCTTCTGTACCCTCTTTTTACTTTCTGTTATATAGAATAAATAAAGCAAAAATAGTATTATCTGACTGTTTTCTGAATTATCCGTGCAATAAAAAAATATCCCAAAAATAAAAGTGCTCGAAATGCCCTGCAAATTTAGTATGATTTTTATGGAATATTTGAAGATTTTAGGCACGGAAAACACTGCAGGAGGGGCAAGCACCAGGCCACGAGGGTGGAGGGCGCGCCCACACCCCCTGGGCGCGCCCGCCTATCTCGTGGGCCCATGGTGGCCCCCTCCACTTATGCCAGCAGCCACACACTCCATCTTCTTCCCAAAAAAATCCCCATCCAGCTCAAGCACGAGTTCTAGCTCATTTTGCTGCGATTTTCGATCTCCTTGCTCAAAGCTCCATTCACAAAACTACTTTGACAGATTGTTGCTTGGTATGTGACTCCTCCATTGGTCCAATTAGTTTTTGTTCTAGTGCTTTATTCATTGCAAATTTTTGCTGCATAGATGACCATGTTCTTGAGCTTGCATGTCAAGTTTTGGAGGTCCCAAGTAATTCTAATGCATGATATAGGCTCTAGGCACTTGTAGGAGTAGTTGCTATCAATCTTGTTTAGTTTTATTCACTTTTATTTTGAAGTTACTAAAATTTCAGAATTTTTCAAAAAATGTTAAGGAGATTTTTGAGGGGCTCTTCTAGCCAAGCCTCCCAGGAAAAACAAGCTAAAGAGAAGGAAAAGGCCAAGTATAATCTTCCTCGCATAGCGGAAGTACGACCGTGTGAATGGCCATGCGACAATTTTTGAGAGAAGCCAGGATTTATGAAGACTTTTATTCCTTGATTGAAAATGCAGGCCTCACCGACTTCCTCCGCGACCGGATCGATCAGTATCTCTTACTCACCAATACTTTCGTGCAAAACTTTTATTATTATCCTAAGAAGTCACCGCCTTAAGTATCATTTCATTTATATGATGAATTCAGGGAAATTTCTTTACATAATTTTGCGCGGTATGTAAAATACCCTTTGAGGGGAAATTAGATGAACCACATCGTAAAGATGTGGATGGCTTTGTTAACACTATCACTGTAGGGGATCCAAAGAAGGGTTCCAATGCAAGAATCTCTAGCATACACTTTCCTGTTTTACGCTACTTTTCCATATTTGCTAGTAGATGCTTAATTGGTCGTGGAAATAGTGGAAACTTCAATGTTCCTAATATTATTATTCTTCACCATGCCTTGTTTGGTGATAATAATTTTAGTATGGGTGTCATCATTGCTAAACAATTAAGCCTGAATCGTACAAAAGGCCCCATCTTTGGAGGTATCTATGCTGCACGTCTTGCTAAATATTTTGAGATACCTATTAGGCACCATGAGAAAGAGGAGACAATATTGTCTCCTTACATTTTAGATTACAAGAGCATGGTAGCGCATGATTTTATTGTTTATAACGAAGATAAGATGCTTCTGTATAACCTGAGATTTAACAAGAAACACAATGAAACTATTATTCTGCCTGCGCCTCTGTTGTTTGATTTGACTGCAGATAATTTTCTTGTCACGCCGGAAGCGGCGTACAATCATCGAGGCCAAGCCTTTACTCCAGAACCTGATCCTGAACCGGAACCTGCACTGGACCCTGATTACACCTCTCAGTACACTGGGGAGAGTAGTCGCGGTCCTTGGCATTAGACCAACTTAGGCCAAAAGCCTAAGCTTGGGGGAGTACGTATTTCTCACCGACTTTACATTCATGTTCAGACACTATTCTAGTTGTCGGTGCTCATACTATTTCATTGTATTATCCATGCTAGTCTAAATTTTCTTTTTCTCACTTTCTTCTTGTGTGTTTGATAAACCTTAAGAAAAACCAAAAAAATTAGTTATTTTAATTTCCATGCTTGTAGTAGAATTAAAATGAAAACCCAAAAAGATTTCTCGTTCTTCTTCTTACTTGTTGGGAGCTTTCCCGTGTAAATAGTTTTCTTTTCTTTTCTTTCCTTTGGGGGTCTAGAAGACCATATTGAAAATATTTAGTGGCTCTCATATGCATGATTCTTTATTTAACTTAGAGCCCATATTACTTTGCCTTCTCTCTTGAGTTGAATGCTTGCAGATTCCAGCTTAGTCCAATGCACGTGCACAATTATTATTATACACACCGTTCGGTCGTGGAAGTGAAAGGCAATAATGATGATATATGATGCACTGATTGAGATGAGAGAAGATGGTATGAACTCGACCTCTTTTGTTTTTGTAAATATGATGAGTTCATTGTTCCTGAATCAGCTTATTATGAAGTAAACATATTTGCAATGACATTTAGAGATTATAGTTGCTTGTGCCATGCTTGATTATCTATGAGTTATATTGGTTTACCTTGCGAGCCAACGTGCTATTAAAATGATTGTGATGTGGTATGATGGGATGGTATCCTCCTTTGAATGAATTGAATGACTCGAGTTGGCACATATTCACGCATGTAGTTGAAACAAATCAACATAGCCTTCATGATATTTATGTTCATGGTGGATTATATCCTACTCATGCTTGTACTCGGTGTGAATTAATTTTAATGCATGTTCATGACTGTTGTCGCTCTCTCAGTTGGTCGCTTCCCAGTCTTTTGCTAGCCTTCACCTGTACTAAGTGGGAATACTGCTTGTGCATCCAAACTTCATAAACCCAAAGTTGTTCCATATGAGTCCACCATACCTTCCTATATGCGGTATCTACCTGCCATTCCAAGTAAATTTGTATGTGCCAAACTCCAAACCTTCAAATGAAATTCTGTTTTCTATGCTCGAGCAGCTCATGTTTTAACTAGGGCTGCCCGTATCTTCCATGCTAAGTGGGTTATTCTCAAGAGGAGTGGACTCCTGTCAGGACCCTGACTCAAAGCTACACCGATCTAGCATGTAACACCTCATATCACTTTGCGGCCTCACGCACGGTATTCCCACGGGTGTCGCCTTACCTTGCCCGGGACCATTTGCGCCTTTTGGCACACATATATGATAGTGTCGTTGGCATCGATATGACAAGGAGCCCGGGCTGACATGGCTAGTCGTGAACCCAAAGTGGCACTAACTTATAGGGACAGGCATACATGACCCAACAACGAACGTGTTAGTCATCAGCGAGCGAATTCGGGCTGTAGCAGCTGGGCTAGCAGGACTCCGGTAAACCGGGCTGTAGCAGGCTAATAGGACTCCGATAGACACCACATGATATTTCCCCGAAGGGACAGACACAGGAACGAAGGACACATGCTGACCAGCCTAAGTGTTCCGGAGCAGTAGCAAGCTACCAAGGCTCAGTGGAAGCACTAGGAGACATTTCCCGGTAAGAGAGGCTACCAAGGATAAAAAACTAGATAGTCAGATCCCACACATACCAAGCATTTCAATAACATACACACAATATGCTCGATATGTGCAAATAAAACATGGCATCACAACATGACTCTACAACTCAAGTATTTATTCATTAGGCTCCGAAGAGCCAGATATTGCAAACATAGGTCTGATGACCCACATTCAGAGCATACAAGTCAAAGCACATGCGGAAGCTTAACATGTCTGAGTACAGACATCTATAAATGAAAAAGTCTGAGAAGCCTGACTATCTACCAGATCCTGTCGAGGGCACAAGATCGTAGCTGAGGTAACAAGCTAAACGTCGAAGTCCACGCGGAACTACTAGCAAGACTGACGTCTCTCTGCAAAAACATAAAATTGGTAAACGTGAGTACAAATGTACCCAGCAAGACTTACATCAGAACTAACTACATATGCATCATTATCAACAAAGGGGGTGGTGGAGTTTAACTGCAGCAAGCCAGCTTTGACTCGGTGACTATCTTGAACTACGACTGCAAGTAACTCTTTTGAGGTGGCGCACACGAGTCCACATATTCACCATATCAATACACCACTATGGATCCGCTCCCGTCTCCCTACGAGAACGCCATCCATAGCACTCACGCTTATCTTGCATATTTTAGAGTATCCATTTTCACTTGTCTATGAACTGTACAGACAACCCAGAAGTCCTTTACCACGGACGCGGCTATTCGAATAGATGATGTTAACCCTGCAGGGGTGTACTTCTTCACACACGCTCTCACCACTTACCGCCGTTTACACGACATGTACTCAGCAACCTTGAAGCGGAAGCCCAACGAGGGTGTTGGCCACGGCCTACCTAAACACTCAAGTCTCTAGTCCAGGTTTATCGCCTATTCAGGTTCCATCCGTAGGGAGTGCGGCTGAGGTTTCCACATACGGCCCCGAACGATGTGTGCAGGGTTCCCGAGACACCAAACGGGCGCCCAGTACACCGTGCCACGTGCCTACCGCATCACAGCCCACCCCTCGGGTCAGCGCTGCACACGGCCTCCAGCATACTACAAACACCAGAAACTACTTGCAACTCCTAGACAGAGGACAAGGATGATTAAGAAGCCGAGAAGGTCCATTGGTTATGGGCCCAATGCGTGGTAGTAACTGTTTCATGGATCACAAACACAGAACTCAGTTCCTAAGGACGGCTTCAATGAGACAACCCACCATGTACTCCTACATGGCCTCTCACCGCTACCTTTACCAAATCGTGTTCACACACTTAGCTCACACACAGTAGGACATGTTCACACACCTCCGATTCATCCCTGATGAATCAGACCTGACTCAACTCTAAGCAGTAGCAGGCATGACAAACAAGCATGAATGAGTAGGCACAATAGGGCTCAAACAACTCTTACTCATGCTAGTGGGTTTCATCTATTTACTGTGGCAATGACAAGTCATGCAGAGGTTTAAGGGGTTCAGCTACCGCAGCAAGTAACAGAAGAATCGTTGTTGTCCTAATGCAGTAAAAGAGAGCAGGAGCGAGAGAGTAGAATTGTATCGGAATGAACAAGGGGGTTTTGCTTGCCTGGCACTTCTGAAGAGAGTATAGTTCTTCATCGATGTCATCGAACTCATCGTTGGAACCACGTCTATCGAGAGGGAACAAACACCGGCAACACGGAAGGAAACACAATCAATGTGATGCACAATATGATGCATGATCATGACATGGCAATATGAGTGTGTTGGCCTAATGCAACTACAACCATATGGGTTTGGGTCATTTTGAACCAAAGGTTCAATCCCAAACTCAATTTATGAATTTAATAAGTGCCTTATCATGTTTTGCACAAAACAGCAAGGTTAAGTTGCTTTATCATGCATGAAACTAGTACAGATGTATAGATTGGATTTTTTGATCATTTTTCATATATAAATTATTTAATTTGGAGTTATGGTTGAATTTCTATGAATTTTAGAAGTTTAGATCATTTTCTGAAATTTATAAATCCTTTCTGGGTGCATCGGGTGGTGGCCGCGGGCGATGCCGGGGTGGACTACAGCAGCGACGGCAAGGGCTACAGCGGCGGCCGGAGCTCGGCGAACTTAGGCTCAGCGTTGTGGTGCACGGGAGCAAGAACAGCTGGGTGCTATGGGCTACTGCAGATGCTCTGGTTGCGGTGACACGCTCATACGCGGTGCGGGTGGGCTCTAGCCACGGCGGCGTCATGGCAGGCGGCGAGGAACTCTCGGGCTCGACAGAGCCCGCGGTTAGAGGAAGAAATCGGCATCGGCGAGACAGAGAGATTCGGTGCGGAGGCTCACAGTGAGGCCAACGAGCGTGATGGCGAGGTCGGGGACGCTCTGTAGCTTCCAAATCAACGGCGGGGATCCACGGCGACCGACGAGGGGAACGACAGTGCTGGCGGCGTCCAGGAGCTTCAAGCACCATGTGGCTCGGTGAGGAGGAAGAAGAGGACGAGGCGGAGCTTCTTGGCGCGTCGGCGAGGCGTGGGGTGGCTGGTGGCCGCGGTGGTGGTCGTCGGCGCGTTGCGAGGCACTCGGCAACAGCGGGAGAAGGAGAGCAGAGGCAAAGAGAGGCACGGGAGAGGACGAGGTGGTCCAGGGGGAAAACGTGGCGTTGTCCAGGGCGTCAAGGCAGCGGCGGGAAGCAGGAGGTGGCTCGGCGCGTCCGGCGGCGACGCGATGACAGCGGCGCCCCATTGGCCGCTGGAAGGAAGACGCCCCTGCCCCTGGTGGGCTGGGCTGTCTTACCGGGCCGCCAGCTGGCCAGGTAAGTGGGCTGCCAGGTAAGCCAGGTTAGTTCTCCTCTCTCTGCTTTCTATTTTTTCTTTTCTAATTTGTTTTTTTCTGTTTTGATTTAGTAATAATACTAAACCATTTTTCCAACTCCTGGAATATTTGTGGGCACCTTTCGAAATACTTACAACAGCCCTCAACTGTTTCCAGAATTATTTGAGCATTTAAAATAATTATAGCATTTAAATGCCGAATTTCAAATACTTTATGATTTAATCCAAAAATCCATAAGTGGCCTAGAGAAGTGTTCATCATTTTTTGCAAAGGTTCTGGACCAATTCAAAAATCATGAACTTTTCTGAAGAGCATTTTGGGTTAATTGAAATTATTTTTATATTGACCCTAGTTGCATTTCATTTGGTGCTAGGGTTTAAACAATCCCCATTTCAAGTTCATTTGAGTCTTAAACATGATGACACTCATGAGGCTAGCCTAATGCATTGCCAGAAGCTAGGGATGTGACAACTCACCCCCACTTAAACAACAATCTCATCCTGAGATTCAAGACATGAGGTAAGAAGACAAAGGGGACACTAAGTAACACAAACTTCATGATCCAACTATCTTCTCGAGGTTGTTGATTTGTCGACTCAAAGTGATCTTGGCGTCTTTGCTTTCGAGATCTTCATCCAGCACGAGGAAAAAAGAGCGAAACATGTCCATATGGATGGATCATCTTAATGATCTCAAGATCAATCACGGAATGAGACGTAGAAACATCTCTCGAGCTGGGATACGAAGCATTCATCCAAAGGGATGGAGTGGAACAGATGTCGAAGGTTCACTAGGTAGACAACAATTCCACACTAAAGAAGGTGGTGATCGGTTGTCAACGTAGCGAGGAGTTGAGTTGCCATGATACCACAACGAGACACCTTAGGGATGGTGACTCGTAGATATATCCCCTTAAGTGGCAAAAAGAATTACCTTTGATTCAGAGATCATTGAAACTCTTTATACCAGCCTAAGGCAAATCACAATCGATCATTTAAAGGAGTTGGGAAGAATGACATTCTCGGGCCAGAATGGATGATGTGGACTACCTTGTTGAAGACAATGCAATAGATGATTTTTTGATTATCATCAGAAATGGATGGAGCCCATGGTAGAACCACTTGGAAATGATCCTGATCAGTAATTACTGAGAAGGGTAGTCCAGGGTAGGGTGGCACAATGGCGGTGCCAGCCGGGAACAGAATACAAATGCTAGGAATGATTCTAGTAACTGGGGAGAGGCTCAACAGTAGAGAGTGAATCCACTGTTGAAAATTTACAGCATAACCGAGGAAGCTAGGAGCAATCCCAATTAGTGCCGATGATAACACCTAGTGCTTGTGCATGCTCTCAAGAACTTGAGCATCTCCATATTCATCAAGGTTTTACCAATATCTGTGTCAAGGATCCTGGCAACACAACGTGCTACCATGACGAATACCGGTGGGAGATGCAGATGCAAAGGAAGATAACACCTTCTCAGATTTCACCTTGGCGGGGCCAAGGGGACAAAATCTGGATGATTGACCGAGAGACATTTAGCACTCCTCTTCTAATGCTCTCCTTGATGTGCTAGCGTAACCCATTCATTGAAATGGTTTGGTATCTAGAACATCAAGTAACAGGTCGGACTTCGGGAGCTCAAGAATCCATAAGGAATAACCAAGGTTGGAAAAAGCGGTACGTGTAAGCGAGGCGATTGGCCTTCGCCTAGTGCCTAGGCGGTGCCTAAGCACTCTAGGCGTGGCCTAGGCGGTAATATAATTTTTACTTGTAGTGTATTTGTGATTATTATATGGGTGTTGATATTAGTTTAGGGCATATAAATAAGTTTATTACCGTCTACTGCCATTGGAAAATAACCCGTTTGGCATATCAGTGCAGTATGTGGCATGATTTCATGCTTGGGTAGGCAATTCGTTGCTGGCCCTGCCTAGACCTCCATTTATGCCCTAGGCGAGGCGTTTGGCCATTGTCTAGCTCCTAGGCGTGCCTAAGCACCTCCTAGGCACTGCCTTTTGCAACAGAGGGAATAACTATGGAGGTAAATCCCGTGAAATCCTCATGGGGAGGTGGCCAACTTTCTTCAATCGAGATACTACAATAATAGATCTTCCGGCTGGGTGTGTTCGCCATGACATCCACTTTACCGGTTATCGAGAGACCAATATTATAGTTCTTGGGCAATGTTCCAACCATCATATCTGCCTGAGATTCAGATATGGTTGGTGTCAGAATAATCCAGACTCATCGAGCCTAGAAAGAAAAATGAAAGTTTGCAACACAAATTGACGAGATGACGTTGCGAGATTCTCGGGGAATGAAACACGATAGCAAGCTCCAAAACATGAGCTAGTTCTGCTACACACATGTGGACACACTATCGCAGACAAGCATGACCACGTAGTAGTCTTATGATGAAACACTACCGAGTTCAGGTGGGAAGCCATCATTTAAGATATCAAAGTCTACTGCATGTCCGTCCGGGCCCTTCAGGATTAGCACTTGAACTTCTTATTCTATAACAAGTCAATCAGTGGCTTAATGTGCTACGGAGTTCATACGGAACAAAGATGATCAGTCTAACAGACCACAGAATACCTTGCACGTGCATGACTGGCTTGGGATGACTCCAGAGGAGGTAAAACAAGCCTTGTCAAATTCATGGCGGCAACTTGCATCAGGTGCACATGAATTAGAGGGACTCACTTCTTTCGTTCAAACATATGCTTCACGAATGGGTCATGAAGATAATGCTTATGAAAGTTTCCAATACTAGCTGAATGTTCAACACGGATCATGGAGAAGATAACAATGTTGCTGATGGGCTCAACAACAATTCATCCAGGCTTCCATATAATTGGAGTTCCACAATTATGTGAACAAGTGATAGCATTGGTCAGACCAAAGGACACAATGATGCATTCTTGAGGGATCAACCACAAGTAAGACAACATTACGAACATCGTTGGTTCTGATTCGATTTGACGATAGCCCATACTCAAATCAAGAACTGGATAAGATGATAGGTCCAACAACTAATCATGATGATCAATCGATGAAGATATCATCTTTCTTCAACACACACACAACGCAAGATATCCCTTGAAAGTGCTATTATCGACTAGAGGGGGGGTGAATAGGTGATTTTTATGAAAGTCTTCAAAACTTGGAAGTTTCAAAGACAAACAACAGAAATGACCTAATTGATATGCAGCAGAAGATAAAGTATCCTAAGCAAGCCATAGTCAGGTATGCAATGATGTAAAAGTACAGGACTAATAGCAGCTATGTAGTAGGATCAGGATGGAAGATAGTATGAAGCCAATCAGCAGTAGTAGTAAAGCAATGAAGTCAAACAGATACACAGATAGGCAATGACTTCACGAAGACAAAATTAAGTATGGTTGGGAAGGGATAGAACCAGTCACTTGTTGAAGACACAGGATTTGTTGGACCAGTTCCAGTTGCTTTGACAACTGTACGTCTGGTTAGGGAGGCTGAGATTTAACTCAGAAGACCATGTCTTCACCTTATTCCCCTTGAGCTAAGGACACCGGTCCTCGCCCAATCACTCTGGTAAGTCTTCAAGGAGACTTCAAAACCTTCTGACTTCGCTCACGGTAATCCACAATGACTCTTGGATGCTCGAACGCGACGCCTAACCGGTGGAGGATTCACAGTCCTCAAGTGTAATAAGTCTTGAGTCACACATGTAAAGACTTGATGATGCCTAACACTCTTTGGCTCTAGGTGTTTGGGCTTTGTCCTCGCAAGGATTTCTCTCTCAAATGCTTCGAGGTGGGTTGCTCTCAAACGACAAAAGCCGTGCACAAACTCTGAGCAGCCACCAATTTATGGTGTAGGGGGTGGGCTATTTATAGCCACTAGGCAACCTGACCTGATTTGTCCAAAATGACCCTGGGTCACTAAGGAACTGACACGTGTTCCAACGGTCAGATTTCAAACACATGCGACAACTTTACTTGGGCTGCAAGCAAAGCTGACTCATCCAGCTCTGGATAAGATTTTCTCTCATTGTCTTCACTCGAAGACATAGGATTTGGATTGAGCATCACTTCAGTCACTCTGACTTAGTTCACTTGGACCCCACTTAACAGTACGGTGGTTCCTATAACTCAACAAAGAAGAAAATGAAACAACGAAACCACACAGTCTTCATGCTCCATAGTCTTCATGCAATGTTTTCTCATGTCATAGTCTTCAATATGAATATCTTCTCATACCACCATTGTCTTCAATGTCTTCACACATTTTTAGGGGTCATCTCCGGTAGGTAAACCGAATCAATGAGGGACACTACCTGCGTTATCCTGCAATTCTCACAAACGCATTAGTCCCTCAACCAACTTTGTCATTAATACTCCAAAACCAACTTGGGGTGGCACTAGATGCACTTACAATCTCCCCCTTTTTGGTGATTGATGACAAACTGGTTGAAGTTTTCAACGGGGATAAATATGTGAAATTGTAAAGGATAGGGTATTGTCTTCATAAGTTGCAAGGGCTCCCCCTGAAGATGTGCATATAAGTAATTTGCTTTTGGAATGCAAATGCACATGGCAGGTTGTACTTGTGGATATCCACTTCAACTTATGAGGATAATTCATCATGCATGAAATGATATAGCAAGTAGAATGACATGCACAATGAAAAATGGACGTCTGCAGAATGATCTAAGTGCGGAAGTTATCATCGCATCACAGTAAAGCAAATAAGTAGCAGACGACCATCAAGTTTAGGTGTTACAACTCAAAGAACCAAATGTTTCAAAAAGCAAGAGTTGTAAGCACGAAGCAAAATATAATGCAACCGCCCATATGAACCCGATTGAAGACTATCAACTCATACGCTTCTCCCCCTTTTGTCAGTAAGGACCAAAAAGGTTTGAAGACATAGAGCATCTACTCGCCATCATGAGTAGGTGAAGCAGCAGGTTGTAAATCGTTGGTTGGCGTGCGATGAACTTAGTGCGATGTCGGCGCGCCGCAGAGTAGGAGGTGGTGAAGTAGCATCATCTTCATCATCGATCACTCTGGCATTTACCGTTGCCATGGAGGAAGAATATTCAGAGTCTTCAAGAGATGGAGTTCGACGCAGGTAGCAATCCGTGGAGGAGTGGAGTCGAATCGAATCTTTCATTGAAGCCATCGTCTTGAAGATCTCGCTTCAAGATCGAGTGGTCAAACTCTTCCATGATCGTCGGCAAGTTTCATGAGCAACAAAGGCATTCTTGGTGGCAAGGTTGCGAATGCGATTGACATCCACAAGGAGGCTTTGCATCTGTCTCTTGAGCCAGAAATGATGCTTATCCTGTTTCTGATGAAGGGCCACAAGAAGTTCCCAGTTGTCGTGGATTTGTCACGGCAGATGTCCTAGTGAAAGGACTTAGTCGTGGAGCCATCGCTACGAGTTTACTTGAAGGGGTTAAAGCGGACACAAAGACACGAGGGTTTTATACTAGTTTGGCCCCTTCGATGAAGGTAAAAGCCTACGTCTAGTTGTGATGGAATTGATGTGGTCTCGATGGCTAGGGAGCAAATAAGCTTCGCCTAGGCTCGAGTTGTGGTTGTCTGTCCTTGAACCGCCGCCGGGTCGACCCTTATATACACGGGTGACGCCTGGTCGGTTCAGAGAGTCCCAACCGTTCATACTCGTATCCCGGTTGGTATCTCTCTATTCTAACTTACAATACAAGTTATACATCGGGCGGTTTACGATTCTGTGCTCTAAACCGACTACATGCCTTGGGCCTTTATCTGCTTATACCACTAATGAAGTTAACCCGGCCCAGGCAGGCCGGTTTACATCTAGTGGTAATATCCCCAACATTAGGCCCCAGATTGATTTGAACTGGTTCATGTCAATCCTTCACAAAATCTTGCATCTTGGACATCTTCTAGAAATTGGTATATCGCCGTGTCGTCATCACTTCTGGTTGCTGTAAACCGGCATGACGTCATCCTGAAATTTTATCATTTATAACGCCCTCTTTTAACAACAGCTCCTGGATCTGCGCGCTTGACCTAACTCTGTTGCTTTATAAATAGGACCGAAGGGTCATTTCTTTCCTTTCCCTTTGCCCCTTCTTCTTCGTCTTCCTCGCGCCGCTGGTCTTGGAGCTCCGCCACCATCGTCGACTTCTGCCTCGTCTTGGGCCGCTGCATCGACGTGAACGTACCAGAGCATTGCGGCATCTTTCCGCGTCTTCTCCATTCCTGGTAAGCTTTCTCCTCTTTTTGACCTAGATCTGTTCTTTAGGGTTCCATGTTCATGCTGTGTTCTTCACGCGTTCATATCTGTTCTCTGACTTTGAATGAATCCATGAACTTGTGTTGTATTTAATAGTGATCCCTACGCATCCGCTATAGTTTCTCATCTAAGCCCATAAATCTTCCGCACATATCCGCTCCATAGTTCATACATTTACGCCTTACTCCTCGAAATATTTTACATTTTTTTTGTGAGCTCGTTTGATCCGCTTGCTGTAATAGGATCTTCTGTAAACTTGTTTCGCATACTTAGTTATCCATAGCTTCAATCGCTTTCAATGCTTAGGTCAGGCGGTTTAACTTACCATAGAAAAATTGCTAAATCGGTATATATCATTAGTCCCCTAGTTGAACCGCCAGAATCCACATGATATCGCATTACGAAAACCGTTTACGAATCGCCTCCGGTTTATCGTAGTTTAGATCAACGCCTTATTTTATCCAGCATGTTCTTGAACCGGATCAACTATTTCTTGTAGATCTCACCATGGCCAAACAAGTGTATGAACGCAATTGGGTTCCTTCTCGCGTCACAGAATCACAGCTGGATGACCTAGTCTCGATTGGCGCTTTAGACGATAAAGATACAATCCACTGGAGGGTTCCTGGAGAGGAATGTCCTCCTACACCCCAGGAAGGAGAGGTTGTGGTCTTCGCAAATCACCTGGCCCGGGGCTTCAAACGCCCGGTTCTAAATTTTACCGGGATGTGTTAGCCAATTTTCAGCTCCGTCCACAGGATATTGGCCCTAACTCTGTCACTTATTTATGCCACTTTCAAGTACTATCTGAAGTATATCTTCAAGAGGAACCTTCTGTTGAATTGTTTAGAGACCTCTTTCATTTAAACCGTCGTACTGAATTCACCGACGGCCCCAATACGGAATTGGGTGGCATGGCTATTCAAAAGAGGAAGGAGATCACTTATCCCCACGTCAAACTCCATACTCACCCCAAAGAGTGGAATGCGACTTGGTTTTATTGCAAAGATACCTCTCACGAGGATGAAAATCCTTGCACGGCTTCCGCCCGAAATTTGAGCAACACTCACCCTTTTCCACAAAGACTGAGTGCCAAGGAAAGAAGCAAATATGCTCCGCAACTGTCCAAGCTTCGATCTTTTATGGCCAACGGTTTAACGGGAATAGACCTTGCACGCTGTTGGATATCATGGAGCATACTGCCTCTAAGCCGGCGCTCCGGTTTAATGTGCAAGTATACTGATAGTGTCGACGACCCACTCCGACACACCAAAATCCAACTCTCTGATGATGAAGTCACAGATTCTGTAAAGAATATGTTAAATGAACCGGAGCACCTCTGTGCTCAGACCGGTCTGCCTCCTTATTGCACCACCAACAAACCACCAGCGGTAAGATTTTAGTTGCTCCATCATTAAACCTGTTACTGCTTTATGTGTCTGACATTTAATTACTTCTGATCCAGGGTGATAATCCGTTTTGGAGCAAGAAACTTTCACAAGATAAAGCGGAGAAAGCAGGGCGGCCAACCCGGCCCAAGACCAAAGTTATGAAGAAACCAGCTCACAAGAGAAAAACCACCGCTTCATTTGACCCAGCCATTGATGATGATGTGGGTAATCCGGACCTTGAGGTAGAACTTGATTCACTTGGCTTACTTTTTACACGCCTTATTGATGATGATGCTTGTCAGGACGACGCTGAAGCCAGCAATGCGGATTATTGAGGTAACTATTCTTTCTTCCGATTCAGAAAACTTGCCTTTGCCAAAATTTCACCAAGCAAATCGGAAAGTTAAATTTTCTCATCCTCTTGCTTATTTGGATCCCAAATTTCTTATGAAGACGCAGCAACATGAAGCTCGCCGCACAACCCGCACGATGGCGTGTAGTTACCTCTGCCGGTTTGCCAAACAGCCCGGTTCGAAAACGCCGCTCCGAGGTCTCCGACCTTTTTATTGCTTTAAATTCTAAAGAGGGTTTCTTCCGTCAACCTCTTAATCCGTCCGACTCCGATTATCAGGTCACCTCCCATTCATCCTCTGGTGAATCATCAGCCACTCAGCTACCACCATTGAAAATAGTTGCCGGGTAAGAAAAAATCGAACATATGCTTCCAGTATATTATATAATGGATTATGCTTTTCACTGACTCTTTGTTTTTCTTTCAGGGCCAAACCGAAACCAAGCAAGAAGGCCCGTTTGGATAAAGCGGCTGAAGAAGATGTCGCCCCAGATCATGAGAAAGCGCCAGATCTTGAAGAATTTGCCTCTGAAGACATTCCCAATGATCCTCCGTTACAAGACGATGTTATTCCCGAAGAGAGGCCTGTTAACACTTCAATCTCTGCCGATCCGCCTGCCAGCTCCGTCCGGATTGAAAAATCCCACAGTCCTGCTGACAAAATGGCCGCGCCCACACAAACCGTCGAGTCCAATGATGACGTTGTGATTACTGGTGTGGGCCGCTTTGAACCGGGGAATCCTGCCACGTTAACTAGACATACTGTGAAAGAGGATGTTTCCGCTTTGAATAAAGGAAAATGGGATGTTGAACTGGAGACATATGCTGCTCTGAGTGCCCAAGACCTTCATTCCGGTTATTTAAACCGGCTTTATACTAGCCGTGATCGTGAAGCTGGCCTGGTCAAGATGATGAGGATAAATTTGAGGTAACCCACTTCTTTACTTATCGCCATTGTATCAATCCTCCTAGCCCCCAAGGGCGGTTTGTAACCTTGATCAAACGGGACTTTGAATATGTTCCTTAACACTTTTGAAATCCATCCGCATAGCCCCCAAGGGCGGTTTAACTTAGCATAATGAAACCGGGCTTCAATAGAAAACTGTCCTTGGAAACATCGAGATCAAATAGCCATTAGCCCCCAAGTGCCAAGTTGAATACTTGTATTGAGCTTGGGACTTTGCAACCTAGTAACATGTATAAAAATTGAAGGTGCATTAGCCCCCAAGTATCAGGCATATAACTTTGTTATGTGGTTGATACTTCAATTCTTTGAACCGCTTGGTTGAAAATTTATGCTCAGATGCGGCTGAGGTGAGAATCAAGGAGGACCGGATTGCCGATTTACAGGAGGCGCTGAAAACCCAACAGCCGAAACAGACAAGGCCAAGAAAGAATTAAGCAGTGCTTTGAACACCACTGAACAGCTGAAAGAAGGCTTCAAGAAAGAGCGGGCTGATTGGGCCACTGAGAAGGCCACTTTAATCAAACGAGCGGAAAATGCTGAAGCTGCCCTTAAACCGGTGGTAGATGAACTTACATCCGTAAAGCGGCAAGTACACTCCATGACCGCGGCGATCTTTGGTAAGCTCCTTTGAACGTCTGTGATGATTTCAACCTGCTGTAGTATAAATCCGGTTTGAGACTGTCTCTTTGTTGTTGTAGGCACACACATCGGGCACTTAGGAAACGACGTGCGGAAGAAACTGAAGGCTGTCTACACCTTAGTAGAGCAACTATATACCGGAGCCCAGCGGATCATCACCACAGCCTCTCATAACAACCCGGCACCTTCTTTACTCTAGGATACTCTGAACAGGTTGTCCATGCTTCCGGCCCGGATTGAGGAGCTGAAAAAATATGCTGCTCGAAACGGAGCTATTAACGCTTTGATCCGGGCCAAGGCATGGGTACCAGATTTTGACCCTGTGGAAGCAGCTCAAGGCTATCCCAGTGTGAAGGAAGATGGCTCTGAATTTAACGAAGAAGATTTACGGGCGATAAACCGTGCAGTGCGCCCTCTGGCTTGTCAGCTAGCTGAAGAAGCAGACTTGACGCATTATCAAGCATAGTACAATGACCAGAACAAGCGAGTGCCTGCCCCAACTCTTGAAGCGGAGAATCTGATCCCTCCAATCCGTAAGCACACTTACGCTCCTGATATTGAACCATCTTCCCTGATCCATGAAGAGGCTGTTTTCCAAGCTTTAATGGGAATCGACTGGACCACTGTTGATTTCCAGCCAATGGGTAGAGACGAGGAAGCTGAAGCGGCGGAGGATGAGGAGCAGGCTTGAACCGGAAGCCGGTTTGAATAGCTATCTTTGGCATCTGTCCAAAAGAACAATGATCTTATTTGGGCACCGTGTTGCCTTGTAATAGGATAGTTAATACTTCTATCTTGAGTATGCCTTCGTGCATAAGTACTGAAGCTTTTTGTTCGAAAAACCTTGATTCGTATTTCCTGCAATCAGAAAAATTTGAACTTCGGTGGCGGTTATACCGCCAGCCAGTTTATGATCTTGATATATGTATCAGTAACACAACAAATAGGTGATACAAATACCTGCCATGTCTGGGCATGAAGCTAGCTTAGCCAAGCTTGAAGCGGAGGTTTTATAAACCATTATCGTCAATAAAGCGGGGAGAAAACAGCTCCCATATAAACCGTGCTGAATCAACACAAGCCCCCTTGTTACTTGATGAGGGTATCAGGAAAAGGTAAACCGGGCATACGTCTCCGGATTAAAGAGAAATCAAATCCATTGGCTGAACCGGAAAAAGGTGTTTTGTTGATATAAAAGAAATCCAACAAAGACAAAGATCAAACAAGCCATGAAAACAACATGGAAACTAAGGCAATGATAAAACCGTTTGCAAACATACACTATACTGAGCTGTTCAGATGGTATTACCATGGTCGGACAGGATCAAGCCCCCAACAGGTGTGACAATGATTCAAGTCAGCCAGGTCCCCAAATGACTCGTGGCATATATGCCAGATCAAGAGGCGTGGCAATGGTTCGGGTTTGACCATGCCCCCAAGTTATTTGATGGCCTTAGGCCGACCAAGAGGCGTGACTGGTTTAGACTTGACCATGTCCCCAAGCGATCTGGTGGCTGTCGCCTATCAAAAGGTGTCGCGTTGGTTCGGACTCGACCAAGGCCCCTAGTGATATATAAAAAGCAAATGTCAAGGGGTAAACCGGAGGCCGCTTTAAAAATAGAGGTACTCCATGTAACCACGCATGATAAGGAAGACAGAGACCCCGCTTTAGCCGAGGCTCCGGTTTTATTATATCAAAGATAATATATACACTGTCATGATATGTACATAGATAGAGCCGATGGCTCAAGTGTAGTAAGGCCGAAGATGAGCTATGTTCCACGGCCTGTTGGTCTCCTCCTCTGATGTGCGTGAGTCTTGATGCTCTCGAATATCAATCAGATAGTATGACCCGTTGTGCAGATTCTTGCTGACCACGAAAGGTCCTTCCCAAGGTGGGGATAACTTGTGCACATCTGTCTGGTCTTGGATGAGTCTAAGCACCAAATTTCCTTCTTGAAAGGTTCTGGTTCTAACCCGGCGACTGTGATAACGACGAAGATCTTGCTGGTAAATCGCCGAACGGGCAGCTGCTATATCACGCTCCTCATCCAATAAGTCCAAAGCGTCTTGCTGTGCTGTTTTGTTGTCCGCTTCAACATAAGCTGCCACCCGAGGCGAATCGTGCCGGATATCGCTGGGGACAACTGCCTCTGCTCCATAGACCATGAAAAACGGTGTGTATCCAGTGGACCGGTTTGGCATAGTATTGATACTCCATAGCACAGATGGTAGCTCTTCAACCCAGCATCCTGGTGTCCTTTGTAATGGTACCATAAGCCGGGGTTTGATGCCTCGTAAGATCTCTTGATTAGCTCGTTCTGCCTGTCCATTGGACTGGGGGTGGGCCACTGATGATACATCAAGCCGGATGTGCTCACGTTCACAGAACTCTTTCATAGCACCCTTGGATAAATTGGTACCATTTTCAGTAATGATACTGTGTGGAAAGCCAAACCGGAAAATCACCTTTTTGATGAATTGCACTGCTGTTGCTGCATCACACTTGCTGACAGGCTCCGCTTCAACCCACTTGGTAAATTTGTCAACTGCCACCAAAAGGTGGGTTTTCTTATCCTTGGACCTTTTAAAAGGTCTAACCATATCCAGCCCCCAAGTTGCAAACGGCCACGTTATTGGGATCATCCTCAACTCTTGAGCCGACACATGAGCACGTCTTGAAAATTTCTGACATCCATCACACCGTTTAACCAAGTCCTCTGCATCAGCGTGTGCTGTCAACCAGTAAAACCCGTGATGAAACGCCTTTGCTACCAGAGACTTTGAACCGGCGTGGTGTCCACAATCCCCTTCATGGATTTCTCTTAAGATTTCACAGCCTTCCTCAGGAGAAACACAACGTTGAAATGCCCCTAATATACTGCAATGATGTAACTCACCATTGAGAATCGTCATAGACTTGGATCGCCGGACTATCTGTCTGGCCAGAATCTCATCTTCTGGCAACTCTCCTCGAGTCATGTACACAAGAAAAGGAACTGTCCAATCCGGAATAGCATGTAGTGCTGCCACTAATTGAGCCTCCGGATCAGGAATAGCCAAATCCGCTTCACCTGGGAGCTGGACTGACGGGTTGTGCAATACGTCCAAAAGACATTAGGCGGAACGGTTTGCCCCGAGAACCCAACTGCTTAAAGCGTCCGCCGCTTCATTCTTCCGGCGGTCCACATGATCCACTTGATAACCCTTGAAGCAACCCGCAATATTATCCACTTCCCGACGATATGCAGCCATGAGCGGGTCCTTAGAATCCCAAGTGCCAGACACCTGCTGAGCCACAAGGTCCGAGTCACCAAAGCACTTAACCCGGCTTAAGTTCATCTCTTTAGCCATTCGGAGACCATGGAGTAAGGCTTCATACTCAGCTGCATTATTAGTACAAGGGAACATTAAGCGGAGAACATAACAAAACTTATCACCTCGTGGGGAAGTTAAGACGACTCCAGCCCCCGAGCCTTCCAACTGCCTGGATCCATCGAAATGAATAGTCCAATATGTGTGATCTGGCTTCTCCTCTGGTGCTTGTAACTCCGTCCAATCATTAATGAAATCGACAAGTGCTTGAGACTTCACCGCCGTCCGAGGTACATACTTGATCCATGTGGCCCAAGCTCTATAGCCCACTTGGCAATCCGCGATCGCCTCCGGTTACAGATGATATCACCCAAGGGAGCTGAATCGACCATCGTGATGGGGTGCCCTTGAAAATCTCGCTTCAATTTCCGGTGGCCATGAAAACACCATAGACTAGCTTCGCCAATGCGGATACCTTTGCTTGGACTCAATGAGCACCTCGCGATATAATAAACCGCATGAACCGGATATTCCTTGCTCGCCTCCTTGCGTTCCACCACAATAGCCACGCTTAACTGCTCGAGCATTGGCTGCTACATATAATAATAGTGGCTCCTTGTCAACCGGAGCTGCAAGAATAGGCGGATTGGCTAACTGCCGCTTTAAGTCCTCAAATGCTTCATCAGCAGCCGGACTCTGCATTTAAATTATCTGCCTTCCTCAAAGATTTGGTACAAAGGGATAGCCTTTTCTCCGAGGTGTCTGATAAACCGGCTCAGTGCGGCGATTCTGCCCGCCAAACGCTGAACATCATTCATACACTTCGGTTTAGCCAGGGAATTAATAGCCTTAATTTTCTCCAGATTAGCCTCAATTCCTCTGTTGGACACCAGAAATCCCAATAACTTGCCTGCCGGAACACCAAAGACACACTTGGCCGGATTAAGCATCATCTTGTAAATGCGCAAGTTGTCAAAGGTTTCCTTCAAATCATCCACCAGCGTCTCCTTCTGCCTTGATTTCACTACAATATCATCCACATAGGCATGCACATTGCGGCCGATCTGTTTATGCAGGCAATTTTGTACGCACCGCTGATAGGTAGCTTGGGCACTCTTGCCTGAAGGGCATAGATACATAGCAGAAGGCTCCAAAGGGAGTGATAAACGCTGTTTTCTCCCGGTCCTTAACCACCATTTTGATCTGATGATATCCAGAATACGCATCCAAAAAACTCAAACACTCACAACCCGCCGTGGCATCAATGATCTGATCAATGCGGGGGAGGGCAAAAGGATCCGCTGGACAGGCCTTGTTAAGATCTGTGTAATCCACGACATACGCCAAGTGCCGTTTTCTTAAGAACCAGACCGGATTAGCAAGCCACTCGATGAAACACCTCAATGATAAAGCCAGCTGCCAAAAGCCTCGCCACCTCCTCTCAATGGCTTTGCGCCTTTCTTCGTTAAACCGCGGAGTAATTGTTTCACGGTTTATACTTAGGATCCACATTAAGAGTGTGCTCGGCGAGTTCCTCGGTACACGGCATGTCGATGGCTTCCATGCAAAGATGTCCCGATTCTCACGGATGAACTCGATGAGCGCGCTTTCCTATTTGGGATCCAGTTGGCACCGATAAATGAACTGCTTGGACGAATCGCAGACGCGAAGTCAACAAGCTTAATCTCGGCTGCCGATTTAAACTTCAGATCCGAATCATGCTCTGTAGTTGGCTTCTTCAAAGGGGTCATATCTGCCGGATCAACATTGTCCTTATAGAACTTCAACTCCTCTGTGGCACAGACCGATTCTGCATAAGCTGCATCACCTTCCTCACATTCCAAAGCGACCCTGCGGCTCCCATGAACCGTTATCGTCCCTTTGTAACCCGGCATCTTGAGCTGCAAGTAGATATAAAAAGGTCGCGCCATGAACTTAGCATAAGCCGGCCGCCCAAACAAGGCGTGATACGGGCTCCGGATCTTTACCACCTCAAAGGTTAGTTTTTCAGACCGGGAATCGTGCTCGTCCCCAAAAGCCACATCTAGGGCTATCTTGCCAACAGGATATGCAGATTTGCCTGGTACTACACCATGGAACACCGTATTAGATGGTCTAAGATCCTTGTCTGTTAGACCCATGCGGTGGAATGTCTCATAGTATAGTATGTTAATACTGCTTCCTCCATCCATAAGCACCTTGGTGAACTTATAACCCCCCACCTGAGGGTCTACCACTAATGCTAGCTGGCCCGGATTATCAACCCGGGGTGGATGATCCTCTCTGCTCCACACGATAGGCTGCTCTGACCAGCGTAAGTAACGTGGCAAGGCCGGTTCAACAGAGTTCACTGCTCGCTTGTGGAGTTTTCGGTCGCGCTTATCCAAGCTAGTCGTAAAAACATGATATTGCCCATTGTTCAACTGCTTTGGTTGGCTCGATAACCCCGCTGCCTTTGCCGCTGATTATTCTGGTTCTTGTGACCGCACCGATTGAGACTGAACCGAGGCTCCATCATGACCCGCCCATGGAAACCGGATCTGAACGCCACCGACCCATGGTCATACGGAAGGCATTAGAGTTTTGAACTCCTGCATAATATAACAATCCTTCCAAAGGTGGGTAGCCGGTGACTCCTTCGTCCCGTGCTTTGGGCAGGGCTGATTCAGTAAATAATTCAAACGGCTTGCATTAGGATTGGGAGCCCCATTACGATTTGACACTTTATCTCTGCGCCGCTGCCCCCTGTCCTGTGCATTAGTATTGGCCACAAAGTCCATGTTGCCATCCGCTTACGCTTGCCTCCGTTTCCATGACCCGCCGGTTTGTCTTTGTTGCCCTTGGAGTTGCCATTCTTCTTTCCTTCCTCGCTTCATCATCATCAGCCTCGGGATCCTTGGTATCGTCTCGAATCAGCATACTTCACTAAAGCGCCATGAGGGTTCCCATGTCATTCTGAGAACCGCTTCATGCGTCCCAATTTCAATTTTAAAGGCTCAAACCGCAGTTGCCTTCGAGGTTAAGATTGCGAGTCAAGATTAATCTGCCGGATGAGTGCAAAATCTCCAAACGCGGCGCACCCAATGGTCGTTGATTCTCCTTCCTCTGGACACAAGCCGCCAGGTCTACTATGGACTTGGGCTGCTTACATGTATCCTTGAAATTTGGATAAACCGGGCCCGCAATGGGCCCATGAGCTGATAGAGTTGGGCGGTAGGCTCTTCAACCAAGTACGAGCCATGCCTTCAAGCATCATGGTGAAGTATTTTGCACACGCAGTCTCATCCACGTCTAGCATCTCCATGGCCATCTCATAACTTTCTACCCACGCTTCAGGGGACAAATCGGCGGTGTAATTTGGTACCTTGCGCGGACCCTTGAAATCTTTAGGCAGGCGCAGATTGCGTAAAGCGGGGATTCAACAAGGCACTCCTAAAGCGGATGCGACTCCTGGTCCGGCGAAGGTGGTAGGGCGGACCGGTGTAAGTTGACCCGCGTCATCCTGCGCTGCTAATTCGGCCTCCCTTCGTGCCCGGGCCCGGTCCACCACCTCCTGAGCATCGCGGATGCCACCCGCCGGGTTATTGCCACGGGCCGCTTCACGGTCCCGCGCATTGCTCGATATGGCCGGTTCATCCACGCGCCTGCTATAGCTCCGGCTTGGACGGGGCGTAGAATGAATCCGATCACGGCTGTACGAATATGCTTCCTGCTGAATCAGTGCAGTCCGGAGAAGCTCCTTAACCCGGTAGCGTCTCTACGCTTATGGGAGTCCCTTCGATCGATAGCCTCAATCACTGGCGGCTGCAACAAGGTTGTCCATAGGGTTAGAATAATGACACAGGGGCATCTGAACGGTGGAGGAACCACAATGTTCTCGCTGAGGAGGCTCCATCAGCGAGGTTGGACCGTCGCCCTGGTCCCGTGCCTCAATCCGGTTTGCCTCCGGTCGCGGCGGATTCTCGGGTCCAGCTCCGGTCCGAAGAGATTTCGGGTCAAACCCTAATGGCGGCGTGATCTATACTTCCGCTTCAACACCTCCTGCGACGCATTCTGGTCAAGCATGAGTTTGTAGGCCTGGGCGTCCAAAGCGGCCCGCTCTGCAGCCATCCTGTCTTTTTCTGCTGCTAGATCCGCTTTGGCTTGCGTGATCTGTTCTTTCACTTTCGCAATCTCTGCATTATGGACCTCCTGATCCGCCGGATTGTCCTCTGCCATAAGCGCAGCTAGTGCATCAAACAGATCTGATAGAACTTGAACCGGCGGGCGCTCAAGGCCTCCTGCCCCTACTGCCGCTGCCGCAGTTGATCCGGAAAGCATCGCTGCGGCAGTCGAAGAGTGATTCGCCGCCTGTGTACCGGCCATGAATATTCCAACCCGATTGATCTGGCCTGGGGGGTCCGGAACACTGTCGCCATCAGAACAACCCCTAACCATATCATCTTGTAGCTGGTATAGCGATTCGGTCTCTCCGGTTGAGGACTCGTCACCGGAATAGACGACGGTCTCACTACCGTGTTCTGATTCGTCCTCGCGCGCTCCTCCGTGGATGACTCCAACGAAGACATGCTTCACGGCCGGTTTAACTTGGGTAGATCTTGCACGCTGAGCCGTCTCGACGAGGTCGGTGCAGATGTCCGGCTCAGGCCCAGGCTCACCGATCTTGCCGATGAAAACGTGTATGCCACCAAAGGGGACCCGGTACCTGTACTCGATCGAATCGGCCTCGGGACCCCATCCTGCGTCGTCGATGTAGATCCGGCCACGACGACTCTTGGTCATCCGGCCCACAACATAGCCTTCAAGTCCCTTGAGCTTGCCCTCCAAGATCGTCAAACCATCGTGCGATAGCCCCACGGTGGGCGCCAACCGTCGTGGATTTGTCACGGCGGATGTCCTAGCGAAAGGACTTAGTCGTGGAGCCATCGCCACTGAGTTTACTTGAAGGGGTTAAAGTGGACACAAAGACACGAGGGTTTTATACTAGTTCGCCCTTCGATGAAGGTAAAAGCCTACGCCTAGTTGTGATGGAATTGATGTGGTCTCGATGGCTAGGAGCAAATAAGCTTCGCCTAGGCTCGAGTTGTGGTTGTCGTCGTCTTGAACCGCCGCGGGTCGCCCCTTATATACACGGGTGACGCCCGTCGGTTCAGAGAGTCCCAACGGTTCGCATCGTATCCCGGTTGGTATCTCTCTATTCCTAACTTACAATACAAGTTATACATCAGGCCGGTTTACGGCTACAGGCTCTAAACCGACTACAGGCCTTGGGCCTTTATCTGCTTATACCACTAATGAAGTTAACCCGGCCCAGGCAGGCCGGTTTACGTCTAGTGGTAATATCCCCAACACCAGTCATTGAGAACGCGAGAACGCTTCCGAGGCCTTTGTGCAATGGTGCTTTCAGTGGCTTCAGTGGGTGCTCGATGAGGCAGACGAGTGTTACCAGCCAATGGATAGATTCGTGTCGCTGCATGAACACCTTCAATAGGCTGAGTGAAGCTTTGGTGCTCAACATTCTGAAGACAGAGAGGCGTCTTGGCAGGGTCAGAGTATATAGCATCAACCGACATATCAACCTCTGGCAGAAAGATCATATGATTGCGAGTAGAGGGCTGATAATTGACAGATGAGTGTCTCTTGATGAGGCGCATGACCCATGGAGCATAAAACTTCATACCAAATAGGTCGAGCCGAAGCGACAAGTTGCACGATGAAGAATTCACGAGTGTTGAAGCCGATGCCATTGAGAATATAGAAGACCAATGTCTTCATAGCTCCTTCAAGCTTGGCACCGATGAATGTCCTTTGACGAGCCATAGAGTTCGCTGATGATATGATATATGGTGCGAGGCAGATACTCAAGGTCTTCAACAAAGAAATCTGTTGGATATTCAGAGTCAGATGGCAAGGGCTTCATCATGCTCAACATCTGGCTCATATTGGGTTCTGGCTTATGGAATATACTCTCTACAGCATTGCGGTGTAGCTAACAGTCAGGGTCATATAGTTCTCCAGGAGTGGCTAGCCCGGTAAGCTCGATGATATCCATAGCTTTGGCTTCATGATGAACATTTCCAGTCATCCACTCGAGAACCCATGTCTTGATGTCTCTGATAGTAGCCGCGAATGTGCAGAGTAGCATAGAATTGAAGCAATAGCTCTTCATTCCAATGTTCTTTGTCTGTCACAAAGTGGAGCAGACCAGCATCACGAGAGCAATTAAGTGCTTCTTCTAAGCACGGCAGTCCAGCAATGGCTTCAGTATCAAGGCGCATGTGAGGAAAAATGCGCCCTTGATCATATAGAACGCAGGATTAATAGCTTCTCTGCTGATAGCGCCAGAACCGATCTGATGATATCCTTGGCTTGGAGTAGGGGTTCTTGGCACTGTCAAAGAAGGTATTGTGGCTTTTGAAGCCATTTGCATTGAAGGACCCTGGTGAGTTGGCAGTACCTAGAAACCTTGGCAACCTAGGCTTTGGCTTCTGGACCGGAGGCCTATGCTCAACATGATAGTCAAATTGTGATCCTGAGGCAGAGGGCGGAGGCACCAGAATGGGCCATCGGACAGTGGTAAGCTGACCATGACTGTATGCTTGCTCAATTGTGTGAGGCCTTGGTGGCGGAACAGGAGCAGGGGCAACAGCTGAGGCGTCAGGCTGCACAACAGGTGCTTCGGGAGCAGTTGTCGCATTAGCTTCAGGTGCAGGGGCCTCATAAGCTTCAGCCACAGTGGCCTCATTGGTTTCAGGCACACTGGTTGGTGCAGGCTCCACATTAGCGTCAGCCATGACTACGTCAGTGGCTTCATTGGCGTTGGCGGTGGCAGCATCAACATTGTCAACTTCCTCTTGACGAGCAGGAGGATCGGACACAGGCACGTTCACATCAGGAACTGCTTCTTCTTCAATTGCTGGGGGAGTAGGTACACATACTTCTTCTTGATTTTCTTCGGCTGATGCAGGGAATGTCTTCAGCAGCATGTGCTTCAGACTCGGAGACATTCACAGTTGGAGCAGGTTTAGAAAATACTTGACGTGCAACAGGGGAACGTTGCACTTCTCCTTCTGGAACGCTCGACAGAGGGACTTGAGGCCTTTGTCCTTTTTGAAGCCTGCGAAACGGTGGCTTCTCCTTAGGAGATGGAGTTGGCTGGGCCTCATAGTCTTCATCCTCTTCTTGCACGGGGGGAGTAGCTTGTTGTTGTGGTTGGGGAGTACAGGGGGAGTCTTGTAGTTGTGGGTGATCAGCCCACGATGCATCCTGAGCAATTGGCGTCAGAGGACGACCAATGCTGATGAGTTCGTTGTTCGTATGAACAGGCGATGATACCACGTCATGTTCGATCTGAGGAAGAACTTCATCATTAGCTACATTGTCATCATGACCAATGTCTTGGCAGTGTGGGTTCATTTCTGCTGGAATATCTTCACTTCATGAGCCTCTGTGGGAGCAGGCTCATGGACTATCAACCTTCGTTCTTGATGTTACGATTTGGGCGAACCACGAAATGGGTTCAATGACTAAGGGCTCGTGGAAGCAGCCCTAGTCTTCTTGGTCTTCGCTTCTTCTTGGAGGAGCGGCATCAAAGGCTTCAGATGTTCTTTCTCTTTACGGCTTCACCTCCGCAGCCCTCGTCTTCTTCTATTACAAGCGGTTGTGGTGACCTTTGGCTTCGAGCAGTCATGCTGCTTGGGAAGATAATGAGAGGGCTTCTTGACTTGAAGGTTCAGCTGTTCAAACAGGTGCTTCTTCTTCTTCTTTGTAGCCATCCTGGGGTCAATGCCAGGACGGCCAAGTGACTTGCGCTTCTCAGCCTCATTGTAGGCAAGCACACACTTATCAGCCAAAATCTTCATGCGCTCTCGAGAGCCCTGAGCTTCTTGGCGTTTCTTGAGAAAAGCTTCTTTAAGCTCATGCAGCATGACCTTGAAGTTTCTGACGTCTTGAACACTTAGCTTGGCCACATGCTTCTTCAATTGAGCCTTCTCATAATCAATCTTGTTTTTGAGCTCAACAATGCGCTGAGCAAGAGCTAGCTCAGAAGCAATGGCGCCATTGAAGGCGACACTGAGGCCAATGGGAAGCTGTAAATCTTCAAAGCTGACATTGGGGGTGTCGAACCACTCATCAATGAAATTTTGGATGATGGCCACATCAAAGAGAGGCAAGTTGTTGAAGATTTCTGCTTCTTCCTTGCTCTTTATCAGCTGCTCAAGGGCATCATCAGCAAGATTTTCATCACTTGACAAATCAGTGGGTTCTTCATGCAGAATGGCAGCAGGAGTCAAGGCTCTTTGGTCAGATGGTCTGACAAGTTGCTTTTTCTTCTCCATTCTCTTGGAGACATGGGATTGTTCTTCAGACTGCACATTGGCTTCAGGAGGTGCAGTGGCCAGTGGCTTCGCATAAGAAGTCTTCGGAGGTGCAGCTGATCTTGAAGACTTTAGCTTCTTTTGCTTCTGCGGCTTTGGAGGAGGAGCAGGGGCTTCAACGGAGTCAGCATCATTTTCAGAATGATCTACTCTGGCGCCTTGGACCACGATGTAGGTGATGAGGCCGTCAAGGTTGGAGAAGGGGCCGATCTCATTGGGATCAGCATCATGGGAGCCGTCAGCACAGGGAGCAGAGGGACCTGGGTTGAAGTCCAAACCCAAGGACTTCTTGTTCTTCTTGGCCGAAGCCACAGCAAACTGGTAGTTGCGCTTGAAGAGAGAGTCGTCACGACACCAGAGTAGTGAGGTGGGATCTGCGTTCTCAGGCTGTGGTCCACGGACCATGCAAGGATAGAAACCTTGATCAATGGCTTCAGCTCTGCTCTTGGGTTGAAGGCCTCGATAGAGGATATCACCCCAAGGTCTCTTGATGGCATTCTTCTCTGCATATTCCTTCGTCACAAACTTGTACTTGAACCATTCCTCAGCCCAATAGTGTCGAATCCATTGGATTCGCGTCTTTCTATGATGATAATTCTCCTCTGGATCTGTCTTGTATAGTTCTGCTAAGTCATCAGGCAGATCTTTGGATGCTCCTTCTCTGCGCTGTCTGCCACCCTTCCTTGCTGATTTTTCTGCAGCCATGAACTGCAAACTGAATGGCTTCAATACGTTCAAAGGCTTCAGAGACTTACGCTTGCTGGTCAAGCAGGAACTGGCTTCAGGAGAATTGATATGATGCTGTAAGTATTCTGCAAACGAATGCAGACTATGAGAACCAAGGGATTCTCCCACGGACATGTACCTGTGACAGCATTAGAGATGCGAGGGAAGGGGAAGAGGTCATATGCGATCTCAGAAGATTTTGAAGATAAATTAGTTTGAAGACATTAACCTCATGTTGCGAAGACATTCACTTATATAGGTGAGTTGGTTCCAGATTTGTACCAATCCATGAATAAGTACAAGTGAGGAATCAAAGTAGACAGAAATCTAAGTGAATTGACTAGGCGTTATGAGATGCGCATGTAATAGATCTAACATTGAATAGGCAGAAACCACTTTTGGTAAACAGGATGAATCTTGAAGATCAAAAAGGTGGTAAAAATAGAGTTATAATTACCGCACGAAGAACTGCTAGATGGGATGAATAGGAGACCGAGCTGTTCAGCCCACCGTGCCCTAACTTGGCGACGGAGGACACCTACGGTGTGGCGGAGAGAACGATGTCCATGGCGGCGTGAGGACGGTCGGAGAAGTCGCGGCAGCTAAGCGCTTCATCGCCGGGCGTCGTCGCGAGCTAGCGGTGGCGCTAGGGTTTTGACGGAGGTGGAGAGGTGGAAGAAGGATTTCTTTACCGCGAGGGACAAGTATTTATAAGTAGGTGAGAGACACAGCGCAATTCTGCTGGTGCCTGGCGGTTCACATCCCGAGGGTGCGTGGCAAGCATGCAACATACTCGAGTTGTCCCACGTTCCCACGCCCGCCAGGCATATCGGAGAGTTGTTCCGGCTTCTCCGGATTTCAACAATAAAGATAAGTCATTTAAAACAGTTTTAATGTTTGCCTCTTTGCCTTCTGCTGACTAGGACGCAGAGAAGACATTCGACAGTTTCAATAGAATGCATATGATTTGGACAGATAGAGTTTGAGATAGGAAGCATAGAGAGGTTAGGGTCCGATCACATTCACTTAGTTCAAAAGATTCAATCTTGAAGACATAGCTATAAGTGAATGTTGTAGAGGACAGAACACTAGTATATGTATATATCAGAAAGCAATCAAATCATCATAGTGTAGGAAATCATGAAGACAAATTGAAACTGAAGACAAACCAAATGCAAAGTCATTGCAATATAACGCCACGAGTGAAACACTTCAAACGGAGAAAGTTGGTGGTGGCGTTACCCACCGTATAGGAAGTATTAGACCCAGACACGGCGCACAATTATCGTGGCGCTCCGAAGTCATATTCCATGTTAATGTATTCACAATCAGAGTGTAAATCTTCATTGATTGGAGATATACATTACTTTGTGTGTTGCACACCTAAGTCATCAACATGCATAACTGTTAGGATGTGTGCCTGATCACAGGACATTAGAGGATTCCAAGATATTTAGCTCACACTGTAACTTGCAAAACCTTTTCTCATCCAAGGGGTTTGTGAAGATATCTGCCATTTGCTCTTCAGTGTTGACGTGAATGATATCGATATCTTTCTTCATAACATGATCTCTGAGAAAGTGATGATGAATTTCAATGTGCTTTGTCTTCGAATGTTGGACTGGATTGTTGGCTATTTTGATGGCACTTTCGTTGTCGCAGAAGAGAGGTACTTGTTTTAGGTTGATCCTTGAGAGTTTGCTTCATCCATAGAAGCTGAGCACAACAGGATCCAGCAGCAATGTATTCAGATTCAGCAGTTGAGAGTGATACACAGTTCTGCTTCTTTAAAGACCAACAGACAAGTGATCGACCAAGAAAATGATATGTGCCTGATGTAGACTTGCGATCCACCTTGTCACTAGCATAATCAGCACCCGAGAATCCAACCAAATCAAATTTTGAGCCCTTGGGATACCATAATCCGAGTGTTGGGGTGTAAGCCAAATATCGAAGAATTCGCTTCACAGCTAAGTGATGCGATTCCTTTGGTGCCGCTTGAAATCGAGCACACATGCAAACACTAAGCATAATATCTGGCCTAGATGCACATAAATAAAGCAAAGAACCAATCATGGAGCTGTATACCTTTTGATCGAACTCTTTACCATTGTCGTCAGGGCCAAGATGGTGTTTGGCTGGCATTGGCGTCGTGTAGCCTTTGCAGTCTTCCATTCCAAACTTCTTCAGACAATCTTTGAGATATTTTTCTTAAGATATGAAGATGCCATTTCTTTGCTGACGAATTTGAAGACCAAGGAAGAACTTCAACTCACCCATCATGGACATTTGATATTGCTCTTGCATCATGTACCCAAACTCATCACTATACTTCTGGTTGGTGCGGTAGAAGATTATGTCATCCACATATATTTGGCACACAAACAGTTCACCATCATATGTCTTCGTGAAGAGTGTGGGATCGAGGATCAGGTTTGAAGCCTTTGCTCTTTGAAGTCTTTGATTGTATCATACCAGGCACGAGGAGCTTGTTTGAGGCCATACAGTGCTTTGTTTAGCTTGTACACCATATCAAGATGTTTTGGATCTTCAAAGCCAGGTGGTTGTGCGACATACACTTCTTCTTCAATCTTTCCATTGAGAAATGCACTCTTTACATCCATTTGATATAGCAAGATGTTGTGATGATTAGCGTAGGCTAGCAGTATGCGAATAGCTTCAAGCCTAGCAACAGGAGCAAATGTTTCATTGAAGTCAATTCCTTCAACTTGAGTATATCCTTGAGCCACAAGACGTGCTTTGTTTCCGACGACTTGACCATGCTCATCTTGCTTGTTTCGATATATCCACTTTGTTCCAATAATGTTATGCGGGTCAGGTCGCTTGACAAGTTCCCAAACATTATTCAGCTTGAACTGTTGAAGTTCTTCTTGCATGGCTTGAATCCATTCTGGTTCCATAAAAGCTTCAGCAACTTTCTTGGGTTCTGATATTGACACAAATGAAAAGTGCCCACAGAAGTTTGCTAGCTATGTTGCTCTTGATCGAGTGAGCGGACCAGGTGCATTGATGCTGTCAATTATCTTCTCTATTTGAACTTCATTTGCAACACGAGAATGAACAGGACGAAGATTTTGCTCTGGCTGATCATTGTCATCATTGTGAGGATTGTCTTCGGTCTGAGCATTGTCTTCAGGTTGATTTGGTGGAGAGATGATAAGTTCCTCTTCAGGCTGTGCTTCAAAGGGCATGATTTCACCAGTTCCCATTAGCTTGATAGACTTGTTTAAAGGAGCTTCATCAAGTGTACTTGGCAGAATCTCTCTCTGTGAACCATTGGTTTCATCAAATCTCACATCCATAGTTTCAACGATTTTGTAGAGATAAAGGTTGAAGACTCTGTAGGAGTGTGAATCCTTTCCATAGCCAAGCATGAAGCCGTCGTGAGCCTTGGGTGCAAATTTTGACTTGTGATGGGGATCCTTGATCCAGCATCTAGCTCCAAATACTCAAGTGGCGACGTTTGGCTTCTTGCCGAGAAGGAGCTCATAAGATGTTTTGTTGAAGCTTATGGATGTACACACGGTTGATGATGTGACATCTTTGTATCAATAGTTTTGAGCCGAACTTTCTTGGTGTCTTGTACTCATCTAGCATTGTTCGAGCCATCTCAATGAGGGTTCTGCTTTTGCGCTCAACGATGCCATTTCTTTGAGGTGTGTATGGAGCGAGAGAACTCATGAGTGATTCCCATTGTATCCAGATACAGATCAAGTCCAGTGTTCTTGAATTCAGTGCCATTGTCACTTCTTGTGTGCTTGATCTTCACACCATAATTGTTCATTGCTCGATTTGCAAAGCGCCTGAAGACATCTTGCACTTCAGTCTTGTAAAGAATTATATGAACCCATGTGTATCTTGAGTAGTCATCAACAATGATGAAGCCATAGAGATAGGCAGTTGTTGTGAGGGTGGAGTAGTGCGTAGGTCCAAATAAGTCCATGTGTAACAGCTCGAAGGGTTGTGATGTTGTCATGATTGTCTTCGAGGGGTGTTTTGCCCTTGTCATCTTTCCAGCTTCACAGGCACCACACAGATGATCTTTCTTGAACTTGACATCCTCGATGCCAATGACATGCTTATTCTTGACGAGTGAGTGTAAGTTCCTCATGCCAACATGTCCTAGCCTTCGATGCCAGAGCCAGCATTCTGAAGCTTTTGTGAGAAGACATATGGCAAGCTGTGGACCTGCTGAGAAATCTACCATATACAGATCATCTTTTCGATACCCTTCAAAGACTAGAGATTTGTCAGATTCCATTAGTACAAGGCAACGATATTTGCCAAATATCACAATCATGTTCAGGTCACAAAGCATTGAGACAGACATTAAGTTGAAACCAAGGGATTCAACAAGCATCACTTTATCCATGTGTTGATCCCTTGAGATTGCAACTCTACCTAGACCCAATACTTTGCTTTTACCGATTGTCAAGAAATGTAATGTGACTCTTGTCGGATGGACATAAGGTTGAGTCCATGAGAAGACTTGATCACCGGTCATATGATTTGTGCATCCACTATCCATAATCCATTCTCAAGCTTTTGGTGATGTACCCTACGGTGCGATTAGGAGGATAGGCTTCACAAGAGTGTTGTGAAGCATAAGCATTTGACACATATAGGGACAGTCACCGCTTATATCAAAGTTAGGACATAGTATGACTGATAAGAGATTAAGATGTGAATTATATAGAATGACATTTTATCATGCGTCCTAAGTGAGTTTTAGGTCCCCAGCAATAGTATCGGACGCCATTGATTGCTGGCTGGAGACCGTTTTCTGCAAAAGAGAGTTAGTTCTTCTTTGCCACCCACATCTTTAGTGGTGGCTTAGAAGCAATGAGTCTAAGTGCAGCATCTGAGAATTTTGGCTTTGAAGCCCTAGCAAATAGCATTGCAGGAGATGAATGATACTCATATGAATAAGCTGAAAAGTTCTTAGCCCTATGAACATAGCGGTTCGAAGATACACGCTCATATTCATAAGTCTGAGCATGATTTCCCTGCAAAACATTGGCATTAGGGTGACTCATGTGAGTCTCATGTCAGTATGAAGCCTTTGGGCCACATGAAGCTATAGGTGCTGGGTTTGTCTTCTTCCTTCGTGGTGTCATGACGACATTCACGGGAAGATTTTCAATGTAACCGCTTAGGTACCCAGATCTTCTTCATAGGTGGTCCATTCCTGCAGATTAGTACCAATGTACTGGCAAACACTTCACCATTTCGGTTTTTGAACAGCTTATAGTTTGCATCAAAGGATTCATCAATAATAATAGGATTAGCAGGTAAAGCCGGATAAAGTGGATGGATCGATGAAGGTTCCTTTTGACAACCCATGTGGTTTTGGGGTACTGCTCGGGCTTCCGAGACGAGCCATCAACATTCATTTTCCTCTCAACCCAACACCCTCCTTCCTAGGGTTTGGTTCAGAATCCGCTTTTGAGGACATCGCAGAGAGTCTGATGTCCCTTCAAACTTTTGTACATCCCTGTTTCAAGCAATGTCTTCAACATAGCATTTTCATTAGCAACAGCAGTGGTATCCTCCGCAGAGGGGTTAGTGACCACATCAATAGGTGAAGACAATGAAACAGTAGCAGCAGTGGAACATTCAGCAACAGATGTAGCATTATCACGCTCAATGCATTTTAGACATGGTGGTTCAAATCCTTCTTGAGCAGAACTGATCTGTTGAGCGCGAAGTGACTCATTCACCTTTTGAAGATCTTCATGAGCCGCTCTCAATTTCTCAAGCTCTTGTTTCATTTGAAGATAATCATAGGAGAGCCTTTCATAAGTAGTTGAGAGCGATTCATGACGACCTTCAAGTTCCTGGTACTTAGCATGAAGATTTTTTATGTCATCAACTAAGGACTGTGAACGTGTCATTTCAGCGTCCAATAGGTCATCACTTTTGTCTAACAGTTTTTGAGTATGTTCCATAGCCTTTTGTTGTTCAGTTGCAATTTTAGCAAGTGTTTTGTAGCTAGGTTTGGATTCACAATCAGAGTCATCTTCACTTGAAGTTTGAAAGTAAGCATCGCGTGATTTTACCTTGGCACCACGTGCCATGAAGCAGTAGGTGGGAGTAGGATCGTCTTCGTCATTAGCTTCGGTGTTGGTGTGGAAGTCATTGTCTTGATGTTGAAGATGGACTTGGCGACATAGGGCGTGGCTAGAGCCGGACTTGCAACGCCAGGTCGACTCCTCTCCGGACTCCACCTCCGCCTCCTCCAAGGCGACTCCTCCTCTGAATCCATTTCCTTTCCAACAAAAGCACGAGCCTTGCCAGATGAGCTCTTCTTGTATGATGAAGACTTGGAAGAAGACTTAGAAGACTTTGAGGATTTCTTCTTCTTCTTGTCATCGGAATCATATTCCTTGCTTTTCTTCTTCTTATTCTTCTCATTGTCCCACTGTGGACACTCAGATATGTAGTGACCAGGTTTCTTGCACTTGTGGCAGGTTCTCTTTTTGTGGTCATGGGTGGAAGCTTCATCATTCCTTGAGCTGGATTGTGAAGACTTTCTGAAGCCTTTCTTCTTTGTGAATTTCTGGAACTTCTTCACAAGCATAGCAAGTTCCCTTCCAATGTCTTCGAGGATCTTGAGCTGCAATGATTCTTCTTCGATGAGGAAACAACTTTTGCCTTCAAAGCACGAGTTCGGCCATAGATATCTCTTTTCTCAGATAGCTGGAACTCATGTGTGTTGAGCCTCTCAAGTATATCAGACGGATCGAGTGTCTTGAAGTCAGGACGTTCTTGTATCATGAGGGCAAGGGTGTCAAAGGAGCTATCAAGTGATCTCAGCAGTGTCTTGACGATTTCATGCTTGGTAATCTCAGTTGCGCCAAGAGCTTGGAGTTCATTTGTGATATCAGTGAGGCGATCAAACGTGAGCTGGACATTTTCATTGTCGTTTCTCTTGAAGCGGTTGAATAGGTTGCGAAGAACACTGATTCTTTGATCTCTCTGGGTTGAGACGCCTTTGTTGACCTTGGATAGCCAGTCCCAGACTAGCTTCGACGTTTCCAGAGCACTCACACGACCATACTGCCCCTTTGGTCAGATGAACACAGATGATGTTCTTTGCAGTAGAGTCCAGTTGAATGAACTTCTTGACATCAGTGGGGGTGACACCTTCACTAGTTTTGGGAACGCCATTCTTGATGACATACCAGAGGTTGATATCAATGGCTTCAAGATGCATACGCATCTTGTTCTTCCAGTAGGGATATTCAGTTCCATCGAACACGGGGCAAGCAGCGGAGACTTTGATTATCCCTGCAGTCGACATAGCTGAAACTCCAGGTGGTTAAACCGAATCACACAGAACAAGGGAGTACCTTGCTCTGATACCAATTGAAAGTGCTAGTATCGACTAGAGGGGGGTGAATAGGCGATTTTTATGAAAGTCCTCAAAACTTGGAAGTTTCAAAGACAAACAACAGAAATGACCTAACTGATATGCAGCGGAAGATAAACTATCCTAAGCAAGCCATAGTCAGGTATGCAATGATGTAAAAGTACAGCACTAATAGCAGCTAGGTAGTAGGATCAGGATGGAAGACAGTATGAAGCCAATCAGCAGTAGTAGTCAAGCAATGAAGTCAAACAGATACACAGATAGGCAATGACTTCACGAAGACAAACTTAAGTATGGTTGGGAAGGGATAGAACCGATCGCTTGTTGAAGACACAGGATTTGTTGGACCAGTTCGATTCTTTGTGACAAACTGACGTCTGTTAGGGAGGCTGAGATTTAACTCGAAGACCATGTCTTCACCTTATTCCCTTGAGCTAAGGACACCCTCCTCGCCCAATCACTCTGGTAAGTCTTCAAGGAGACTTCCAAACCTTCACAGACTTCGTTCACGGCAATCCAAAATTACTCTTAGATGCTCGTAATGCAACGCATAACCAATTTGGAGGATTCACAGTCCTCAAGTGTAATAAGTCTTGTGTCACATGCATGTAAAGACTTGATGATGCCTAACACTCTTTGGCTCTGGGTGTTTGTGAAGGAAATATGCCCTAGAGGCAATAATAAAGTTATTATTTATTTCCTTATTTCATGATAAATGTTTATTATTCATGCTAGAAATGTATTAACCGGAAACATAATACATGTGTGAATATATAGACAAGCAGTGTCACTAGTATGCCTCTACTTGACTAGCTTGTTAATCAAAGATGGTTATGTTTCCTAACCATGGACAAAGAGTTGTTATTTGATTAATGGGATCACATCATTAGTTGAATGATCTGATTGACATGACCCATTCCGTTAGCTTAGCACCCGATCGTTTAGTATGTTGCTATTGCTTTCTTCATGACTTATACATGTTCCTATGACTATGAGATTATGCAACTCCGCACATTGGAGGAACACTTTGTGTGCTACCAAAGCGCCACAACGTAATTGGGTGATTATAAAGGTGCTCTACAGGTGTCTCCAAAGGTACTTGTTGGGTTGGCGTATTTCGAGATTAGGATTTGTCACTCCGAATGTCGGAGAGGTATCTCTAGGCCCTCTCGGTAATGCACATCACTTAAGCCTTGCAAACATTGCAACTAATGAGTTAGTTGCGAGATGATGTATTACAGAACAAGTAAAGAGACTTGTCGGTAACGAGATTGAACTAGGTATTGGATACCGACGATCGAATCTCGGGCAAGTAACATACCGATGACAAAGGGAACAACGTATGTTGTTATGCGGTCTGACCGATAAAGATGTTTGTAGAATATGTAGGAACCAATATGGGCATCTAGGTCCCGCTATTGGTTATTGACCGGAGACGTGTCTCGGTCATGTCTACATTGTTCTCGAACCGTAGGGTCCGCACGCTTAAAGTTACAATGACAGTTTCTTTATGAGTTTATGTATTTTGATGTATCGAAGGTTGTTCGGAGTTCCGGATGTGATCACGGACATGACGAGGAGTCTCGAAATGGTCGAGACATAAAGATCAATATATTGGAAGCCTATATTTGGACATCGGAATCGTTCCGGGTGAAATCGGCATTTTACCGGAGTACCGGGGGGTTACTGGAACCCCTCGGCGGGTTATTGGGCCTACATGGGCCTTGAGGGAGAAGAGAGAAGGAGGCAGGAGGTGGCCGCGCGCCCCTCCCCTTCCTAGTCTGAATAGGACAAGGGAAGGGGGCGGCGCCCCCCTTTCCTTCCCCTCTTCCTCCTCTTTCCCCCCTTCTCCTTCTCCAAATAGGAAAGAAGGGAGTCCTACTCCTGGTGGGAGTAGGACTCCCCCCTGGCGCGCCCCTCCTTGGCCGGCCGCCTCCTCCCCTTGGCTCCTTTATATACGGGGGCAGGGGGCACCCTAGGACACACAAGTTAATCTTCGTGATCGTTCCTTAGCCGTGTGCGGTGCCCCCCTCCACGATATTACACCTCGGTCATATTGTAGCGGTGCTTAGGCGAAGCCCTGCGACGGTTGAACATCAAGATCATCACCACGCCGTCGTCTTGTGAAACTCCTCCCGAAGCTTTGCTGGATCGGAGCCCGGTGCGTCATCGAGCTGTACGTGTGTCAAGAACTCGGAGGTGCCGGAGTAACGGTGCTTGGATCGGTTGGACCGGGAAGACGTACGACTACTTCCTCTACGTTGCGTCAACGCTTCCGATTCGGTCTCACGAGGGTACGAGACAACACTCTCCCTCTCGTTGCTATGCATCACCATGATCTTGCGTGTGCGTAGGAATTTTTTGAAATTACTCGTTCCCCAACGATGGCATCCGAGCCAGGTTTTATGCGTTGATCTTATATGCACGAGTAGAACACAAGTGAGTTGTGGGCGATACAAGTCATCTTGCTTACCAAAGCATGTCATACTTTGTTTGGCGGTATTGTTGGATGAAGCGGCCCGGACCGACATTACGCCAGACGCTTACGCCGAGACTGGTTCTACCGACGTGCTTTGCACACGGTGGCTGGCGGTGTCGATCTCTCCAACTTTAGTTGAACCAAGTGTGGCTACGCCCGGTCCTTGCGAAGGTTAAAACAGCACTAACTTGACGAACTATCGTTGTGGTTTTGATGCGTAGGTAAGAACGGTTCTTGCTCAGCCCGTAGCAGCCACGTAAAATCTGCAACAACAAAATAGAGGACGTCTAACTTGTTTTTGCAGGGCATGTTGTGATGTGATATGGTCAAGACGTGATAAGATATAAGTTGTTGTATGAGATGATCATGTCTTGTTGAAGTTATCGGCAACTGGCAGAAGCCCTATGGATGTCTCTTTGTTGCATAAGATGCAAGTGCCAAATAATTGCTTTACTTTATCGCTATACGATAGCAATAGGTGCAAAAGCAATAGTTGGTGAGACAACCATGTGATGACACATTGATATAGATCAAGATGATGAAGATCATGGTGTCGTGCCGGTTACGATAGAGATCATGACAGTACTTTGGATATGGAGATCAAAGGCGCAAGATGATCATGGCCATATCATGTCACATATTTTGATTGCATACGATGTTTATCTATTATACATCTTATTCTTGCTTTGATTGACGGTAGCATTTTAAGATGATCTCTCACTAATTATCAAGAAGTGTTCTCCCTGAGTATGCACCGTTTCCATAGTTCGTCGTGCACAGACACCACGTGATGATCGGGTGTGATAAGCTCTACGTCCATCTACAACGGGTACAAGCCAGTTTTGCACACGCGGAATACTCAGGTTAAACTTGACGAGCCTAGCATATGCAGATATGGCCTCGGAACACGGAGACCGAAAGGTCGAGTGTGAATCATATAGTAGATATGATCAACATAGTGATGTTCACCGTTGAAAACTACTCCATCTCACGTGATGATCGGTTATGGTTTAGTTGATTTGGATCACGTGATCACTTAGATGACTAGAGAGATGTCTGTCTAAATGGGAGTTCTTAAGTAATATGATTAATTGAACTTAAATTTATCATGAACTTAGTCCTGGTAGTACTTTGCAAATTATGTTATAGATCAATAGCCCGCGTTGTTGCTTTCATATGTTTATTTTGATATGTTCCTAGAGAAAATTGTGTTGAAAGATGTTAGTAGCAATGATGCGGATTGGATCCATGATCTGAGGTTTATCCTCATTCTTTGCCGTAAGAATTATGTCCTTAATGCACCGCTAGATGACAGACCTATTGCAGGGAGCGTATCGCAGGCGTTATGAGCGTTTGGCTAGCTCAATATGATGACTACTTGATAGTTTAGTGCACCATGCTTAACGGCTTAGAATCGGGACTTCAAAGGCGTTTTGAGCGTCTTGGACCATATGAGATGTTCTAGGAGTTGAAGTTAATATTTCAAGCAAATACCGAGTTGAGAGATATGAAGTCTTCAACAAGTTCTACTGACTAAAAGATGGAGGAGAATCGCTCAACTAGTGAGCAAGTGCTTAGATTGTCTGAGTACTACAATCGCTTGAATCAAGTGGGAGTTAATCTTCCAGATAAGATAGTGATTGGCAGAGTTCTCTAGTCACCATCACCAAGTTAGTGGAACTTCATGATGAACTATAATGCAAGGGATGACGAAAACGATTCCCAAGCTCTTCGTGATGTTGAAATCGACGAAGGTAGAAATCAAGAAAGAGCATCAAGTGTTGATGATTGACAAGACCACTAGTTTCAAGAGAAGGGCAAAGGGAAAGAAAGGGAACTTCAAGTGGACAGACAAGCAAGTTGTCACTCCTGCGAAGAAGCCCAAAGCTGGACCATAACCTGAAACCGAGTGTTTACACCGCAAAGGAAATGGTCCTTTGGAAGCGGAAATGCCCGAATATTTGGTAGATAAGAAGGATGGCAAAGTGAACAAGGGTATATTTGATATCTGATTATTGATGTGTGCCTTACTAGTGTTTATAGTAGCCCCGAGTATTTGATACTTGTTCGGTTGCTAAGATTAGTAACTCAAACAGGAGTCTACGAATAAACAGAGACTAGTTGAAGGAAAGTGACGATGAGTGTTGGAAGTAGTTCCAAGATTGATATGATCATCATCGCACACTCCTATACTTTCGGGATTAGTGTTAAACCTAAATAAATGTTATTTGGTGTTTGCTTTGAGCATGAATATGATTTGATCGTGTTTATTGCAATACGGTTATTCATTTAAAATCGAGAGAATAATTGTTGTTACATTTACATGAATAAAACCTTCAATGGTCATACACCCAATGAAAATAGTTTGTTGGATCTCGATCGTAGTGATACACATATTCATAATATTGAGGCCAAAAGATGCAAAGTTAATAATGATAGTGCAACTTATTTGTGGCTTGCCGTTTGGGTCATATCGATGTAAAGCGCATGAAGAAACTCCATAAAGATGGATTTTGGAATCACTTGGTTATGAATTATTTGATGCTTGCGAACCGTGCCTTTTGGGCAAGATGACTAAAACTCGTTCTTGAACAATGGAGCGAGTTCTTGACTTATTGGAAATAATACATCTTGATGTATGCGAGACCAATGAGTATGAAGGCTCGTGGCAAGTATCGTTATTTTCGACCTTCACAAGATGATTTGAGCAGATATGGGTATATCTACTTGATGAAACATAAGTCTGAAATAGTTGAAAGGTTCAAAGAATTTCAGAGTGAAGTGGAAAAACCATCGTAACAAGAAAATAAAGTTTCTGCGATCTGATCGCGGAGACGAATATTTGAGTTACGAGTTTGGTCTTCAATTAAAACAATGTGGAATAGTTTCACAGCTCACACCACCTGGAACACCACAACGTTATGGTGTGTTCGAACGTCGTAACCTCACTTTATTGGATATGGTACGATCTATGATGTCTCTTACTGATTTACCAATATTGTTTTGGGGTTATGCATTAGAGACAGCTTCATTCACATTAAAAGGGCACCATCTAAATCCGTTGAGATGACAACATATGAATTGTGGTTTAGCAAGAAACCCAAGTTGTCGTTTCTTAAAGTTTGGAGTTGCGATGCTTATATGAAAAAGTTTTTCAACCTGATAAGCTCGAACCCAAATCGGAGAAGTGCGTGTTCATAGAATACCCAAAGGAACCTGTTGGGTAATCCTTCTATCATAGATCCGAAGGTAAAACATTCATAGCTAAAAATGGATCCTTTCTAGAGAAGGAGTTTCTCTCGAAAGAAGTGAGTGGGAGGAAAGTAGAGCTTGATAAGGTAATTTGACCTTCTCCTGAATTGGAAAATAGTTCATCACTGAAATCAGTTCCAGTGATTCCTACACCAACTAGTGAGGAAGCTAATGATGATGATCATGAAACTTCTGATCAAGTTACTATAGAACCTCGTAGGTCTTCCAGAGTACGGTCCGCACCAGAGTGGTATGGTAATCCCGTTCTGAAAGTCATGTTACTAGACCATGATAAACCTACGAACTATGAAGAAGCGATGATGAGCCCAAATTCCGCAAAATGGTTTGAGGCCATGAAATCTGAGATGAGATCCATGTATGAGAACAAAGTATGGACTTTGGTGGACTTGCCCGATGATCGGCAAGCCATAGAAAATAAATGGATCTTCAAGAGGAAGACGGACGCTGATAGTAGTGTTACTATCTACAATGCTAGACTTGTCGAAAAAGGTTTTTTGACAAAGTTCAAAGTGTTGACTACAATGAGATTTTCTCAACTGTAGCGATGCTTAAGTCTGTCCGAATCATGTTAGCAATTGTCACAATTTATGAAATCTGGCAAATGGATGTCAAAACTGCATTCCTTAATGGTTTTCTCAAAGAAGAGTTGTATATGATGCAACCAGAAGGTTTTGTCAATCCTAAAGGTACTAACAAAATGTGCATGCTCCAAATGATCCATCTATGGACTGGTGCAAGCATCTCGAGTTGGAATATACACTTTGATGAGTTGATCAAAGCATATAGTTTTGTCTGGACTTATGGTGAAGCTCTGTATTTACAAGAAAGTGAGTGGGAGCACTACAACATTTCGATAAGTATATGTGAATGACATATTGTTGATCGAAATAATGTAGAATTATTACGCAAAGCATAAAGGAGTGTTTGAAAGGAGTTTTTAAAATAAAGACCTCGGTAAAGCTACTTACATATTGAGCATCAAGATCTATTGAGATAGATCAAGGCGCTTGATAATATTTTCAATGAGTACATACCTTGACAAGATTTTGAAGTAGATCAAAATGGAGCAGTCAAAGAAGGAGTTCTTGCTCGTGTTGCAAGGTGTGAAGTTGAGTAAGACTCAAGACCCGACCATGGCGAGAAAATAGAAAGAGAATGAAAAGTCATTCCCTATGCCTCGGTCATAGGTTCTATAAACTATGCTATGTTGTGAACTGGACCTATTGTATACTCGCCTGGTTTGGCAAGGAGTACAATAGTGATCTAGGAGTAGATCTTTGGACATTGGTCAAAATTATCCTTAGTGGAATAAGGATATATTTCTCAATTATGGAGGTGACAAAAGGTTCGTCGTAAAAGGTTACGTCGATACATGTTTTGGCACTGATCCAGATAACTCTAACTCTTAATCTGGATACATATTGAAAGTGGGAGCAATTAGCTAGAGTAGCTCCGTGCAGAGTATTGTAGACATAGAATATTTGCAAAATACATACGGCTCTGAATGTGATGATCCGTTGACTAAACTTCTCTCACGAGCAAAACATGATCATACCTTTGTACTCTTTGGGTGTTAATCACATAGCGATGTGAACTAGATTATTGACTCTAGTAAACCCTTTGGGTGTTGGTCACATGACGATGTGAACTATGGGTGTTAATCATATACATATATGATTATTGGTGTTAAATCACATGGCGATGTGAACTAGATTATTGACTCTAGTGCAAGTGGGAGACTGAAGGAAATATGCCCTAGAGGCAATAATAAAGTTATTATTTATTTCCTTATTTCATGGTAAATGTTTATTATTCATGCTAGAAATGTATTAACTGGAAACATAATACATGTGTGAATATATAGACAAACAGAGTGTCACTAGTATGCCTCTACTTGACTAGCTTGTTAATCAAAGATGGTTATGTTTCCTAACCATGGACAAAGAGTTGTTATTTGATTAACGGGATCACATCATTAGTTGAATGATCTGATTGACATGACCCATTCCGTTAGCTTAGCACCCGATCGTTTAGTATCTTGCTATTGCTTTCTTCATGACTTATACATGTTCCTATGACTATGAGATTATGCAACTCCCGTTTACCGGAGGAACACTTTGTGTGCTACCAAACGTCACAACGAATCGGGTGATTATAAAGGTGCTCTCTGGTGTTTCCAAAGGTACTTGTTGGGTTGGCGTATTTGAGATTAGGATTTGTCACTCCGAATGTCGGAGAGGTATCTCTGGGCCCTCTCGGTAATGCACATCACTTAAGCCTTGCAAGCATTGCAACTAATGAGTTAGTTGCGAGATGATGTATTACGGAGCGAGTAAAGAGACTTGCGTGCGAGATTGAACTAGGTATTGGATACCGACGATCGAATCTCGGGCAAGTAACATACCGATGACAAAGGAACAACGTATGTTGTTATGCGGTCTGACCGATAAAGATGTTCGTAGAATATGTAGGAACCAATATGGGCATCTAGGTCCCGCTATTGGTTATTGACCGGAGACGTGTCTCGGTCATGTCTACATTGTTCTCGAACCGTAGGGTCCGCGCGCTTAAGTTACGATGACAGTTTCTTTATGAGTTTATGTATTTTGATGTACCGAAGGTTGTTCAGAGTTCTGAATGTGATCACGGACATGACGAGGAGTCTCGAAATGGTCGAGACATAAAGATCGATATATTGGAAGCCTATATTTGGACATCAGAATCGTTCCGGGTGAAATCGGCATTTTACCGGAGTACCGGGGGGTTACCGGAACCCCCCGGGGGGTTGTTGGGCCTACATGGGCCTTGAGGAAGAAGAGAGAAGGAGGCAGGAGGTGGCCGCGCGCCCCTCGCCTTCCTAGTCCGAATAGGACAAGGGAAGGGGGGCGGCGCCCCCTTTCCTTCCCCTCTTCCTCCTCTTTCCCCCCTTCTCCTTCTCCAAATAGGAAAGAAGGGAGTCCTACTCCCGATGGGAGTAGGACTCCCCCCTGGCGCGCCCCTCCTTGGCCGGCTGCCTCCTCCCCTTGGCTCCTTTATATACGGGGGCAGGGGGGCACCCTAGGACACACAAGTTGATCTTCGTGATCGTTCCTTAGCCGTGTGCGGTGCCCCCTCCACGATATTACACCTCGGTCATATTGTAGCGGTGCTTAGGCGAAGCCCTGCGACGGTTGAACATCAAGATCGTCACCACGCCGTCGTGCTGACGGAACTCCTCCCCGAAGCTTTGCTGGATCGGAGCCCGGGGTGTGTCATCGAGCTGTACGTGTGTCAAGAACTCGGAGGTGCCGGAGTAACGTTGCTTGGATCGGTTGGACCGGGAAGACGTACGACTACTTCCTCTATGTTGCGTCAACGCTTCCGCTTCGGTCTACGAGGGTATGTAGACAACACTCTCCCCTCTCGTTGCTATGCATCACCATGATCTTGCGTGTGCGTAGGAAATTTTTTGAAATTACTACGTTCCCCAACAGTTTGGGCTTTGTCCTCGCAAGGATTTCTCTCTCTCAAATGCTTCGAGGTGGGTTGCTCTCAAACGACAAAAGCCGTGCACAAACTCTGAGCAGCCACCAATTTATGGTGTAGGGGGTGGGCTATTTATAGCCACGAGGCAACCCAACCTGATTTGTCCAAAATGACCCTGGGTCACTAAGGAACTAACACGTGTTCCAACAGTCAGATTTCAAACACACGCGGCAACTTTACTTGGGCTGCAAGCAAAGCTGACTCATCCAGCTCTAGATAAGATTTGCTCTCATTGTCTTCGCTCGAAGACATAGGATTTGGGTTGAGCATCACTTCAGTAACTCTGACTTAGTTCACTTGGACCCCACTTAACAGTACGGTGGTTCCTATGACTCAACAAAGAAGAAAAGGAAACAACGAAACCACACAGTCTTCGTGCTCCATAGTCTTCACGCAATATCTTCTCATGTCATAGTCTTCAATATGAATATCTTCTCATACCACCATTGTCTTCAATGTCTTCATACATTTTTAGGGGTTATCTCCGGTAGGTAAACCGAATCAATGAGGGACACTACCTGCGTTATCCTGCAATTCTCACAAACGCATTAGTCCCTCAACCAACTTTGTCATCAATACTCCAAAACCAACTAGGGGTGGCACTAGATGCACTTACATCCCTTTAGAATGAACTAGATTCGGCAAAGCTTTTATTTTCCAACTCTCCAAGTTGTTGTTTAGTTTAACCAATTAGCTCAGGGTATCCGACGCAGATTCTTGGAGAATGGCTGGTTTACAAGAAACCAACTTGATCACGAACTCAACATAGCGGTCAGGTGACAACCTGGTAACACTTCGGAGAAGATATTCGGAAAATCACGAACCACCGATATGATATTAAGCTCGAGAACAATCTTGCTTTTCAGGGCAAGAACATATGATCAAATAAGCAAGGATTGGCACTATCCTAACTCATTGATCAAGGAGTGCACCAGGAAATAAGGACAAGGTAGCACGATCAACCTTAGGGTGATGATTCAATAATCAAGGCGCAAAGAATGAGGTTATTGTCCATTTAGTTAACTACCAAGCAACGGAGTTGCTAGGAGTATAGATTTCACACATCGCGATTCACTTGTCGGCGTTCCGGTTACAATAACACGGAACCGAGGAATGAATAATGATGGCGAGAAGTATCACTGTATCAAGAGTTCATAGGATGGTGTGCAATTCCCATGATATTCTTAATATCAAGATGTTAATACTCCAAGGTAGAATAGAGCAAAAGCTAGATTAGCAATTTGATCTGCAGAGTACGATTGCTTTGACCCAATCCTAGAAACAGATAAGATACTAAAGTTCGTTTCCCCTAGTCATTCTGGAATAGAATGGCTTGACGGACCACAAGAATAATAGGCATCGATGAGCTCGGGTGCACAACTACTCTTGACTATCAATTGATAGACGAGGGTCAGAATACAACTAAAGAGGGGCAACTCAAAGGAACATACGATATTCTGAGTTATGGATGCATAGATTAGTATGTCGAGCAAAGCTCAACATTTTTCTTCCGGATATCCCATGCAGAAGGGTAGAACTGGCAGAGTCACAGCATAGCATCGAGAACTCGTCAAGATCACTCTGGTTGTGATCTTTTGGTTCAAAGAGCTTCTGCCATAATGGTTCATAGTATTTGGAAGAAGGAAATACCATGGACCTCGAGGACTATCGCAAAGGTTACTAATAACCTAAGGGAGCTAGCAATTACTATCAACATGAAGTAAGTAGGGTGAATCTCGGGCTTCAAAACCCAGGAATAGAATACCTACTACTAAGTGGCATCACGGGATGCTTTCGAGAATAAAGGCCAGAACCATCACACTGGGAACACAAAGCATGGCCGGGTTACTAGGTGATACTCTAGACACCTAGGGTCATAATAATAACTCCAACATAAATGCCGAGGCAATGAAGTACATCAACACACTAGTTAGTGTGGCTGATCTGGCACAAGGAACTTCGGAACGGTAAGAAGGGATTTGCAAATGCATCAGATTATTTAGAAACCTGGGATGACCCAGATAGCATACCGACTGTAAATGCTCAAAAGAATTTAAGACATCCTGCAAAATGGTGGCATAACCACTCGAACATCATAATATCAAGGTTTCGAGATCAGCTATCAACACGCGGAGGTAGTAGGAACTGAACTGAGGCTTATATCCAACAATCCTATAAGTCTACGGATTAGTAACACGTGATCCTGATAGAAAGAAGAGAAAGCCAAGTTCCTTAACCCCGCAGGAAAAGATAAGATGACTCGGATCAGAAGGCATAAGAGATAAGGAGTAAAAAGAGCCTTATGTTCCCATCCCACAATCAATTCCCCTACATATAACTAAAGCATTTCTAGACTCAACTTCGACCAGTTTGGCTTGGTAATCCTACAGGCAGTCAGGCTCTGATACCAAAGCTGTCAGGACCCCGACTCAAAGCTACACCGATCTAGCATGTAACACCTCATATCACTTTGCGGCCTCACGCACGGTATTCCCACGGGTATCGCCTTACCTTGCCCGGGACTATTTGCGCCTTTCGGCACACGTATATGATAGTGTCGCTGGCATCGATATGAAAAGGAGCCTGGGATGACATGGCTAGTCGTGAACCCAAAGTGGCACTAACTTACAGGGACAGGCATACATGACCCAGCAACGAACGTGTTGGTCATCAGCGAGCGAATCTGGGCTGTAGCAGTTGGGCTAGCAGGACACGAGTAAACCGGGCTGTAGCAGGCTAACAGGACTCCGGTAGACACCACGTGACATTTCCCCGAAGGGACAGACACAGGAACGAAGAAGGACACATGCCGGCCAGCTTAAGTGTTCCGGAGCAGTAGCAAGCTACCAAGGCTCAGTGGAAGCACTAGGAGACATTTCCCGGTAAGAAAGGCTACCAAGGATAAAAAAACTAGACAGTCAGATCCCACACATACCAAGCATTTCAATAACATACACACAATATGCTCGATATGTGCAAATACAACATGGCATCACAACATGACTCTGCAACTCAAGTATTTATTCATTAGGCTCCGAAGAGCCAGATATTGCAAACATGGGTCTGATGACCCACATTCAGAGCATACAAGTCAAAGCACATGCGGAAGCTTAACATGTCTGAGTACAGACATCTTCAAATGAAAAAGGCTGAGAAGCCTAACTATCTACCAGATCCTGTCGAGGGCACAAGATCGTAGCTGAGGTAACAACCTAAACGTCAAAGTCCACATGAAACTACTAGCAAGACTGACGTCTCTCTGCAAAAACATAAAATAGGTAAACGTGAGTACAAATGTACCCAACAAGACTTACATCAGAAGTAGCTACATATGCATCATTATCAACAAAGGGGGTGGTGGATTTTAACTGCAGCAAGCCAACTTTGACTAGGTGGCTATCCTGAACTACGACTGCAAGTAACTCTTTTGAGGTGGCGCACACGAGTCCACATATTCACCATATCAATACACCACTATGCATCCGCTCCCGTCTCCCTACGAGAACGCCATCCATAGCACTCATGCTTATCTTACATATTTTAGAGTATCCATTTTCACTTGTCTATGAACTGTACAGGCAACCCAGAAGTCCTTTACCGCAGACACGGCTATTCGAATAGATGATGTTAACCCTGCAGGGGTGTACTTCTTCACACACTCTCTCACCACTTACTGCCGTTTACACGACATGTACTCAGCAACCTTGAAGCGGAAGCCCAACGAGGGTGTCGGCCACGGCCTACCTAAACACTCAAGTCTCTAGTCCAGGTTTATCGCCTATTCAGGTTCCATCTGCAGGGAGTCCGGCCGAGGTTTCCACATACGGCCCCGAACGATGTGTGTAGGGTTCCTGAGACACCAAACGGGCGCCCGGTACACTGTGCCACATGCCTACCACATCACAGCCCACCCCTCGGGTCAGTGCTGCACACGGCTTCCAGCATACTACAAACACCAGAAACTACTTGCAACTCCTGGATAGAGGACAAGGTGATTAAGAAGCCGAGAGGGTCCATTGGTTTCGGGCCCAATGCGTGGTAGTAACTGTTTCATGGATCACAAACACAGAACTCAGTTCCTGAGGACAGCTTCAATGAGACAACCCACCATGTACTCCTACACGGCCTCTCACCGCTACCTTTACGAAATCGTGTTCACACACTTAGCTCACACACAGTAGGACATGTTCACACACCTCTGATTCATCCCTGATGAATCAGACCTGACTCAACTCTAAGCAGTAGTAGGCATGACAAACAAGCATGAATGAGTAGGCACAACAGGTCTCAAACAACTCCTACTCATGCTAGTGTGTTTCATCTATTTACTGTGGCAATGACGGGTCATGCAGAGGTTTAAGGGGTTCAACTACCGCAGCAAGTAACAGAAGAATCGTTGTTGTCCTAATGCAGTAAAAGAGAGCAGGAGTGAGAGAGTAGGATTGTATCGGAATGAACAAGGGGGTTTTGCTTGCCTGGCACTTCTGAAGATAGTATAGTTCTTCATCGATGTCATCGAACTCATCGTCGGAACCACGTCTATCGAGAGGGAACAAACACCGGCAACACGGAAGGAAACACAATCAATGCAATGCACAATAGGATGCATGATCATGACATGGCAATATGAGTGTGTTGGCCTAATGCAACTACAACCAGATGGGTTTGGGTCATTTTGAACCAAAGGTTCAATCACAAACTCAATTTATGAATTTAAAAAGTGCCTTATCATGTTTTGCACAAAACAGCAAGGTTAAATTGCTTTGTCATGCATGAAACTAGTACAGATGGATATATTGGATTTTTCTAATCATTTTTCATATATAAATTATTTAATTTGGAGTTACGGTTGAATTTCTATGAATTTTAGAAGTTTAGATCATTTTCTGAAATTTATAAATCATTTTTGATTTATTTTAATTCCAGAAAGGCTTTACTACATCAGCACTGCGTCACTGTGACGTTAGCGAGTCAACTGCGTTGACCAAGGTCAAACTTGACCTGTGGGTCCCGCATGTCAGTGTAACAGCGTCAGCAGCAGAGGCTGGCTAGTGGGGCCAGGTCAACGCTGAGGTGGCAAGGTCAAACTGACCGGTGGGGCCATGGGCATTAGCTTAAATTAAACAGGGAATAACCCTGTGGTTAGTTAAGGGGGTGGGGGCCATCTGTCAATGACCCTACGGTGAACTAATTGGTGGTTAGCGCTAATTAATCCTGGGCCACGTCATCAACTCCGGCGGCTAATCGCCGGCGTAAACAGGGCACGGTGAGGTCGCTCGTCCGGCCAGCTCCGGCGACGGGAGGTAACGTGGCTGGGCTCTACGGATGCAGTGCGTCGAGGCGCATCGAGTGGTGGCCGTGGGTGGTGCCGGGGTGGACTACAGCGGCGACGGCAAGGGCTACAGCGGCGGCCGGAGCTCGGCGAACTCGGGCTCGGTGTTGTGGTGCACGGGAGCAAGAACTGCTGGGTGCTACGGGCTACTGCAGACGCTCTGGTTGCGATGACACGCTCATACGCGGTGCGGGTTGGCTCTAGCCACGGCGGCGTCATGGCCGGCGGGAGGAACTCTCGGGCTCGACGGAGCCCGCGGTTAGAGGAAGAAATCGGCATCGGCGAGAGAGAGATTCGGTGCGGAGGCTCAAAGTGGGCCAACGAGCACGATGGCGAGGTTGGGGACGCTCTGTAGCTCCCGAATCAACGGCGAGGATCCACGGTGACCGACGAGGGGAACAGCGGTGCTGGCGGTGTCCAGGAGCTTCAAGCACCATGTGGCTCGGTGAGGAGGAAGAAGGGACGAGGCAGAGCTTCTTGGCGCGTCGGCGAGGCGTGGAGTGGCTGGTGGCCGCGGTGGTGGTCGTCGGCGCGTTGCGAGGCGCTCGGCAACAGCGGGAGAAGGAGAGCAGAGGCAAAGAGAGGCACGGGAGAGGACAAGGCGGTCTAGGGGGAAAACATGGTGTTGTCCAGGGCGTCAAGGCAGCGACGGGAAGCATGAGGTGGCTCGGGCGCATGCCGGCGTGCGACGACCACGCGTGCGGCATCCTACTGGCGCGGGGAGGAAGACGCCCCTGCCCCTGGTGGGCTGGGCTATCTTACCGGGCCGCCAGCTGGCCAGGTAAGTGGGCTGCCAGGTAAGCCAGGTTAGTTCTCCTCTCTCTGCTTTCTATTTTTTCTTTTCTAGTTTGTTTTTTTCTGTTTTGATTTAGTAATAATACTAAACCATTTTTCCAACTCCTGGAATATTTGTGGGCACCTTTTGAAATACTTACAACAGCCCTCAACTGTTTTCAGAATTATTTGAGCATTTAAAATAATTATAGCATTTAAATGCCCAAATTGAAATACTTTATGATTTAATCCAAAAATCCATAAATGACCTAGAGAAGTGTTCATCATTTTTTGCAGAGGTTCTGGACCAATTCAAAAATCATGAACTTTTCTAAAGAGCATTTTGGGTTAATTGAAATTATTTTTATATTGACCCTAGTTGCATTTCATTTGGTGCTAAGGTTTTAACAATCCCCATTTCAAGTTCATTTGAATCTTAAACATGATGACACTCATGAGGCTAGCCTAATGCATTGCGAGAAGCTAGGGATGTGACAACTCCGCTCCTCATTCACGAGAAAGGGCCGGTAACCGGGATGCCCAGTCCCATGATCCAAAAAGATCAAAGCAAATCAATATAATTAAACAAAACTCCCCCAGGGCCGTTGTTAGTTGGAGGCACTCGTTGTTTCGAGCAAGCCATGGATTGATGCTTGTTGGTGGTGGGGGAGTATAAACTTTTACCATTCTGTTTGGGAACTGCCTATAATGCATGTAGTATGGAAGATACAACCATCTCATAGTTGTTGCATTGACAGTGAAAGTATGTCACTCAAAATGTTATTCAATCTCTATTTTAAAATCGAGCTCTGGCACCTCTACAAATCTGTGCTTCTTGCTACGTCTTGAGCTTGCGTTGCTTTTCCTTGAAGAGGAAAGGGTGATGCAGCAATAGTAGCATAAGTATTTCCCTCAGTTTTTGAGAACCAAGGTATCAATCCAGAAGGAGGCTCCTCAAAAGTCCCACGCACCTACACAAACAAACAAAGAACTCGCAACCAACACAATAAAGGGGTTGTCAATCCCTTCACGGCCACTTGCGAAAGTGAGATCTGATAGAGATATTATGATAAGATAAATATATTTTTGGTATTTTATAATATAGATACAAAAAGTAAAGATGCAAATAAAAGTAGATTGAAAGCTTATTTGATGAAAGATAGACCCAGGGGCCATAGGTTTCACTAGTGGCTTCTCTCAAAATAGCATAAGTATTACCGTGGGTGAACAAATTACTATCGAGCAATTGATAGAAAAGCGAATATTTATGAGATTATCTAGGCATGATCATGTATATAGGCATCACGTCCGCGACAAGTAGACCGACTCCTGCCTGCATCTACTACTGTTACTCCACACATCGACCGACTCCTGCATGAGTATTAAGTTCATAAAGAACCGAGTAACGCATTAAGAAAGATGACATGATGTAGAGGGATAAACTCAAGCAATATGATATAAACCCCATCTTTTTATCCTCAATGGCAACAATACAATACATGCCTTGCTGCCCCTGATGTCACTGGGAAAGGACACCGCAAGATTGAACCCAAAGCTAAGCACTTCTCCCATGCCAAGAAAGATCAATCTAGTAGGCCAAACCAAACTGATAATTCGAAGAGACTTGCAAACATAACTCAATCATACATAAAAGAATTCAGAGGAGATTCAAATATTTCTCATAGATAAACTTGATCTATAAACCCACAATTCATCGGATCTCAACAAACACACCGCAAAAAGAGTTTACATCGAATAGATCTCCACAAGAGAGGGGGAGAACATTGTATTGAGATCCAAAAAGAGAGAAGAAGCCATCTAGCTAATAACTATGGACCCGAAGGTCTGTGGTAAACTACTCACAACTCATCGGAGGGGCTATGGTGTTGATGTAGAAGCCCTCCATGGTCGATTCCCCCTCCGGCGGAGCACCGGCGAAGGCTCCAAGATGGGATCTCGCGGATATATAAGGTTATGGCGGTGGAAATTGTGTTTCGTTGGCTCCCTGGATGTTTTCGGGGTACGTAGGTATATATAGGAGGAAGAAGTACGTCGGTGGCCGCCTATGGGGCCCAGGAGATAGCGGCGCGCCCAGAGGGGGTGGGCGCGCCCTCTTGTCCACTGGCCGCCTCGCAAGGTTCTTAACTTGCACTCCAAGTTCTCCGGATCATGTTTGTTCCGAAAATCACGCTCCCGAAGGTTTCATTCCGTGTGGACTCCGTTTGATATTCCTTTTCTTCGAAATACCGAAATAGGGGGGGAAATAGCAATACGGGCTGGGCCTCCGGTTAGTAGGTTAGTCCCAAAAATGATATAAATGTGTAAAATAAAGCCCATAAACATCCAAAAGGGGTAATATAATAGCATGGAACAATCAAAAAATTTAGATACGTTGGAGACGTATCAAGCATCCCCAAGCTTAGTTCCTGCTCGTCCTCAAGTAGGTAAATGATAAAAACAGAATTTTTGATGTGGAATGCTACCTAGCATATTTCTTAATGTAATTTTCTTTATTGTGGCATGAATGTTCAGATCCAAATGATTCAAGATAAAAGCTTATAAAACATAAAAATAATAATGCTTCGAACCATGCTAACAAATAATCATGTCCTATCAAAATAGCATAGCCAAAGAAAGCTTATCCCTACAAAATCATATAGTTAGGCCATGCTTCATTTTCATTACACAAAATACTCCCATCATGCACAACCCCGGTTTCAGCCAAGCAATTGGTTCATACTTCTTAACGCGCTTCAGCTTTTTCAACTCTTACGCAATACATGAGCGCAAGCCATGCACATAGCACTATGGTGGTATAAGGTGGTGGTTGTGAGGACAAAAAGAGGGAGAAGATAGTCTCACATCAACTAGGCATATCAACGGGCTATGGAGATTCCCATCAATAGATATCAATGTGAGTGAGTAGGGATTGCCATGCAACGGATGCACAAGAGCTATAAATATATGAAAGCTCAACAAAAGAAACTAAGTGGGTGTGCATCCAACTTGCTTGCTCGCGAAGACCTAGGGCATTTTGAGGAAGCCCATCATTGGAATATACAAGCCAAGTTCTATAATGAGAAATTCCCACTTAGTATATGAAAGTGACAACATAGGAGACTCTCTATCATGAAGATCATGGTGCTACTTTGAAGCACAAGTGTGGAAAAAGAGATAGTAGCATTGTCCCTTCTCTCTTTTTCTCTCATTTTTTTCTTTCCCTTTTTTCATTTATTTCTTTTTTTCTTTGGCCTTTCTTTTTTTCTTTTTGGCCTTTCTCTTTTTTTCTTTTTTTCTTTTTGTAAAGTCTGAAGTCTCATCCCGACTTGTGGGGGAATCATAGTCTTCATCATCCTTTCCTCACTGAGACAATGCTCTAATAATGAAGATCATCACACTTTTATTGATTTACAACTCAAGAGTTACAACTCAAAGCTAGAACAAGATATGACTCTATATAAATGCCTCCGGCGGTGTACCGGGATATGCAATAAATCAAGAGCGACATGTATGAAAATTATGAAGGTGGCCTTGCCACAAATACAATGTCAACTACATGATCATGCAAAGAGCAATATGACAATGATGGAATGTGTCATAATAAACGGGACGGTGCAAAGTTGCATGGCAATATATCTCGGAATGGCTATGTAAATACCATAATAGGTAGGTATGGTGGCTGTTTTGAGGAACGTAAATAATGGGTGCATGATACCAGCGAAAGTTGCGCGGTATAATAGAGGCTAGCAAAGTGGAAGGATGAGTGTGCGTATATCCATAGACTCACATTAGTCATAAAGAACTCATATACTTATTGCAAAAGTCTACTTGCCCTCGAAGCAAAGTACTACTACGGATGCTCCTAGGGGAAGGATTGGTAGGAGTTAACCATCGCGCGATCCCGACCTCCACCCATAAGGAAGACAATCAAAAGAGCACCTCATGCAACAAATTTGTCACACAACTTTTACCATACGTGCATGCCACGGGACTTGCCAACTTCAACACAAGTATTTATCAATTTCATAATTACCCACTAGCATGACCCTAACATTATTACCTCTATATCTCAAAACAATTATCAAGCATCAAATTGATCATAGCATCCAATTCACTTCCAGTGATAGTTTTTATTATACCCAACATGGATGCTCATCATTCTAGGACCAAATTTGTAACCAAAGCAAATACCATGCTGTTCTAAAAGACTCTAAAAATAATATAAGTGAAGCATGAGAGACTAGCAAATTCTTCAAAATTAAGCCACCGCCGTGCTCTAAAAGATATAAGTGAAGCACTAGAGCAAAAACTATCAAGCTCAAAAGATATAAGTGAAGTACATAGAGTATTCTAGCAAATTCAATCAAGTAGGCTTCTCCCAAAAGGCGTGTACAGCAAGGTGACTGTGGTATACTAAAAAGCAAAGACTAGTATAATACACGACGCTCCAAGCAAAACACATATCATGTGGCGAATAAAAATATAGCTCCAAGTAAAGTTACCAATGAACGAAGACGAAAGAGGGGATGCCTTCCTGGGGCATCCCCAAGCTTAGGATTTTGGCTATTCTTGAATATCTTGGGGTGCCATGGGCATCCCCAAGCTTAGGCTCTTGCCACTCCTTATTCCATAGTCCATCAAAGCTTTACCCAAAACTTGAAAATTTCACAACACAAAACTCAACAGAAAATCTTATAAGCTCCGTTAGTGAAAGAAAACAAAACCACCACATAAGGTACTGTAATGAACTCATTATTTATTTATTTTAGTGTTAAAACTACTGTATTGCAACTTCTCTATGGTTTATAAACTATTTTACTAGCCATAGATGCATCAAAATAAGCAAACAACACACGAAAAAACAGAATCTGTCAAAAACAGAACAGTCTGTAGCAATCTGTAACTAACGCAGACTTATGGAACTCTAAAAATCATACCAAAATAGGAAATCATGGAAAACTTGTCTATTGATCAGCAGAAAAAAGAATCAACACAAAATCACGTTTCTGTGATTTGATAAAACTAAATTCGTGCGCGCAAAGTTTCTGTTTTTCAGCAGAATCAAATCAACTATCACCATAGGTTATCCTATAGGTTCTACTTGGCACAAACACTAATTAAAAGATAAAAACACATCTAAACAGAAGGTAGATGCAAAATTTATTACTAAACTGGAACAAAAACAAAAACACAAATGAAATTGGGTTGCCTCCCAACTAGCGCTATCGTTTAACGCCCCTAGCTAGGCATAAAAGCGAAGATAGATCTAAGTAGTGCCATCTTTGGGACTAAATTCATAAGTAGCCCGCATGATAGATTCATAAGGTAATTTGACTTTCATTCTTGGAAAGTGCTCCATGCCTTTCCTTAATGGAAATTGGAATCTAATGTTCCCTTCCTTCTTATCAATAATCGCACCAATCGTTCTAAGGAAAGGTCTACCAAGAATAATAGGGCAAGAAAGATTGCAATCTATATCAAGAACGATAAAATCTACGGGCACCAAATTTATATTTGCAACAATGACAACATCATTGATCCTTCCCCTTGGCTTTTTAATGGTGGAATCCGCAAGGTGCAAATTTAAAGAGCAATCATCAAGATCATGGAAACCTAGAATATCACATAAAGTTTTCGGAATCGTGGAAACACTAGCACCCAAGTCACACAAAGCAAAACACTCATGAACTTTAATTCTAATCTTTATAGTAGGTTCCCACTCATCATTAAGTTTTCTAGGTATAGAAACTTCCAAATTAAGTTTTTCATCATAAGATTGCATCAAGGCATCAACGATATGTTTGGTAAAAGCTTTATTTTGACTATAAGCATGAGGAGAATTAACAACGGATTGCAACAAGGAAATATAACCTTCTAAAGAACAATTATCATAATCAAATTCCTTGATATCCAAGATAGTGGGTTCAATACGATTTAAAGTCATGACCTCTCCAATCCCACTTTTACCAAATTTAGCATCAAGATCTAGAAAATCCGAACTATCGGGACGCCTTCTAACTAAAGTTGACTCATCTTCAGTCCCATTATTATCAAGATTCATATCGCAAAACAAATATCTAATAGGAGAAACATCAATAACTTTAAGATCTTCATCATTATTTTCATGGAAACTAGAAGAACACGCCTTTACAAAGCAATCTTTCTTAGCACGCAATCTAGCGGTTCTTTCCTTGCACTCATCAATGGAAATTCTCATGGCTTTGAGAGACTCACTGATATCATGCTTAGGAGGAGAAGATCTAAGTTTAAGAGAATCAACATCAAGCGAAAGTCTATCAACGTTCCTAGCCAAATCATCAACTTTGAGCAATTTTTCTTCAAGCAAGGCATTAAAATTCTTTTGAGAAATCATAAATTCTTTCACACTATTCTCAAAATCAGAGGGCATCTTATTAAAATTACCATAAGAATTATTGTAGGAATTTCCATAATTATTAGAGGAATTAAAAGGGAACTGTCTAGAATTAAAGTTTCCTCTATAAGTGTTGTTTCCAAAACTATTCCTACCAACAAAATTCACATCCATAGATTCATTATTATTCTCAATCAAAGTAGACAAAGGCATATCATTGGGATCAAGAGGAGTATTTTTAGTAGCAAACAACTTCATAAGTTCATCCATCTTTCCACTCAAAACATTGATTTCTTCTATAGCATGCACTTTTTTACTAGAAGATCTTTCGGTGTGCCATTGAGAATAACTAGCCATAATATTATCAAGAAGTTTTGTAGCATCTCCTAACGTGATTTCCATAAACGTGTCTCCCGCGGCCGAATCTAAAAGATTTCTAGAAGCAAAGTTCAAACCGGCATAAGAATTTTGTATGATCATCCATAAATTCAAACCATGAGTAGGGCAATTGTGCATCATCAATTTCATTCTTTCCCAAGATTGGGCAACATGCTCATGATAAAGTTGTTTAAAATTCATAATATCATTCCTAAGAGTGATGATCTTAGCGGGAGGAAAATACTTAGAGATAAAAGCATCTTTGCACTTGTTCCAAGAATCAATACTATTTTTAGACAAAGATGAAAACCAACCTTTAGCAAGATCTCTAAGTGAAAACGGAAATAACTTCAATTTAACAATATCATTATCCGTATCTTTCTTCTTTTGCATTTCACACAAATCAACAAAGTTGTTTAGATGAGTAGCGGCATCTTCACTAGGAAGGCCGGCGAATTGATCTTTCATAACAAGATTCAGCAAAGCAGTATTGATTTCACAAGACTCAACATCATTAAGAGGAGCAATCGGAGTACTAAGGAAATCATTATTATTGGTATTGGAGAAATCACACAATTTGGTATTATATTGTGCCATGGCAACAAGTAATCCAACACACAAGCAAACAGAAAAAGGCAAGCGAAAAGAGAGAGGAGATTGGGAAAGAGAGGGCGAATAAAACGACAAGGGTGAAGTGGGGGACAGGAAAACGAGAGGCAAATGGCAAATAATGTAAATGCGAGGGAGATGAGTTTGTGATGGGTACTTGGTATGTCTTGATTTGAGCGAAGACCTCCCCGGCAACGGCGCCAAAAATTCTTCTTGCTACGTCTTGAGCTTGCGTTGGTTTTCCTTGAAGAGGAAAGGGTGATGCAACAATAGTAGCGTAAGTATTTCCCTCAGTTTTTGAGAACCAAGGTATCAATCCAGTAGGAGGCTCCTCAAAAGTCCCACGCACCTACACAAACAAACAAAGAACTCGCGACCAACACAATAAAGGGGTTGTCAATCCCTTCACGGCCACTTGCGAAAGTGAGATATGATAGAGATAGTATGATAAGATAAATATATTTTTGGTATTTTATAATATAGATGCAAAAAGTAAATATGCAAATAAAAGTAGATTGAAAGCTTATTTGATGAAAGATAGACCCAGGGGCCATAGGTTTCACTAGTGGCTTCTCTCAAAATAGCATAAGTATTACGGTGGGTGAACAAATTACTGTCGAGCAATTGATAGAAAAGCGAATATTTATGAGATTATCTAGGCATGATCATGTATATAGGCATCACGTCCGCGATAAGTAGACTCACTCCTGCCTGCATCTACTACTATTACTTCACACATCGACCGAGTTCTGCCTGCATCTAGAGTATTAAGTTCATTAAGAAAGATGACATGATTTAGAGGGATAAACTCAAGCAATATGATATAAACCCCATCTTTTTATCCTCGATGGCAACAATACAATACGTGCCTTGCTGCCCCTAACATCCTTTGGGAAAGGACACCGCAAGATTGAACCCAAAGCTAAGCACTTCTCCCATGGCAAGAAAGATTAATCTAGTAGGCCAAACCAAACTGATAATTCGAAGAGACTTGCAAAGATAACTCAATCATACATAAAAGAATTCAGAGGAGATTCAAATATTTCTCATAGATAAACTTGATCATAAACGCACAGTTCATCGGATCTCGACAAACACACCGCAAAAAGAGTTTACATCGAATAGATCTCCACAAGAGAGGGGGAAAACATTGTATTGAGATCCAAAAAGAGAGAAGAAGCCATCTAGCTAATAACTATGGACCCGAAGGTCTGTGGTAAACTACTCACAACTCATTGGAGGGGCTATGGTGTTGATGTAGAAGCCCTCCATGGTCGATTCCCCCTCCGGCGGAGCACCGGCGAAGGCTCCAAGATGGGATCTCGTGGATACAGAAGGTTACGGTGGTGGAAATTGTGTTTCGTTGGCTCCCTGGATGTTTTCGGGGTATGTAGGTATATATAGGAGGAAGAAGTATGTCGGTGGTCGCTTGTGGGGCCCAGGAGATAGGGGCGCGCCCTCTTGTCTCCTGGCCGCCTCGCAAGCTTCTTGACTTGCACTCCAAGTTCTCCGGATCATGTTAGTTCCAAAAATCACGCTCTCGAAGGTTTCACTCCGTTTGGACTCCATTTGATATTCCTTTTCTTCGAAATACTGAAATAGGCAAAAAAAACAGCAATACGGGCTGGGCCTCCGGTTAGTAGGTTAGTCCCAAAAATGATATAAATATGTAAAATAAAGTCCATAAACATCCAAAAGGGGTAATATAATAGCATGGAACAATCAAAAATTATAGATATGTTGGAGACGTATCACTTCCCTGTGCGAAGGGCCTATCTATTTACTTTTATGTTGAGTCATCATCGTTCTTATTAAAAGCACCCGCTGGAGAGCACACTGTGATTTGCATTCATTACTATTGGTTTATATTGGGTATGACTTGACTGGATCTCTTTTACCATGAATTACAATGTTTAGTCAGTCCTTGATCTTTAAAGGTGCTCTGCATTTATGTTTTGCGGTCTCAGAAAGGGCTAGCGAGATACCATTTTGTTATATTATATTATGATTTTTTGAGAAAGTGTTGTCATCCAAGTTTTATTATTATGGCTTGCTAGCTGATTATGCCATTGATATGAGTAATTGTGAGACCTAGGTGTTATTGTGAGTATGGTTAGTTCATAATACTTGTTGAAACTTGAATGCTGGCTTTACATGTTTACAACAACAAGAGCAAACCGAGTTTGTAAAAGTTTTTCTTTATCACTTTCAGTCTATCAACTGAATTGCTTGAGGACAAGCAAAGGTTTAAGCTTGGGGGAGTTGATACGTCTCCAACGTATCTACTTTTCCAAACACTTTTGCCCTTGTTTTGGACTCTAACTTGCATGATTTGAATGAAACTAACCCGGATCGATTTTTTCAGCAGAATCGCCATGATATTGTTTTATGTGTAGAAAACAAAAGTTCTAGGAATGACCTGAAAATCCACGGAGACAAGTTTTGGAAAATATAAAAAATACTAGCGAAAGAATCAAGACCAGGGGGCCCACACCCTATCCACGAGGGTGGGGGCGCGCCCACCCCCCTGGGCGCGCCCCCTGTCTCGTGGGCCCCCTGAGGCTCCAACGACCTCAACTCCAACTCCATATATTCCGTTTCATGGAGAAAAAATCAGAGGAAAGTTTCATCGCGTTTTACGATATGAAGCCGCCGCCAAGCCCTAATCTCTCTCGGGAGTGCTGATCTGGAGTCCGTTCGGGGCTCCAGAGAGGGGGATTCATCACCGTCGTCATCATCAACCATCCTCCGTCACCAATTTCATGATGCTCACCGTTGTGCGTGAGTAATTCCATTGTAGGCTTGCTGGACGGTGATGGGTTGGATGAGATTTACCATGTAATCAAGTTAGTTTTGTTAGGGTTTGATCCCTAGTATCCACTATGTTCTGAGATTGATGTTGCTATGACTTTCCTATGCTTAATGCTTGTCATTAGGGCCCGAGTGCCATGATTTCAGATATGAACCTATTATGTTTTCATGAATATATGTGTGTTCTTGATCCTATTTTGCAAGTATATAGTCACCTATTATGTGTTATGATCCGACAACCCCGAAGTGACAATAATCGGCATACTTCTCGATGATGACCATAGTTTGAGGACTTCGTGTATTCACTATGTGCTAATGCTTTGTTCTGGTTCTCTATTAAAAGAAGGCCTTAATATCCCTTAGTTTCCACTAGGACCCCGCTGCCACGGGAGGGTAGGACAAAAGATGTCATGCAAGTTCTTTTCCATAAGCACGTATGACTATATTCGGAATACATGCCTACATTACATTGATGAATTGGAGCTAGTTCCGTGTCACCCTATGTTATAGCTATTACATGAGGAATTGTATCCGACATAATTATCCATCACTGATCCAATGCCTACGAGCTTTTCACATCTTGTATTTCGCTTATTTACTTTTCCGTTGCTATTGTTACAACTACTACAAAACTATTATCTTTACTTTTGCCAGTGTTACCTTTATTATCATACTACTTTGCTACTAAATACTTTGCTGCAGATACTAAGTTATCCAGGTGTGGTTTAATTTACAACTCAACTGCTAATACTTAAGAATATTCTTTTGCTACCCTTGTGTCGAATCAATAAATTTGGGTTGGATACTTTACCCTCGAAAGTTGTTGCGATCACCTACACTTGTGGGTTATCAGTCGACAAGATCTTGATGTACCATGAGGTTTGTTAATATAGTTGGATCATATGGTGTTCTCCCCCCCTCTATCTTTGTTGTGATGAATTGAGTGTTGCTCTTCGAAGTTCTTTATGGTTGTTTGAATATTATGAATCTGAGATTGTTTGATGCACATCGAACAATTAACTCGTGGAGATCAAGGTGACACTGGGGTTCTCTAGACATTCGAGTTGATTGATATGTATCGTATGGTGTTACCGTAGTACGATTTCTAGGGCTATTCGTGAAACTTAGGGATGGCTCAATAGATTGATTGGAAGGATAACTTTGAGGTGGTTTTGCTGCCTACAATGATTTCATCTTATGTTCTCCGATATAGATAGGAACTTTGAAGTGATTCTTTATCGCACTTTGAGGGATTGCCTTATCATTCCAGTATGCCAGTGATGTTGAGATTGCACTAGTGGAAGTACGAACCCTAGGCCTTGTTTTCTAAGCATTCCAATGCCGTTTGTGCTCACTTTTATCACTTGCCACCTTAGTATTTTTATTATCTTAGATTACAAAAACCTATATCTACTGTTCATACTACACTTGTATCAGCATTTCTTCGCTAAATTAGTGCACCTATACAATACCATAGTATTGGGTGTGTTTGGGACCCAAGAGATTTCTTGAATTTGATTGCAGGTTTGTTTGAGAAAGGCCATCTTCATGCTACACCACCCATGAATTGATAATCTTAGGCCATCCACTTGAGGGAAATTTAATGATGTCCTATAGTACTTTGCGTTTGGAGGCCCAACAAAGTCTACAAGAATAAAGTTGTGCATCGGTGCATGTGTGCATCGTCACTAGCTAATCACTAGTGCCTGTAGGTGTGTATACATCGTTGAGGTTGGTGGTGACGGCGGTCGTTTCAGCGCTCCCGGACACTGGTGCGCCATCTGCGGCATGCATAAGCCGCTTAACATGAGGGCACACGTCCATTGAGGAATGTAGCGAGAGTACGCAACAAAGATGGCTCACCCTATCCTTCTTGTCCTTGAAGAGCTCCTGGATGAACATCCCCACGCACCTGCTTCCTCGTGCACACCGCGGCTACCGACGACATGTCACCATCCACTTCCTCAGTCAGGAGCGGCGGGGCCTTTCAGTTACCGGTGGGGCGCGTAGCCGGAGCTCTCTCGCTTCCCTCCCATGCACACAAGGTGTTCAAGGAAATGCCAAAGAAAGAAAGAGGAGGAAGGTTGATGATGATGTGTGGGCCCCATCTGTAATAACGGTCGACTTAACGGTCAAAATAAAACGGCGTTGACTTTCCTGCCACGTCAGCCCTGGTGGGTGCCGCTTGTCATAAACATGTTTAAATCATCTAAAATGGTCATCAATTGTTTTTGGTAGTTTTTTGCAATAAAACTAGGAAAAAGTGGTCGTTTTTGGTCAATTTTTTGAATGTTGTAGTTCAACAGGACAACGACCCCAAATGTGGTAGTTTCTTGTAAAATGCTCATTTTTTTGTCTGACTTTTGGATTTGACTACATGCATCTTAGTTATGCAGAGGCCAGGTGTTACTCATAATGCTTTGCTTTGTATCTGCATAATACTATATTTTAAGAAAATATAAAATCATCTTTGATCACAAAAATAGTCTGTCACAAGACATGTACCCTTCATGGTAAAATTTTGTACCGCTCTGCTTTCTTACGGGCTGTATTATGAACTGAGCAAAGGCTTTTGCATGGATCGACGACACAATCACGAATAGTTTAGCGGCAAAAGCTAGCTCTCTCCGCATCTCTGTATCTTCGACAAAAAGCCAATCCGGAGGCTCACTAGTAGAAAACAGGGCTTTGGTTCGGGCCTGGCCAGCCCATTAGTCCCGGTTCTTCACAAACCGGGACCCATGGGGGGCATTAGTCCCGGTTCATGAGCCCATGGGGCCGGCTGGGGCCTCGTGGGCATTGGTCCCGGTTCGTCTGGATCCATTTGTCCCGGTTCTAGGCACGAGGTCCCGGTTCGTGGCTTGAACCGGGACAGAGTGTCGGGCTTTAGTCCCGGTTTCTACCATGAACCGGGACAGAGTGTCGGGCTTTAGTCCCGGTTTCTACCATGAACCGGGACAAATGAGTTGCCTATATATACCCCATCGCCACAGCAGAGCACTCCACAGTTCTCTGTTTTTTCTGGCCCGTGATGGGAGGGCATTTGGGTGCTCTAGCTCACCTCCTATGCACATGAGGTGTTCGATGAAATGTCCGAGCCACACTAGTTAATCTTTCTCCTCTCGAAACTCGACCTCTGACCTCCATTTTCCCCGAGATTTGTCTAGGTTTAGCGGTCCGTCACGTCCCGTCCCCGTCTTCACTGCCGTCGATCGCCCGCGCCGATCTCGTCGCCGGCACTACCGTGGTGAGCCTCTTGTTCTTATCTTCTTTCTGAAAGAAAAAATTCTTACTTTAGATAGATACTTGTCTAATTTTCTTACTTTTATTATTCCTTGTTATTATATAGTGCGATGGTTTTGGTATCCGCCCCCGTCGGCCCTCGTCCTGTCTATGATTCACATGTGGTATATATTATCTTTTGATAACTATTTGGTTCATTTATTGTTTATGACAATTATGCCGACCAACGTGACATAGATTTTATTTATCTAGGAGGTTGTTGAACCGGAAATTCCAACAGACCCTATTGTCGACAGGTTAAATTTAGTTGAAGAATAATACAATTACTTGAAGGAAAAAATAAGAAAAATTGAGGAGGAGAAGATGATATTGGAGTTGCATGTTGCGGATGTCGTCGATGATCACAAGATCAAGATGGATGCAATGCGGTTGAAGATTAGAAAGATTAGAAAATATGCCAGTCATACTGAGGCTTGGTATCATTATGCAGTTGGATCAGTTGTTACCTTGGTTGTGATTATGATCGCATTTGTTGTTGCATTGAAATGTTTTACATAATTTCAATGTATGGTTTAATTAGATGCTCTGGAGAGCTATATGTTGTTCAATGAGAACTATGTATGTACTTTGGTTTTAATGTGATGATGAATTTTCTATTAATTTGATCACTTATCTATTCATGATAGGGTTGAAAATTGATGATGTGGCTTTGTAACAGACGAGTTTCCTGATGAAACCCTGATACTTCGAAAGAGATTGTCCGTTCTGTACACGAAGTGCATCCAGTTTTGTCATAACCCTATCTACTTTCTTGCACATGCTATGTGGGTGAAATGATGATACCATGCCAACTTTCAACCTTTTCAGAGTTCATTTCAAATGCTTTTCAATTTTATGGTCTTATAGCTCAAAATAATCAGTAAATGCATGAAAAATAACAAATGAAGTCAGAAATGGTTGAAAATTGATGATGTGGCTTTGAATGGTGCATTTTGAACACAGAAAAACTATGGAGTTCAAATAAGTTCAAAAAAATGAAATCCCTTTGTAACAGACGAGTTTCGTGATGGAACCCTGATACTTCGAAAGACATTGTCCGTTTTGTACACGAAGTGCATCCAGTTTTTGCCGTAACCCTCTCTACTTTCTTGCACATGCTATGTGGGTGAAATGATGATACCATGCCAACTTTCAACCTTTTCAGAGTTCATTTCAAATGCTTTTCAATTTCATGGTCTTATAGCTGAAAATAATCAGTAAATGCATGAAAAATAACAAATGAAGTCAGAAATGGTTGAAAATTGATGATGTGCCTTTGAGGTGCATTTTGAACACATAAAAACTATGGAGTTCAAATAAGTTCAAAAAAACGAAATCCCTTTGTAGCAGACGAGTTTCGTGATGAAACCTTGATACTTCGAAAGAGATTGTCCGTTTTGTACACAAAGTGCATCCAGTTTTTGCCGTAACCCTCTCTACTTTCTTGCACATGCTATGTGGCTGAAATGATGATACCATGCCAACTTTCAACCTTTTCAGAGTTCATTTCAAATGCTTTTCAATTTCATGGTCTTATAGCTCAAAATAATCAGTAAATGCATGAAAAATAACAAATGAAGTCAGAAAGGGTTGAAAATTGATGATGTGGCTTTGAATGGTGCATTTTGAACACAGAAAAACTATGGAGATCAAATAAGTTCAAAAAAATGAAATCCCTTTGTAACAGACGATTTCGTGATGAAACCCTGATAACAAAAATGAAATCCCTTTGTAACATACGAGTTTCCATATGAAATCCCTTTGTTTCAAAGTTTATAGATAATGTTTTTGTTAGAAACTTTAATACCAAAAAGAATTATCATAAAATAAAATAAATAAATAATTTGAAACAAAATAATATAAACTTTAATAAAATATATAGCAGAAACAAAACAAAATAAAATAAAATAAACTTCAGTAACATAAATAAAATTTATGAAACTAAAATTATCAAAGTATTTTCTGTTCAAAATCATTAAAAGCAAAAAAGAATTTTCATAAAGAACTTTTTTTGTTAGAAACTTTAATAGCAAAAAGAATTATCATAGAATAAAATAAATAAGTAATTATAAACAAAACAAAATAAAATAAATAAGTATTTTATTGTTAGTAGAAACAAAACAAAATAAATAAAGCAAAAAAGAAAACAAAAAAACTGGGAAAAAATAAAAAAAGTTGCCACCTACTCGGCCACCATGGCCTGAATACGACTAGAAACCCAGCTAGTTGGGCCAGGATTCACGCCCGCAGAAGGCCCAGCAGGCCCATAGGCAAAGCATTGTCAGATTAGGCCCATAGGCCTGCAGTTCAGAGGAGTTCGAGACAGAGGAGGCAGCGAAGCTTATAAACAGGTCACCGGCGCTCTCAACTAGCGAGGTGGGACAAAACTCCCACCACCACCCCGATGTGCAAGGCCACTAGTCCCGGTTGGTGGCACCAACCGGGACTAAAGGGTGGCTTTGGTCCCGGTTGGTGGCACCAACCGGTATTAATGCCCCTTTAGTCCCGGTTGGTGCCACCAACCGAGACCAAAGGCCTCTGCTTTCCGCCCTTTGGGCTGCTGAAAAGTGACCTTTGGTCCCGATTGGTGGCACCAACCGGGACTAAAGGGGGCATTGGTACCGGTTGGTGCCACGAACCGGTACCAATGCCCTGGGTATATAAGTAGCACTTATGAAAAATTTCATCTTCATCTCGCAATTGCCCCCGACGACCTGCTACATCTTGAGCTTGCATTGGTTTTCCTCGAAGAGGAGAGGGTGATGCAGCAAAGTGTAGCATAAGTATTTCCCTCAGTTTTGAGAACCAAGGTATCAATCCAGTAGGAGGCTCCTCAAAGTCCCAAGCACCTACACAAACAAACTGAGAACTCGCAACCAACGCAATAAAGGGGTTGTCAATCCCTTCACGGCCACTTGCGAAAGTGAGATCTAATAAAGATAGTAAGATAAGATAAATATATTTTTGGTATTTTATAATATAGATGCAAAAAGTAAAGATGCAAATAGAAGTAGATTGAAAGCAAATATGATAATAGATAGACCCGGGGGCCATAGGTTTCACTAGTGGCTTCTCTCAAGATAGCATAAGTATTACGGTGGGTGAACAAATTACTGTCGAGCAATTGATAGAAAAGCGCATAGTTATGAGATTATCTAGGCATGATCATGTATATAGGCATCACGTCCATAACAAGTAGACCGACTCCTGCCTGCATCTACTACTATTACTCCACACATCGACCGACTCGTGCCTTCATCTAGAGTATTAAGTTCATAAGAACAGAGTAACGCATTAAGCAAGATGACATGATGTAGAGGGATAAACACATGCAATATGATATAAACCCCATCTTGTTATCCTCGATGGCAACAATACAATATGTGTCTTGCAACCCTTCCTGTTACTGGGTAAGAACACCGCAAGATTGAACCCAAAGCTAAGCACTTCTCCCATGGCAAGAAAGACCAATCTAGTAGGCCAAACCAAACTGATAATTCAAAGAGACTTGCAAAGATAACTCAATCATACATAAAAGAATTCAGAGAAGATTTATTCATAGATAAACTTGATCATAAACCCACAATTCATCGGATCTCGACAAACACACAGCAAAAAGAGTTTACATCGAATAGATCTCCACAAGAGAGGGGGAGAACATTGTATTGAGATCCAAAAAGAGAGAAGAAGCCATCTAGTTAATAACTATGGACCCGTAGGTCTGTGGTAAACTACTCACAACTCATCGGAGGGGCAAGGATGTTGATGTAGAGGCCCTCCATGGTTTCTTCCCCCTCCAGCAGAGTGCCGGCAAGGGCTCCAAGATGGGATCTCGCGGATATAGAAGGTTACGATGGTGGAAATTGTGTTTCGTGGTGCTCCTGGATGTTTTCGGGGTACATAGGTATATATAGGAGGAAGAAGTACGTCGGTGGCCGCCCGAGGGGCCACGAGATAGGGGGCGCGCCCTCCTACCTCGTGGGGCCCTCGGAGGCTTCTTGACTTGCACTCCAAGCTCTCCAGAAAAGATTTGTTCCAAAAATCACGCTCCCGAAGGTTTCATTCCGTTTGGACTCCGTTTGATATTCCTTTTCTTCGAAATACTGAAATAGGCAAAAAAACAGCAATATGGGCTGGGCCTCCGGTTAGTAGGTTAGTCCCAAAAATGATATAGATGTGTAAAATAAAGCCCATAAACATCAAAAAGGGGTAATATAATAGCATGGAACAATCAAAAATTATAGATACGTTGGAGACGTATCAAGCATCCCCAAGCTTAATTCCTGCTCGTCCTCGAGTAGGTAAATGATAAAAAGAGAATTTTTGATGTGGAATGCTACCTAGCATAATTCATAATGTAATTTTCTTTATTGTGGCATGAATGTTCAGATCCAAATGAATACAAAATAAAAGTTCGTATTTACATAGGAAATAGTAACACTTCAAGCATACTAATCAAAGTAATCAGGTCTTCTCAAAATATCATGGCAAAAGAAAGTTCATCCCTACAAAATCATATAGTTAGGCTATGCTTCATTTTCATCACACAAAGATGTTCCCAACTTCTATACCCCCGATGACAAGCCAAGCAATTGTTTCATACTTAAATAATTTCAAACTTTTTCAACCTTCACGCAATACATGAGCGTGAGCCATGGATATAGCACTATGGGTGGAATAGAATATGATGATGGGGATTGTGTGGAGAAGACAAAAAAGGAGAAAGTATCACATTGACGAGGATAATCAACGGGCTATGGAGATGCCCATCAATTGATGTCAACATGAGGAGTAGGGATTGCCATGCAACGGATGCACTAGAGCTATAAATGAATGCTCAACAAGAGAAAACTAGTGGGTGTGCATCCAACATGCTTGCTCACGAAGACCTAGGGCATTTGAGGAAGCCCATCGTAGGAATATACAAGCCAAGTTCTATAATGAAAAATTCCCACTAGTATGAAAAAGACAACTTATGAGACTCACTATATGAAAAACATGGTGCTAGTTTGAAGCACAATATATGAGACTCTCTACATGAAGAACAAGGTGCTACTTTGAAGCACAAGTGTGGAAAAAGAGATAGTACCATTGCCCTTTTTATTTTTTTATTTTTTTTTCTTTTTTTCTTTTTTTTGGCCTTTCTTCTTTTTTTTCTTTTTTTTGGGCAATGCTCTAATAATGATGATCATCACACTTCTGTTGATTACAACATAAGAATTACAACTCAAAACTAGAACAAGATATGACTCTATATGAATGCCTCCGGCGGTGTACCGGGATGGTGCAATGAATCAAGAGTGACATGTATGAAAAATAACGCTTGGTGGCTTTGCCACAAATACGATGTCAACTACATGATCATGCAATGGCAATATGACAAAAGTAAAGTATGTCATGAAAATGATGAACGGAACGGTGGAAAGTTGCATGGCAATATATCTCGGAATGGCTATGGAAATGCCATAATAGGTAGGTATGGTGGCTGTTTTGAGGAAGATATAAGGAGGTTTATGTGTTATAGAGCATATCGTATCACGGGGTTTGGATGCACCGGCGAAGTTTGCACCAAGTCTCAAGGTGAGAAAGGGCAATGCACGGTACCGAAGAGGCTAGCAAAGGCGGAAAGATAAAAGTGCGTATAATCCATGGACTCAACATTAGTCAAAAGAACTCATATACTTATTGCAAAAATTTAGAAGTCATCAAAAATCAAGTACTACGCGCATGCTCCTAGGGGGATAGATTGGTAGGAAAAGACCATCGCTTGTCCCCGACCGCCACTCATAAGGATGCACAAGCCAAGTACACTTCATGTTTCAAATTTGTTACATAACTTTAACCATACGTGCATGCTATGGGATTTGCTAACTTCTACACAAGCATTCTTTGAATTCATAATCGCCCAACTAGCATGACTTTAATATCACTACCTCCATATCTCAAAACAATTATCAAGTATCAAGTTGATCATAGCATCCAATTCACTTTTCTATGATAGTTTTTATTATACCCAACTTGGATGCTCATCATTCTAGGACCAACTTTATGACCATAGAAAATACCATGCTGTTCTAAAAGACTCTCAAAATAATATAAGTGAAGCATGAGAGACTAGAAATTTCTTCAAAACTAAAACACCACCGTGCTCTAAAATATATAAGTGAAGCACTAGAGCAAAACTATCAAGCTCAAAAGATATAAGTGGAGCACATAGAGTATTCTAGCAAATTCTAATCAAATAGGCTTCTCCCAAAAGGTGTGTACAGCAAGGATGATTGTGGTAAACGAAAAGGCAAAGACTAATATAATACACGACGCTACAAGCAAAACACATATCATGTGGCGAATAAAAATATAGCTCCAAGTAAAGTTACCAATGAACGAAGACGAAAGAGGGGATGCCTTCCCGAGGCATCCCCAAGCTTAGGCTTTTGGCTATTCTTGAATATCCTGGGGTGCCATGGGCATCCCCAAGCCTAGGCTTTTGCCACTCCTTATTCCATAGTCCATAAAAGCTTTACCCAAAACTTGAAAACTTCACAACACAAAACTCAACAGGAAATCTTATAAGCTCCGTTAGTGAAAGAAAACAAAACCACCACACAAGGTACTGCAATGAACTCATTATTTATTTAATTTGGTGTTAAACCTACTGTATTCCAACTTCTTTATGGTTCATAGACTGAATTACTAGCCATAGATGCATTGAAATAAGCAACTAACACACGAAAAACAGAATCTATCAAAAACAGAACAGTATGTAGCAATCTGTAACTAACGCAAACTTCTGGAACTCTAACAATACTACAAAAATAGGAAGTCCTGGAAAATTTGTCTATTGAACAGAAGAAAAAAGAATAAATGGAAAAACACGTTCCTGTGATTTAAAAAAATTATATTCATGCGCGCAAAGTTTCTGTTTTTCAGCAGAATCAAATCAACTATCATCGTAGGTTATCCTATAGGTTCTACTTGGCACAAACACTAATTAAAAGATAAAAACACATCTAAACAGAAGGTAGATGCAAGATTTATTACTAAACAGGAGCAAAAACAAAAAAACATAAAGAAAATTGGGTTGCCTCCCAACTAGCACTATCGTTTAACGCCCCTAGCTAGGCATAAAAGCGAAGATATATCTATCGAGTGCCATCTTTGGCACTAAATTCATAAGTAGCACGCATGATAGATTCATAAGGTAATTTGACTTACTTTCTTGGAAAGTGCTCCATGCCTTTCTTTAAAGGAAATTGGAATCTAATGTTCCCATCCTTCATATCAATAATCGAACCAATCATTCTAAGGAAAGGTCTACCAAGAATAATAGGGCAAGAAAGATTGCAATCTATATCAAGAACGATAAAATCTACGGGCACCAAATTTCTATTTCCAACAATAAGAACATCATTGATCCTTCCCATAGGCTTTTTAATGGTGGAATCCGCAAGGTGCAAATTTAAAGAGCAATCATCAAGATCATGGAAACCTAGAATATCACATAAAGTTTTCGGAATCATGGAAACACTAGCACCCAAATCACACAAAGCAAAACACTCATAATCTTTAATTCTAATCTTTATAGTAGGTTCCCACTCATCATTAAGTTTTCTAGGTATAGAAACTTCCAAATTAAGTTTTTCATCATAAGATTGCATCAAGGCATCAACAATATGTTTGGTAAAAGCTTTATTTTGACTATAAGCATGAGGAGAATTAACAACGGATTGCAACAAGGAAATACAACTTTTTAAAGAGCAATTATCATAATCAAATTCCTTGAAATCCGAGATAGTAGGTTCAGTATTATTAGAAGTTGAGGATTCTCCAATCTCACTTTTACCAAATTTAGCATCAAGATTTAAAGACTCCAAATTTTTGGGACGCCTTCTAGGCAAAGTTGATTCATCATCACTCCCATAATCATCAAAATTCATATTGCAAAACATAGATCTCATTGGAGACACATCAATAACTTTAAGATCCTCATCATTATTTTCATGGAAACTAGAAGAACACGCTTTTATAAAGCTTTCTTTTTGAGCACGCAATCTAGCGGTTCTTTCCTTGCACTCGTCAATGGAAATTCTCATTACTTTGAGAGACTCATTGATATCATGCTTAGGAGAAGAAGATCCAAGTTTAAGAGAATTAACATCAAGTGAAAGTCTATCAACGTGCCTAGCCAAATCATCAACTTTGAGCAATTTTTCTTCAAGCAAGGCATTAAAATTCTTTTGAGAAATCATAAATTCTTTCACGTTATTCTCAAAATCAGAGGGCATCTTATTAAAATTACCATAAGAATTATTGTAGGAATTTCCATAATTATTAGAGGGATTACTAGGGAACGGTCTAGCATTCAAATTTCCTCTATAAGCGTTGTTTCCAAAACTATTCCTACCAACAAAATTCACATCCATAGATTCATTATTATTCTCAATCAAGGAAGACAAAGGCATATCATTGGGATCAATAGGAGTATTTTTAGTAGCAAACATCTTCATAAGTTCATCCATCCACTCAAAACATTAATTTCTTCTATAGCATGCACTTTTTTACTGGAAGATCTTTCGGTGTGCCATTGAGAATAATTAGCCATAATATTATCAAGCAATTTTGTAGCATCTCCTAACGTGATTTCCGTAAACGTGCCTCCCGCGGCCGAATCTAAGAGATTTCTAGAAGCAAAGTTCAAACCGGCATAAAAACTTTGTATGATCATCCATAAATTCAAACCATGAGTAGGGCAATTGCGAAGCAGCAATTTCATTCTTTCCCAAAATTGGGCAACATGCTCATGATCAAGTTGTTTAAAATTCATAATATCGTTCCTAAGAGTGATGATCTTAGCGGGGGGAAATACTTAGAGATAAAAGCATCTTTGCACTCGTTCCAAGAATCAATACTATTTTTAGGCAAAGACGAAAACCAAACTTTAGCACGATCTCTAAGTGAAAACGGAAGTAACTTCAATTTGACAATATTGTTATCTGTATCTTTCTTCTTTTGCATATCACACAAATCAACAAAAAAAATTAGATGAGTAGCGGCATCTTCACTAGGAAGGCCGGCAAATTGATCTTTCATAAGAGATTCAGCAAAGCGGTATTGATTTGACAAGACTCAACATCATTAAGAGGAGCAATTGGAGTACTAAGGAAATCATTATTATTGGTATTCGAGAAGTCACACAACTTGGTATTATCTTATGCCATGGCAAGAAGTAATCCAACACACAAGCAAACAGAAAAAGGCAAGCGAAAAGAGAGGAGGAGATTGGGAAAGAGAGGGCAAATAAAATGGCAAGGGTGAAATGGGGGAGAGGAAAATGAGACGCAAATGGCAGATAATGTAAATGCGAGGGAGATGGGTTTGTGATGGCTACTTGGTATGTCTTGACTTGAGCATAGACCTCCCCGGCAACGGTGCCAGAAATCCTTCTTGCTACGTCTTGAGCTTCCGTTGGTTTTCCTCGAAGAGGAGAGGGTGATGCAGCAAAGTGTAGTGTAAGTATTTCCCTCAGTTTTGAGAACCAAGGTATCAATCCACTAGGAGGCTCCTCAAAAGTCCCACGCACCTACACAAACAAACTGAGAACTCGCAACCAATGCAATAAAGGGGTTGTCAATCCCTTCACGGCCACTTGCGAAAGTGAGATCTAATAAAGATAGTAAGATAAGATAAATATATTTTTGGTATTTTATAATATATATGCAAAAAGTAAAGATGCAAATAAAAGTGGATTGAAAGCAAATATGATAAGAGATAGACCCGGGGGCCATAGGTTTCACTAGTGGCTTCACTCAAGATAGCATAAGTATTACCGTGGGTGAACAAATTACTGTCGAGCAATTGATAGAAAAGTGCATAGTTAGGAGATTATCTAGGCATGATCATGTATATAGGCATCACGTCCATGACAAGTAGACCGACTCCTGCCTGCATCTACTACTATTACTCTACACATCGGCCGACTCCTGCCTGCATCTAGTGTATTAAGTTCATAAGAACAGAGTAACGCATTAAGCAAGATGACATGATCTTGAGGGATAAACACATGCAATATGATATAAACCCCATCTTGTTATCCTCGATGGCAACAATACAATACGTGTCTTACAACCCTTTCTTTCACTGGGTAAGAACACCGCAAGATTGAACCCAAAGCTAAGCACTTCTCACATGGCAAGAAAGACCAATCTAGTAGGCCAAACCAAACTGATAATTAGAAGAGACTTGCAAAGATAACTCAATCATACATAAAAGAATTCAGAGAAGATTCAAATATTATTCATAGATAAACTTGATCATAAACCCACGATTCATCGGATCTCGACAAACACACTGCAAAAAGAGTTTACATCGAATAGATCTCCACAAGAGAGGGGGAGAACATTGTATTGAGATCCAAAAAGAGAGAAGAAGCCATGTAGTTAATAACTATGGACCCGTAGGTCTGTGGTAAACTACTCACAACTCATCGGAGGGGCAAGGATGTTGATGTAGAGGCCCTCCGTGGTTGCTTCCCCCTCCGGCAGAGTACCGGCAAGGGCTCCAAGATGGGATCTCACGGATACAGAAGGTTACGGCGGTGGAAATTGTGTTTCGTGGTGCTCATGTATGTTTTCGGGGTACGTAGGTATATATAGGAGGAAGAAGTACGTCGGTGGCCGCCCGAGGGGCCCACGAGATAGGGGGGCCTCCTATCTCGTGGGGCCCTCGGAGGCTTCTTGACTTGCACTCCAAGCTCCCCAGATCAGATTTGTTCCAAAAATCACGATCCCGAAGGTTTCATTCCGTTTGGACTCCGTTTGATATTCCTTTTCTTCGAAATACTGAAATAGGCAAAAAAACAGCAATATGGGTTGGGCCTCCGGTTAGTAGGTTAGTCCCAAAAATGATATAAATGTGTAAAATAAAGCCCATAAACATCAAAAAGGGGTAATATAATAGCATGGAACAATCAAAAATCATAGATACGTTGGAGACGTATCACGACCCCTCGACGAAATCGACACCGCTAGGCTGCCCCGACGCCGCCCACCGCCCCCGCCGTCGTCGTCGCCGCATGGCGCCTCACCCGACGCCATCGCCGCGGCCCTGCCCGCCGTCGTCGCCCGCGCCCTCGCCCGCACGCTGTGCTTGCTGCCACACCCTGCCTGCTACGCCACGCCACTCTGCCGCCGCCGCTAAATGTAACTTTTAGTTATACATGCTATTTTTTACATGTTTTAGATTTTTCATATATGTATGTATGTATTTTTAGATATATGTATTTTTTTTATGTATGTTCATATATGTATGTATGTATTTTTACATGTTTTTTTATGTATGTATTTATTTTTTCAATTGTAATATGCATGATGTTTTAAAAATACATATATGCAAAAGTTAGATTTTTAGAAAAGTTTTATCTATATATGTTCTCTGATTTAGTACATTTTAGGTTAGTTTCGTTTTTAGAAAAGTTTTATATATTTAGGAAGAAGGAAGAGAAGGAAGAAGGAAGAAGAAGAAAAGGTTTTATATATGCAAAAGTTACATTTTTAGAAAAAAAAATTATATATCTAGCTAGGAAAGGAAGAAGAAGAAAAAAATGAGAGGAAAAAGGAAAATAAGAAGAGGAAGAAAGGAGAAGAAGAGGAGAGGAAGAAGAGCAGAAATAAATAAGAAGAGGAAAAAAGAAGAAAAAGAAGAGGTTCTATTTCTTCTTCTTCTTCTTCTTCTCTATTCCTTTCTTCTTCTCATCCTTTTTTCTTCATCTTTTTTTCCTTCAATCTTCTCTTCTATTCCTTTCTTCTTCTCCTCTTTTTATTTATTCTTTTGTCTTCTTATTTTTTATCGGGTATGTCGTTGTCGATATACCCCCTCCCGATAAATTCAACACGAGGGGGGTCGATATACCCCCTCCCCGATAATATTATTTTCCCATTTATGTATGTCGTCGTTGTCGATATAACCCCCTCTCGGATAACTTCGACATGTGGGCGGTCGATATATATATACCCCCTCTCGACCGTGATAACTTATACCACGGAGCACCCCCCAGCCCTCTCGCTCGACCAAAACTCTTGAGGACACCCAAACCCTAGAAAAACGATGTCGGTCTCCTACCCCCTCCCGCCGCGCCCCTACCCGACAAACTCTCTCGAGGCCACCCAAACCCTTGAAGCGTTGTCGAGGCCACCCCAAACCCTTGAAGCGTTGCCGAGGCCACCCCAAACCCTAGAAAGTAGTGTCGAGGCCACTAATATGATTCCTTATTGTGATTATCTAGCTAGTTCTACGTTTGCCACTAATATATCCATCTGTCATGTTTGAATAATAATTGCCATGTTGAAATATTTGCAGAAACTATTGAGAACCCCCGAGACAAAGCAACAGAAGCGATGTTGGGGGACATAATCGCAAAAGGAAATGATGTTGTCTTGTCATATCTCAACGACACTAATGGTCTGGAAGGACAGGGTGAAGAAGAAGACTATGATTATGATGGCTCCGGTGACCCAATGCCGGTACAAGAAGAAGACCGTGATGACGGCTCCGGTGACCGAACCGAGCCCGGCCTGGTATATATATTAGTTAAGCCTGTGCTGACTAGCTAATTGATGCATTCATTGTTTTCGTATGTACATATATTAATTAACTCTCGTCTTTCTTCTTTTTTTCTAGCCCTCCGGATCGAGCACAACTTCGTTAAAGAGACGAGGCCCGAAGAAAAAGTTGCGCTCGGATGAAAGGTTTGAGATCACAGCAATCGCGTGCGATGGCAAGCCGATTGAACCCATCCGGACAAAGGATGCATTTCGTGCTCAGTGTGGGGTTCTTGTTAGGGACAAGATCCCGATCAGTATCCACCAATGGTTAAAGCCTAAGAATGAAGACCCTGAGGTGTCTTATGTCTCCGATATGTAGAAAGATGATCTTTGGACAATGCTTATGGCAAATTTCACCCTACTGCCAGAGGAGGATCCGGAGAAGCCAGTTAAAGAGCAATCGATCAAGTCTCATCACTACAAAAAAAGACACATCTGTGACATTTTGGGCCGAACGAATTTTTTTCTGTCATACATATGACACTTCTATGACGATAATTGTGACAAAACCCGGTATCATCATAGATGTGGTGGGCTCCTACTTCTATGACAAAAATCATGATGAAAATGGGCTTTTCGTCCTGGGCGGGCCGGAGACGCAGCTGCATGACATTCTTTGGGCCGTCCATGACGGAAAAAACCGTGGTAGAAGCGAGGGGGAGGAAAATTTCGAGGAGTTGCCGGTTACGATGGGAGAGCGATCGCGCTTCTCTCGTCTGCACGCTGCTGCGTGTGCGTAGGCGTTGGCTCTAATCGACCGAGTGAGGCGTTGGGCTCTAATCGAACCGAAGCGACAGACTGCGAGCTACGCACATCGAACCCGAGCGATCGATCGATGGATGTTAACTGAACCCGATGGAGCGATTCCTTCGCTACTACTGCTAACTGAAGCCGATTGACGCTGCCTATGGGATGAGCGATGGCGTTGCGGGGGTTGGATGAAGGAGCGGTGGCGTTGCCTCTGGATGAACAGGAACCCGTGGTGTGGAGGGCTGGATGAGCGATGAGCGATGGAGGGTGGCCGTGGAGGGTGGTTGAACAGACCCGTGGTGTGGAGGGCTGGATGAATAGTAGATGATGGAGGGTGCCGTGGAGGGTGGTTGAACAAGCTGGTGGAGAAGCGCGGTGGAGGCCGGACGAGCAGGAGCCCGTGGAGGCTGGAGGAGGTCGACGGTAGCCTGCCGAGGCTGGAGGAGGTCGACGGTGGAGATGAACAAGATCCGTGGAGTCCGTTTTGCGATCGCGCCACACCCTCCCGGCGAACAGGACCCCGCCGACCGTAGGAGGTCCGTTTTGTCTGTTTTGCGGTATGCCACACCCCTCCCGATCAACAGGACCCCCGTTTCGACCGTAGGAGGTCCGTTTCCTCCGTTTTGCGGTACGCCACACCCCTCCCGATCAACAGGACCCCCATTTCGACCGTAGGAGGTCCGTTTCCTCCGTTGTGCGGTATGCCAGGCCTCGTTTCCATCACCTGTTCCGTCCAAGCCGGTTGGCTCCCACGCGTTCCGTTGCCTCCCAATGAACACGACGCATTCCATTGCATCCCCATGAACACGACGCATTCCGTTGCCTCCCGATGAACACGACGCATTTCGTTGCCTCCCCATGAACACGACGCATTCCGTTGCCTCCCCATGAACACGAGCCCTTGATGTACATATGCGCGACTAGGCATTCGAGACCCGCCCGTATGTACACATACGTGGCCGTATTTTCTTTCTTGCACCCTGGCCGCTGTACGTACGTGTACATGCTACGTGCGCGCCTCTACTATGACACGTGCGCGCCTCTACAATGACCAGTATGTACGTACACGTTCGCGACCAGAATGACAACGCTACATACGCTTCGACCAGGTGGGTCCCGACTGTCATGCACTTCCTTGTGTGCGAAAATGTAGCTGGTGGGTCCCCGCTGTCAGAGGGGCGAATCGTTTTTTTTTTGCCTGAACGTACTTCCTTGCGTGCGAAGGTGTAGCTGGTGGGTCCCAGCAGTCAGGGGGGAAAGGTCTTTTTCGTGAAATACGGTGGCCTGTCCGGTGGGTCCCCGTTGTCAGGTGGAGGAATAATTATTTTCCGCGTAATAAGGAGGCACTTCCTTGCTGCGGCCATGGACCCAGCTGTCAGCCTCTCCACATACAGTCCACGTCCGATGGAAATCGTTCCTTGACCATGTTGACCACGCCGCGCCGAGAGCACCAGGGCGGTGGACGATGGCGAGGCCTAGGAAGGGGACGACGGGGAGCCGGGGAAGACGCAGCAGTGGAAGCCCGTGCCGAGAGGAGTACGAGGGTTCACTGGTTCGGCTGTGGTGTGAGGCTGCCGTCGTCGCAAGGCCTGGCCAGCGGTGGGAATAGTAGGGGCGGTGAGGCCTCCGCGGCAGCACATCCGACCACGGGAGGCAGGAGCATGCGGCACGACCGGCGCTGCTTTGGGCGGCTGGAGCAAGAAGACCAGAGGTTGAAGAAGCACTACGGCCGTTGGATGGACATCGTACGGTCACTGGAGCTAGAATCATTTATATTGACTAAGTTGACAAAGCCCTTCGTCCCCATCAACTTAGTAGGCCCACAAGTCAGCCTCCCACCAAGGTGGGTCCCAGCTAGCTAGGGGGTATTCATTTTTTTGTGCGTAATAAGGAGGCACTTCCGGTGGGTCCGAGCTGACAGCAGGGGGAACGTTTTTTTCGCGAAATACGGTGGCCCGTCGGGCAGGTCCCAGCAGTCAGGGGCAAACGTTTTTTCGCGAAATACTGGTGGCTCATTCGGTGGGTCCCTGCTGTCAGGTGGAGGAATAATTATTTTCTGCGTAATAAGGAAGCACTTCCTTGCGGCTGCCATGGACCCAGCTGTCAGCCTCTCCACGTACAGTATTCTTCCGATGGAATTCGGTCATTGACCACATTGACCACGCCGCGCCGAGAGCACCACGGCGGTGGACGACGGCGAGGCCTAGGAAGGGGACGACGCGGAGCCGGGGAAGACACGGCAGTGGATGCCCACGCGGAGAGGAGTACGAGGGTTCACTGGTTCGGCTGCGCTACCGTTGCCGCAGAATAACAGGGGGTGTGGGTGAGTGGAGTGGAGGGATGGCCTGGCCAGTGGTGGGAGTAGTATGGGGGCGGTGATACCTCCGCGGCAGCACAGCCGGCCACGGAAGGCAGGAGCAGGCGACACGACCGGCACTGCTTTGGGCAGCTGGAGCAAGAAGACGAGAGGTTGAAGAAGCACTACGGTCGTTGGATGGACATCGTACGGTCAGTCGAGCTAGAATTGTGCATATTGACTAAGTTGACAAAGCCCTTCGTCCCCATCAACTTAGTAGGCCCACTATACTGGGTCCCAGCTAGCAGGGGGAGTATTCTTTTTTTTGGGCATAATAAGGAGGCACTTCCTTGCGTGCGAAGATATAGCTGGTGGGTCTGAGCTGTCAGCGGCGGTAATGTTTTTTTCGCGAAATACAGAGGCCCTTTCGGTGGGTCCCAGATGTCAGGTGGAGGAATCATAATTTTGCGCGTAATAAGGAGGCATTTCCTTGCGTGCGGCCGTGGACCCAGCTGTCAGCTTCTCCACGTACAGTCCACTTCCGATGGATGTCGTTCATTGACCACGTTAACCAGGCCGCGCCGAGAGCACCAGGGTAGTGGACGATGGCGAGGCCTAGGAAGGGAACGACACGGAGCGAGGGAATACTCGGCAGTTATTTCCCACGGGGAGGAGTACGAGGGTTTACTGGTTCGTCTGCCATCGCCGGAGAATAACAGCATGTGTGGGACTGAGGGTGAGTAGAGGGATAGCTAGGCCAGCGATGGGAGTACGGTGGGGCAGTGAGGCCTTCGTGGCAGCATAGCCGGCCGCGGGGAGGAGGGAGCAGGCAGTCCCGTTGGCGCTTGTTTGAGCGGCTGGAGCAGGAAGAGCAGAGATTGAAGAAGCACGACGACCGTTGGATGGACATCCAACAAATATCTGAAGCCATCTGTGGAAAGCCTCAAATCTGTGGAAACCAAAGATACTGACCCATCGCCATTATTTCAAATAGTTTACAGCCCATTTGCTAATTCTTATGGGTTTTTTTGGAGCCCATATTCTTTTTGTTAGCATTACAGCCCATATTGTGGCCACGGTTAAAAAATTATACGAAATTTTGCATATGTCGGTGCGGTCTGAACTGTTTTTAATCCCGAAATTTCGAGTCACATTCAGACTGATTTTAAAAATAAATGTATATCAATATAAAATCCAATAAATTGTCCACGCATAAAAATCAATGCAATTTAAAATCTCGAAATGAAAAAAGACATTTGAAACTAATTGCCGGTTTGATGTGTTTTAGAAATGTACAGCCCATTTCTCATTACTGATAGGCCATTTTCTCGGCCAGCCGAATGAAGCTCTCCTCGTCTAGCCCAACAGGCCTGATAAAGTGACTTACTTGACAAATCACAAAAAACTGGGCTAGCCATTTTCAAAAAGAAAAAAACTACTGGGCTGGTCTGTGGTAAACATAAAAGAAAAGGCTGTCTAGACATGCCAGAGTGTCCCGCACAGCCCAGTTGACACCCTGCTTCCGTCTCAAAAACATATTAGATAAATGCCACTCCAATTATGGCGATTCATAAAAATGCCATTGCAATTCCCAAACTTTGAAAAATGCCACTGCAATTTTTGCAAACTTTGAAAAACGCCACTGCAATTTGCAAACTGTGAAAAACGCCACTCCAGACTTCAAAAAATGCCACTAGAAATGGCATGAAATGGTATTTTTCAAAGTTTGGAAATTGCAGTGGCATTTCTCGGAGGCATTTATCAAATTAACCCAAAACAAAAATAACTGGGCGAGCTGCTGGGTCCCTGGTGTCAGTCGCTCGTTGTGCAATTCTCTCGTTTATTGACTACGTTGACAATGGCATGGGACCCAGATGTCAGAAATCCACTAGGAGGAGCCATTTTTTTATTGGCTTGAAATAAGGAGGCACTTGCTTGCGTACTGCCATGACCTTGGCGGGTCCCTGTTGTCATCCTCTCCACGTACAATCATCTCCTGATTGTGTACATGTCAACTTGCTAGGCCCACAAGTCAGCCTCTAAACCCGTGGAGGACAAATACAACCCATTTAAAAAAATAACAGCCCATTCCATACGTTCAAACGGAAAGTTCAACATTTAGAGCAAAGTAACAGGTCTGATCCACATATAGAGTACTGAACTTCCACGTTGACAACCATCATAGCCAAGTTAACTATCTACTCCCACTAGACAAGTACTAACTTACTCTTAGCTAACTAGACAATGCCGGTGGTACACACTAAACGCCGGCACCGGCGTCCTGCGCCTCGCCTTGGACTTGCCAGAGGTGCGATAGGGCGCATTGCTTGCGCGCGTTGGCCCTTTCCATGCCGGCGTGGTCCACCGAAGCTTCGGCTTCCAAGCGGGAAACCCACTTGACGAGCTGGTAGTAAAAATCGGCGTCGTGAACGCGTGCGTGCCCGACAGCCTCCAGGGCTATTTGCCGGGCACCGGCCTCCATGTAGTCGTCCTAGTTGCGGGCGCTCTGCTCGTGACTCAAAGCGTCGGTGCGCTGCTGCTCCATGTCCCACTGGCGATGCAAATCAGCGTTACGCTGCTCCTCCGCCAGGCGGTCGCGCTCCAACAACTCCTGCTCCTCCGCCATGCGGTCGCACTCCAACAACTCCTCGATCTGCGCATTTCCATCTAAAGACAGATAGAATGCCTCCTCCCTCCGTCTGCCTTCCGGTGAAAAACCAAACACTAGTTCCAGCGTTGACCGCCTCCGGCGTCGCCTACCGCAGACGGGCGGGGCCATGGCGGACGTGGCGAGCAACGTCGGGCTGGTGGGGGCTTATGAGGATATGGCGAGTTGGGTCACGGTGGAACTGGAGAATGCCGGGAAACAGTACTTATAGGGGGAAGGTAGCGCGACGGTCATCGGAATTCAATGCATAATGGCTTAGCACGCCAGCTTGCCATGGAAAACTAGGGAAACTGAAATTATGACTGTGTCGTCCCATCCTGTCTGGGTCGCACGCCGGCATGGCGGTCAAACGAGTGCACTCGAATCATCTCCCTCCTTGTCAATAATGATTTCATGGATTTAAAAAGCCCGCAACAATTAAAGTGTATCTTTTTTCGCATCAGTTAGCTGCCTTAATTACGGCCGGCTGCATGCGAGCACTCGTAATCGCCGCAGCGAAGCGAAGCAAAGATGCAACGAGTCGCAGCCGAGGCACGCATGCAGCCACTTAAATCGCTGGAATTAATTAGGCTTAAACTTCTGCATGACGTTAATTATTGCCATGCCTTGGTCTTGCTGCTTTGCTCACGGGACTAATAAACCCGGATGGAGGGAGTACCTTGGTTGGTGAGAGGTTTGAATTAAGCCCTGCAAACCGGAAAGGAGGTACTAGTACGTGCGTGATCCACTATTTATTCGTGTAGGATCGAGTAGGTCATTTCTTGAATTGAGCCCTGCAAGCCGGAAAGGAGGTAGTACGTGCGTGATACGCTATTTATCCGTGTAGGATCGATAGTGTAGCTTGTCAGTTTCTTCAGAGGTAGGCATTTTTATCCATGTAGGATCGATAGTGTAGCTTGTCAGTTTCTTCAGAGGTAGGCATTTTTATTCAAAAAACTGCCACTTTGCATCTTGCGTCGCAAATAAAACTGCAAGGTGCGCATTTGTAGGCTAGCTAGTGATCGATCAGTAACTTGTAAACACTGAGCAAACAGAAATAAGTAATTGTTAATGCATCTCAATGATTCACAGATCATATAAAAATATGTAGCTCCAAAAGCAAAGATCAGCCACTTCGGATCTTGCGTAGCAACTAAAACTAACTAGTACGATTCCCATACATAGGATCAACATGTTAATGCATCTCAATGATGCACAGATCATATACAAATATGTAGCTCCAAAAGCAAAGATCTAGAAAAAACATCTGTTCTTCCTACTAACATGGATGCTTCTCTTGGCCAACATTCAGTACAGACTGAAAGACAAATTTGTTTGTGAAGTCTACAATTCCTCTTGCAAACGTAAGTGGTTTCACCAAGAGACACGAGACTCGTTCCTTAGCTACTGATTTCCCCCTTTTCAACCTAGATGCGGGTTCGATGCCTACTCTCTTGGATAGTACAGTCTCCCTTCCTTTCCTTATTCAACCCAGACATGCATTAGTCTACATGAAGTAGGGTTTCCTTTAATAGTGCAAATTATGGTTTCCGTCTGCATGGCCAGCAGAGCAGAGGATAGCAAATTGGGAAGATGGTGGAGTGGAAAAAGATCCACATGCAACGACGTGCCAGATGGGGCAATAGAACAAGGGTATGGTTCGAAAAGAGGTAGCATACCTGAGGGTCAGCGGGAAGTGGCTTCGCTCGTGGTCGTCGTCCTCCGCACACACTATGGCAGTGATCCCGCGCGGGCGCTAGGTCTGAGAGGACGGCCTTGTCGTCAATGCGTGACCTCGCTCGCCGACGACGAGTGCGTCAATGTTGCACGTCCTTTTCTTCCCCGGCGGATCTGTGACCACCGGTGAGGAGGGAGAGAGGGGTCGTCTTTTTTAGATCTGGAGAGGGTGGTAGTGTGAGAAGCAAGTGGGCAGCCCTTGGCAAGAAAGCGCTGAAGCTCTAGCCTATATATCTTCTTTATACTACTAGTACTGGAGGTGGAGTAGTGGTAGAGTAGTTTATATTTTCTCTGCGTACAGTACCAGTTAGTCGTGCTTCAAAACTGAACGGCGCGCCATTAAAAAAATAAAGGCCGATAACTAATGCGGCACCTCGGGCCAATGCGTCCAGATCGCATTTTGCATGAGAAGTTACACACCATGTCTCGTTGACATGTGGTCCCGTTCCACATATCAGTGAGACGACGGCGAGTAGTAGGAGTATTTCCGAACTGACGTGTAGGCCGGGGCGCCCCTTCGTGAACCGTGGCAAACTGGCAACCGTCCACCGACTCTTCACCTTTCCCTCTCGATTTGGGCTCGCTGTCCGACGCTCTTCCTCTCCCTCCTCCATTTTCCTTCAGCCCTTCACCCTTTCTTCTGCCATTGTTTGATCGTCTTCTCCATGGAGGGAACAGGACGGAAACGACCCTGTTATTCTTGCCTCGATCTGAAAGATGACGTGGTGGAGGAACTCATTGATCGGTGCGACGTCATCACCTCGGCTAGCATGGCAGGTTCGTTCAAGCCCATTCTCGACTCAACTAATAACATCATTACAAGGAACCCAAGAGTCAAGGAGCGGTTTGATCTCCCCTATCTTCTTCGCCGTGACCCTGATGACTGGCACCGTCACGACGGAGGCCTCGCCCTATGCAAGTTGATGCCGCTTGATAATGATACGTATGATGTTAAGATGCCATCGCTTGAGGGCAAGGCTTGGGCAGGCGCAAATGGAGATTGGGTTGTTTACATTGGGTCCAACTGCGAGTGGGAACTTGTGAATGTGTACACTCATGACCGGGTTCCACTTCCAAAAATCTCAACAGATCGCCCGGAGGTTGAGCACACGGTATTGTACGACGCTCAAATACAATCATGGTGATTGTCTTCTACGGAAGATAGCAATTTCTCGAGTCCCCAACCGCTCCTGGAATTACAACAACTATGAAGTTGTTGCTATCTTCGACAAGCTTGTTACCGTCGCCAGTGGTTTGACTGGATGGATATTGCTCAAAAATCAGTTTCTGTACACGGATGAGTACTGTGATGCAATTCAATACGAGGGCCTTGTGTTTGCTGCCACCACTGTGGCCTTTGTTTTTGCATGGCATCCTCGTTGTTTCGGTACGTTTGTCTTCCACCGTAATTATAATTGTTTCATCCACATGCATGCGGGTTAGCAAGGCTGGTCATAGTGGGGAGTAACTTAGACTAGTAACATGCATATGTTACTAGTTTATGTTACTACCTCTATAGTGCATAGTATCTTAGATTAGTATCATAGGTGGTCTCATTTATTGCCATGCATGACACATAGTAGCATCACATTTATTATGTTACGGTATCTACCTATGTTACTATAACCATCTCTCTCTTCCTTAATTGCCTGCCACATGAGCATGTTTGCGAGTCCCAAGTGCATGACACTACTTATGTTACCCCCACTATGGCCAGCCTTACTAATTAACCTTCTTCTTGTGTTTCCAAGGTCCTGTGAACATTCCACCACCTATACTTGAAGATTTTTATAACCAAGGGGGAGATGATGATGGTGATGATCACGAGCATGAGGACGAGCAGCGCCCATATACTATTTGGCGCCTGGCAACTAATTCCGATGGATCACCTCTTCTCGTGTGTATACAGCCCACTGATGATGTTATTGCTAAGGAAGCGGTGTAGTCTCCCATGGTCGCACTCTCGGACCTATTCCAACACCCGTTGCATGGTATTCGGGATGGATACTAGTGTGCTAGCGCCAACTCCTTCTCCCTGGTATAGAATTGATAATCTTGGAGAAAACTCGCTCTTCCTTGGACAAAACTATCCAATGATGGTGAAAGGCGATCCAACTGCTGTTGACACAAAGTTACTACCATTTATGATAAGCAACTGTGTCTATACCTCGGACATTTGGGTGGTTCCCTACCGGCATCGATATAGTAGGCCGCTTCACTGGATGATCGATCTGCGTTGGAGATAATGGATGGCCGTCCGCAGAATCACTTGTGATTCAAAGCAAGCGTTCAACGCCGAGGATGGTTGAGTTGAAGTTCATTTCATTGCTTGTTATTTGTTGTGTGGTGAAAACTTTAGTATTTATAATGTATCCTCGTTGTCGATGTGGGTTGATGACTGTTGTATGTCATAAAATGATATGCCTGTGATAAACTTACTAAATTTATGAATGGCTTTCGAGTTGCTTCTGTGAGTGAGTGGTGCGACGAGGCAAAAAATATATTTTCCGAATACATAATTGTACGTGCATTGCAACAGGTTATCGGATGGGGCCAATCAACAATAGTAGTACACTATTTGTACTAGCTTCACATGCTTTGCGCGTCGTGTGGGTGTTTTTACTGTAGCCATACTGTACTACGTAACCAGCACCTCGAATCCTTGATACTAGTAGTACTATATAGTACTAACTAGTAGGAGTAGTAGGGTGGCATGGGACAGAACAAGCATTCACGTCCAGGAGTACAGCACACGCCACCATCACGACTTCCATCTGACATCATATTTCTTGGAGTCCATGCTAGAGCAATCTCTTCAACCTCATCGTCTCTCTAACTCAGCCATCGCACAGCGGGCGAGGTGGGGGTTTGCCGGTAGTCGGTTTCCTTAACTGCGGTCCCACTTGTGAGGCCAACTGCAACGCACGACCCCAAATGGACCTCTGTTTTGCACGAACTCCAATGATAATTTTGACTAGAAAAGCAAGACCAAAGAAAACAAGAACAACAAGAATACATTTTACTACTCCTGTAAGTTGGATTAGTGCCTTCTCGATGCATTCATTGTTGATCTGCGGAGGCTCGATCTTGCGTGCTTCTTTCTTCTTCGAGTGTAAAGAAGTAGACGTTGCTTCCTCGCATCTAGTCTCATGTCTAGCCTCTATTCTAGTACTCCCTCCAGTCCGTTTTTCTCTGCGTCTAAGCAGCAACACGCATACCAAGTAGGAGTATAAACAAGTGCACTAATCTCATCTATAGCCTCTGTGCTAGCTAAAAGTGATGGAACATCTACTAAATTGCGCTCTATCAATATATGGATGTACTCTTCTTCCCAATACAAAAACTTGCATCCATTCTACTCCCTCCGTTCCACAATACATGCCTTCTGTTTGTCAAAATATATATGTATCTAGACATGTTTTAGTATATAGGCACATCCATTTTTGGACAAATGGAAGTCAAGTATTTTGGAACGGAGGGAGTACACAATAAAAAATTTAAGTTAGCACAACTAGTCTAATCCGAGAGCACAACCGAAGATTTGGTCGGGTTCTTCCTCCTTTTGCCGACATGTGGGACATCCAGCATCCAGGTCGTGTCATGACAGAAAATAGAGTGGTAGTTGATAAGTTGAAGCCACGAGATGTGCATCTTGGGTTAAACTGTAAATAGAATCTTACTACTCTTGAGTAACTCCAAAAGCGGCCACCGAAGATCTTTCTTGGATTTGTTTTTCATCACCAGCACGTCGAGGTGAAAGATGTGCAGGTTCAGTGGGTCCGCTTGCATTTTCACTGACATGTGGGACCGCATGTGAGCAAACAGACGATGGGCTCCGCGTGTCCACTGGCTGGCTGAGAAGAGAGATAGAGGAGTGCCGAGCACGGACTATAGGAAATTTGTTCTATGTATTGTACCTCGATATAGGCTCGATATAGTGGGGTGGCATGGGCCATAACTAGCATTCACATCTAGCACTACGGCACACGCCACCCACACGAGTCCCATCCGACACCAATTTTCTTGGAGTCCATGCTACAGCCATCTCTTCTCCCTCCTGTTTTCTCAGCCATCGCGCGGTGGGCGGGGTGGGGGTTTGCCGATAGTCGGTTTGCTCAACTACGGTCCCACTTGTAAGTGAAAATGCAACACCGCACACATTCCCGCTGAGCGGCGTCTTCGACCAACCGTGTGGGGTGCGGTTTAACACGGCAGGCTTTTCCTTTTGAACTTGTAACTTGTAAAATTTGGTTACGCTCCATGGCGCGATCGATAGATAGAAAATAACGATTTTGCCTAGAGTAATGAGAAGTTTGGTTCTGGCGCCGTTCATGCATGGAGTATGTACGAAAATTATGATGTTGATGCAAAAGGTAAGATAATTACTGTAGTATCATATACTACTACATGGATTTGATGGAAAGATAAAAATACATACGGATCCATCAACGACATCCTCACGCCCTAGTGCACCGGGTCACCAACCGACGTGTGAGGAGCAGCGGCGTTGGCGGCGAGCTCGACGTGCTTCTGAATAGTGCGTCCAAGGTTACCCTGCGGTCCAAGAAGGCCAGCATCCTATCGTCCTCCTCTTGCAGGCGCGTAGACGTGGGTGATGATGTCCATGGTGTCTTGCTGCGCCAGGCGCTGCGCGGCGAGCACGACCTCAAGGTGGACATTCTCCGGCGTGACGGCGGGCAGTCGCAGGGCCACCAATGTGTCAAAGAGGTTGTCACCATAGTGGCCGTTGAGGGTGGCGGACATCACAGAGCCTGGGCACGTCGGCTGAAGGCTTACATCAAAGTCGTCCGCGAGCTTCTTGACGATGGTGAACTTGTCGAGGAAACCGACGAGGACCTCGTCGAACAAGGAGACGAAGCTGTCGTCCAAGCGGCCCCTCGCCCTGCCGGCCTCAAGCAATACTACCTAGAGACGTTCCTCGTTGCTGGGCCACAGGCCGGTGTCGTGGACCATCTGGCACAGCCGGCTGATGCTCGCGCTCATCGCCTCCATGGGTCTAGCTTAGCTTCTACTAGTCAACTGATCTTGCGATTCAAGTGATCACTCTTGCCCTTGGTTAGCGTGCGTAGGTGCGAGGATTTTGTACTACTCCTCCTTCCCTCAGACTTTTGCCTTTGGTCTGTATGATAGGTGGGCCAGCCACCCCAGGGCCCGTGTCATTCACCCAAAGGCGGTTGTCGAAGTCAATGAAGTTCGCCCTCCGTCTTTGGTGCAAAGATAGTCATCTCACCGGACCTCTAGTTGGGGCCAAATGAGAGAAGTTTGATGTTTACTGGTTTATTGGTCCCCTTTGCATTTTGCGCCAAGTTTTGACCTTTGATTTAACAAATAAAATGTTAATGCATGTAAACAAAAATGTTGTGTAAGTCACATTACGAAAACCAAATAATCCCAAAACACTTGGGCACTGTGCATTAACTCCCTCCTTGTTTCTTATTTCGTGACATATCAACCAATGAGAGATGTGGGCCGTGCATGCTTTCAATGACTTGAGACTACCAAACATGACATGCAGTGTTTAGTTCATTGCATGTAATCCTATTAAGACTCTAGTTATCAAGAAAACATTAAGTTCTCTCGCCGATAGGAATAAAACACCATGTATTTATTTACAGAGGGAGTAGTACATTTTTTGTGACATGCATTACTAGATATTGCTAGTCAAATACTAAAATCCAGATGGACATGGTAGTACTCCTAAATCCAGACGGTGGTGCTACTAGTACTAGTAGTAGTACCACCAATGTAGTACTCCTAGGAGTACTAGCACTGTACTACCCGTTGGTCAAATTATTATGTGCTGCTCCTCACAGTGAAGTGACAAGACCCTGCACCGGAGATGACACCTGAGTATAGGCGCCGTGTTCGGCATACCATAGTCAGCCTCACCGTCTGCAGTCACTATCATCATGGCTGTAGAGCTAGCCTGCTTACAACTAGCCCTGTTCGACATAATTTCCCGTGCGTAGATGCCCGTGCATTCCACAGAACACCAAGATTGGGGGTGGACTGCTCCGGCAGCGGCCATCGCGCCAGATTTTTCCGTGGCCTTCTAGATGTGGTGGGGAGGAGATAAGGCTGATTGTGAGAGACAAGGAGTTGTTTGTAAATAGGGAACAAGTGTGGGCATCTTTTTGCAAAAATGGAGAAGCTTGGTTTGTATGCGTCAGATCTAGATCCGACGGCTACTGGTGAAAGATGGGAGGCACAACATCATCACCAACTCAGGACCTGTTTGATTTGCAGGATTTTGGAAACGCAGGAATAGGACACGGCAATATTACAAGTTTCAAACTGATATTACAAATGTTAGGAGTAATGTTGCACCTAGGAAGAGGGAATTACTAGGAAGTTCACGTAAGAACTTTCCTTACTTTAGGTGGATGCAGTGTTATCGTACAAACTAAAATCCACCGCCCTGACAAGTCACTAATGGGCAAGTAAGTTTTCGAGTCTTTGGCCACTTGATATTTCAAAAACAAATTCAGCTTCTGCGGAGACTTTGTCATTTAGGCTTAGACGCTTGTGGTGATCAGCACGCCATTCATTGTTGCGCCAGAGAACGCCAAACCTCATTACCTTGAGCACACTTGCCTCTAGAACAAAGAACCTGGCCAATTTAATCTCAGATGTGCTGCCTCGGTAGTCAATCAAATCAATTTCTGTAAGATGGAGATCAAGGCATTCGATGAGATTGTTATAGTGCAACACATTTTTCACTTTCGGGTCTTTTTTTATCTGCAAAAGAAGAGAACATATTAGAGTAGCTGGCTGCAAAAGATTGTCGTGTCATCAAGAGGTACCAATATCATTCGCTCATACGATAGGGTTGGCTGGCTAGTGATATTTTTTTCACTCTCTCTCTCTCTCTCTCTCTCTCTCTTCGTTTCCTCTCATTTAACTAGGAGCACGTGAAGAGCTTGGGCATTTGTTGCCTTCCACTATGTGGCCGATGCCATATTTCGCAAAAGTATGCCACATAATACGCATCGATGTCAAATCAAAAGATTTTGGCACCGCTCTCGCGATGTGAGAGAGTTGGCACCGCTGTGCACACAGACCCACATGTATAAACAAATCAACAAACCAACTACACCAGCCTCTCACTCTCCCAAACAAGTGTTTTTTATTGCCTCAGTCCTCTCTCTCTCTCCCACGCAGTGTTTTTTCATTGTGTGAGTTAATTTGGCACCGGAGCAAAGTAGGTGCTCCAGATTAGGGCACCAGGTGAGCAATGGAGGGGCATCGATGCCAAATGTATCACAAGTGAATTTGGCACATGTTTTGGCCTACATAGCCCACTTTTGTACTCCCTTCATCCCAAAATTCTTGTCTTAAATTTGTCTAGATATGGATGTATCTAGTTACATTTTAGTGTTAGATACATCCGTATCTAAACAAATGTCAGACAAGAATTTTGGGACGGAGGGAATACTACCTCGTATTTAGTATAAAATTTTGACCATAGATTTACCTAAGAAAATGCCAAAGCATGTCACTAAAAATTACACCATTTGAAATTATGTTCAAATACGAATCCAACGATATAGTTCTTAGTGATATGCATTAACATTTTGTCAGTTAAATCTATGGTCAAATTTTGATACTACAAAATTGGAAGAGTAAACCAGGACAGAGGTAGTACTTGCCCTTAGGGTAAACATTGAGTTACTGGAGTAGTCTAAGTTACTTTCCACTATGACTAGACTAGGCTACTATAGAAGTAGAGCATAAAAATGATGCATGTGATCACGTGAGAAAAAAATACTGAAAACATTTCTTTCGGTGCAGTGCGTAGATCTAGTTTTGAACATTACACTTGTCATCGTAATTTGGGGAAATTACGAAAAAATTGAGCTACGTTGTGATTACCGTTTACTAATAGGAAAGAAGTTTCACCTCGATGAGTAGCTTCTCCGTGCATGGAAAGCATGTAAGTAATCCAACAACTTGATCCGGATTGGGGCCGATAGATTTTAGTGCTAAGATCTTCACTATGCGCATGGACTGGGTCAAGCTTGTGGGAATCATTTTCTGGAAGACGGTCGTAAATACATCAAGAAGAAATTTAAAAATGTGAATTTCAAGAAGACAGAGAAGAAGATGAGTGCTGTACCTGAACGATTACGGATCCAATAAAGAGTTCAGAGAATTTGGCAGACGAGTACACCAACGCTGTCAATTTTGGCGCGTTAATGACCCTGATTTTTGTTGGACCTTCTAGATCCAATACAAGCAATCTCTCAAGGAAAGGCGCATTCTCAATGACCATAACGTGGAACAGTTGGAGTGATCTCTTCCCAATTGATGTCTTGTTGCGGGGCCAGCAAGACACATAAATCCATCTGAGATTCGTCGAGGCGATGTGGAGGCTAATGAACCCGTGGATCTGCTCAAGACGAAGGTACTCAAGCGCAGTATAGATGCGGAGCAGGTGCTCCATAGCCTTCTCCGAGATGACAACGTCGAAGAGGTCGAGGTGCTTGAGTTGAGGGAGAAGAAGGGCGGGCGCGGCATTAATCTGGGGAAGATAGCAGGAGCTGAAGCTGGCGCGACGCAACGTTGGCGTGAGGCGGAGCGCGGACGACGGCAGAGAGCGACATCGTCCAGCTTCAAAGCTGAGCTCTTCGAGCTAATCTAGGGCGGGGGATAAGTACCACTCGTCGAACTTGGGTTGGACCTAGCAGTTGGTATTGAACATGCGGATGTCAAGGCGTCTGGCTGGCCCAAGGTGCGATGAAAGGATCTTGGAGATTGCGGCCATGCATTTGCAATCCCCGTCGCAGAGGAAGCTATCGACGGTGAGGTTGAGGGGGACGCAGCGCCAGAGGGGGCGCCACCGCCAGGAGAGTAGGGCCATCCGCACGGCAGATTTGGTGGGGAGGAGGCCGATGATGACGAGCAGCATGTCATCGGGGAGGCTGCTGATGAAGTCCAGGCTCGCCGGATGCGATTTTGGCTCGAGCGGCCTCCGCTTGTTGGCTGCCTCGCCATCCATCTCAACCGGCGGCGACACCGGTGTACACGTGTGCTGGTGTGTGTTGTGTGTTGGGTGCGCGAGTCGTCCTACATGCATGCCGCCCGCAGTGGTGAATTATCGAAAGTCGCCCTTCACGCGCAAGAAGTTTGTCCTCACGCGCCTCAATTTACTAGCGTGCGGTGCTACCCGAGTGGTTTCAACTTTGTTTCCTTCACGCGTGTCGATGGGCCTCTAGTTTACTTATTTTCACCCATCGCCACATGGGCCAAGACACCAAGATACGTAACACGAGTGACAACGCAAAGATGTGGATTGGTTGACCGGTCAACTAAACAATATACAGAGCTATACGCTGACACAGTGAGCGTATAATCCGTCGGTATAGAGAGTTCGAGTGAGAGGGGAGGCCCGTGAGAGATAGCAGAGAGAGAGAGAAATAGCTACTCCCTCCATTCGATAATGTAGTTACAACATTTTTTTAAAGTCAAACTTTTGAAATTTTGACCAAGTTTATAAATAAATTACTTATATCGGCAATACCAAAGATAAATGATAGTATGAAGTAAGTACATGTTGTGATGAATCTAATGATCGTTCCAGATGTAAATGTTTTTCTCCACATATACCTAGTCAAACTTTTCTGAGGTTTGACTTTTCAAAACATCCATATGCTTATGGACGTGACAGAGTCCCTGACGAGAGAGAGAGAGAGAGAGAGAGAGAGAGTGAGTGAGTGAGTGAGTGAAAAAAGTGTGTGTGCATGTGTGAAAGAGACATGGACAACACACGATAAAAGTGGAGAAAAAGCGTGAGTGTCTTATGCAAACATATCACACATGCATCTTCAACAATGGAGGCAAGGTGAGGAGATAGTGTGTGGTTGTTTGGAACCGAGAGAGGAAGACCCCTAGCACGTGGCCAAGAGGGGTCTGACAAACAAGGGAGAGAGGTTGAGAGAGACGTACGGAGAAAATGCAGACACGGGGAGGAGAGAGTGTGTGTTTGTCATAGAGAGAACCCCTGGAGATCGTGATGGGACTACATGGGTGGGAGATCGAGTGACAAGGTGTGTGCGCGATAGAAGATGCCCCGAGAGATATCGAGTTAGACGTATGGATGGAAGGAGACAATACGTGTGTTCCTGATCGCTAGTAAGAGATAATCATACTTAGGAGGGGGGAGTGCCTGCGCCTATGGCCCTGTTTGGATACTCTAACTCAGTTAGAGGTTAGAGTTAGATTCTAACCCTGAACTAACTCTAAGTAAAGAGGTGTTTGGATGGCAGGGTTAGATGGAGCGCGGATACGGCGAGGCACCTTCATGGGCGATGCGAGAGGGAGGGAGGGAGAGGACGAGAAGCTTCGAGGAAGTGGGGACGGATCTGCTGCGGGGAGAGCGAGAGAAAAAAGTGTTTATTAGTGGTCCCGAGAAGAACTAACCCAAATAAGCACCTCTTGGATGGGTTAGTTTTTTTGGATGGGTTAGATGCATCTAACCTAAACTAACCCTCCTGTTTGGATCTTTTTGGGTTAGTTGACTCCAAACTAACCCAAACTAACTCTAACCCATGGATCCAAACAGAGCCTTTGATGGAGTGAGGGATTATGGTACTTAGGGGGGTGCGTGTCACATGGAGAGAGAACAAGGGCGGAGAGTGTTGGATGGGTCTATATGTATAGCGCGAGAGAGACATGTGTATGTGTGAACCAGGGAGATATAAGGCCCGTTTGGCTTGCGTCATGAGCATCTTTTGCGTGGCCTGGGGTTGTGGCTGGATTTCATGCACACTTGTTTGGTTGCTACACTGTGAAAAAGAAAGCTCGCCTGGGCTGGGTTCCCTTGCACTTTAATTAGCCTGGCTGAACTCCAGACATCGCAAGTAGCTCGCCCAAGCGATCGATTTGAACGCTGGCCGTGTTCAGTCGTCGTGGCCACGAGGCTAACAAAGCAACATGGATGGATATTAGCATTAAATAATTGGTGCATGGATTGATTGATGGGACGTTGATGCTTTGCTCGGCGGGCATGAACCAAACGCTTCAAGACTACACAAGCCTCGCCAGCAGAAATATTTTACATCTCACGCCCACACCAGCGGTACCAACCATCAAGGCATGAGGGTCAGTCACGAACCAAACTGACCAATAAAGTTTGAGAGAGATTGAGGAGCCCGATAAGGCTGAGTGGTGCGCCGAGATAGCTGAGAGGGGAAAGAGATATTCCATCCGCCGATAATGCAAAGGCATGTAAATTTTTAGAAGTCAAACTTTGGAAACTTTGATCAGGTTTACGCAAATGTTATTTATATCTACAATACCAAAGATACATCATACAAAACTACATCTCATGGTGAATCTAATGGTATATGTTTGCCGTACTAGATGTAATTTTTTTTCTCCACGTACATGGTCAAACTTTGTGATGTTTGACTTTTCAATAAATCTATGTGCTATGGACGGAGGTGAGTGCCTCAGTCGAGACAAATCAAGTGTGTGTGAAGGAGAATGAGTAAGTGTGCAAAAAGAGTATGTGTGTGAAAGAGAAAGTGACAACAAACGATAAATTAGAGAGGGAGTGTGTTTTTTCGTTTCTTATGCGAACATATCACGCATACATCTCCGAGATGGAAAAGCGAGGCGAGGAGATACACGAAGATAGCTAGTGTGTGATTGTTTGCAACGGAGAGAGACACCCCTGTAGCACATGTCCAATAGAGGTCTGGCCAACAAGGAGAAGAGGTGGAGAGGGACACATGGATGGCATGGACGCATGGGGAGGGAGAGAGGGTGTGTTTGTGATAGAGAGATCCCCTCGAGATCGTGAGGGGACTATATGGGTGGGAGATCGAGGGAGTGCGTTCGCGATAGAAAGATGCCCCGAGAGAAATCGAGATACACCATGCACATGTTTGTGATGGAGACTAAGATTAGCTAGTCATATACATATAGGGGGGACTGCGTGTGCCTACAATTGAGTGAGAGACCATCATACTTGGCTAGCTGGGCATGAGATTGTATGTGTGTGTGTGCGTGTGAGATGGAGAGAGAACGATGGAGAGAGATATAGTTTTAGATGGGCCTATCGAGTGCGAGTGAGATATGCATGTGTATGTGTGACCCAGGTGGATGGAGAGTTTGAGAGAGGGGGGGAAGAGCTCCGAGATGAAATAGTGGTGCGTGAGAGAGTTACGGGCAAAGAGCCAAGGAATTTTTGTGCATACGATGAGTGCACCCAAGATATCTAGCTTGGACTAGCTAGAGTATCATACATAGTGTGCGAGAGAGACCTATAGATGGTGTATATATGAATGCGGACTAGAAAGACCCCCCCACACACACACACACACACACACAGAGAGAGAGAGAGAGAGAGAGGGGGGGAGAAAGAGAGAGAGAGAAAGGGAGAGGGACCAACAAGGTTTTTGTGTCGGATGCGTGCGACAGAATTGAAGATTGTCGGCGAGAGAGTGAGAGGGAGAGAGAGAACAGGAGTCCGGGAGAGGGGGAGGTCGCATTTTATGCATCAAAGACTGATATAAACTTGCATTCAAATATTTAAATTGGAGACCATGTTGTCTACAATCCACACATGAACGGATATATGCGTATATCAAACAAGTTCATTAATTTGACTTTCAACATGTTCATGGAGTACTATAATACTGTACAACATGCTACTCGATTAAGGTGTTCAATTTTGGATTTAGTTCACTATTTTGACCTACTGAACGAGCTAGTTCATTGAATCGAGATATTTCATTTTGGGTTTGATTCGCGTTTTTGGGTGGGTCAACTATTTTTCATATAGTAAATCGCTAGCAACAAGCATGTAAAAACACATTACTCCCGAGCATCATCTCTCCATCTAAAAAAGAAGTGGCAAGCTAATATTTCAAAATTTGATTTGAATCGACTTGGTAAGGTAGACGTGGATGCTCGTTCTCCCAAAATTTGAACGAACCGTTAAACATCCTCTCTGCTCGGTGGAATTCGCCCGAGCAAATAAATGGGAGACGCGAAATTACCATCCTATGTGGGACACGCATCAATTGGCCCGTTGTACATCGAGGGTAGGTTCATAACTTCATCCAAGCGCGCCTTCTCCTCGGCCGAAATGACATGTGCCGAATAATTCATAAACCATGGTCGGCAAAACACGCTCTCCTCGCCCGAAATAGCTCGCGCCCACTATTTCAAAACACGCTCTCCTCGCTCGAATTCACTCGCGCCCACTATAGTTCAAAACACGCCTCCGCTCAAATCGCCCCGCCCACTATTTGGGGAGAAGCAAAGTTACTCTACTATACCCGACCCAAGTTACACGTACCCAAGCCAAGAAGCCTATAGGCAAGGGTAGAACTGTAACTCCCCTCACATTTCGTGCAAATGCGTCCAGTAAGACATGGTTCCTCCCGCCAATTCCCCCCCGCCCCCATTCATACCTCGTGGGCGCCAAATCACCTTCTCCCGGAAGCTCCCTTTCCCGAGCCGCGAAACCTCAACCCCACCTCCATGGCGCCCCACCGCACCAATTTCACAGCCGCCTCCTCCCTAATGCCGGAGACGCTGTCCAATTGCCGTCGTGCCTCGGGCGTGTGCCTCTTACTCCGTCTGCTTTGGTGTTGCCTCGACGACGGCGCGTGTCTTGCATCGGGCCGATTCACCCCCGCTGTTGTTCACGGTGCCGGAGCGGCTCCAACTTCGGATCCGTCTAGAGTCCTGGCGCTCCTTCCGCGTAGCCGTCGACCATCACAACATCGCTCTTTCCCTGCCGCCGGTCACCACCGCAACCGCGCCGGCCTCACCGACTCGGCAGCTAGACCTGCCTACTTCACCATGCCGCCAGATAGGTCGCACCCTCATCTGAAATCACTTTATTTAGGCGTCAGTTGTCTGAATTTTTATTCTGGGCCAATCGATTCCCAATGGGAAGCAGCACCCCTTGAGGCGGCGGAGCTCCTAGGCTGCCGGTTGGCTGGTGTCTAACGTAAGGGTGCGGGGCCGCAAGTTCGCCGTGGAAGCAGCGCTTAGATGGCTATCTTTTAGAGTTGCGTGGGTTGAAGGTACTGCCGCCGCCGGATCTGGATGACGGGGAGTCTTTGTGGATTGGCCCGGGGGCGGCGCAACCACGGCAGTGCGGTGGGGCGGGGAGCGGGTTTTGACGGGCCACGGACGGCGGAGGCAGGCTGCTCTGCCGTTGGTCGCTGGCTCTTCGGGGAAGATTCCGAACAGTGTCAACCGGGAGGCACAAGACGGCCATCAAGCCATCCGGCGTAGATCGGATAGTACCAAAATAAAATAAAATCGTGACCCCAATTTAGTCTTCAGTCAACAGACGTGTGACCACTCGCACCTTTTTGTTGATCTCTTAGTGTATTTCTTTGGATCAAAGAGATATGTCGTTTTAACTTTATCGTTATCTCGCATCTTCGCACACACCGTCTTCCGACTCACCGCAGCTGCTCCAACAAGGAAGCATACACCGAAGGGAGCCACAGTCCCCACTCAACAGTTCCTTGCATCGAATGCGCGTGTTCGACATGGACAGCCACAACAACTGCAGGGCCATCGACAAGTCAACACATGATGCTCACTCCTATGGATGGCAGCCAGATAGGTTGTACCCTCATCTTACTTGTGTGCAAAATTTATGGCTTTGTTATTCATCTAAGCATAGAAAATAGATCATCACATTTCACTGTATATTCATGCTGATCTCTTACGGGTCTTGTTCAGGAGTTCACGTTGTTCCATAGTTCAGCTAAGATACTTGTTCTTTAGGTAGCGCTGTTCCATAGTTATCATCCATCAGCCAATGCTATCCCACAGGCTGGTGATTATAGTATTATACCACTTCTAGTATTACCTATGTTGTTCTTTAATACTTTTGTGTGCCATCTAGTTAATCTCGAGTACAAATGATACATATTCTCGTAGCTTTCATCTGTGTTCTCCCTTTAGTTTATGAGACCACATTGCTGCTAGTTAACCCCAGTCCTACTATTTATGTCGTCTCCTACAGGCACTCATTTACATAAATCTAACTACTAGTTGTCTTCCATGCATGTCAGATATAATTGCACACACTGATATATCCACAAGAACCTCACGAAGCAATGTAAAGGCCAATAAACTTGATGTCAATGATACCCAATATGATGGAACATGTAAAGGTAGATCTTCAGAAGACTTGCAGAAAGATGATGAATCCTCTTCACCCCACAAGGTCCTTGCTCTAACTTGGCCTGTGATATGGGTACAACATGCATATAATATCCTGGAGTGTATCTACTCTGTTGCAATGCCATGTGCTTAGCATGTTGATCATGCATGTAAATATGTCATGCCTTCCTGTTTTTCAGTACCTATTCCATTCATGATAACATGTTTTCAAATTCAAGTACTATCATTCTACTCTATCGCAATGCCATCTGCTTAATTTGGACATCATGCTTCTGAATATCTTATGCATTGTTATTCATCAATATGTACTTCATCTGTCTGCCATACCATGTTTTTTTACATTGCAGTGTTGTTCTAGTGCTCTGTTGCAATGCCATCTTATTTTCCCAATCATACACATGTATGTTGCCTTGGTTATTTCTGTACGTATTCCGCTAGCATACAATTTTACATTCAACTAGTTTTTTTTTGTTGTGTTGTCCTGTCGTATCCCTAAATCTTACACCATACTCCCTCCGTCCGGATTACATGTTGCCGAAATGGATAAAAAGGATATCTAGAACTGAAATACGCCTAGACCCATCCATTTTTCTTCCGGATGGAGGGAATACATGTCAATATGTCATGCCTTTCTATTCTTCAGTACCTATTCCATCTCTCTGCTGTTTTATAATTAAAGCACCATTCTTCTATACAAGGCATGCAAGGGGAAGACGACTATGTTAGAATCTGAAGGGTTGCAAACAAGGCCTTTGCAAAAGATCCAAATGCCAGGAGATAATAAACCAACTCTAGTTTTTATAGATACCGCTCCAAAGACAGAGAAACCCAACTCCTACCGATAATAAGCGATTCGGTGGCCAAAGAACTAGTCCGCCCAATGAGCAAAAATATGTCAACTCAATTTTAAGAATCGTGTGCGTATCCTTGCATCATGAAATTTTATAGCATGCTGATCATATTTTCTACATGTTTCTTACCCATCTCTTTTAGAAAATAAGCTTAACAGATAGAAGAATTTCGCAATGGTATCGTTTATGAGGAAAGATTCTTGCGAGAATTCTCTGTGCTCCAATGTAGATGTAAGTACTGTTGTATATCACTATATGTTTACATCAGCATGTATTTTGTTAATCGGCGTGAATCCAACCTTTATCTCGATCTAAATTTAGTTGTAGCAAAATGTATGATTAAAGGCCACAATGTTGATTTTTGTAAGGAAAACTGCTCGGTAGTTTTGCATCCCGAAATGCATGAGTGTACTATCTCATATCGGTGGGTTTGAATACTTTGGTTCTGCAGTGGGTTTTTCGGTGTTTTTTACTTGTGTTGTCTGTCAGATCCCTAGCTCTTACATCATACTCCCTCCGTCCAGATTAAATGTCGCAGAAATGGATAAAATTGAATGTATCTAGAACTGAAATACGCCTAGACCCGTCCATTTATTTCCGGATGGAGGGAATACATGTCAATATGTCATGCCTTTCTATTCTTCAGTACCTATTCCATCTCTGCTGTAGCATGTTTTATAACTGAATCACCATTCTTCTATATAAGGCATGCAAGGGAAGACGGCTCATAGAATCAAGGGTTACAAACCAGGTCTTTGCAAAAGATCCAAACGCCAGGAGATAATAAACCAACTCCATTTTTCATAGATACTACTCTAGCATAGAGAAACCCAACTCCCACTGATAATAAGCAGATTCTAGTGGCCAAAGAACTAGTCCACTCCAGTCCAGCAAAAGAATGTCAACTCCATTCTAAGAAGCGTGTGCGTATCCTCGCATCATGAAATTTTATAGCATTTTGATCATATTTTATACATGTTTCTTACCCATCTCTTTTTTAGAAAATAAGGTTAAACGATAGAAGACTTCCTCCATTGGGATCGTATTCAAGGAAAATATCTTGCGGGAATTCTCTGTGCTCCAATGCGGATGTAAGTATCTGTTGTATATCACTATATTTTTACATCAACATGTATTTTGTTAATCGGCGTGAATCTAACCTTTATCTGATCTAAAATTAGTTGTAGCAAAACGTTAAAGGCGCCAATGTTAATTTTTGTAAGGAAAATTGCCTGGTAGTTTTGCATACTGAGCTGCATGAATGTACTATCTCATACCACGCACATTACTGAATTGTAGTGCTTCTCTGGTTGCCCATTCATTCATTGTGTCAATGTTGCTTTCGTGCTACCTTACCTGGCTGATGATAGCTATGTCATATTGTGTTAATTTGGTGTAGGCTACTTGCCCAAACGTTCGTTGTGTCAATGTTGCTTTCCTATTATCTAACTTGGCCAATGATAGCAATGCTAGTGTGTTAATTTTGTGCAAAGCATCAAGATAAGAAGATAAACTCTAAAAACAAAGAAGGCAACCCCATTGTTTCTTTCTAGTAAATCTAGGCTGTAATATGGCAATAACCCATGATTAATCTGCTTGGTTCCGCCCTAATTTATGTTATGATGCAAATGGTGAGACACTCTCCACTATCAATAATACAAGCCTGCCAAAATCGCCATCTGAATCTGTTCAGTATCCTCTGTCTCGAATGCAACGGAATAAATGTATGTTCGTGAACCAATTAATGGCTGAAACAATGATGGAAATGGTGGATGAATCAGAGGTGCAGAGTCGTGCGACACAACAACTGATCAATGTTTTCAGAGACAATGTAGCAAAGCAGAAAGAACTTGCCCACATGCTTATGGGTGTCATATGTGTTGAGGTTGCAGATTGTGACATTGTAGATGGCTAGGTTCTGCTCATTTATTTGCACAGGCATCAATCTTTGATTGCCCAGTGGATGTAATTTCCTGTAATATATGCTGGATGTGCAACGTTATTCCCTGTATGCCGTACCTTTGGGTGATCGGTTTTGGTCCTGTGCATAATTGATCATCGTAATGGGCTCAAATTATCTAATTTGGCCTAAAGACATGTACGAACTTTAGTGGGCCCATTAAGTTAATGGGCCGTTACTAGGCCGAAAGTTAATGGTCGGCCCTCTTACCTCCCGGGTCGTGAACAGGCCGACATCGAAGCGGGCAACAGGTGGCCCCAGTTTATTTCACGGGCCGTTAATAGGCCGTTACTAAGTTTGGGCTACATATGGCCCAACTATACTGTAGGCCTTTAGTAGGCCGAAAGAGACAGCGGGCTTGTACTGGACCATGAAGACCATGGGCCGCTAAGAGGCCGAAAGTGAGGTCGTATTGTAAATGGCCCAACTGTGTTGTGGGCCTTTAGCAGGCCGAAAGAGAAACCGGGCTGGTATTGGACCATGAAGGGCACGGGCCGTTAAAGGGCCAAAACTAAGGTCCGACTACAAATGGCCCAACTCATTTATGGTCCGTTAACAGGCTGAAAGTCACACAGGGTCGGGAATTGGCCCAACACTTAAATGGGTCGCTAAAAGGCCAAAACTCAGGTCCGACTAAAAATGGCCCAACTGATTTATGGGCCGTTGACGGTGTCCTGGACTAGGGGGTACTCAACGCATCATCTCCCGATCAGTTGGATTGGGCCGAGGACCCCCATGGCCGTATACTCATGGGCCAGTCCGGACCGCATACAAGGAAGAATCAACAAGGCTTGGGGATCAAGACAAGGGCTCCTCCCCCCACCGGCGTATTCGGCTAGGACTCTTGTTATCCTAGGCCTCTGGTGCATTATATAAACCGAGGCCAGGCTAGTCGATAAAAACAACAATCATACTATAGGCTAGCTTCTAGGATTTAGCCTCCTTGATCTCGTGGTAGATCCACTCTTGTACTACCCATATCATCAATATCAATCAAGCAGGAGTAGGGTTTTACCTCCATCGAGAGGGCCCGAACCTGGGTAAAAACATCGTGTCCCTTGTCTCCTATTACCATTGATCCTAAGACGCACTGCTTGGGACCCCCTACCCGAGATCCTCCGGTTTTGACACCGACATTGGTGCTTTCATTGAGAGTTCCGCTGTGTGATCGGCGAAAAGATCAATGGCTCGACTGCAGGTCAATTGCGACGTCGGCTTCTTCGTCACTAGCTCGACTGGTCACCTTGGCTTGACCGAGGACGCGCCCTACCTCCGATCGTCATGTTCGGATGAGGGCCTTCATCAACACCAACTCCGATCTCTATCAAGATCATGGAGGAGTCATCCATGGAGCTCGGGGGCTCAATGTCAACATTGCCCTCAGGCGACCGTGCTGTTTTTCTGGACAGCAAACTTGTATCCGCCGCCACCGCCTCCTCGAGTGTCACCTAAACGATTACTTCGGTGCAATTATGCGGAATTAAGTCTACAACAACTCTGCAAAAATTTCGTCAAGGCAAACTCCGATATACCGGAGCCCTGTTGAATCTGGACGAGAATCCGGACGAGTTTAGGGCGTGGCATCCAGCATCTAGCTCGGATGTCCTTTGGAAGATCCAACCGTTGATTTGCTGCGGAATTATCATATCTACCACCTGCCAAAAATTCAGCTCGATCCGACCGTCCAAACTCCGGGAAACTTCCGATTAGTGCGTCACTTTTTGGATCTACTTTCTGCGCGAGAACGAATCCGACCTGAATTCATCTTCTTTATGAACGGGATATCGGACATCCTTTTTGAAGGAAGTTTTCGTACGGGGTGTTGTGTTTTATTCTCAAACACATCCCAGTAGTATTAAAAGTATTCTTGCAATACGAACTTCACTGTTGCGCCGGTGTCAAACCAGCCCGACAACATCACTCCACGGCGGCCGACCTGCGTTAGACACGTCGTCGCTTTGTTGAGCCGAGCTCAATTTCTTTGGATCATCATCTCGGCCAGCCGAACAATAGTTCGGCATCGCGAAGGATAAATCGCCATCAACATCGCCGCCCCACGGATTACACGGAGCGGGCACACCTGCATCACCGCACGGTCACTTCATCAAGCCGGCATCGACCACGTCACGACCTGCATTGGCAGGACCGCACTGTTGCTTTCTCAAGCTGGTGTCCACCACGCCGACCTACTTCGACTCATCGGCTGGCACCGAGGCTTCATCATGTTAGCTGGACCGGGGGCTTCATCATCTCTTCATCAACCCACTCCGGAGACTTCGGCTTCGCTGGCCGACCGGCTCCGTCACGTTAGCTAGATCGAGGGCTTTGCCTCGGCGAGCCAACCTTTGCCAGCATCGCCATGCCGTTACTTTATCGCCCATCAGGCGATAGGTGTGCGGATCGAGTCCCAATTTTGGGAATCACCTTTCTTCGGATTGCTACAACAAATAAGCCAGGTGCTATTAATCCTAGTACTTTTTACTTGTTAGGGTTCATTTTTCCCAATGAATTATTACTCTGGTTTGTCCGTTATATGTACGCAGGTCTATCAAATGGTGGCCGCATTAACGACGGTCGCATGGAGGTTTGGTCAGTTTCCGTACATAGTTCGGCTAACGCCGCATCCGGAACTCGAACCGAGCTGTGAATTCAGGTCTTGCCATGCCTTTATCAAGATCACGCCGCCGCCCTGCATCGACATTGACTTCAGCACCAGGCCATATTTCTTTTATTACTCACTTTGCATAAATTATTTGTTATGCAATGAATTTATTATTATTATTATTATTACTATTATCTCCGGTTTGCACTATTTTTTGTGCACAGGAAAATGATCCAGCCGGACTATATCCTTTAGCGTCACCTTGGCTGGATGGGGGGCTTCGTCAACACTTCATTACCCCATGCCGGGGACTTCGGCATCACCCTGCCGTCCTGCATTGACCGTGCTATGTCACCACTTCAGAGTGTCGAGCTCTTTGCTCCGCCACCTCGGGACCGGCTCTGGGATGGAACCTTGTCCCGCATCAAGCTCGGACCGCGTCATCAATACCGAACACATTAACTAGCTAAGTTGTCTTCATTCTCAAAGTTTTAAATTTTTAACTTGTGTTTGGCTCGGCCAAGCACTATACTTTTTGGAAAAAAGTTGCTTGTAAAAATTTCCTTGTCCAAAACTTTGTTTGTGACGCGCAAATTCAAATACCCCGTTTACTTGGGGGCTTCCTTCATGAAGCTTTTTCCTCTTGCATATGATTATACTTGTACGGCTTCATTCCTTGTTCGTCTATTACGCCACAATATGCACCATATTGACTTAAGCGATTTGCAAGCTGGGTTGCCTGGCTCCTGTGCTTACCCCTACGTTCTCGCTTGTTCGGCTAGGGAGTAAAGGGAGCACCTCTGCGATTGTCACGATCGGGTCAACCGAGCCGGACCTCAGACTGGGTGAAGCCGAAAGCTAGCGCTCTTATTGTTTTCAATCATGGTCGGCACACAACGGAACTCATGAGTACAAAAAATCTATTGCACAAGTCTCATATTAACAATGAGCACCGAAGAAAGGTATCGGTGGGGGTACTATTTTCTTCGAAGATGCTTCTTACACTTTATCAGTAATATAGCATAAGTTCCCGGCGTGTTTTGTCTGTTACTGACCTTATGACCTGAATGCCTGGTTATTGGGAACACCGTCGATATTCTCGACAGATGGAGTGCATAACACTTTTCGGTCCTTGACCGAAGAGGGAGAAGCCGGCGGTCGGTTAAGACGCGTTTAAAGTTCGGTTGAACATAGATATGATATACGTACTTCGGTACATACAATCCTTATTTTACCCAAGTCACTTGGGGGCTCTTATGTTTATTTGAGCCGTTTTATAATAAGTGTTTTCTTCTTAGTCGTTGCAGAGTTTTTATTATTATTTATCACTCCTTTTCTCGACACGAGTGTGCGGTCACTAGCCGGGGAGCCTAATTTCTCTCTCAAAACCGCTAGAGTTTACTTTTCTAAACTGGCCTAATGAGAAGTACTCCGCCTTCGGGATGGAAGACTGAAGCCGTAGGCTAACCCGCTTGAAGTCTTGTGATAGGATGTGTCATGTTAAAGCACGGCAGAAGCATTTTTTTTCTAAAGACCAATTTTTGGATTGGCACCGAACACTTGATCTAGTTCGGACATTAAACTTTTGAATAAGTTTTTTGGCTTTTCGAGGCTGTGGCACTTTTAAACTATTTGTGCGTTTCCAGCATTAGTCTCGCAGTGCAACGCCGGACACCTTTAGGGATTCGGCAAAAACATTCTCGGATATTGCCATATATGCATCGGTTTCGAATTGTGTCTTCGGTCAATAGTTGGGTTGCCCGGCTCCTGTGTTTGCCGCCTACATTCCGCTTTGTTCGGCTAGGTGTGCCAAGGGAGAACCACTGCGATTGTGCTTCCAGCTTGCATGGTCAAGCACCTCAGTGGAGAAAGCCTAAAACTGACTATCACAATAGGCGTAAACTGGTCAGCAATCCGATGACTATATTAAATGACGGGCCGTTCATAACATTGGCCGAAGTGTTTATGGCTTGACCTCGATCGTCATCGAACACTCTGGGGCTAGTAATCGCCTCCCAAACTAAATCCTCAATATTTTGCTCTTCCATTTAGAGCTGAGGTTTCGTGATCATGCTTAGCATGACAACCCAAAGAAAGGAACCGATAGCGGGACTATTTTCTTTGGAAGACAATTCCTATGTTAAACAGTAATATAACACATCTCTCTGCGTACCTTTGTTTATAAAACCGTATGGCCAGATTGCCTTGTTTGTCATAAATCTTTGCCCTTATAAAGGCTTTATAAAGTAGGACAAACACTCCTTGGCTACTGGCCGAGGAGGTTGAAGCCGATGGTCGGTCAACAAAGTTTTGTACAATACGGATCCGAGCATTAATGACATAAAGTACTTGGATACATAGAGTCATTACACATAATTTGTGAATTTACTATGGATATCGATCCTCAATTCGGCCACCCGTGCCCGCATTAAGGCTCGGGGGCTACTGGGCTTCAGGCTCATTATTTACAAATATTAAAGGGACACATCGATCCCCTGATCTAGTGTTGCCACCCGACCAGTGCCTCGGGGGCTACTGCATTGCCTGCCCAATGCAGAAAATTTTAAGTGTAATATAGTCTCCGAGGAGATTTTGATCCTCAGGTTGGTCGGCCGCACCCAACCTGGGTCTCGAGGACTGAGCACGCCGCTTTTTGTGTCCCGAAGTATTCTGCCAAGCTAGGACTTGATCCTCAGGCCGATTTTGCAAATCAACTTTGAGTCTCGGTGATTCATGGGATCAGCGGTCTTATGTCATCCTTCAGGTGCATCTCGGGTTTTAGACCGATACACACCTTGAGGGCTGCTGGCTATATATCTCGTCAGAGAATAAATTGCATCAATAAAAAATATTGACCAAAAATCAGCCCATGACCGAGGTGCTGAACCACCTCGAAAGCAGTTCGACATATAGCTCGGATGCAAGTGGCTGGCTCCTTAGAGGGCATTTTCGGCATTAAGCTCGGCTAAACTCCTTCAACTTTTTTGGACCAAGATGATCTATGACATCTTGGATATAGTCCGGCGTTGGAGCTTGGACACCGTCCGGCGTTGGAGTTCGGATACATTTCGGCGTTGGAGCTCGAAAGCAGTCCGGCATTGATGCTCGGCTGCAAGAGATACCTTGAATGCAGTCCGGTGTTAGGGCTCGGACGCAAAAGGACACTGCCTCCCGGGAACAACTTCGAACCCGAGGTGTGGCATAAAAATCATAAGGCATTGATAAAGGCCGGAAACTTAAAGGGGCTCCTCGGATACCCGACCTATAAACTCGTCGAATGCATTTCGGCAATCCTCAAGATAGAAGATGAGAAGATTTGTTGAACCAGTTTTCAAGACCGGCAACTGAAGATGAAGAACAGTTCAGAAGAATCGAGGAGCGTCTCTAGCTTGAAGACCGGTTCAGGGGGCTACTGACGGTGTCCTGGACTAGGGGTTACTCAACGCGTTGTCTCGATCGCTTGATTGGGCCGAGGACCCCCATGGTCAGATACTCATGGGCTACCCGGACATTGCCGTGATACAAGGAAGAATCAACAAGACTTGGGGATCAAGACAAGGACTCCTCCCCCCACCGGCGTATTCGGCTAGGACTCTTGTTATCCTAGGCCTCTGGTACATTATATAAACCGAGGCCAGGCTAGTCGATAAAAACAACAATCATACTATAGGTTAGCTTCTAGGATTTAGCCTCCTTGATCTCGTGGTAGATCCACTCTTGTACTACCCATATCATCAATATCAATCAAGCAGGAGTAGGGTTTTACCTCCATCGAGAGGGCCCGAACCTGGGTAAAACATCGTGTCCCCTGTCTCCTGTTACCATTGATCCTAAGACGCACTTCTTGGGACCCCCTACCCGAGATCCGCCGGTTTTGACACCGGATACCGTCAACAGTCGAAGTGACACCGGCCGTAAAATTGGCCCAACACTTAAATGGGCTACTAAAAGGCCGAAACTCAGGTCCGACAACAAATGGCCCATCAGATTTATGGGCCGTCAACAGGCTGAAAGACACACCGGGCCGGAAACTAGCCCAACATTTAAATGGGTCGCTAAAAGGCCGAAAGATGTACATCATGAAAATTGGCCCATCCATTAAACGGGTCGTTAACAGGCCGAAATCTCATCGGGCCGATATTGAGCCCAGATATATAGCGGGCTTTTAACGGGCTCGAACTGACAATGGGCTGCAATGGTGTCAAATCTTTAACAGGCCGTTGACGGGCCTAATTGGCTCATCTCGTATATATGGGTCGTGGGCTTAAATGGACCTGACACAAGTAGGCCTTATATGGGCTGGCCTGCTAATTTTTACTGGGCCGGCCTTTTCACAAGAATGGGCCTCTATTGGGCCGTGCCACGTGTCGATGTACCATAGGCGTCTTCCGTCCAATGAGTGGATGACATCTGTCCCAACGGTGAGCCGACACATGTTTCCTCCAGCCAATGATGATTTTACACGTGGAAAATCCCCATTGGTCGGGGCTATTAACGGGTTATCAGATCCAAAACCCGACCCGATAGCTTAACGACATTCCGTTACGGTGGATGCCACGTGTCGGTCACCCTTGACAAAAGCACTTCTATGACGCGCGATTTATCGTCATGGAAGTGGACACTTCCGTGATGATAATTTTGGTAATGTCATGGAACACTTCTACAACAGCACAAGTATGACTATCTTGATTCTGTCATAAATTTGTCATGGATGTACATGCATGACAAAAAACGCGACCTACTGTGAGAAACACGTATCATCACGAAAGTGTATTTTTTTGTAGTGCATGCTCTTAAGAAGATGGCAAAACTATTCAGGAGGTGGAAGAATGAGCTGAAAACAGAGTTTGTCGACGAAGAAAAGACACCAGAATTCACCGGAAAGAATGAGAAGATCAGAGATCACTGGCCCGCATTTGTGGCCCACAAGACGTCGAAAAAGAGTAAGAAGATGTCAGCGACAAACAAAAAAATGCTGCGAAGAAGAAGCATCACCATCGCACGGGGTCAGGTGGCTACCTCAAAGCCCGACCTTTGTGGGACAAGGCTGAGAATGACCTGATTGATAAAGGGGTCGAACCAGAGACATTGAATCGCTGCACCGTTGCGGACTTGGTTCTTCGGGGTTGGCGGAACCTTGGACCCTGTATCAGGGAAGTGCGTTTGGACGGAAGAGCAACTGCGAATACCCGTCACGAGGCTTCAGAAGTATATCAAGAAAGCGCATCAAGGGACGTTCATTCCTGACAGAGAGAAGGACGAGCTCATAATGGCCCTCGGGAATCCTGAGCACCCTGGACGGACACAAGGCACGCCAGGCTCCGTTCCATGGAAGGCTGGGTTTCTGTATGCAGGGGGTTACAAATGCCAGGATAGGAGGAAGAAAGTGGAGCATAGCCAACTGCAGGCGATGAACACAAGGGTACAAGGGCTAGAGGAACAAGAAGCAGATTGCAGCAAACGACCTGTCGAAGCTTTCCCTGAAGCTACCCCGCCATCTCAGCGGAGAAGCAGCGTGGCTTCCACCGAGAAGACTCGGCAGCTGGAGCCTGTCTTCATGGCTCCTGCTAGCTACCCCGTGGATGCTATCACGGAGTCTCAACATTGCCACCTTATGACGCAATGGATGAAACTAAAAGTCAAGGCGGCTGTTGGCTCTGTTTTACCTACTGAACCTAGCGCAACCTACCACGGCCGGTCGATTCCAAAAGGATATGCTAGGGTGATGGTGGATGAAATAACGGACGGATTTGAGGACCTTGAGCTTGACCACCCTACGGGTGAAGGGGAGATTCGGCTGGGTTCTTCTGTGAAGACTCCATGCCTATGGCGGAAGGAGCTCATCAACCTTACGAACTGGACGCCTCCGCCTCCGCCTCCTCCTCCTCCTCCGGCGAGTCAGGGCAGTCCGCCTCCTCCTCCGGCTAGTGATCAGGGCACTCAGCCTCCTTCTCCGGCGCGTGGCGGCACTCCTGCTTGGCGGCCTGAGCAGAGCAGCCTCCTCCTTCTCGCCTCGTCAACAAGGGCGGATCAAGAGACCCGCCGCCGCTCTGCTGCTCCGTAGCGTCGTAGTCCTTCTCCTCCGCCAGAAGAAAGGAAAGACACCTTGTTGCTCCGCTCGCCTCCGGCGTCTAGCAATCTGACCAAAGGCGGAGGCAATCTGATTCGGTCCTTCTCAAGACTCGGAGAAGTTACCATACGAGAGGAGCCTCGGAGGAAAACACGAATATCATGCAAGCCAAGTGAAGAACTTCTTTGAAGGGGTGAAAGCAAAGAAACATCCACCTCCGGAGGAGAAGATAGATCCGTAAAAGCGAAGCGCATCGCTGCCTCAAGAAACCACCAAAGTCTCCGGCGAAAGGTAACTATGAGCGCATTATTGCAAAGTCATTTATCGAAGCAGAGCGGTCGAGAAGTACTGTCAGTGGTCAAAGGTTAGCAGAACGACGAGCTGGGGAATAAAATTCCCAGCTCGGCGAACAAGCGAACCAATCGTCCCCCCCACTCCAGGTGTCTAGCAATATCGTCGCTAATAATCCGGGCGGGATGGTGCCCGATTATAACAATCTTGGAGATTACCTGCCCGACGATGTACATTATGATTTCTTGGAGGTGGACGAACACAAATACGTGTACGGGAAGCCTCTCGTCAAAGATGAAAGATCTCTAACAACGATGATGCGAATATTCCATGATTGGTACATGAAAACCTGCAAGGAGTCTGAGGGGAGGAATATTTTGACGCTGAGAGTTAGAGAGGAGCATGACCTCATTGGAATTGAATTGTTGAATGTTCCATTTGAGGAGTTCTTTGCGTTTTTCAATCAAAAGGCCCTCGATAAATTAATGATCACTTGCTACTGCCTGTAAGTAGTACTACTTCTGTCATTAAGTCTTTATATATAGGTCAGCTCTTTCATTGCATGTATTTTTAGTTATCCTCACTATATTATGCAGATTGAAGATCGCCGAATTGAAGAAAAGACAAATCGGTGATATTAGGTTCATTAACACAAATCTCATAGATGCATATATGGTTGAATTTCAGGCCAAAGATACCGAGGCCAAGCTGCTACAATCGTTTGTATTAAATCAAAACAAAGCTATAATACTCTTCCCTTATGAATTCAAGTGAGTGTTACTGTCTTGTGCATATTCGGTTTCCCTTATTAGTCGAGGTTATAGTAATGTAATTGATGAGTTATGCATGTGTGCACAGGTTCCACTATATTCTCCTATAGATTAAGCTTGAGCAGGGACTAGTAACCGTCTTAGACTCGAGACGAAAAGATCCCAAGGAGTATGCGGACATGACTGGAATTCTAGAGAAGTAAGTTAAATCGATCATTATTGCACCATATCGGCAACTTTGTTCATTTCCTGATATCAAGTAATTGTTTTCTTTGTCTGGCAGAGTTTGGAAAAAATTCACCTCAAAAACTCCGGGACTGCCGAAGAAGTTGCAATTTAGACACGCGAAAGTAAGTACTATAGTAGCATGTTTCACGCATCTCCTAGTGATTCAAGCGCTAGTTTCATCAATACCATTTAGCATGCTTGCTAATTATCAGTTTGATTGACCTCTATTTTTTGTAAAGTGGTTGTGGCAGGAACAAGGGAATGATTACTATGAATACTACATTTGCGAGTCCATCCGCCACAGGACCTGTGAGCGGGGCTACTCTGACGAACAATATGAAGTGCGTAAATAATAATATTCACAATTTTATTTTATTACCATCATTTGTGTTGAGTTTTATTTATTCATATATATGTATTGACCCCCTACTTCAAATTAGATATTTCGGATGCGGGATGAACTCCTACCACCAGATCGTATTCGAGCAATTCAAGAAGAATTGGCGGCATTCTTTCTTGACCACGTGATCGCTCAAGACGAAGAATACCATGTGGACCCTGAGTTCATTTGGAATTAGGAGATTATATTGTAAGAGATAATTATATTGTATATATGTAGCCAGTAGCATCGGCTAGATATACGAGAACTTGTTGTTCGACCAATCTCTCAGAGAAGGAGAGGTGGTTGATATCACTTCTCTCTGTATGCATATGTTCATGACGATCTTCTGTTTCCTTCATTTGCTTACTAGCTACCGTGTCTAGTCCTCTCTATACGTATAGTACGTAGCGTCGACCAAGTACGGCGATAAGGGAGGACACTTCTCTCTCTATTAATTAGCTAGCTAACACAATATATGAAACACCTAAATTAACCCCCCAAAACCCCCTAACCCCCCCCCCCCTTAAAAAAACAAAAAACCCAGCCCCTGAAATGCAGACGCGTGGATGCCTATTGGTCCCGGTTGATGCCACCAACCGGGACCAAAGGGCATCCTGTCTGGGCTCGCCGCACCGGCCACGCGTAAGCCCATCTGTCCCGATTTGTGTAAGAACCGGGAGTAAAGGTCTACGGTATTAGTACCGACATTTTAGTCCCGGTTCAATAAACGGGACAAATGACCCTTACGAACCGGGACAATAGGCCCTTTTTCTACCAGTGGCTGGAGCCATATTTTGAGCGGAACCAGCAGGAGCGCTGCTTATGCATTATATAAGGGGAAACTTTACAATCTACCGTGAGTTTCTATACTACTGAACTACTCTAGTCCCCCCTAGTCAGCTACATTCATTTTACTACTCTAATCTCCATGTTCTGGTCATATGCACTACAGTGCGTACTTCGCAGATGCTGCCTCCACCTGTATTTATTCAATCGAAATCATTACATTTCTTTCTGTGCATTACTGAAACATGCAGGAGCTGAGGTCTTTTTAGTGTGTGTGTGTGTGTGTGTGTGTGTGTGTGTGTGTGTGTGTGTGCCGGAGCATTAGGTGAGTTATGCGGGCACGTAAAAGGGAAATTAAACGAGCTACTAGCACTTGAATTGGTATTACTTCAAAATTGATTATTCCATCAGGAGAATGATGTACGTATCACAGCAACACTATCATAGGCCGGGTTCCCACCCAGGACCCTGCTACACTTGTGTTCCCTATCGTAGGGTTCCCACCCAGGACTTGCTGATTAGTATTACTCGCCGATCGATTTGCACGTCGTGGTGGCGTTCAACTCTAGGCGGGCCTGTGGCGATCGAGGTGAGGCCGATCCTTTGTTTACTATGGGGCGGGCAGACAACAAAAGAGCGAACCCACTTAAAGTGTGCACTGTGCGTACAAACAAGATTTCTTATCATCGATCGGGCCGTGGGAAGACTCTGATTCCGCTACTAACGTGAGGGGTAGGGAACAAAGTGTTGCAGGGTCCGTTGTGTGGCGGAAGAGATAGTGTTTTGTATATATGAATAGGGACAGCTTCCACGACTCAACTTTTTCCTCTCTTTATATATCTTTAAGTGGTGGAATCAATAGAATAACGCATAGAGTAGAGAGCACACACGAGTTTCTCTGTCGTCTGCGGCGAGTCCAGGAAACCGCCTCAGCACAAGGAGACAACCACAGCCTAGTTCCCTATGTCCCACCGTGATCACTTTCCACTGATGTGCCCATTTGACCTCTTTGATCCAAGATCGCACGTGCATGCATGCAGATGCAGATGACTGGAGATGCCGGGGGCCTCGACTGTGTCCAGTAGGATAAGTATGGCAGCCGGAGGGCAGCCCCATTCCACTCAAACTTCCACCGGCCGGCCGGAGTCCAGCGTTTCCTGCTATACATATACATATATGGCGGGGCAGAGGCACCATGACGCCGGCGACTCCTTGCGGGCTGCCTTGATAGATGAAATAAATAGGATAGTGAGGTCGCTCATGGAATTTCCCCGGCCGGGGCCTCTCGGCCGCCGCGGCCATGCCTCGACCATCCAAGTTCTCAGGGACTTCCTGGCCCTCTTCTGTGGCGAAGGAGAAATCCCCTGGCTCCGCATCTACAGCTCCTACCCGGCATGGCAACAGCAAAGTAAGTAGTCCATCTCCATCGCACTCCTCATTCAACTCTTCCCGCAATGTTGGGGTTTTGAAAGGGATAGTATTTTGGTTAGGGTTTCTTCGCTTAATTTGTTTCTGCTGTTTTGGATGGCCGGCGGTAATGAGTCTCGTCGATTTGGTGCGGTTTTGGGCTGCTACAACGTGTAGCCGCCGGCGGCGAGGCGGTTCTTGTAAGCTTCAGCCTGCGAGAATTGCTGCTGCTGCTGCTGCTGCCGCACGTCCTAGTGGACGTACGAACTCCAGCTCCCGCCAGCCGTTGTCGAGTTTGAACTTTGAAGAGGAGTTAGTAGACGAGGTCGCGCTCTGTTGGCGAAGAAGAAGCGGGTGCATGCGTGACTGTGATGAGACTCGTAGGCACCGTGCGCGTACCAGCAGGCCTGCAAGCGGCGGTCGGGTCGCTCGGAAGTCGGCCGGGGCAGGGAGGGGACGCGTCGGCGACGGGGAGAGTAGAGTACGCTCGGGTTCACGTCGGCGGCGAGGATGCATGCGCGGGTTCACGTCGAAGCCGTACATCCAGTGACGCGTCGGCGACGGGGAGGGTAGAGTACGGGCGCGCGGGTTCACGTCGGCGGCGAGGATGCATGCACGCGCGGGTTCACGTCGAAGCCGTACATCCAGTGACGCGTCGGCGACGGGGAGGGTAGAGTACGGGCGCGCGGGTTCACGTCGGCGGCGAGGATGCATGCACGCGCGGGTTCACGTCGAAGCCGTACATCCAGTACTCGTCGTCGCCGGTGCCGAAGAATGCGGCCGGTGTTAATGTCGTCTGAGCCGGCGCCGGAGGAGCCGAGGAGGAGTAGCCTCCTTCTTCGTCGCAATGTCGGTTTCCTGGGCGGTTTTGGTGGCTGGTCGAGGGTCCGTCCGTCCGTCCAGCTAACGGTGGCGAACTGGAGCGCGGCGGAGGCATCGGAGGAGGGTAGCGCGGGCGGGCGGCTTCTTGGATCAGAGTGGGCGATGGAGAGGACGCGTGTGCCAGCTAGTCGGCGACCATAGCCGGCGTGCGTGCGCAGGTGCAGGGCCCTGCTGCTGCTGACAGTCTTGGGGACTGCGCCGTACAGGAGGAGGGGGCGGCGCAGTCCCCAAGGAGTTGTCGTCTCGGGACGCGCGGCGGGGCGGAAAGCGGCACATGGGCAGCTCGATCGCTGCTAGGCAAAACGGTCCTTTGGCATGCATGCATGCGCCCCTGCGTTAGCCGGCAACGGTATATGGGATGGAACCACACACTCCTTGCGCATGTGGTTCCGATCGAAACCATCAACCATCATCCTTCGTAGGGCCTTTTTGATTCAACAAATGGATCGCCGTAATTGAATCTTAGAAATCCTGTCGCCAATTTTTTCTATGCATGTGGGTTGTGTTTGATGCGTAGAGCTACAAATTAATGTACTCCTAGATCAATGTTTCCTTAATTAGGATCCTTTCACGTACCTACTTGTTTTTTTAGCTTATGTACGTACTCCCTCTGTAAACTAAAATAGTGATCTAAATGCTTTTATATTAGTTTACAGATGGAGTACTTGTTTTCGTATGACAATTTGCATCCACTCCAACGGTCCAACCTGATCTTGAATTTATTTTCTACTCCCTCCGTCCCATAATATAAGAACGTTTTTGACGCAGCGTCAAAAACGCTCTTATATTATGGGACGGGCGGAGGGAGTACAATCTAGATGACGGAGGGAGTACAATCTAGATGATTTTTTTTTTGTAAGACGTTATATTTAGAAACAGAGCGGCTACAAGTACATATTAATGCGTATATATATATGCAGGCCGTCTTCTGGTCGAGGATTGGAACAGAGATGCTTCCCTGCATAAAGCCAAGGTGTTTTTCACGCTAATCACCGCTCAGGGGAGAGCCATTAACAGGACGGCGTTGGGAGGCGGTGGCACATGGAAGAGCACCGGTGCAGACAAGATAGGGAACGACTTAGTGCTGGGCAAACTGTATTTCAAACCGGATGGCGCGAACACGCCGAGGGCAAGAGATGGAGGGGTCACTGCTTTTGAGTTCCACCTCCCAATGGACTTCCAGGTACATTATAAACATTATTGCTTGCTCAAATCTGGCTTAATTAAGTGGTGGAATTGCATGCTAGCTGATACATGTTCTACTATATATTAAACCCTGACGTACACATCCTACACCTCGCCTACACGCATGTTCTAACGCGTCCCCTTGCTAGCTTAGCTTGGCTTGCCCACGCGCTAAGTGTTTATATTTTATGACCTTAAACCTCCCAACGGCGGCACGCATCGCCGAGAACACCAACGGCAGCAGCATCGCACATGCTATACCTCTCCATGCATGCACAGCGCTAGCGCTTTCTTTACTCATTCCCCAGCACCAACACCCAAGGCCAGCATTCGTTTTGATTTCTGTATTACGATCGATCTGCATGCATGCATAGATAAACATTGAACCAAATCACCGATTTTAAAGTTTTATTGGAAGCTTTGTATTATTCATGACGAGATCTTCAAAACAAAACTAATATTGGACACACTCATGTAGATTGTATATAGTACTACGTGGAGTACATTTTTTTTTTGAGTTGTTCATTGTTTTTTAGATAGCTAACCACTTATTTCAAGTGGTACTACGTGGAGTACATAAGACTTTGAAACTCGAAAGTCATATTCTACTCCCGAGCTCAAATGTTCCCGCATGAACAGTAAAATCGAAAAAATAGTAAAAAAATTCAAAATTCTTTTTGTGATAAACTTTGACAAATGTTTTGTATGCATGCAAAATTTCAGCACGAAACGGCATTCGTGCAAGTTGAGGCAAAAAAAAAAAAATCAGCACTCCAGTATGTATCCAAAACTAGCATTTTTGAAGCGTCGTTTTTTTTTTTTGCCACGCCTTCCACAAATGTCGTTTCGTGCTGAATTTTTGCCAACATACAAAAAATTTGCTAAAGTTCACCACAAATAATTTCAGAATTTTTTGATTTTTTTACTGTTTTTTCCGATTTTACTGTTCACGAAGGAGCATTTGAGCTCAGGTGTAGATACTCCATGTCCTTTGAAATTACCCTTTTCCCCTGAGAGGCAAAGTTTGAATCATCGTTTCCTCGCGAGCCCAATCAGTAGACACCTACCAAGCCCAGCCCAGTCCTGCCAATAAACAAACACCCTCACGAGCCCAGCCCAGCCCAGCCGTTAAACTCCCTCCCTCCCTCCCTCCTTAGCTCCTTAGGGTTGCCTGCGGCGGCGGCCAGGCCACCCATGAGATCCATCCCCAGGCCGCAGCCAAGCCAGAGAGAGCTCCGCCCGCATCGCCACGCCCTGAACTCCAGCGACCTTGGAAGGGAGAAAATGGCAGGCATGGCGGCGCCGAGCATCCGGTGGGGCGATGCAGTTTTTTTGTTTTATTTTGCGGTAAATCAGTGATGCAGCCATCTATGAAATTATGTGCTGATTTTTTGTTCTTGATTTTTATTCTAGCCCCGTCCCCGAGTTGCGATCTGCGTGCTTCATCCGACGGGCTATCATCATACAGTTCGGGATCTGAGGGATTATATCCAACAGGTAAGCATTTTATGTTTTTTTGTAAAACAAAATTGTTACAGGGAGGGGGGATCCATATGTTTTTCGTATAGGAAACTTCGGAGAGATTTAATCAGCTTGGAATGTTTTTTATGCATGAAGACCCTTTGGATCAAATCAATGACACAACCATGATTCATTTTGATTGTATACCTCGATCCGACCATGCATTTTGGTTTGCTGATTTGAACTTAAACCAAAGTGCATTTCAAGAAAATCACATTTGTTTTTGTCAAATCTGTCAAGTGATGTTCACCTGCATGTACCACAGCACACCTTCATTCATTGTGCAAGCCAACTAACTAAATTTATTCCACTACCATATAGAAAAAAAATGAGATTGATTCCACGGTTTTGCTACAAATGAGCTCACCAGCATCATTATGATCTTAATTTATTTTGAAACACTGTCGATTAAGATTTTTTGCATACTCAGTGCTGAATCTACTCTCTTCTTTCAGGGACGCTTTCCCGGGAGATATCAGGCAAACCTGCAGGCGGTGCAACATGTGCCACCAATTTATCAAGGTATTTGTATATCACAATTGACAGTCATTCTTCCTACAATTTAACTGAAATAGGCTATAGGCGCCAACTGTATGTTTATTGGAATAATAATGATCTTTGATCTAGGTACATGGAAATCCCTCATTTTATATACGTCCATGCCTAATTTCTTGCAAAATATGAAAAATATGTACATTGATTTGTTATTTGATTTTTTACTTAGAATTTCGTGTACTGGTACATTTAATTTCTGCAGACAAATTTAAAACCCCAGGGGTTGATTTTAGCCACATTGCATATAATATTTGATAAAGTTAATAAGGTAAAAAGCGTAGTTGAACTCTAGATGTGTAGTAGAGACAAACATGATTAAACATAAATCGATCACTGCAGAATGACGAACTAAGTGGTTTATCAGTGATAAGATAGCCATGTTGTTTTTCTCTGTCCTCCTATATTGTGGAGTTTAATCTGGGCTATATAAAATAGCTCCAATTCTCTGTATTGTGGCCTATTAAGTTGTATGGTCTTACACTGGCAAAAAAATTACATGCTTTACTACCTTTCTTGCAGGCCCCTGTGTTACTGGTGCTGGATTGGATATTCCACAGGTTGATTACACCAGCAATCTAGCTTCTAACAGTGGGGTAACTGTACTTTCTGACCATTACAAGTTATTCCTGCCTGGGGTTCAGTTTCATGTTTAACCTGTATGTTTGCCTAATGTGGTAAGAGAGGTGGGAATGCACTTACGAATCATGCTAAGAACCAAGGCTTTTACTCTTTACATGTCATGTGTACATGGATCCAGAAAAGGTCATTTGGACGGGAAGAGATCATTAGCAGCAGTAGCATACGTACAGGCCAACTTGTATTTTCATACCTATTCAAGTTAGAAGTTCAGTTTAATGTGTAACATGTATGTTTCCCATGATATATATGTGCCCGCATATATTTCTAAGTTGATTCCACTCCTTTTTGCTAGAAATGAGCTTAACAACATTACTATAATTCTTAATTTAATTTGAAACATTGCTGACTCAATGTTGAATCTGCTCTCTTTTTTCAGGGATGGTTTATGGGTGGAAACCAAGGAAACCTACAGATGGAGCAACCTTCAGAACAAATGTATCCAGGTATCCTTAGATCATAATCGACAGTTTAATTGAAATATTCACCAACTGTTTATTGGAATACTAATCTTCAATCTAGGTACATAGAAAACCCTGATTTATATACCTATGTCCGTATCTTATTATTGCAATGTGAAAAAGAAGTGGTATGTTGATTTGTTATTTGATCTTATTAGTTAGAATTTGTGTACTGGTACATTTCATTGCTACAGACAAAATTAAACCTCCATGGCTGACATTATCCACAATGTATATAATTTTGTATAAAGTTAGTAAGGTATAAGGACACATACATTTAGAACTCCAGATGTATAGTAGAGACATCATCTCCTATCTGAATACTTGATCGAACAGAAGCCGATCACTGCATAATAATAGACTACTCAGTTTATCTGTCATAAGATAGCCATATTGTTTTTCTCTGTCCTGTATCGTGAAATTAAATCGGGGCTATATAAAATAGCCCCAGTTCTCTGTGTTGTGGCATATTAAGTTGTATGGTTTTACACTGGCAAAACAATTACATGTTTTACTACCTTTCTTGTAGGCACTTATGATGCTGGTGCTGGATTCTTGAATGGTCCACATGTTGATTACCCCAATAATCGAGCTTCTAACAGTGTGGTAAATGTCCTTTTATACCAGTACAGACTATCCTGCTTTGAGTTCAATTTCATGTGTAAGGTAGAAGAAGTTTTAGTTAGTAAATTTTATGTGGCACATACTTGTGATTAATTTGCTTACTGGTAATGGGGTAAGAGAGATGAGAACCAAGGCTTTTGCTCTTTACATGTCATGTGTACATGGGTCCAGAAAAGGTAATTAGGACGGGAAGAGAGTATTAGCAGGAGTAGCATTAGTACATGCCAACTTAGATAGTACTATGATTTTAATTTATTTTGAAACAGCACTGAACTAGATTACTTACTCAATGTTGAACTCACCCTTTTTGATTCAGAGAGACATTCTGGGAGCAAATCAAGTGGACCAGATGGCAGTGCAACATGAGGGACAATATTTAGGTATGTATTCATAAGAGGGCATTATTTGTCAATCAGTCATTTCATAGCTATATTGTTTTTCTCTGCCCTCCTATATTGTGGAATATAATCTGGGCTATATTTAATAGCTCCAGTTCTCTGCGATGTGGCATATTCAATTGTGTGGTCTTTCTAACACTGGCAACAAGTTTACATGCTTTATTACCTTGTTTGCAGACCCCCATGCTGGATTTATGAATGGTCTACATGTTGATTACACCATTAATAACACTGAGGTAACTGGTCCATTCATACCAATACAAGTTACTCCTGCCTATAGTTCAGCTTCATGTGTAACATGTTTGTTTGCCTAGATACGTATGTACCTATGTACACTTTAAGTTGATTTCACTCCTTTTAGCTAGAGATGAGCTTAATAACACTGCTATTATTCTTAATTTAATGTGGAATACTGCAGAATAAGATTGCACACATAGTCAATGTTGAATCTTCTCTCTTCTTTCAGGGATGTTTTATGGGAGGAAACCAAGCAAACCTGGTTATGGAGCAGTCTTCTGAACCAATTTATACAGGTATCCGTAGATCATAATTGACAGCTTAACTGAAACAGGCTCCAACTGTTTATTCGAATACTGATCTTTGATCTAGGTACATAGAAAGCCCTGATTTTATATACCGATATGTCTGTTCCTTATTAATGCAATATGGAAAAAAGCGGTAGATCGGTCTGTTATTTGATCTTATTACTTAGATCACATGCTTTACTACCTTTGTTGCAGGCCCATCTATTGCTGGTGTTGGATTCATGAATGGTCTACGTGTTGATTACACCAATAATCTTGCTTCTAACAGTGGGGTAACTGTCCTTTCTTACCATTGCAAGTTATTCCTGCCTGGGGTTCAGTTTCATGTGTGGCCTTATGGCATTATCTATCATCGTCTGCAATGCAAGTGTGGAGGCATATATTGTATGCACATTTTAATATATAAACTTTGTCTCCAGTTTTTTTATAATTTTTCCACAGTACTAAAAAAGCATTTAATTACCAAATTTTCATCTAGTCTTCCATGGCAATCTACCGGGCAAGGGGTGTTCAATTTTTTCCCTAGTTATGAAATGGACGGGCGCTAATTATTCTGCCTTAGTGCTTTGTATATGACTTCTTCTAGATATGGCTGTGATTTGTTTCTACGAATACTCCCCTACAAATCTTGCTTGCTTGAAGACAAAACCAGCAACACATTCCCTTTTTCAGTAGAGAAACTTGCGCTGTGCATCATGTAGCTGTATACCATGTAGTCATGGTTGACCCTCATTTCTATTTTTATTGTATTGTGGCGAGCATATATATTGAAAGTTTATGAAGTAACCCTGGCCATTGCCCTGTATTTGCAGAGCTCTGGATACCGCCCTCTTGCCGAAATTCAGAGAAATACACTATCCAACACTTACCCAACCAATGATGGCATGTATTATATGTCGAGGGAAGCTAACATGGTATGTACTGTTAGGAAAGCAACTTGTATTCCCATGAGGCCATAGGCCGATATATATATACATGTACAGGTGTGGAACATATGCAGGAAACCCCTTATACAACGGGATAAATACAAAGGGGTACATGACTTATATTATAACTCTAACATGTACACTACATCTCTAGTTCCCTGTGCAATCAGAGGTGATATTCGCTTTTTAAGTACCAATTTCAGTTCTCAAGTTGGTGCAGTCCTTTACTACCTGCATCGATATACATATAAGCTGTTTCGGAATTCCTATTCTCCACACCTAAGTCCTAACAATAATTAAATTGCTAGATATGAATCCTCAGATGTTGCTACTATGTACTCTCTCCGTCCCAAATTACTTGTCTTAGATTTGTCTAGATGCGGATGTATCTACACATGTTTTAGTGTTAGGTACTTCAGTATGTAGATAAATCTAAGACAAGTAATTTGGGACGGAGGTAATATATATGTATTACCTTGATTGGACCAATTCAAGTATATGGTCATAATTTTGTAGCCAGTCTATAGCATCTTGATATCATTACCATTCCGGCAAAATATGAACTAAAGTTTGTAGTGGCTATAATTTGCCCATTATTACCGTGTTACAGTTGCCACATATATTGAAACTGAACTGACCTTATATTTCCCTTTGTTTGCAGTTTGGTGGACAACATTCTCATACTGATGGAATGCAAATTCAGAGAGGCAACTACAATACTTCGATTGGGAATACTAACATTTATGCTGATTCTGTATTCCACGATACCATGGTACGCTTCCTTACGGTTGCAGTCAGTAGTTTTATAGTATTTCCAGCAGAAATAATAATACTCCCTCGGATCCATATTAATTGTCGCTGATTTAGTACAAAGTTAGTATGGATCCGAGAGGGTATAATATATTTGTATTTGCCAGGTAGGAATATTTCTGGATCTAGTTATATATTTAAATCCTCTGTAGCAATGATATGGTAGCATTTCCTTGACCCCCCAAGACAAAACTATTAGTCCTGCTCTTACCTTGAAATCGAGTTAGGCCAACCAACTAAACTACATAAGAAGTAACATGTTGTCATGCCATATAGAACATTTTTAAGAGTTAAGCTAAGTGTACATAATTCTTCAGAAACTTATACCAGTTTGGTTTGTTGCGTGATGATAACCTGCTTACAGCTGCATTCCATTTTTACATAAATAATAACAACTTCACATTGAACAGGCTAATGACAACGAGCTATCACCGTTGTCTTTTCCCTTCTCGTGTGAGGATCATTCGATGCCAACTGCACATGATCACACTCAAGATGGATATGGCATTTTCTCAGCACACTTCAACTACTGATGTATGTGTCCTACTGTGCTTGTTGCCCATGGGTTATTTCTTCTTTCTCTACACAGTTACTAATTGTCTGAAAAAACACCAGTTACTAATTCTTTATCAATGCCACAAAACGAATATTAATTACTAAATAGGCAAGTCTACATTATTTGGATTCACTCTGGTTTCCAATATTTTCTTTGGCTCGCAGTTTCATATAGCTTTTAGTTTCCAAAACCGATGAGCAAAGCTTTAAGCACATTGACTCATTGAGCATATTGCAGGAAACAAGACGGGAAGACTGAGACTCAAGAGGTCATGCATGGAAGCGCACAACACACGGTTTGGATCAACTTTGGGCTCTTGTCCTTCTGGATCGAGTTTTCAGAGCACGAGATATACGCATATCTCTATCTAGTTGTATTCTGAATCATAATCATTTGGGTAATTCCTTGAACAATTTGACCCTTCAGCAGCATCATTCCTCGTTGGTTGAGACAACAAAATGACAAATGAGTATCTGCGTGTATCTTTATACCATTGTATCGTTGATTTATGGTATTTTGGGTAATTTTGTCCTGTTCGCCGAGCTATGCTATATAAATGTACTACTAGTTTTGATAGACAACTCTTACGTGCCGCTGCTTGCTTGTTGATCGGACTCTGTCTACATGTTTATGAGGATATTATTCTCTATATATGGAGATTTACGGTATTATTCTCTATATATGTGGTTTCTGGTGAATAGACATACGTGGAAGTGAGTGCCACATCTGAAATGACAATGGAGGCATGGGATGCACACACAAGGGCAAGTGAAATGTATATCCTCCTTCGTTGCTTAATTGATTACGTAGATGAATACACATGTCTATTATGCATCGTTGAATCACTCCTTTTCTGTTTCTGTCAATTCACTAGTAAGAGGAAAATCTGATGACTTTTCTAAATCGTGAGGGTTCAAGTCATGTCTGATATTTTGGGCCTTACAAGATTCTAGCATGTTCCATGTTAACACAGCTACCTTCAACTTATCAAGTGCACCCTATTCACCTCACGATAGTCAACCGGTGAATCAAACGCTTGAAAAGAAATAGGGTTTCTTGCTGTTCTGATGCAAGTATAGTAGTTGAAGAACTGAGCAGTCAACTGTCTTTTGGCATTGAAATAACAAATTGAAATCAAAATAATATGTTTTTTTGACATTGTGTGTGTGTGGGGGGGGGGGGGCTCTCTTCCTCTTTGGGAAATATGGGCTTGTTTTTTTTAATAAGTTTTGTTGCCACTGGGAATGGAATAACAAAGGCTTTTGTCAGTTTGTGGATCAAGATGGCAACAACAGGTTTAGTGAGTCCCTAAAAAAATAGGTTTAGTGAGCACCACAGACCAATCCACCTAATTTTATAGCATAAAATTGTGGATCGAGATGCCAACGACAGGTTTAGCGAGTCCCTAAAAAAAGGGGTTTAGTGAGCACCACAGACCAATCCACCTAATTTTATAGCATAAAATCATTCGGGGATTTTAATGTAAAACACTCGCGTAGAGCTTAGAGAGCATAGCACTCGGGTGCAATGGGTTGATTGATTGCATAGTAGGTTTTTTAGTTTATCGGGTGTGCTCAGTTCGGGATTGACGGGGCTCGAACCTGCAGCTTCCGCCTTGACAGGGCGGTGCTCTGCCCAATTGATCTTTTTTTATGAAAGAAAGATAAAGGACAATATAAAAGAAATGAAAGAAACAAACATAGTCATCAATAACCAAAAGGAAATAGAGGGATTGGAACCCTACATAGTCCCTAGAACTATACCGGTAATGTTACTAATTGAACTCAGACAAATTCTTGCCTTGCATAAGCAAAGAAAAAGAACCAGGCATATGTCGATGCTGGATTTCACTTCTATTTTTTTTAAAGATTGTTCTCCTGATTCCCCATATTTCCACTGAAGCTAAACCAGTATTAGTTGATGGCGTTGCTGAAAACAATCCAACTTTTGCCAAAAGAAAGCCAAACTCTCATCCAGATGCATCTCGTTTCACATTTCTATATGATAATATGCGATACCGATTCCACCGGCTTAGTGAGCTCTACGACACTTATATTTCAAGGAGCTAAACACGAACTCTTCTCGCGACTTGAGTCCGTAGGAAGCGATCGACCCCTCTCCCCGCGGGGTCCTTTTTTCTCGGTCCCACCAGGGTGGGGCCCTCTGGGGTAATAATGAAATGGATAAAAAAAGGGGACTTCTATCATATGTATGTAAAAATCTGAATTCTGCTAATAAGTAAATAGACAGCCAAACACAAAGGACACTCTAGACATATAACAGTGAAACATGATAATCCACTACCCCGTTCCCCTGGACCCCAAACTTTATTGGCCAATCTTGTCGTTGGATGCAACTAAGATTAATGATTCACAAGCGCCCATAGTTGGTGCTAGAACTCACGTATGTCTACTGTATTGATGATGTTATTTCCAAAGCATAAATCACGTGGCGCCATTAGGTCCAAATGAAATAGGCAAATTGACTCAAAAGCTAGAATGTCACTACAAGATAGTTGGTCGTCTGGCCATTCATTATCCTATATACCCAAGAGAGTGATCTCCACTAACTTGTTTATCTCAACATGCAAACTTAACACATCATCATACAATTATGGATGTGATAACTCCCACCTCAACATGCAAGAAAAAAAACCCACCACCACATGTAACTAGACATGGGAAAATATTTTTCATTCTATTATTCTACTTATTCAGTAAATATTTTATAACTATACATAATCAAATATAATTAGTCGTATGCATTTTTAATTCTGATTCATGTGTTTTTAATCTAAACATTTATATTTCACATAATCAAATCTCATTGAATATATTGCAACCATATCATCGTACAAGTTTCTCTTTTGACAAGTTATACCAATCTTTGTATGTATACACCAACGTACCCCTGACCGGGCCGGCCCATGGAAGTGGCCACCGCAGGGATCACAGCTGTAAAAGAGTCACCTCAGAAGGATTCGAACTCAAGACTTGTAGCTCTCACAGAGCAACAATAACCAGTTAACTTGACAAGTGTTGGTGATTAATATTGAGCACGTCACTTTAAGAATAAAGCACAACGCAGAATCCGGCCAATTTTTGGAAATTGTGAACATTTTTTTATGCAAATGGTGAATATTTTTTTAAAGAGTAAGGTTAGAAAATCCGACAATTCTTTGAACAACAGAAACAAACTTAAATTCATTTTTTCTAAAACATACTTATTTGGAAGATTTAAAAAATTCTGAACCATTCTAATTAGAGAACAAAACTTATGAATGGGGACAATTTCCAAATTCTCACCAATTTTTTGAAAGCACAAACATTTTCTGAAATTCCCAAACGTTTTCCTATTTTTGAGAAAAACAAATAGGAACATTTTTAACATTCTGAACAGTTTTTAAGAAAACAAGAAAATTTTCTTTAATTCATTAAATTTTTAAAAGATATGAAACAAAATATGAAAACACTATTTCAAAGGAAATTTGAGAAACTTTGTAAAAACATGAACATTTATTAAAAAAATGCGAATATGTATTAGAAAACTGAATATATTTTGAAATTCTAGAACATTTTTATGAAATGTATATATTTTTGAGTTTTGAGAAATATTTGAAAATTTGACATTTTCAAATTATGAACAATTAAACAAAAATGTTTTTTTTGAAAACCCCATACATTGTTTTAATTTATGAACAAACTTGAAAATGAACATTTTTTCAAATTATTAACTACTTTATGAAAAGGTCAACACTTTTTGAAATTTCCAAACATTTTTCAAAATCACGAACATTTCTTAAGAAGGAGAAAATTGAAAAGAAAAAATGAAACGGAAACAGAAAAGAAGAAAATAATGAAAAGAAACAGGAAATGAATAAGAAAGGGAAATAAGAAATGAAAGAATAAAACGAAAAAGAATTTATTTATGGATAACAAAATAAAACTGGAAAACCAGTAAAATAAAAATATAAAACTGGGCCAAACGGGCCACTCGGCTGGCCCCCTTGTGCGAAGCAGGAGCAAGTTGCTGCGTTCTCTCTTTCTATACTCTTTATGTTTCTTCTCTTTTTCGTGTTTTTCTCTTTTAATTTTTTTGTTTACTTTTCCCGTTCATCCATTTTCCTCCTTGTTGGAATTTATTATTGGTGTTAATATTTTAAAAATAATTGAAATATATTTTGGAATACCAAAATAATAATTTTAAATAACTTAAAAATATATGATTTAATTTTTTTCCTTCCAATATTTACTAAATGCTTTTTAATAAAAATGTTAAATGTTTTCAATTAAATTAATTTGTGTTTATTAGTTATGTTAAAAAATTAAAATAACAATTTTAATTGCTTGTTTAAATTATAAGTCTAAATACTTTTTCCTTCAAATTTGGTGTGTATGTCTATCATGGGCATGCCCACCTACTAGCAAAAGTTTGGGTTATCTGAAGAATGTCCAAAAAAACACCATGTTCAACGTAGGGTGTTTGGGCAGGCCAGAAGGCTCTGTTTGAGAGCACGTTGTTTATTGACATCCGTCAAAGGACCTAGATTTTTCTCATTGCTTGTATGATTACTTCAAGGCACAATCCAAGTCATTTTGATGTTCAAATTTTTTGCATTTTCTAGGTTTTATTGGTAAAAAAAGACCGATAAATGGCGGGACGTGTCACAACTTGTATACGGTGTCGAAAATCATTCAATTGGCTTGAGATGGTCCCAATATTTTTCAATTGGCTTGAGATGGCCCCAATATTTTTCAATAGGCTAGAAGGGTCCATCTGAGAGCACGTTATTTCTTGTCATCCTTGAGATGGCCCCAATATTTTTCAATTGGCTTGTATTAACAATTCAAGGCACCTTGCCAAGTTGTTCTGATTTTCAACAAATTTTACATTTTCTAGAGTTTTCTCGGTCAAAATAGGCCGATAAATGGACAGACATGTTGCAACATGCATACAATGTTAGAAATCGTCCAAACCTGGCATGGATGCTTATCATGCGAATGCCCAACTTCTTGCAAAAGTTAGGGTCAATTTAATAATGACCAAAAATACACCTTGTTCAACGAAGGGTATTCACGTAGCTCAGAAGTCTCCATATGAGAGCATGTTGTTTCTTGACATACTTGAAATAGCCACATTTTTTTCTATGGCCGTGCACAATAAATTCAAGGCATCATGTCAATTTATTTATATTTTTGACAAATTTTGCATTTTTTGAATTTTCCTCGTGAAAAAAGGTTGATAAATAGACCGACATGTCACAGTGTGCATACGGTGTCGGAAGTGATTCATACAAGGCAAGGATGCCTGAAATGGGCATGCTCACCTATTGCAGAAGTTGTGGCTAGCGCTAATTGTGAGCTACGTTGGGATTTCCTCGAAGAGCAGATGATGAAGCAGTACAGTAGAGATAAGTATGTTGGGAAATGTAGCATGCAATTTCAAAAAAAAAATCTACGCCCGCGTAAGATCTATCTAGGAGATGCATAGCAACGAGAGGGGGAGAGTGTGTCTACGTAACCTCATAGACTGAAAGTGGAAGCGTTTGACAACGCGATTGATGCAATCGAACTTCTTCTCGTTTCGGCCGATCAAGCACCGAACGTACGACACCTCTGAGTTCTGCACACGTTCAGCTTGATGATATCCCTCGTCCTCTTGATCCAGCAAAGGTGTCGAGGAAGTAGATGAGTTCCGTCAACATGACGGCGTGGTGACGGTGACGGTGATGTGATCTGCACAGGGCTTCGCCTAAGCACTACAAAGATATGACCATGGGAGTATATCGTGGAGGGGGGCAACGCACATGGCTAACAATTGTTGGTGTGTGTTCTAGCGGTGCCTCCCCCACTTATATATAGGTTGGAGGGGAGTAGAGGTAGCCAAGGAGGCGCCCCAAGTAGGAGGAATCCTACTTGGGGTCCTCCCAATTCGGCCTCCCCCCTTTCCTATTCCTATTCGGAGTAGGAAGGGAAGAGGGAATCCTATTCCCTTTTTCCTTTCCTCCTTCCCCTTTTCTACTCCAATTTGGACAAATCATATGGGGGGGGGGGCGGGGGGCACACCAGCCCCTTTGTGGCTGGTGCGTTCCCCCTCTTGGCCCATAAGGCCCATATCTTTTGCAGGGGGTGCCCGGAACCCCTTCCGATGACCCAATAAGTACCCGGTGCATCCCGAAACACTTCCAGTGTCCGAATACCATCGTCCTATATATCAATCTTTATCTCTCGACCATTTTGAGACTGCTCATCATGTACGTGATCTCATCTAGGACTCCGAACAACATTTTGTCACCAAATCACATAACTCATATAATACAATATCGTCATCGAATGTTAAGCGTGCGGACCCTACGGGTTCGAGAACTATGTAGACATGACCGAGACACTTCTCCGGTCAATAACCAATAGCGGAACCTGGATGCTCATATTGGTTCCTACATATTCTACGAAGATGTTTATCGGTCGAACCGTAATGATAACATGCGTTATTCCCTTTGTCATCGGTATGTTATATACTTGCCCGAGATTCGATCGTTGGTATCTTCATACCTAGTTAGATCTCGTCAATGGCAAGTCTCTTTACTCGTTCCGTAATACATCATAAGAAGCAATAGCAATAAAACTGAATGATTAATATACTATGCTAACGGATGGCTCTTGTCCATCACATCATTCTCCTAATGATGTGATCCCGTTCATCAAATGACAACACATGTCTATGGTTAGGAAACTTAACCATCTTTGATTAACGAGCTAGTCTAGTAGAGGCTTACTAGGGACACAGTGTTTTGTCTATGTATCCACACATGTATCAAGTTTCCGGCTAATACAATTCTAGCATGAATAACAACCATTTATCATGATATAAGGAAATATAAAATAATAACTTTATTATTGCCTCTAGGGCATATTTCCTTCAGTCCCGTACTTGCACTAGAGTCAATAGTCTAGTTCACATCGTCATGATATTTAACACTGATAGTTCACATCGTCATGTGATTAACACCCATAGTTCACATTGCCATGTGACCAACACCCAAAGGTTTACTAGAGTCAATAATCTAGTTCATATCGCCATGTGATTAACATCCAAAAAGTACTAAGGTGTGATCATGTTTTGCTTTGTGAGAGAAGTCTAGTCAATGGGTCTGTCACATTCAGATCCGTATGTATTTTGCAAATTTCTATGTCGACAATGCTCTGCATGGAGCTACTCTAGCTAATTGCTCCCACTTTCAATACGTATCCAGATTGAGACTCAGAGTCATCTGGATCAGTGTAAAAGCTTGCATCGACGTAACTCTTTACGACGAACTCTTTATCACCTCCATAACCGAGAAATATTTCCTTAGTCCTCTAAGGATAATTTCGACCGCTGTCTAGTGATCTACTCCTGGATCACTATTGTACCTCCTTGCCTAACTAATGACAAGGTACACATCAGGTCTGGTACACAACATAGCATACTTGATAGATTCTATGGCTGAGGCATAGGGAATAAATTTCATTTTCTCTCTATCCTCTGCAGTGGTCGGGCATTGAGTCTGACTCAACTTCACACCTTGTAACAAAGGCAAGAACCCTTTCTTTGACTGATCTATTTTGAACTTCTTCAAAACTTTATCAAGGTATGTGCTTTGTGAAAGTCCTATCAAGCGTCTTGATCTATCTCTATAGATCTTGATGCCCAATATATAAGTAGCTTCACTAAGGTCTTTCATTGAAAAATTCTTATTCAAGTATCCTTTTACGCTATCCAGAAATTCTACATAATTTCCGATCAACAATATGTCATCCACATATAATATCAGAAATGCTACAGAGCTCCTACTCACTTTCTTGTAAATACAGGCTTCACCGTAAGTCTGTATAAAACCATATGCTTTAATCAACTCATCAAAGCGTATATTCCAACTCTGAGATGCTTGCACCAGTCCATAGATGGATCGCTGGAGCTTGCACACTCTGTTAGTGAAGGAAATATGCCCTAGAGGCAATAATAAAGTTATTATATATTTCCTCATATCATGATAAATGTTTATTATTCATGCTAGAATTGTATTAACCGGAAACATAATACATGTGTGAATACATAGACAAACAGAGTGTCACTAGTATGCCTCTACTAGACTAGCTTGTTAATCAAAGATGGTTATGTTTCCTAACCATGAACAAGGGGTTGTTATTTGATTAACAAGGTCACATCATTAGTTGAATGATCTGATTGACATGACCCATTCCATTAGCTTAGCACACGATCGTCTAGTATGTTGCTACTGCTTTTATCCATGACTTATACATGTTCCTACAACTATGAGATTATGCAACTCCCGTTTACCGGAGGAACACTTTGGGTACTACCAAACGTCACAACGAATCGGGTGATTATAAAGGAGTACTACAGTGTCTCCAAAGGCGATGTTGGGTTGGCGATTTCGAGATTAGGATTTGTCACTCCGATTGTCGGAGAGGTATCTCTGGGCCCTCTCGGTAATGCACATCACTTAAGCCTTGCAAGCATTGCAACTAATGAGTTAGTTGCAAGATGATGTATTACGGAACAAGTAAAGAGACTTGCCGGTAACGAGATTGAACTAGGTATTGAATACCGACGATCGAATCTCGGGCAAGTAACATACCGATGACAAAGGGAACAACGTATGTTGTTATGCGGTCTCGACCGATAAAGATCTTCAGAGAATATGTAGGAACCAATATGGGCATCCAGGTCCCGCTATTGGTTATTGACCGGAGACGGTCTCGGTCATGTCTACATTGTTCTCGAACCGTAGGGTCCGCACGCTTAAGGTTTCGATGATGGTTATATTATGAGTTTATGAGTTTTGATGTACCGAAGGAGTTCGAGTCCCGGATGAGATCGGGGACATGACGAGGAGTCTCGAAATGGTCGAGACGTAAAGATCGATATATTGGACGACTATATTCGAGTTCGGAAAGGTTCCGAGTCATTCGGTAATTATCGAGTACCGGAGAGTTACGGAATTCGCCGGGAGAAGTATTGGGCCTTATGGGCCATACAGGAAAGAGAGAGGGCTGCCCTAGGCAGGCTGCGCGCCCTTGCCCTAGTCCGAATTGGGCTGGGGAGGGCCGCACCCTCCTTCCTTTCCTTCTCTCTTCCCTTCCTAGTCTCCTACTCCTAATACATGGAAGGATCCCTAGTTGGACTAGGAAAGGGGAATCCTACTCTCGGTGGGAGTAGGACTCCCTATGGCGCCTCCTCCCTAGGCCGGCCTCCTCCTCCCTCCCTCCTTTATATACGGGGCAAGGGCACCCCATGAACACACAAGTTGATCCTTGAGATCGTTCCTTAGCGTGTGCGGTGCCCCCTCCTCCATAATCCACCTCGGTCATATCAGAGCGGTGCTTAGGCAAAGCCTGCGCCGGTAGAACATCAAGATCATCACCACGCCGTCGGCCGACGGAACTCTCCTCCCCAAGCTCTGCTGGATTGGAGCCCGAGGAGCGCCACCGAGCTGTACGTGTGTCAAGAACTCGAGGCGCCGGAGTAACGACGCTGGGATCGGTTGATCGCGAGGAGAACGACGACTACTTCCTCTCTACGCCAGATCGCTTCGCTTCGGTCTCACGAGGGTACGAGACAACACTCTTCCTCTCGTTGCTATGCATCACCATGATCTTGCGTGTGCGAGGAAAATTTTGAAATTACTACGCTCCCCAACAAAGGGCATCCGAGCCTAGGTTTTTATGGTTTGATGTTTTTTGCACGAGTAGAACACAAGTGAGTTGTGGACGATACAAGTCATACCGCCTACCAAAGATGTCATACTTTGGTTCAGCGGTATTGTGAGATGAAGCGCCCGGACCGACATTACGCCAGACGCTTACGCGAGACTGGTTTCACTGCTACGAGCACTCGTGCTTAAAGGTGACTGGCGGGTGTCTGCTCTCTCACTTTAGTTGAACTGAAAAGGCTACGCCCGGTCCTTGAGAAGGTTAAAACGAAGTCTATTTGACGAAGTATCGCTGTGGTTTTGATGCGAGGTGAGATTGGTTCTTGCTTAAGCCCGTAGCAGCCACGTAAAATTTGCAACAACAAAGTAGAGGACGCCTAACTTGTTTTTGCAGGGCATGTTGTGATGTGATATGGTCAAGACGTGATGCTATATTTTATTGTATGAGATGATCATGTTTTGTAACCGGTTATCGGCAATCGGCTGGAGCCATATGGTTGTCGCTTATTGTATGAAATGCAACGCATACTGTAATTGCTTTACTTTATCACTAAGCGGTAGCGATAGTCGAGAAGCAATAGATGGCGAAACGACAACGATGCTACGATGGAGATCAAGGTGTCGCACCGTAATGATGGTGATCACGACGGTGCTTCAAGATGGAGATCACAAGCACAAGATGATGATGGCCATATCATATCACTTATATTGATTGTATGTGATGCTTATCCTTTATGCATCTTATCTTGCTTTGATCGACGGTAGCATTTTAAGATGATCTCTCACTAAATTATCAAGAAGTGTTCTCTCCGAGTATGCACCGCTGCCAAAATTGTCGTGCCTGCACACCACGTGATGATCGGGTGTGATAAGCTCTCACGTCCATCTACAACGGGTGCAAGCCAGTTTTGCACACGCGAATACTCAAGTTAAACTTGACGAGCCTAGCATATGCAGATATGGCCTCGAACACGGAGACCGAAAGGTCGAGCGTGAATCATATAGTAGATATGATCAACATAAGATGTTCACCATTGAAAACTACTCCATCTCACGTGATGATCGGTTATGGTTTAGTTGATTTGGATCACGTGATCACTTAGAGGATTAGAGGGATGTCTATCTAAGTGGGAGTTCTTAAGTAATATGATTAATTGAACTTTAATTTATCATGAACTTAGTCCTGGTAGTATTTTGCAAATTATGTTGTAAGATCAATAGCTTGCATTGTTGCTTTCATATGATTATTTTGATATGTTCCTAGAGAAAATTGTGTTGAAAAATGTTAGTAGCAATGATGCGGATTGGATCCGTGATCCGAGGTTTATCCTCATTCTTGCCTGTAAGAATTATGTCCTTAATGCACCGCTAGGTGATGACCTATTGCAGGAGCGTATGCACGTTATGAACGTTTGGCTAGCTCAATATGATGACTACTTGATAGTTTTGTGCACCATGCTTTATGGCTTAGAATCGGGACTTCAAAGATGTTTTGAACATCATGGACCATATGAGATGTTCCAGAGTTGAAGTTAATATTTCAAGCAAATACCCGAGTTGAGAGATATGAAGTCTCCAACAAGTTCTATAGCTAAAAGATGGAGGAGAATCGCTCAACTAGTGAGCATGTGCTTAGATTGTCGGGTACTACAATCGCTTGAATCAAGTGGGAGTTAATCTTCCGAGATAAGATAGTGATTGATGAATTTTCTAGTCACCATCACCAAGTTAGTAGAACTTCGTGATGAACTATAGTATGCAAGGGATGATGAAAATGATTCCCAAGTTTTTCATGATGATGAAATCGATGAAGGTAGAAATCAAGAAAGAACATCAAGTGTTGATGGTTAACAAGACCACTAGTTTCAAGAAAAGGGCAAAGGGATAGAAGGGAACTTCAAGAAGAACGGCAAGCAAGTTGTTGCTCAAGTGAAGAAGCCCAAGTCTGGACCTAAGCCTGAGACTAAGTGCTTCTACTGCAAAGGGACTGGTCACTGGAAGCAGAGCTACCCCAAGTATTTGGCGGATAAGAAGGATGGCAAAATGAACAAAGGTATATTTGATATACATGTTATTGATGTGTACTTTATTAGTGTTTATAGCAACCCCTCGGTATTTGGTACTGGTTCGGTTGCTAAGAGTAGTAACTCAAACGGAGTTGCGAATCAAATGTAAACTATTTAAGGGTGAAGTGACGATGTGTGTTGAAAGTAGTTTCAAGATTGATATGATCATCATCGCACACTCCCCATACTTTCGGGATTAGTGTTGAACCTAAATAAATGTTATTTGGTGTTTGCGTTGAGCATGAATATGATTTGATCATGTTTATTGCGATACGGTTATTCATTTAAAGTTATAGAATAAATTGTTATTCTGTTAAAAACCTTATATGGTTACACACCCAATGAAAATGGTTCATTGGATCTCGATCATGGTGATACACATATTCATAATATTGAAACCAAAAGATGCAAAGTTAATAATGATAGTGCAACTTATTTGTGGCACTACCGTTTAGGTCATAATGGTGTAAAGCGCATGAAGAAACTCCATGCTGATGGGATTTTGGAATCACTTGATTATGAATCACTTGATGCTTGCAAACCATGCCTCATGGGCAAGATGACTAAGACTCCGTTCTCCGAATAAAGGAGCGAGCAACTGACTTATTGGAAATAATACATACTGATGTATGCGATCCAATGAGTGTTAAGGCTCGCGGCGGGTATCGTTATTTTCTGACCTTCACAGATGATTTGAGCAAATATGGGTATATCTACTTGATTAAACATAAGTCTGAAACATTTGAAAAGTTCAAAGAATTTCAGAGTGAAGTTGAAAATCATCGTAATAAGAAAATTAAGTTTCTACGATCTGATCATGGAGGTGAATATTTGAGTTACGAGTTTGGACTACATTTGAGACAATGTGGAATAGTTTCACAAATTCATGCCGCCTGGAACACCACATCATAATGGTGTGTCCGAACGTCATAACCGTACTTTATTGGATATAGTACAATCTATGATGTTTCTTACCGATTTACCAATATCGTTTTGGGATCATGCATTAGAGACAGCTGCATTCACGTTAAATTGGGCACCATCTAAACCGCTGAGACGACACTATATGAACTGTGGTTTAGCAAGAAACCCAAGTTGTCGCTTTCTTAAAGTTTGGAGTTGCGATGCTTATGTGAAAAGTTTCATCCCGATAAGCTCAAACCCAAATCGGAGAAGTGCGTCTTCATAGAATACCCAAAGGAAATTGTTGGGTACACCTTCTATCACAGATCCGAAGGCAAGATATTCGTTGCTTAAGATGGATCCTTTCTAGAGAAGGAGTTTCTCTCGAAAGAAGTGAGTGGGAGGAAAGTAGAACTTGATGAGGTAATCAGACTGTTCCCTTATTGGAAAGTAGTTCATCACAGAAATCTGTTCTTGTGACTACTATACCAATTAGTGAGGAAGTTAATGATGATGATCATGTAAACTCAGATCAAGTTACTACCGAACCTCGTAGATAAAACAGAGTGAGATTCGCACCAGAGTGATACGGTAATCCTGTTCTGGAGGTCGTGTTACTTGACCATGACAAACATACGAACTATGAGGAAGCGATGATGAGCCCAGATTCCGCAAAATGGCTTGAGGCCATGAAATCTGAGATATGATCCATGTATGAGAACAAAGTATGGACTTTGATGGATTTGCCCGATGATCGGCAAACCATAGAAAATAAATGGATCTTTAAGAAGAAGACTGATGCTGACGGTAATATTACTGTCTACAAAGCTCGACTTGTCGCAAAGGGTTTTCGACAAGTTCAAGGGATTGACTACGATGAGACCTTCTCACCCGTAGCGATGCTTAAGTCTGTCCGAATCATGTTAGCAATTGCCGCATTTTATGATTATGAAATTTGGCAAATGGATGTAAAGACTGCATTCCTGAATGGATTTCTGGAAGAAGAGTTGTATATGATGCAACCAGAAGGTTTTATCGATCCAAAAGGAGCTAACAAAGTGTGCAAACTCCAGCGATCCATTTATGGACTGGTGCAAGCATCTCGGAGTTGGAATATACGCTTTGATAAGTTGATCAAAGCATATAGTTTATACAGACTTGCAGTGAAGCCTCTATTTACTAGAAAGTGAGTGGGAGCACTACAGCATTTCTGATAAGTATATGTGAATGACATATTGTAGATCGGAAATAATGTAGAATCATTCTGCAAAGCATAAAGGAGTGTCTGAAAGGAGTTTTTCAAAGAAAGACCTCGGTGAAGCTACTTACATATTGAGCATCAAGATCTATAGAGATAGATCAAGACGCTTGATAAGTTTTTTCAATGAGTACATACCTTGACAAGATTTTGAAGTAGTTCAAAATATAACAGTCAAAGAAAGAGTTCTTGCCTGTGTTGCAAGGTGTGAAATTGAGTAAGACTCAAAACCCGACCACGGCAGAAGATAGAAAAAGAATGAAAGTCATTCCCTATGCCTTGGCCATAGGTTCTATAAAGTATGCCATGCTGCGTACCAGATCTATTGTATACCCTACACTGTTTTTGGCAAGGGAGTACAATAGTGATCTAGGAGTAGATCATCGACGGTGGTCAAAATTATCCTTAGTGGAATAAGGATATGTTTCTCGATTATGGAAGTGACAAAAGGTTAGGCCGTAAAGGGTTACGCCGATGCAAGTTTTGACACCGATCCGATGACTCTAAGTCTCGATCTAGATACATATTGAAAGTGGGAGCAATTAGCTAGAGTAGCCAGCATGAGCATTGTAGACATAGAAAAATTGCAAAATACATAACGGATCTGAATGTAAAAGACCCGCTGACTAAGACTCTCTCACAAGCAAAACATGATCACACCTTAGTACTCTTTGGGTGTTAACCACATAGCGATGTGAACTAGATTACTAAATCTAGTAAACCCTTTGGGTGTTGGTCACATGGCGATGTGAACTATGGGTGTTAATCACATGATGATGTGAACTATCGATGTTAATCACATGGTGATGTGATCTAGATTATTGACTCTAGTGCAAGTGGGAGATCAAGGAAATATGCCCTAGAGGCAATAATAAAGTTATTATATATTTCCTCATATCATGATAAATGTTTATTATTCATGCTAGAATTGTATTAACCGAAACATAATACATGTGTGAATACATAGACAAACAGAGTGTCACTAGTATGCCTCTACTAGACTAGCTTGTTAATCAAAGATGGTTATGTTTCCTAACCATGAACAAGGGGTTGTTATTTGATTAACAAGGTTACATCATTAGTTGAATGATCTGATTGACATGACCCATTCCATTAGCTTAGCACACGATCGCTAGTATGTTGCTACCGCTTTTATCCATGACTTATACATGTTCCTACAACTATGAGATTATGCAACTCCTGTTTACGGAGGAACACTTTGGTACTACCAAACGTCACAACGAATCGGGTGATTATAAAGGAGTACTACAGGTGTCTCCAAAGGCGATGTTGGGTTGGCGATTTCGAGATTAGGATTTGTCACTCCGATTGTCGGAGAGGTATCTCTCGGCCCTCTCGTAATGCACATCACTTAAGCCTTGCAAGCATTGCAACTAATGAGTTAGTTGTAGATGATGTATTACGGAACGAGTAAAGAGACTTGCCGTAACGAGATTGAACTAGGTATTGAATACCGACGATCGAATCTCGGGCAAGTAACATACCGATGACAAAGGAACAACGATGTTGTTATGCGGTCTGACCGATAAAGATCTTCGTAGAATATGTAGGAACCAATATGGGCATCCAGGTCCCGCTATTGGTTATTTACCGGAGACGTGTCTCGGTCATGTCTACATTGTTCTCGAACCGTAGGGTCCGCACGCTTAAGGTTTCGATGATGATTATTATGAGTTTATGAGTTTTGATGTACCGAGGAGTTCGAGTCCCGGATGAGATCGGGACATGACGAGGAGTCTCGAAATGGTCGAGACGTAAAGATCGATATATTGGACGACTATATTCGGAGTTCGGAAAGGTTCCGAGTCATTCGGGTAATTATCGGAGTACCGGAGAGTTACGGTAATTCACCGGGGAGAAGTATTGGGCCTTATGGGCCATACGGGAAAGAGAGAGGGGCTGCCCTAGGCAGGCGCGCCCCTTGCCCTAGTCCGAATGGGCTAGGGAGGCCGCACCCTCCTTCCTTTCCTTCTCTCTTCCCTTCCTAGTCTCCTACTCCTAATACATGGAAGGATCCCTAGTTGGACTAGGAAAGGGGAATCCTACTCGGTGGGAGTAGGACTCCCTATGGCGCCTCCTCCCTAGGCCGGCCTCCTCCTCCCTCCCTCCTTTATATACGGGGCAAGGCACCCCATGAACACACAAGTTGATCCTTGAGATCGTTCCTTAGCCGTGTGCGGTGCCCCCTCCACCATAATCCACCTCGGTCATATCAGCGGTGCTTAGGCGAAGCCTGCGCCGGTAGAACATCAAGATCGCCACCACGCCGTCAGGTCGACGGAACTCTCCCCCGAAGCTCGCTGGATTGGAGCCCGAGGAGCGCCACCGAGCTGTACGTGTGTCAAGAACTCGGAGGCGCCGGAGTAACGGCGCTGGGATCGGTTGGATCGCGAGGAGAACGACGACTACTTCCTCTACGTTGTGATCGCTTCCGCTCGGTCTCACGAGGGTACGAGACAACACTCTTCCTCTCGTTGCTATGCATCACCATGATCTTGCGTGTGCGAGGAAAATTTTGAAATTACTACGTTCCCAACAAAGGGCATCCGAGCCTAGGTTTTATGGTTTGATGTTTTTTGCACGAGTAGAACACAAGTGAGTTGTGGACGATACAAGTCATACCGCCTACCAAAGATGTCATACTTTGGTTCAGCGGTATTGTGAGATGAAGCGGCCCGGACCGACATTACGCCAGACGCTTACGCGAGACTGGTTTCACCGCTACGAGCACTCGTGCTTAAAGGTGTTGGCGGGTGTCTGCTCTCTCACTTTAGTTGAACTGAGTGTATACGCCGGTCCTTGAGAAGGTTAAACGGAGTCTATTTGACGAAGTATCGTTGTGGTTTTGATGCGTAGGTGAGATTGGTTCTTGCTTAAGCCCGTAGCAGCCACGTAAAATTTGCAACAACAAAGTAGAGGACGCCTAACTTGTTTTTGCAGGCATGTTGTGATGTGATATGGTCAAGACGTGATGCTATATTTTATTGTATGAGATGATCATGTTTTGTAACCGGTTATCGGCAATCGGCTGGAGCCATATGGTTGTCGCTTATTGTATGAAATGCAACGCATCTGTAATTGCTTTACTTTATCACTAAGCGGTAGCGATAGTCGTAGAAGCAATAGATGGCGTAAACGACAACGATGCTACGATGGAGATCAAGGTGTCGCACCGGTAATGATGGTGATCACGACGGTGCTTCGAAGATGGAGATCACAAGCACAAGATGATGATGGCCATATCATATCACTTATATTGATTGCATGTGATGCTTATCCTTTATGCATCTTATCTTGCTTTGATTGACGGTAGAATTTTAAGATGATCTCTCACTAAATTATCAAGAAGTGTTCTCTCTGAGTATGCACTGCTGCCAAAATTGCCGTGCCTGCACACCACGTGATGATCAGGTGTGATAAGCTCTACGTCCATCTACAACGGGTGCAAGCCAGTTTTGCACACGCGGAATACTCAGGTTAAACTTGACGAGCCTAGCATATGCAGATATGGCCTCGGAACACGGAGACCGAAGTAAATTGACGAGCCTAGCATATGCAGATATGGCCTTTTGACATAAGTGACGCAACCCCAAACTTTAAGAAATGACAACTTATGTTTCTTGCCAAACCACAATTCATACGGGATCGTCTCAACGAATTTAGACAGTGCCCTATTTAACTTGAATGCAACTGTCTCTAATGCATAACCCCAAAACGACAGTGGTAAATTGGTAAGAGACATCATAGATAGCACCATATCTAATAAAGTATGGTTACGATGTTCAGACACACCATTACGTTGTGGTTTTCCAGGTGGCGTGAGCTGTGAAACTATTCCACATTGTTTCAAATGAAGACCAAACTCGTAACTCAAATATTTGCCTCTGTGATCAGTTCGTAGAAACTTTATTTTCTTGTTATGATGATTCTCTACTTCACTATGAAATTCTTTGAACTTTTCAAATATTTCAGACTTGTGTTTCATCAAGTAGATATATCCATATCTGCTCAAATCATCTGTGAAGGTTAGAAAATAACGATACCCGCAGCGAGCCTCAATACTCATCGGACCACATACATTGGTATGTATTATTTCCAATAAGTCATTGGCTTGTTCCATTGTTCCGGAGAATAGAGTTTTAGTCATCTTGCCCATGAGGCATGGTTCGCAAGTATCAAATGATTCATAATCAAGTGATTCCAAAAGCCCATCAGCATGGAGTTTCTTCATGCGCTTTACACCAACATGACCTAAACGGCAGTGCCACAAGTATGTTGCACTATCATTATCAACTCTACATCTTTTAGCTTCAATATTATGAATATGTGTATTACTTTGATCGAGATTCAATAAACCATTCACCTTGGGTGTATGACCATACACTACTGGAATCAGCTACTTTGCCATCTGCCAGCTCTTTGCCGTCAGCTAGCGGACGGCAAAGAAGCTCTTTGCCATCAGCTACCCGAAAGCAGACGAAGAAGAATCGGCCGATGGCAAAGAAAGCCTTTGTTATCAGCTAAATCTTTGCCGTCCGCTAGTCGACGACAAAGATCTTTGCCGTCCGCTAGCAGACGGCAAAGAGGAGGGGGCCCACCGAGGAGCTGGTTAAAAATACTTAACATCCCCCGCTTGTCGTCCGCCGCAGACGGCAATATGAAGAAAAGCGGACAAAAAGGAGGCGGACGGCAAAGGCTACCCTAACTAACCTAACTAACGGCCGAGCCCCCCGCCGTTACTCATCTCTCTCCTCGACCTCCTCCGCCCGCCCGCCGCCCTCGCCCGCCCGCCGCCACCGCCCCCTTGCCAGCTCCCACCCTCCCCACGGCCACCGCCCCACCGTCCCGCCGCTGGCCTTCCCCCTCCTCCCGCCCGCCCCGCCCTCCGCGGGCGCCGCCCCGCCGGCCATCCCATCTGTCCCGAGCCCCGCCCCCCACCCACCCACCACCCGCGCCAGCGCCCCTGCCCAAGTGAGTTTTTTTTCTATTTTTCTTTTTTTTGCTGTTTAATTCTTGTTTAATTGTTAGTGTTAGTGTTAGATTTAGTGTTAGAAAAGAAGAAAATTTAGTGTTAGTGTTAGAAAAAGAATATGTAGAAGAAAAGAAGAAGAAGTGGAAAAAGATGAAAAGAAGAAAAGAAAAGAAGTAGAAAAAGATGAAAAGAAGAATAAAAGAAGTAGAAGAAGTAGAAGAAGTAGAAGAAGAAGAATAGAAGAAAAGAAAAGAAGTAAAAGAAGTAGAAAAAAGATGAAAAAAGAAGAAGAAGACGAAAGGAAAGAAGAAGAAAGGAAAGAAGAAGAAGAAGAAGAAAGGAAAGAAGAAGAAGGATAGAAGAAGAAGAAGAAAGGAAAGAAGAAGAAAAAAGAAGAAGAAGAGAAGGAAAGAAGAAGAAGGATAGAAGGAACCACCCCGACCACTGACCCCGACACCCCGACCCCGACACCACGCCCCGACACCTGACCCCAACACCTCGACCGACACCCCGACCCGACACCACACCCCGACACACGCACTCACGACACCACACCCCGACACCCCGACCCGACCGACACCCTAACCCCAAACAGCACCCCGGCACCGACATGACACCCCGACCCCCTAGACCTCCCGAAAAGGTACTCTTTGGCCTTCCAGAGGCCGACGGGGTTATATATTTGTGAATTATTAGTTAGGTCATATATTTTTCGATTTTGTTATGAAAACATCATATATAATTGTGTTGATCGGGTAGATTTAAATGTGCGCTTGTTTCATCGCTGCGAGGTTTGGTGTTCGACGACCTCATTGGCGCTTGACGAGCTCTGCCCCTTCGTTCGTGGGTGAGCACAAATGACATGTCCTTCTCCCCATTAATTATTTGCACAAATGACATGAAATTTGGTAGCTAGCTATATATGTGTCTTGAATCATCAAGATATGTAATCAATATGTGTCTCCCATTCGAAAGCGTCATAGTTATAAATATGCATGCATTTGCATATTTATAACCTTGATTCTTCAATTGTCCAACGCTATCCATGGACAGCCAGTATGTGTAGATTGGGTTCATTTTCCCATATGCTTTGCTTCGATCCGACGATAAATTTCGCTGTTTTCCTCGTTGTTCTCCGTACACATCCTCTCTGCTTATTGCGTAGACGTATCAGAGAACAATGGGAGGTGCTGCCAAATTTTATGCTTGATCCGAGCATAGCTTGGGAAAATGAACCCAATCTACACATACTGGGTGGGATTAGGACCTATCATTACCTATTAGAGTGTAGGTTGCATGGACGTAATAAAATTGACAAAGTAGATCAACTGATGAATATATACATGGCGAATTATATATATAATTGTTGTGTGTCCAGTAGCTCTGAAAGTCAAGATGAGTGATTGTGCATGGATGTATACCCGTCACACTGGTCAGAACAAATGGAGCGTTGAATAGTTCACAAAAACCAAGGGGGTTGCGCAAGCCGCATTTGCAAATGGCCAGAGGAAAACTTGGTGCCCCTGTTTCCGATGCGGCAATTGGGAAAAGAGGACAAAGACTGAAATGGGTAAACACCTGCAGAAGAATGGTTTTACGCCCGATTATACGGTGTGGACATTTCATGGTGAGTCTGCCCAACGTGACCGAGCTGAGGTGGATCATCGTCGCACCGACGAGCATGGTACCGGGATGGAAAACATGGTGCAAGACTATGATGATGCTCGGATTCGGACGAGGAGATGGAGGAATCGCAAAGGCCTTCAATGAAATGTTGGAGTCTTCAAAACGTCCGCTCCACGAGCACACCGAGCTTTGTCGGTTGGATGCCATCTCACAAGTAATGGCTTTGAAGGCTGGGTTCAACTTGGGCGAGAATGCTATGACGCAATTATGACAAGATTTGGACGCTTTCACCCAAAGGCCATGTAATGGCTGCAAACATGTACCAATCCGACAAAATCCTCCGTAATCAAGATGCCCTATGAGAAGATACATGCCCGTGAGAAAGGATGTGCCTTATTTAGGCTTGACTATGCGGACTTGAACTATTGTCCCATTTGCAAGTGTTCCGTATATTGTGGTAGACAACGGTATGGGTGAGAAGACACAAACCAAAATCCTGTTAGTGTTCTTTGGTATATGCCAATCGTATCAAGACTTCAACGCCTTTTCATGGTCGAAGAGACGGCCGACATGATGACATGGCACAAAACAGCAAAAGAACCGAACTAGATGTAGATGGTAATCGATGATGGTACACACATCGGATGGTGTTGCATGGAAAAGTTTGATGAATTACATGTCGACAAAGCGCAGATCCGAGGCATCCTCGAGTCGGCATCAACACCGATGGGTTCATGTGTTTGGTATGACGGCAGCCCAATACAGCTTGTTGGCCCGTGATTTGTCTTTCCACTCAATCTCCCCTGACAGATTATGCAAAGAAAGAACATTTTCCGACGCTGATAATTCCAGGCCCAACTATCCGGGAAAAATATGAATGTGTACATGCAGCCGCTTAAGGACGAATTGCAAGAAGCCGGGATAATGGGTTCAAGACATATGACGCCTATAGCAAATGAAACTTCATAATGCGTGTCCGGTACATGTACTCGACGATGACTTGCCGGCGATGCGCTTATTCGTTGGCTGGTGTGTGCATGGAAGGTTCCGTGCCCCACATGCAAGGGAGCTCTTGAGTTTCGTTATTTGTGTCGGTCGCAAGTTTTCTTGCTTCGACATGCATAGACAGTTCTGGATCCTCGCCATAAGTTCAGAAAGACAAGAGGAACTTAATCGAGGTAGAGTTGTGAAAACTCGCACCACTTGCATTGACAGCCAATGAGACCTGGACCAGCTTAAACGCCTCGAGCAGATCTAGAGCGCCCGTGGTACTTCAAGGGTATAATTCGAGCACGCCTAGACTCACAAAACATGCTTATGGGATCCGCCTTACTTCAAAGACCTCCTTTGCCCACACAACATCGACGTGATGCACATCGAGAAGAATATCGCCGAGGCACTTTTTGGTACATTATTCGCATAGATGGGAAGTCAAAGGATAATACTAAGGCTAGAGTCGATCCGAGGCGCTATGTGATAGGCCATTACAAAACATGAAAGAACCGAAAGGAAAGCAGAATCGACGAAGCCAAAGGCATGGTTCAATCTTGGAAGGCCAACTATGAGGGAAATTATCTTGTGGGTGAAAATGCAGTTGATGTTCCCGATGGGTATGCAAATAATCTAAAGAGGGAGCGAGTCTTGATAAATTGAAGATATTTGGTCTCAAGAGTCATGATTGGCACATATGGATTGAGCGGGTAATGCCGGTGATGTTGCGTGGCTTCATCCCTGAGGATGAATGGCTAATACTGGCAGAACTCACATATTTCTTCCTGGCGTGCTAGAAGAAATGGAAGAGTTGGCGCCAGAATTGATCTGCAAGTTAGAGAAGATCTTTCCACCGGGCTTCTTTAATCCAATGCAGCATTTGATTTTGCATCTCCGACCGAGGCAAGATTGGGGGCCGTGCAAAATCGTTGGTGCTACCTAACCGAGAGGATGCATAAGACGCTCGAGAAAAATGTAAAATAAACGAGAATTGAAGCGCCTATGGTGGCGACGATTCATCACCGAGGAGGCGGCAAACTTCATGACAGCACACTACGAAACCAAAATCGCATTTGCATAATCCCAAGCCTCGGACAATGTCGACGAGCCTAAAAAGGGTGGATCCAACCTCAACCTATTCAAAGGCAATCTCGCACCAGCCAGTGTTTCAAATCCAAAGATCTTTGGATAACGAAGAATGGCGGACCATTTCGTTGTATATCTTCAACAACTCGATAGAAGTGCGGCCGTACATCGAGTAAGTTCTCGGTACATTGTTTCACAACTTCTATTTCCTTTGAACTGCTCTTATTCCTGGATATTTCATACAGTCGATACGTCGCCCTATTCTCGTATGGAGCGGTGATCCAAAAGGATTCCGTCAAAGAGTATGAGCTTCTCGCAAAGCAAGGAGGCGGCTATCCCGGTTTCATCTCTTGGTTCAAACAAACGGTAAATTTATTAGACAATTTCATTTCATTCGCTAATCTGTGCGTAATGCAACAATCCTTTCATATTAAACTTGTAGGCTAATTCAGAGTCTATGGACGCTTTAATTGAGACAAGTCGCTAATGGTTTTGACTATAAGGTCCGTTCATTTGACAAATACGACATCAACGGGTATCGTTTTGCATCTATGGCAAAGAGCTATCTATGGCCAATCGAAAGTCTACAAATTGTTGTGTATCTCGCTATCGCGAAGGAGGTACCGAGTATTATGGGAGAGTTGAAGCAATTTATGAACTTCTATTCTATGGTGAAAACCCACCGAATGTGGTAGTCTTCAAATGTTATTGGTTTCAGCCAAAGGAGACTAGAAGGACTCATGAACATATAGGGCTAGCTGAAATCAACCAAAGCACCCATTTAGATGTTCCTGATGTCTATATTATGGCTCAATAGGCGACCCAAGTATTCTATCTACCCTGGGCCTGCCAAACTAATCCAAATCTGAAAGGCTGGGATGTCGTTTATGAAGTGCCGCCACGTGCTAGACTATCTCCCCCAAAGGAAGAGGATTATGAACCTCACATTAACCTGCATACATATGAAGGAGAATTCTTCCAAGAGACACGTCTTCCAAAAGCGCTTCAAGAACCGTATACTTCACCCCAAAACATTGAAGTAGACAAATGACAGTGAATCCCACATCACCCAAGAGGAGGAACAAGAAGAGCGGAACAAGAAGAGGTTATCGCTGCGGACGACCTCTCAATGCTTGACCGACACGTAAAGGTGGCCTTCCACATGTTGATGCCATCAACCCTATGAGCCCGTCATTGATTATAGTGATGATGATGATTATGCATTTATTGATGATACTGATCGAGATTATTAGTAGTGTCAGGTATTCAATTTTTTTATGTTGTACTTGATGATGATACACTTAAGTGATATACATATTATTATTCATGTCGGTATTTTTTTATGTTGTACTAATTTTGTTTACTCTTTGTCATGGCAGGTGTTGAAAGATGGAAGGGGAGCCGACTGAGGCCAAGGACAAACGTGCCCAAATTGAAGGTGTGCCACACCATCAAGGTAGCTCCAGCTTATATCAGTTCGGGTGAAATTGGGTAATGTGGTTTGCTCCATTATTAATGCAATTCATTCATCATGCTAGCTTGAGCCCTTTAATTACTAATTTACTTTGTTTCTCTCTTTCAGGCATGCTACAATAAGACTGATAAGGTGCCAGAGGGGTACGACCTATATGCCATGGCCCACACTGCCTCTTACAAGCAAGTCAAGGGGAAGGTGAGGATAGGGGAGGAGTTTAACCCGAGCCAGATCCCCTACAATCCAGAGCAGGTGATGATATCTAGTGGCGGGAGGTCCCGTGGCTCCATAGCCATTGATCCGAGATTGCCCCGAGACCACGATGAGTTTAATTTGAATGGACGTTACTTGCTAGTCTTAACATTTGAGTGTCATCATGCTAACGAAACATTGAAATGATCTTTTGTGCAGCGTTACTCCACACAAGCATCACACTATCCTTCTCCACCATCGGCCCGAGCCAGCCCGGCCCCACACCTCCATGATCAAGGTAAGTTTTCTAGTTTTTGCTTAACAAATGCATAAAGACCTAGACTTAGCTTTATTTCATCCAATATGCTTACCTTAATGACCTAGACGTCGCTTCTTTTCCTGCAAAATGACTTAATAAGCTTACTGACCTCCAAAACCAGCCATTTTACCTAAGTTAGCTCTAAAACAATCTATACTTAGCTTTGTTTCCTCCAAAATGACCTAAGTTAGTTATAATATGCTTAGTCAACTAGGTTTGTTCAATAATGACATGTACTTACCTTACTTATGTAAAAAACGGCATAATGAGCTTAGTTAGCTCATAAACAATCCATTTTACCTACATTAGCTCTAAAATGATGCATTTTACCTAAGTTAGTTCATAAACGATCCATTTCACCTAAGTTACTGAAGGAAATATGCCCTAGAGGCAATAATAAAGTTATTATATATTTCCTCATATCATGATAAATGTTTATTATTCATGCTAGAATTGTATTAACCGGAAACATAATACATGTGTGAATACATAGACAAACAGAGTGTCACTAGTATGCCTCTACTTGACTAGCTTGTTAATCAAAGATGGTTATGTTTCCTAACCATGAACAAAGAGTTGTTATTTGATTAACAAGGTCACATCATTAGTAGAATGATCTGATTGACATGACCCATTCCATTAGCTTAGCACACGATCGCTTAGTATGTTGCTACCGCTTTTATCCATGACTTATACATGTTCCTGTAACTATGAGATTATGCAACTCCCGCTTGCGGAGGAACACTTTGGTACTACCAAACGTCACAACGAATCGGGTGATTATAAAGGAGTACTACAGGTGTCTCCAAAGGCGATGTTGGGTTGGCGATTTCGAGATTAGGATTTGTCACTCCGATTGTCTGAGAGGTATCTCTGGGCCCTCTCGGTAATGCACATCACTTAAGCCTTGCAAGCATTACAACTAATGAGTTAGTTGCGAGATGATGTATTACGGAACGAGTAAAGAGACTTGCGTAACGAGATTGAACTAGGTATTGATACCGACGATCGAATCTCGGGCAAGTAACATACCGATGACAAAGGAACAATGTATGTTGTTATGCGGTCCGACCGATAAAGATCTTCGAGAATATGTAGGAGCCAATATGGACATCCAGGTCCCGCTATTGGTTATTGACCGAGACGTGTCTCGGTCATGTCTACATTGTTCTCGAACCGTAGGGTCCGCACACTTAAGGTTTCGGCGATGCTTATATTATGAGTTTATGAGTTTTGATGTACCAAGGAGTTCGGAGTCCCGGATGAGATCGGGGACATGACGAGGAGTCTCAAATGGTCGAGACATAAAGATTGATATATTGGAAGCCTATATTTGGAGTTCGAATGGTTCCGAGTGAAATCGAATTTATCTGAGTACCGGAGGTTACCGAACCCCGGGAACTATATGGGCAATAGTGGGCCTTAGTGGAAAGGAGAAAGGGCCAGCCCTAGGTGGTCGCTGGCGCCCCCCTTCCCCTAGTCCTACTAGGACTAGGAAAGGTGGGCCGCCCCCTCTCTCTTTCCCTCCGGTGAATCCAATTCCAACTAGATTGAGGGGAATCCTACTCCCTGAGGGAGTAGGACTCCTGGCGCGCCTCCTCTTGGCCGGCCGCCCCTCCCCTTGCTCCTTGATATGGGGCAGGGGGCACCCTAGGACACACAAGTTGATCTACGGATCGTTCCTTAGCCGTGCGGTGCCCCTCCACCATATTCCACCTCGGTCATATCGTCATGAAGCTTAGGCGAAGCTCGCGCCGTAGAACATCAAGATCGCCACCACGCCGTCGGTCGACGAAACTCTCCCTCCCAAGCTCTCTGGATTCGAGCCCGAGGAGCTTCATCGAGCTGTACGTGTCAAGAACTCGGGGCGCCGAGTAACGGCGCCGGATCGGTCGGATTGCGAGGAGAACGCACGACTACTTCCTCTACGTTGTGATCGCTTCCGCTCGGGTCTCACGAGGGTACGAGACAACACTCTCCCTCTCGTTGCTATACATCACCATGATCTTGCGTGTGCGAGGAAATTTTTGAAATTACTACGTTCCCCAACAAAGGGCATCCGAGCCTAGGTTTTATGGTTTGATGTTTTGCACGAGTAGAACACAAGTGAGTTGTGGGCGATACAAGTCATACTACCTACCAAAGATGTCATACTTTGGTTCAGCGGTATTGTGATATGAAGCGGCCCGGACCGACATTACGCGTACGCTTACGCGAGACTGGTTTCACCGCTATGAGCACTCGTTGCTTAAAGGTGACTGGCGGGTGTCTGTCTCTCTCACTTTAGTTGAACCGAGTGTGGCTACGCCCGGTCCTTGAGAAGGTTAAAACAGAGTCTATTTGACAAAGTATCGTTGTGGTTTTGATGCGTAGGTGAGATTGGTTCTTGCTTAAGCCCGTAGCAGCCACGTAAAATTTGCAACAACAAAGTAGAGGACGTCTAACTTGTTTTTGCAGGGCATGTTGTGATGTGATATGGTCAAGACGTGATGCTATATTTTATTGTATGAGATGATCATGTTTTGTAACCGGTTATCGGCAAATGGCAGGAGCCATATGGTTGTCGCTTATTGTATGAAATGCAATCGCTTCTGTAATGCTTTACTTTATCACTAAGCGGTAGCGATAGTCGTAGAAGCATAAGATTGGCGAGACGACAACGATGCTACGATGAAGATCAAGGTGTCGCGCCGGTGACGATGGTGATCATGGTGGTGCTGCAGAGATGGAGATCACGAAGCACAAGATGATGATGACCATATCATATCACTTATATTGATTTGCATGTGATGTTTATCTTTTATGCATCTTATCTTGCTTTGATTGACGGTAGCATTATAAGATGATCTCTCACTAAATTATCAAGAAGTGTTCTCCCTGAGTATGCACCGCTGCCAAAGTTCGTCGTGCCTGCACACCACGTGATGATCGGGTGTGATAAGCTCACGTCCATCTACAACGGGTGCAAGCCAGTTTTGCACACGCAGAATACTCAAGTTATACTTGACGAGCCTAGCATATGCAGATATGGCCTCGGAACACGGAGACCGAAAGGTCGAGCGTGAATCATATAGTAGATATGATCAACATAAGATGTTCACCATTGAAAACTACTCCATTTCACGTGATGATCGGTTATGGTTTAGTTGATTTGGATCACGTGATCACTTAGATGACTAGAGAGATGTCTGTCTAAGTGGGAGTTCTTAAGTAATATGATTAATTGAACTTAAATTTATCATGAACTTAGTCCCGTAGTATTTTGCAAACCATGTTGTAGATCAATAGCTCGCGTTGTTGCTTTCATATGTTTATTTTGATATGTTCCTAGAGAAAACTGTGTTGAAAAATGTTAGTAGCAATGATGCGGATTGGATCCGTGATCGAGGTTTATCCTCACCGCCGCACGTAAGAATTATGTCCTTAATGCACCGCTAGGTGACAGACCTATTGCAGCAGCAGATGAAGACGTTATGAACGTTTGGCTAGCTCAATACGATGACTACTTGATAGTTTTGTGCACCATGCTTTATGGCTTAGAATCGGGACTTCAAAGATGTTTTGAACATCATGGACCATATGAGATGTTCCAAGAATTGAAGTTAATATTTCAAGCAAATACCCGAGTTGAGAGATATGAAGTCTCCAACAAGTTCTATAGCTAAAAGATGGAGGAGAATCGCTCAACTAGTGAGCATGTGCTCGATTGTCAGGTACTACAATCGCTTGAATCAAGTGGGAGTTAATCTTCCAGATAAGATAGTGATTGATGAATTTTCTAGTCACCATCACCAAGTTAGTAGAACTTCGTGATGAACTATAGTATACAAGGGATGATAAAAATGATTCCCGTGTTTTTCATGATGATGAAATCGATGAAGGTAGAAATCAAGAAAGAACATCAAGTGTTGATGGTTAACAAGACCACTAGTTTCAAGAAAAGGGCAAAGGGATGGAAGGAACTTCAAGAAGAACGGCAAGCAAGTTGTTGCTCAAGTGAAGAAGCCCAAGTCTGGACCTAAGCCTGAGACTAAGTGCTTCTACTGCAAAGGAACTGGTTACTGGAAGCAGAACTACCCCAAGTATTTGGCGGATAAGAAGGATGGCAAAGTAAACAAAGGTATATTTGATATACATGTTATGAACGTGTACTTTACTAGTGTTTATAGCAACCCCTCGGTATTTGGAACTGGTTCAGTTGCTAAGAGTAGTAACTCGAAACGGGAGTTGCAGAATAAACAGAAACTAGTTAAGAGTGAAGTGACGATGTGTGTTGAAAGTAGTTTCAAGATTGATATAATCATCATCGCACACTCCCTATACTTTCGGGATTAGTGTTGAACCTACATAAATGTTATTTGGTGTTTGGGTTGAGCATGAATATGATTTGATCATGTTTATTGCAATACGGTTATTCATTTAAGTAAGAGAATAAACTGTTATTCTGTTTACATGAATAAAACCTTATATGGTTACACACCCAATGAAAATGGTTCATGGGATCTCGATCGTAGTGATACACATATTCATAATATTGAAACCAAAAGATGCAAAGTTAATAATGATAGTGCAACTTATTTGTGGTAATCGCCGCTTAGGTCATATTGGTGTAAAGCGATAAAGAAACTCCATGCTGATGGGATTTTGGAATCACTTGATTATGAATCACTTGATGCTTGCGAACCGTGCCTTTTGGGCAAGATGACTAAAACTCCGTTCTCGGAACAATGGAACAAGCTACCGACTTATTGGAAATAATACATACCGATGTATGCGATCCAATGAGTGTTGATGCTCGTGGCAAGTATCGTTATTTTCTGACCTTCACAAGATGATTTGAGCAGATATGGGTATATCTACTTGATGAAACATAAGTCCGAAATAGTTGAAATGTTCAAAGAATTTCAGAGTGAAGTGGAAAATCATCGTGACAAGAAAATAAAGTTTCGCGATCCGATCGTGGAGATGAATATTTGAGTTACGAGTTTGGTCTTCAATTAAAACAATGTGGAATAGTTTCACAAATTCATGCCACCGAACACCACATCATAATGGTGTGTCCGAACGTCATAACCGTACTTTATTGGATATAGTACAATCTATGATGTTTCTTACCGATTTACCAATATCGTTTTGGGATCATGCATTAGAGACAGCTGCATTCACGTTAAATAGGGCACCATCTAAATCCGTCGAGACGACACTATATGAACTGTGGTTTAGCAAGAAACCAAAGTTGTCGTTTCTTAAAGTTTGGGGCTGCGATGCTTATGTGAAAAAGTTTCATCTGATAAGCTCAAACCCGAATCGAGAAGTGCGTCTTCATAGAATACCCAAAGGAAACTGTTGGGTACACCTTCTATCACAGATCCTAAAGCAAGATTTTCGTTGTTGAAAATGGATCCTTTCTAGAGAAGGAGTTTCTCTCGAAAGAAGTGAGTGGGAGGAAAGTAGAACTTGATGAGGTAATTGTACCTTCTCCCTTATTGAAAGTAGTTCATCACGAAATTTGTTCTGTGACTACTACACCAATTAGTGAGGAAGCTAATGATGATGATCATGTAACTTCAGATCAAGTTACTACCGAATCTCAGAGGTAAACCAGAGTGAGATCCGCACTGAGTGGTACGGTAATCCTGCTCGAAGTCATGTAACTAGACCATGATGAACCTACGAACTATGAGGAAGCGATGATGAGCCCAGATTCGCGAAATGGCTTGAGGCCATGAAATCTGAGATGAGATCCATGTATGAGAACAAAGTGTGGACTTTGGTGGAGTTGCCGATGATCGGCAAGCCATAGAAAATAAATGGATCTTCAAGAGGAAGACGGACGACGATAATAGTGTTACTATCTACAAAGCTAGACTTGTCGAAAAAGGTTTTTGACAAGGTTCAAGATGTTGAATACAATGAGATTTTCTCACCAGATCGATGCTTAAAAGTCTGTCCGAATCATGTTAGCAATTGCCGATTTTATGAAATCGGCAAATGGATAAACAAAACTGCATTCCTTAATGGAGTTATTAAAGAAGAGTTGTATGTGATGCAACCAAGAGGTTTTGTTGATCCTAAAGGTGTTAACAAAATGTGCATCTATGGACTGGTGCAAGCATCTCGAGTTGGAATATACGCTTTGATAAGTTGATCAAAGCATATAGTTTATACAGACTTGCGGTGAAGCCTGTATTTACTAGAAAGTGAGTGGGAGCACTACAAGATTTCGATAAGTATATGTGAATGACATATTGTAGATCGGAAATAATGTAGAATTATTACGCAAAGCATAAAGGAGTGTTTGAAAGGAGTTTTTCAAAGAAAGACCTCGGTGAAGCTGCTTACATATTGAGCATCAAGATCTATAGAGATAGATCAAGACGCTTGATAAGTTTTTTCAATGAAGTACATACATTGACAAGATTTTGAAGTAGTTCAAAATGGAACAGTCAAAGAAAGAGTTCTTGCACGTGTTACAAGGTGTGAAATTGAGTAAGACTCAAAACCCGATCACGGCAGAAGATAGAAAGAGAATGAAAGTCATTCCCTATGCCTTGGCCATAGGTTCTATAAAGTATGCCATGTTTGTGTACCAGATATATTGTATACCCCTGACCGAGTTTGGCAAGGAGTACAATAGTGATCTAGGAGTAGATCATGGACAGTGGTCAAAATTATCCTTAGTAGAATAAGGATATGTTTCTCGATTATGGAAGTGACAAAAGGTTCGCCGTAAAGGGTTACGCCGATGCAAGTTTTGACACCGATCCGATGACTCTAAGTCTCGATCTAGATACATATTGAAAGTGGGAGCAATTAGCTAGAGTAGCTTCGTGCAGAGCATTGTAGACATAGAAAATTGCAAAATACATAACGGATCTGAATGTAAAAGACCCGTTGACTAAGTCTCTCTCACAAGCAAAACATGATCACACCTTAGTACTCTTTGGGTGTTAATCACATAGCGATGTGAACTAGATTACAGAATCTAGTAAACCCTTTTGGGTGTTGGTCACATGGCGATGTGAACTATGGGTGTTAATCACATGATGATGTGAAATATCGATGTTAATCACATGGTGATGTGATCTAGATTATTGACTCTAGTGCAAGTGGGAGACTGAAGGAAATATGCCCTAGAGGCAATAATAAAGTTATTATATATTTCCTCATATCATGATAAATGTTTATTATTCATGCTAGAATTGTATTAACCGGAAACATAATACATGTGTGAATACATAGACAAACAGAGTGTCACTAGTATGCCTCTACTTGACTAGCTTGTTAATCAAAGATGGTTATGTTTCCTAACCATGAAGAAAGAGTTGTTATTTGATTAACAAGGTCACATCATTAGTAGAATGATCGATTGACATGACCCATTCCATTAGCTTAGCACACGATCGCTTAGTATGTTGCTACTGCTTTTATCCATGACTTATACATGTTCCTGTAACTATGAGATTATGCAACTCCCGTTTGCGGAGGAACACTTTGGTACTACCAAACGTCACAACGAATCGGGTGATTATAAAGGAGTACTACAGGTGTCTCCAAAGGCAGATGTTGGGTTGACGTATTTCGAGATTAGGATTTGTCACTCCGATTTTCGGAGAGGTATCTCTGGGCCCTCACGGTAATGCACATCACTTAAGCCTTGCAAGCATTACAACTAATGAGTTAGTTGCGAGATGATGTATTACGGAATGAGTAAAGAGACTTGCCGGTAACGAGATTGAACTAGGTATTGGATACCGACGATCAAATCTCGGGCAAGTAACATACCGATGACAAAGGAACAACGATGTTGTTATGCGGATCGGCCGATAAAGATCTTCGAGAATATGTAGGAGCCAATATGGACATCCAGGTCCAGCGATTGGTTATTGACCGAGACGTGTCTCGGTCATGTCTACATTGTTCTCGAACCGTAGGGTCCGCACACTTAAGGTTTCGATGGCGGTTATATTATGAGTTTATGAGTTTTGATGTACGAAGGAGTTCGAGTCCCGGATGAGATCGGGGACATGACGAGGAGTCTCGAAATGGTCGAGACATAAAGATTGATATATTGGAAGCCTATATTTGGAGTTCGAATGGTTCCGAGTGAAATCGAATTTATCGAGTACCGGAGGTTGGAACCCCGGAACTATATGGGCCATAGTGGGCCTTAGTGGAAAGGAGAAAGGGCCAGCCCTAGGTGGTCGCCGCCCCCCTTCCCTAGTCCTACTAGGACTAGGAAAGGTGGGCCGCCCCTCTCTCTCTTTCCCCTCCGGTGAATCCTATTCCAACTAGGATTGGAGGGGAATCCTACTCCGGAGGAGTAGGACTCCTCGGCGCCTCCTCTTGGCTTGGCCGGCCGCCCCCTCCCCTGCTCCTTGATATACGGGGCAGGGGGCACCCTAGGACACACAAGTTGATCTACGGATCGTTCCTTAGCCCGTGCGGTGCCCCTCCACCATATTCCACCTCGGTCATATCGTCATGAAGCTTAGGCGGCTCGCGCCGTAGAACATCAAGATCGCCACCACGCCGTCAGGTCGTGAAACTCTCCCTCCCCGAAGCTCTACTGGATTGGAGCCCGAGGAGCATCATCGAGCTGTACGTGTGTCAAGAACTCGGGGGCGCCGAAGTAACGGCGCCGGGATCGGTCGGATTGCGAGGAGAACGTACGACTACTTCCTCTACGTTGTGATCGCTTCCGCTTCGGTCTACGAGGGTACGTAGACAACACTCTCCCCTCTCGTTGCTATACATCACCATGATCTTGCGTGTGCGTAGGAAAATTTTTGAAATTACTACGTTCCCCAACAGTTACCTCACAAACGATGGCGTGCTTCTTCTTCTAGTCTTCTTCTTCTAGTCACCTTTTCCTAACTTTCTTATTTGCCATTTTGCAGATTTCATTCACTTCTCGGGAGCTAGCTTGCTATGATGGAGTGCTTGTTTTTAATTTCATACTCTTCTAGTATTCTTCTAGCTTGCTACGATGGAACTTGCTATCTTAATGAAACTTTGCATTGTAATATGTATGTGCAACTTTGCTATCTTGATGGAACTTGCTATGTATGAGTGGATGGAACTATATATGTATGTACGATGAAACTTATGTGCTGTTAAATAGCTCTATGAAATATATCTATATATGTCATATATATTTGCTGTGAAAATTTTTGGATTTAAAAAAAAACAGAAAAAAGAGCCAATATGCAGGCTCTTTGCCGTCAGCCACCGACGGCAAAGGTATCTTTGCCATCGCAGCGACGGCAAAGAGGCCACGCGGTGTGCAATCTGTGTTTCTGGGAGGTCAATTAATTTGGTCGGTTTGTTATGATGGTCGACGGCAAAGAAAAAATCTTTGCCTACAGCGGCGGACGGCAAAGGCCTTCCGATGTTTGCCGTCAGCGGCCGACGACAAAGGCTTGCCGTTAACCACCTAACAGAGTAACAGCGCAATTATTGCCGTCTGTATTCTTTGCCGTTGGCAGCTGATGGCAAAGGACCCTTTGCCGTCAGTCGCCCAAAGCGGACGGCAATGTAGCTCTTTGCCGTCCCGTACGTTGCCGTCCACTTTTGTCGTCAGCGGCGGATGGCAAAGACCTTTGCCGTCCGCCATACGTGCCTTTGCCGTCCGCCGTGGCTGATGGCAAAGTAGCTGATTCCTATAGTGATAGAAGGTTTTATTCATCTAAACAGAATAACAATTATCCTCTGACTTAAATGAATAATCGTATTGCAATAAACACGATCCAATCTTGTTCATGCTCAACGCAAACAGAAAATAACATTTATTTAGGTTTAACACTAATCCCAAAAGTATAGGGATTGTGCTATGATGATCATATCAATCTTGGAACTACTTCCAACACAAATCGTCACCTCACCCTCAACTAGTCTCCGTTTAGTCTGCAACTCCTGTTTCAAGTTACTAATCTTAGAAACCGAACAAGTATCAAAATACCTAGGGGCTACTACGAGCACTACTAAGGTACACATCAATACATGTATATCAAATATACCTTTGTTCACTTTGCCATCCTTCTTATCCGCGAAATATTTGGGGTAGTTTCGCTTCCAGTGACAATTTCCTTTGCAGTAGAAGCACTTAGTTTCAGGCTTGGGTCTAGCTTTGGGCTTCTTCTCGGGAGTGACAATTTGCTTGCCATTCTTCTTGAAGTTCCCTTTCTTTCCCTTGCCCCTTTTCTTGAAACTAGTGGTCTTGTTAACCATCAACACTTGATGCTTTTTCTTGACTTCTACCTTCGCCGATTTTAGCATTGCGAAGAGCTCAGGAATCATTTTCATCATCCCTTGCATATTATAGTTCATCACGAAGTTCTAGTAGCTTGGTGATAGTGACTAGAGAACTCTGTCAATCACTATCTTTGGAAGATTAACTCCCACTTGATTCAAGTGATTGTAGCACCCAGACGTTCTGAGCACATGCTCACTAGCTGAGCTATTCTCCTCCATTTTGTAGGCAACGTACTTGTCAGAGGTCTCATACCTCTCGACATGGGCATGAGTATGAAATACCAATTTCAGCTCTTGGAAAATCTCATATGTTCCGTGGCATTCAAAATGTTTTTGAAGTCCCAGTTCTAAGCCGTAAAGCATGACACACTAAAATATTAAGTAGTCATTATATCGAGCTTTGCCAAACATTCATAACTTCTACATCAGCTCCTGCAATAGTCTGTCACCTAGCGGTGCATCAAGGACATAATACTTCTATGCATCAATGAGGATTATCCTCAGATCACGGACCCAGTCCGCATAATTGCTACTAGCATCTTTCAACTTAGTTTTCTCTAGGAACATATCAAAAACAGGGGAACTACATCGCGAGCTATTGATCTACAACATAGATATGCAGATACTATCAGGACAAGTTCATGATAAATTAAGTTCAATTAATCAAATTACTAAAGAACTCCCACTTAGATAGACATCCTCAATGGTGAACATCTCTATGTTTATCATATCTACTATATGATTCACGTTCGACCTTTTGGTCTCCAGTGTTCCGAGGCCATGTCTGTACATGCTAGGCTCGTCAAGTTTAACCTGAGTATTCCGCATGTGCAAAACTGTCTTGCACCCGTTGTATGTGAATGTAGAGTCTATCACACCGGACCATCACGTGGTGTCTCAACACGACGAACTGTAGTAATGGTGCATACTCAGGGAGAATACTTTTACCTTGAAATTTAGTTAAGGGATCATCATGCACATGAGTGTGACGCATATATTTACCTTGAAGTTCTTGATTAGGTTCCTGAAGAAATATACTTGAGAAAACAAGGTTATATAACACAATATAATTTCTCCAAGATAGGACACAAGACCAACAAGAGTACTAAGATTGGGATTAAATGTAGGAGATAAGTATCACTAAGTGAGTACTTCTTTAGGTGCAAACATGTCCCCAAAAGATCAAAGATCAAACAGGATTTCCAATAGAGTTCCAAAGATGATTTTCTCCCCTAAACTTGAACTTTGTCTCCCCCTGGATCTAGCATTGGATAATGGGAGTAGGTAGGGTGAGATAAAATCATAGCAAAAACTAAAACAAAAGGTTCAACTAGGATTGTGAACATTTTTCTCACCTCTTAGAAACATGCAGGTTATCTCCTCTTTGTAAGATGCATCTCTCTTCCTTAGGATATTCCTTTTTATATAGATGAGATTTTTAATAAGCTAATAAGCTTTGATGTGCATCTATGTCCCCCCTTTGACATCAATTTCCAAGAAGGGTCTAGCTCCAAGGTTATTAGTCAAGTGGGTGTGGTCCTGGAGAGGCACAACTAGGCATAATGTGGTTTTAGATACAGGCACAGGGAAAGAATCATTGAGTGGAGATGGCTAAAGAAAATAAATAATTTGGCAAAAGATTATTTTAGCAGTGAAGTCGGTGACTTTGAGTTGTGTTGGGAAGTTCACAGATAAATCACATCGGTTGGTCTGAATTAGTCCCTTTTGGTTGTACCGATGAACTGTGTGCAGTGGTTATTTGCACTTTGGTGAGGTCGATGTGTTTCAAGTCGGAGAGGCCGATTTCATCACAGAAAGAACATTTTGTCAACTCATCTCACTTGCACATAAGTTTTCACAAGGATTTTCAAGGAATTTGAAAAGGATTTGCAATGAATTGACTAAAGAGGAAACTAGCTAAAGAAAAAGAACACAAAATAAACGAGATCTAGATGAAGGTTTTTTAAAGAAAAAACACACAAACAAGGAAGCAACCTAAAGAAACACTAGAGAACTTCATCTAGAGGAGGGTCGGCGATTAGGTCACCTATGTTAGAGTATATTGACTTAGGAGTCAAGTGGGATCACTTGATCATAGGTCATACTCATCTTAAGCTCAAAATGGGGTTACCACTTTTCGTTTAAGCATTTCAATGTATTCATGTCTTGTTGAGTTGCTTTGACTCATTCTTCGAGTAAAGCTTCTCTAAGATGTGAGGACTTACATTGGATTTTGGTGTTGATGTCCATCATCTAGTTGAACTTGCTGTGAATGCTCATGGAATGAAAATTGGGAATAACCTGTTCATTTGTACTTCATCTTCCTACATGGTTAGTTTTGCAAGGAACAACATATGTATCCAAATTGACAAGAGTGAAACATAGAGTCATATGTTGTCAAAGGGTATGTTTGAGTTGTCTTGTTCCTTGTGCACACTAAAGGTCTAGATACTTGGTCCAATTTTGCTTGCTTAAGATAGGAGTTTGAGAGCAACCTTATGAAGTGATGTATATCCAAGTACCCACAATGGTTAGATGCAATACAAAGGAGCAATACATCCGAGATATGAAATGATCACCATTAAAGTATTATTAAGGATTAGTCATAAAAGCTCATGCCCTTGCATGCATCCAAGTGAGTTTCTAGTTCATGCTGGAAGCATCAATGACATTCAACTCACTTCTCAAGTGACAAAAATCTTCTCATCAAGAGGTTTAGTGAAGATATCCGCCAATTTCTCGTTGGTACGAACATGCTCGAGATCAATGTCACCTTTAGCAACATGATCTCAAATGAAATGGTGACGAACCTCAATATGCTTGGTTCAAGAATGTTGCACATGATTGTGTGCAATCTTAATATCACTATCATTATCACATAGTAATGGCACATGTTTGATACGTCTCCAACGTATCTACTTTTCCAAACACTTTTTCCCTTGTTTTGGACTCTAACTTGCATGATTTGAATGAAACTAACCCAGACTGACGTTGTTTTCAGCAGAACTGCCATGATCTTGTTTTATGTGTAGAAAAGAAAAGTTCTTGGAATGTCCTGAAAATCCACGGAGGCACTTTTTGGAATTAATAAGAATTTCTAGGCAAAAGAAATACACTAGGGGGCCCAGGGCCTATCCACGAGACAGGGGGCGCACCCCCTGTAGGGCGCGCTCTCCTATCTCGTGGGCCCCCTGGACCTCCACCGACCTCAACTCCAACTCCATATATTCACATTCGGGGAGAAAAAATCAGAGAGAAAGTTTCATCGCGATTTACGACACGGAGCCACCGCGAAGCCCTAATCTCTCTCGGGAGGGCTGATCTGGAGTCCGTTCGGGGCATCGGAGAGGGATTCGTCGCCTTCGTCATCATCAACCATCCTCCATCACCAATTTCATGATGCTCACCGCCGTGCGTGAGTAATTCCATCGTAGGCTTGCTGGACAGTATGGGTTGGATGAGATTTACCATGTAATCAAGTTAGTTTTGTTAGGGTTTGATCCCTAGTATCCACTATGTTCTGAGATTGATGTTGCTATGACTTTGCTATGCTTAATGCTTGTCACTAGGGCCCGAGTGCCATGATTTCAGATCTAAACCTATCATGTTTTCATGAATATATGTGTGTTCTTGATCCTATCTTGCAAGTCTATAGTCACCTATTATGTGTGATGATCCGACAACCCCGAAGTGACAATAATCGGGATACTTCTCGGCGATGACCATAGTTTGAGGAGTTCATGTATTCACTATGTGCTAATTCTTTGTTCCGGTTCTCTATTAAAAGGAGGCCTTAATATCCCTTAGTTTCCGCTAGGACCCCGCTGCCACAGGAGGGTAGGACAAAAGATGTCATGCAAGTTCTTTTCCATAAGCACGTATGACTATTTACGGAATACATGCCTACATTACATTGATGAATTGGAGATAGTTCTATGTCACCCTATGTTATATCTATTACATGAGGAATCGCATCCGGCATAATTATCCATCACTGATCCATTGCCTACGAGCTTTTCATATATTGTTCTTCGCTTATTTACTATTCCGTTGCTACTGTTACAACTACTACAGAAACATAAAAACAATTATCTTTACTTTTGCTACCGTTACCTTTATTATCATACCACTTTTGCTACTAAATACTTTGCTGTAGATACTAAGTTATCCAGGTGTGGTTGAATTGACAACTCAACTACTAATACTCAAGAATATTCTTTGGCTCCCCTTGTGTCGAATCAATAAATTTGGGTTGAATACTTTACCCTCGAAAGCTGTTGTGATCCCCTACACTTGTGGGTTATCAAGACTAATTTCTGGCGCCGTTGCTGGGGAGCATAGCTCTATTCTCTGAGTCACTTGGGATTTATATCTGTTGATCACTATGAAGAACTTGAAAGACGATGGAACTACTATTTTGCCCTCAACTACGAGGGGAGGTAAGGAACTGCCATCTAGCTCTGCACTAGATTCTCCTTCCGTTACTAGTAAACTTGCGACACCTAAACCTGCTATTGTTATGAATTCTGATATGTCGCATGTTATTGATGATGCCACTTTTGCTATGCATGATGAAACTACTTCTGTGTGTGATACTACTTTACCATTAGGTGAATTTCTTGATGAACAACTTGCTAGAGGGGGGGATGAAATTATTGAAGATGCTATTATTGATGATAGTGATGATGAAGGTTCTCCCAATAATTATGTATTACCTGTTGTTCCTAAGGGTTATGTTATGAATGAAGAAGCTGCTAGGGAAATCTTTGCTTGCAATGATAGATATGATCTTAAGAAATTATTAGCTAAATGGAAGCAGCAGTCTCTTAATGCTAGAATGAAACCTGATCCTGCTTTTGCTACTTCACCTATTTGTGTTACTGATATGGATTATGAATTCTCTGTTGATCCTGAGATTATTACTTTAGTTGAATCTGATCCTTTTTATGGCCTTGAATCTGAAACTGTTGTGGCACATCTTACCAAGTTGAATGATATAGCCACCCTATTTACTAATGATGAGAAGTCTCGCTATTATTATATCCTTAAGATATTTTTGTTCTCATTAAAGGGTGAAGCTAAGACTTGGTATAATTCTCTTGCTCCTGGTTGTGTCGTAGTCCCAGGATATGATTTATTACTTCTCGCTAAATATTTCCTGCTCATAAGAAACAAGCTGCCTTCTGGAAATATATAATTTTGTGAAAATCAAAGAAGAGAGTCTCCCACAAGCTTGGGGAGGCTTCTCCGGTTATAAGGTTTTGCCGATCATCCTCTCAAGAAAAATGAAATACTTGATATCTTTTATAATGGACTAACCGATGCTTCCAAGGACTACTTGGATAGTTGTGCTGGTTGTGTTTTCAGGAAAGAACAATGACGTGAAGCTGAAATATTATTGAATAATATGTTGACTAATGAAAATAATTGGACTCTTCCTGAGCCAATTCCTGAACCAATTGAGCCAACTCCTGAGCCTATTCCTAAACCCACTCCGAAGAAGAGAGGTGTTTTATTTCTCAGTCCCGAAGATATGCAAGAGGCAAAGAAGTCAATGAAAGAAAAAGGTATTAAAGCCGAAGATGTTAAGAATTTACCACCTATTGAAGAAATACATGGTCTTAATATACCGCCTGTTGAAGAACCATATTGTCTTGATAACCCGACACAGGTAGTAAAGGTAAATTCTCTCTATAGATATGATAAAGTTGAAATCCCCTCTACTAAATTTCATAGCCCGTGCTTAGATGAATTTGATGACTTTATGGCTAGACAAGAAAGTTTTAATGCTTATGTTGGTAGAGAGTTAAATAATAATGCTTTCGAGATAGGACGCGTGAGCGATAATATGGCTAGAGTTAAAGGTGAACTTCAACTCATTAGCAAATATGCTTCTATGGTTGCTACTCAAGCGGAGCAAGTACTTAAAGCTCAAAATGATTTGCTTGAGGAATTAAATAATAAAAATGACTTTGCTGTTAGAGTGACTACTAGAACTGGTAGAATGACTCAGGAACCTTTGTATCCTGAAGGCCACCCTAAGAGAATCGAGCAAGATTCTCAGAGAAATAATTTAGAGGCACCTAGTTCTTCCAAAAAGAAGAAAAATAAAGACGATAGAACTTTGCATGCTTCTAGTGAACCTACTGTAGACACACCTAAGAATCCAAATGATATTTCTATTTCTGATGCTGAAACACAATTAGGTGATGAACATGAACCTAGTGATAATGTTAATGATAATGTTCACGTTGATGCTCAACCTAGCAAAAACAATGAAGTAGAGATTGAACCTATTGTTGATCTTGATAACCCACAATCAAAGAATCAACGTTATGATAAGAGAGATTTTGTTGCTAGGAAGCACGGTAAAGAAAGAGAACCATGGGTTCAGAAACCCATGCCCTTTCCTCCTAAACCATCCAAAACAAAGGATGATGAGGATTTTGAGCGCTTTGCTGAAATGATTAGACCTATTTTCTTACGTATGCACTTAACTGATACGCTCAAAGTAAATCCTTATGCTAAGTATATGAAGGATATCATTACAAATAAAAGAAAGATACCGGAAGATGAAATTTCCACCATGCTTTCTAATTATACTTGTAAAGGTGGAATACCAAAGAAACTTGGAGATCCGGGTGTACCTACTATACCATGCTCCATTAAAAGAAATTATGTTAGAACTGCTTTATGTGATCTTGGAGCCGGTGTTAGTGTTATGCCTCTCTCCTTATATCGTAGACTTGAATTGAATAGGTTGACACCTACTGAAATATCTTTACAAATGGCCGATAAATCAACTGCTATACCTGTCGGTATTTGTGAGGATGTGCCTGTTGTGGTTGCAAATGTCACTATCTTAACGGACTTTTTTATTCTTGATATTCCCGAGGACGATAGTATGTCTATTATCCTTGGTAGACCTTTTCTTAATACCGCTGGGGCTGTTATTGATTGCAACAAAGGCAAAGTCACTTTTCATGTTAATGGTAATGACCATACGGTACACTTTCCGAGGAAACAATCTCAAGTTCATAGCATCAATTCTATTGGAAAAGCTCCAACTATTATTATTGGAGGTTTTGAATTTCCTCTCCCTACTGTCAAAAAAAAGTATGATATCCTTATTGTTGGGGATTTTCATATCCCTGTTGAGGTAACTTAGTGTTATTCGAAATTTCTCCAGTTCCGTGTTACTCGGAATGAGTTTGTTAACAAGACTTGATCAACCTTGTTAGTGGATTCATTTTGATGATCACGAGATGGATGAAACTAGAAGGCACAACCTTCTGACCCTCTTTTTACTTTCTGTTATTTAGAATAGATAAAGGAAAAATAGTATTATCCGTCTGTTTTCTGAATTATACGTGCAATAAAAAAATAGTCCGAAAATAAAAGTGCTCCAAATGCCCTGCAAATTTAGTATGATTTTTATGGAATATTTGAGGATTTTAGGCACTGAAATCACTGCAGGAGGGGCAAGCACTACCACGAGAGTGGAAGGCGCGCCCCCCCTATAGGGCGCGCCCCCTGTCTCGTGGGCCCCTGGTGGCCCCCTCCACTTATGCCAGCACCCACACACTTCATCTTCTACCCAAAAAATCCCCATCCAGCTCAAGCACGAGTTCTAGCTCATTTTGCTGCGATTTTCGATCTCCTTCCTCAAAGCTCCATTCACAAAACTGCTTTTTGAGATTGTTGCTTGGTATGTGACTCCTCCATTGGTCCAATTAGTTTTTGTTCTAGTGCTTTATTCATTGCAAATTTTTGTTGCATAGGTGACCATGTTCTTGAGCTGGCATGTTGAATTTATGAGGTCCCAAGCAATTCTAATGCATGATATAGGCTCTTGGAACTTGTAGGAGTAGTTGCTATCAATCTTGTTTAGTTTTATTCACTTTTATTTGAAGTTACTAAAATTTCAGAAATTTTCAGAAAATGTTAAGGAAATTGTTGAGGGGCTCTTCTAGCCAAAGCTCTCAGGAAAAACAAGCCAAAGAGAAGGAAAAAGCCAAGTATAATCTTCCTCGCTTAGCGGAAGTACGGTCGTGTGAATGGCCATGTGAGGATTTCTTGAAAGAAGCTGGAATTCATGAAGATTTTTATTCTTTGATTGAGACTGCAGGCCTCACCGGTTTCATGAACGACCGAATCGATCAGTATCTCTTACTCACCAATACTTTCGTGCAAAACTTTTATTATTATCCTAAGAAGTCACCACCTGCAGTATCATTTCATTTATATGATGAATTCAGAGAAATATCTTTACGTAATTTTTGTGCGGTGTGTAGGATACCTTATGAGGGAGAATTAGAGGAACCCCATCGTGAAGATGTGGGTGGCTTTGTTAACACTATAGCTGTAGAGGATCCAAAGAAGGGATATGAGGCAAAAGTCTCTAGCATACACTATCCTGTTTTACGCTACTTTGCCATATTTGCTAGTAGATGCTTGATTGGTCGTGGAAATAGTGGAAACTTGAGTGTTCCTGATATTATCATTCCTCAACATGCTTTGCTTGGAGACAATACTTTTAGTATGGGTGCCGTCGTTGCTAAACGGCTAGCCCTGAATCGTACAAAAGGCCCCATATTTGGAGGTAACTATGCTGCACGTCTTGCTAAACATTTCCAGATACCCATTAGGCACCATGAGAAAGAGGAGATAAAATTGCCTCCTCACATTTTAGATTACAAGAGCATGGTAGCACACAAGTTTATTGTTGACAACGAAGAGAAGATGCACTTGTATAAACTTAGATTTAATAAGAAACACTTTGAGATTACTATTTTGCCTGCGCCTCTGTTGTTTGATTTGCTTGCAGAAAATTTTCTTGTCACACCGGAAGAGGTGAACAATCATCGAGCCCAAGCTTTTACTCTAGAACTCGAACTGAGCGGAACTGAATCGACCCTTATCGTGCATCATCTGTCCAGTGGGATCCGGAGATGACCAGCCAGTGGTATCCTGATTACACATCCCAATACACCGGGGAGAGTAGCGGCGGTCCTTGGTACTAGACCAACTTAGGCCAAAAGCCTAAGCTTGGGGGAGTACGTATTTCTCACTGACTTTACATTCATGTTCACACACTAGTCATCGGTGCTCATACTCTTTCATTGTATTATCCATGTTAGTTTAAATTTCTTTTTCTAGTTTTCTTCTTATGTGTTTGATAAACCTTAAGAAAAACCAAAAAAATTAGTTAGTTTAATTTCCATGCTTGTAGTAGAAATTAAAATGAAAACCCAAAAAGATTTCTAGTTCTTCTTCTTACTTGATGAGAGCTTTCCTGTGTAAATAGTTTTATTTTCTTTTCTTTCCTTTGAGGGTCGAGAAGACTATATTGAAAATGCTTAGTGGCTCTTATATGCATGATTGTTTATTTAACTTAGAGCCCATATTACTTGTCTTCTCTCTTGAGTTGAATGCTTGCAGATTCCAGCTTAGTCTAATGCACGTGCACTCTTATTATTATACACATCGTTCGGTCGTGCGAGTGAAAGGCAATAATGAAGATATATGATGGACTTATTGGGATGAGAAAAGCTGGTATGAACTCGACCTCTATTGTTTTTGTAAATATGATGAGTTCATCATTTTTGAGTCAGCTATTATGAAGTAAACATATTTGCAATGACATTTAGAGATTATAGTTGCTTGTGCCATGCTTGATTAGCTATGAGTTATAATGGTTTACCTTGCGTGCCAACATGCTATTAGAATGATTATGATGTGGTATGGTGGGATGGTATCCTCCTTTGAATGAATTGAGTGACTCGACTTGGCACATGTTCACGCATGTAGTTGAATCAAATCAACATAGCCTTCACGATATTTATGTTCATGGTGGATTATATCCTACTCATGCTTGTACTCGGTGTAAATTAATTTTAATGCATGTTTACGACTGTTGTCATTCTCTGAGTTGGTCGCTTCCCAGTCTTTTGCTAGCCTTCACCTGTACTAAGCGGGAATACTGCTTGTGCATCCAAACTCCCTAAACCCCAAAGTTCTTCCATATGAGTCCACTATACCTTCCTATATGCGGTATTTACACTACAAAAAAAAGACACATCTGTGACATTTTGGGCCGAACGATTTTTTTTTCTGTCATACATATGACACTCTATGACGATAATTGTGACAAAACCCAGTATCATCATAGATGTGGTGGGCTCCTACTTCTATGACAAAAAATCATGACAGAAAATGGGCTTTTCGTCCTGGGCGGACCGGAGATGCAGCTGCATGACATTCTTTGGGTCGTCCATGACGGAAAAAACCATGGTAGAAGCAAGGGGGAGGAAAATTTCGGGGAGTTGCCGGTTACGGTGGAATAGCGATGCGCGTTTCTCTCGTACAGGTACACGCGTGTGTGCGAGGCGTTGGCTCTAACTGAAGCCGAGCGAGGTGTTGGGCTCTAACTAAACCCGAGCGATTGCACTGGAGGCTACGCGTTACTGAACCCGAGCGATCGATCGATGGCTGTTAACTGAACCCGATGGAGCGATTCTTCGCCATCGCCGCTAATCAAGCCGATCGATTGAATGAGCGATGAGCGTTGCGGGGGGTTTGGATGAACAGTGAGCGGTGGCGTTGCCTCTGGATGAACAGAACCCGTGGTGTGGAGGGCTGGATGAGCAGAGAAGGTGGAGGGTGGCCGTGGAGGGTGGTTGAACAAGACCCGTGGTGTGGAGGGATGGATGAATAGTAGACGGTGGAGGGTGCTCGTGGAGGGTGGTTGAACAAGATGGCGGTGCGATGGCGCGGTGGAGGCTGGATGAACAGGAGCCCGTGGAGGCTGGAGGAGGTCGACAGAGCCCATGGAGGTGGAGGAGGTCGACGGTGGAGATGAACAGATCCGTGGAGTCCTGTTTTGCAAGACGCCACACCCTCCCACCCGTTTCAACCAGAAGGCCCAACACAAGTCCGTTTCGTCCGTTTTGCAGTACGCCATACCCCTCCTGTCGGTGTACTAAAGTAGGGGTACCTTAGTACCCCGAACTTGTGCATGGGCAGTCGCAGCGTCCCGCGGCAAGGCTTGCCGGGCGTCCGCCAAGACCCTTCGCTATTCATATTACTGCCATTCAAGAACAAAGTGTTAACCGAGAAGACAAGGCCCCGGCAAGAGGAGCTTGCCGGGAAGGACAAGGCCCCGGCAAGAGGAGCTTGCCGGGAAGGCCAACCAAGGCATTTCAAGAAACTTGCCGCGATGCCCCGCGCGTCCCGGCAAGGCCCGGCGAGCGGCAAGCTTGCGGGTGCGACAAGACAACGGCCGCGGCAAGGCGCTTGCCGCGGCAAGGCTGCCACTCTGCACCCGAGCTCCAGCGCATCCGACGACGTGTCACCCCAGGACCATCCCAAGGGCACGTGGCGAGGCGCTGTGCAGACGAGCGGTGCGAGGTGGCAAGAGGAGATGACGAGAAGGCCATCGTGGCAGGCAGTGGCGCTCCTAACGGTCGCTTCCTTGTGCTGTTTGGGCGACCGGACGGGCATTAAATGCCCTTGTCCCCTGCCGTCAGAGTTAGATAGGGGGCACTGTTGGTAGCGGTTGTACCAACCCGCGTTTTTACTTTTTTACCCCTCTCTCTACGCTGCCACCTGTTGGTGACCCCTTTAGACTATAAAAGGGAGGCCCATGCGCACATAGAGGAGGTTCGGTTCGACTCATTCGACACTGCAACACACCCACGCTCTTGAGCAAGAACAGAATAGAAACACAAAGCAGCAGTAGGAGTTTTATCTCTTCGGAGAGCTCCGAAGCTGGGTAAAATCCCCCGCGTGCTCTCGCCTCGATCTGCTCTGCGTGCCCCCCTCCGCTCCCTTGCCGGACTGAGAAGGGCCCCCTGCCCCATAGGTGTTCGTTTCTCCCACGACATCTCTGGCGCGCCAGGTAGGGGGGCGTCGAGGTTGTGCATATCTGATCCGGCGTCTGCGCGCGCTACATCAACATCTTCATCGACATGCCACCGAAGAAGAAGAATTCGGAGGTGGCCGCTCCGTCTGCGACTATCCTACCGCCACCGGAGCAACGGGCGGTGGGGTGGACGCCGGCGGAGGAGCAGGCGCCGGCGGGGGGACTCACATCGTCACCTGGTCCAAGGACAAGGCCCCGCAAGGTTCAGCGTCTGCACATCCACCGCACCCCTCCCAGGAGGTGCAGGATCGACAACGCCACGGTGCTCCTAGCACCGTACTCGCGTTGGAACAAGGCCAAGCTGGTGGGTCGCGGGACGCTCAAGGCCAACATACACGCCAACACGCTGGCACGAGCGCAGTGCGGTCGCCTGGACGAGATGTTGCTCCTTCTAACACTGTTAGGAGTTTGAGCATGTCCCGCACCTCGCGTCGCTCACCACCGCCACCCAAGACTCCAGAGGAAGCGCGGGCCCGAGCCCAACTGCTTCTAGATTACCCTCCAGCGCCAGACAAGATCGACGACTAGAGGGTCGCCATTTATAGCCTCATTGGCTTCGCCAACGATGACAAGCCCCGGCAACTGAGCACATCAAAGCCCCGGCAAGACGCCCAGGCGCAAGCCGACGCTAACAAGACCGCTGGGGGTGCCACCACCGTGCACTCCCCGCCTCGAAGGCCAAGATCGCCGACTCGTCGGGCCAACCTCGACACCGACTCCACCGCGTCGTCGGACCCGCGAGCTCGCCGCGATCAACGCCAAGTTCTCCAAGAACGATGACACGAAGACGCTCGCACTCGCATCGAGCGCCGAAGAGAAGCACGACGTCAATCAGACCAGCGTGCTGGGCCCACTGTCGATATGCATGCGCCAGGGGAACCAGGCGACTTGCCGTACGCGGTAGGTTGCCCTGCATTCACCCGTGAGCTGCAGCAGTCCGAGGGCTGAAGACCAAGAACTTCAAGCCAGACGTGCCCGAGAAGTATGATGGCAGGATACATCTGTCAGAGTTCCTCAGCGTCTACACCATCGCGGTGCAGGCTGCCGGGGGGCGCGACGAGAACTTGTAACGCCCTCGATGCGGCTATATCTCCCACGTGTCGAAGCACGACTTAGAGGCATAACCGCATTGAAAGCAATGTCGCAAGTGAGGTAATCTTCACACAACCCATGAAATACACAAGGGAAAGAGATACATAGTTGGCTTACAATCGCCACTTCACACAATTACATGAATAAAGCATTACATCATCCAGATACAATCAAGGTCCGACTACGGAACCAAAATAAAAGAAGAACCCCAAATCGATAAAGGTCCCCGATCGACCCTAACCGGGCTCCACTACGGATCAACTAGAACGAAACAACACAAAGGGCAAGATCTTCATCGAGCTCCTCCTTGAGCTTGGTTGCGTCACCGCTTTCGGTAACATAGGCACCGCAAACTGGTTTTGAAGTATCTGGTGAGCCACGAGGACTCGGCAATCCCATTACCATGGGTATCAAGACTAGCAAAGCTTAATGGGAAAGGAAGGGGTAAAGTGGTGAGGTTGCAGCAGCGACTAAGCAGGATATGGTGGCTAACATATGCAAATGAGGCGAGAAGAGAAACAAAGGCGGTCGTGAAGCTAGCAATGATCAAGAGGTGATCACGAACACCTACTTACGTCAAACATGACACGAAATCGTGTTCACTTCCGGACTCCACGAGAAGAGACCATCATGGCTACACACTCGGTTGATGCGTTTTAATTCGGATCAAGTGTCAAGTTATCTACAACCGGACATTAACAAATTCCCATCGCCACATAACGCGGGCACGGCTCTCGAAAGTTTATACCTGCGGGGTGTCCCAACTTAGCCTATGACAAGCTCTCGCGATCAACGAAGGAATAGACCTTCTCCCAGGAAGACCCGATCAGTCTCGGAATCCAGGTACATCAAGACATTTCGACAATGGTAAAACAAGACCAACAAGACCTCCCGGCGTGCCGACATCCAGATAGTAGCCGCACGTATATCGTCTCAGGCCACGACCAGATGAGCAGTACGTACAACAACCGACGATACCCCAAGTTGCCTAGGGGCGGCACCGCAAGTGGCTCTGGTTTGGACCAACACTTAGACAAGCATTGGCCCGGGGGGGGGGATATAATAAAGATGACCCTCGAGAGAGCGACTCCCAAGGGAAAAAGTAGGTGGTGGTGAGGCAAATGGTAAAAGTCAATGTTGGGCCTTGCTGGACAAGTTTTATTCAAAGCGAACTGTCAGGGGGGTCCCATAAATCACCCGACCAGCGTTAGGAGCATAAAATCCGGGAACATAACACGGTATGACGGAAACTAGGGCGGCAGAGTGGAACAAAACACGGGCATAAGGCCGAGCCTTCCACCCTTTACCAAATATATAGATGCATTAATAATATAAGAGATATTGTGATATCCCAACCAAAATCCTGTCCACCATGGAGAAATCTGTCACGACCCGTTTTTCAATAAAAATATTTATTGAAAGGCTGATCTTCTCATGCCCAGTGTGAGGAAAATCCTCCTCCTTTGGTAGACAAAACTTTGGTACAATAAGCCAATAGCATTGATATATTACGGGGGTTGAGCTGAAGTCGCTCAACAATTATTACAAAGCGCCAATAATTATACATATGGCGGATATGGCACAATGGTGGGGTGGCAATACTCTGACTTGAGGTAATAGTGGTTGGGTGGAATAACACGATTGGAGTGGGTAGCATTACTACTACATTGGTGGCTCATCGGCGTCGAGGTGAGGCTCGATGAATTTTATTTAGGTAGCGAGCGGTGATAAGCGATGACCAAAACCAGGGTCGACGTGGATGGTGGGACTCCTCTAAGCGTCGGACTCGCTATCGAACTCTTCATCCATGAGATCGCCTCCGTCGACATCGGCCAAATCAACAAGCCGGTGAGTACTTTGAATGTACTCGCAAGACAGTTCGGACGAGAGATAAAACAAATGCATGCATGAATGCGTCATGAGTATTTTAACAAGGGTGCATTTAATTTCATAAAGTCAAGTCAGGAAAAATGGGAAAGCGGCGGTAGTCCGCTCGTAACCCAAAGAAAATAGCGTGAACCCAATCGAATTATGTCTCAAGCAGCGCCTCGAAAGAAAGGTCGATAAATAGAACATGCATGATCGGACGTCGGAGCGACATCACATAAAGGGCTTATAACAAATAAATAATAGCAATGCCGCAGTCGGACGTCTGGGCGACATCACATAAAGGGCTTATAGCAAAATAAATAATAACAATGCATGATCGGACGTCTCGGCGACATCACATAAAGGGCTTATATCAAAGTAAATAATAACAATGCCTCGATCGGACGTCGGCGACATCTCATAAAGGGCTTATAACAAAATAAATACTAACAATGCCTCGATCGGACGTCGGCGACATCTCATAAAGGGCTTATAACAAAATAAATAATAACAATGCCTCAGTCGGATGTCTGAGCGACATCTCATAAAGGGCTTATAACCAAAATAAATAATAACAATGCCGCAGTCGGACGTCTGGGCGACATCACATAAAGGGCTTATAACAAAATAAATAATAACAATGCATGATCGGACGTCGGCGACATCACATAAAGGGCTTATAACAAAATAAATAATAACAATGCATGATCGGACGTCGGCGACATCACATAAAGGGCTTATAATTCCTTGTCATAACGTGTGAAGGTTAAAGCACACCTAAATATTCCACATAGGATGGTTATCGGTTGGTCCTTCACAAGGCACAACTTTAACCAAACTCCATACTTCTTTAGCTTACCGGGGTTCCTTGCCATCAAGACCGACAATTGACAAGATCAAGAGACCAAGCGGGGTCATGGACAGGATGTTGAAGTGGGGAGTTGACTCTGCGAGTTTGTACTAAAATGACCACAGCCAACGGATTTCCATAGTCACGAGGACTAGTTCCGTTTATGGTTTTTGGAAGAAAACACAACTTAACCGATACACACCCATTCCACTTCACGTTGCCAGAATCACCCTTGACAGCGTTCAAGAAAAACTTTGAGGCGGGAGATCACACACTCGAATGACATGGGATCAAATTTATATCTGGCGTGCTCTAAGGGTGCCCCTCTCGGTCCCAACCGAAACACCCATGCCCCCTGACCGGATGAGAGGCTTTAATCCAGGGCCATGGAACCTTCATCCCGGCCTCTCCATTTGGTGTGTACCGGGAAGTGGTTTACCTCTTACTAAACCTTATCCCTTGCGGGAAACATGTGGCGATCTGGAAAGGAAATGAGCGGGAATTGATGCAGGGGTCAACACACTTCTTGGCATAAGGCGGCATGCTACAACACTACCATCTTAGCCTTCTTCATGCCACCATGTGGCCATGCAACCTCATTTCCATGAACTCATGGATTTCTTTAACTCACTTGTCTCAACTTTTCATGAAACAAAATTCATCGGGATGCTTATGAACATGTCATGAAACCATTTTAATGCAAACATGTCATGAAACCATTTTAATGCAAACGTGCCAAGACACTCATCATATCAAAAGTTCAAACATGCTTGCCTGGCTCGGAGTAGTCGGGGCCTAGTTCGGCGAAGTTTGCGTCTCCTTCACCACCTTCGGTATCTACGGTACACAGAAATACACGCGCTATTGTAAATACCGTGGGGTACAGAAAGTTGATCCAAATATTTTCCAAATAAATATTATGAAAAACTAGACAGAAATTTGAAGAGAACAGAAAAAGAATCACTCAAAATTCCCTTCATTAAAAAGTTATAAAGGTTTTAGCCCAAGGACCCATCTGTGATGAAACGAGAAAGTTTCGAGGGCTCGTTTATAAAAACAAACGGCCCGACCGAAAATCGCCGCCCGGAGGGGAGGCGTACTTTGGCAGAAGGCGCCTTGAAAACGTTCGTTTAAAAAGAACCGAGAGGCTGACGGGTGGGCTCCACTGCCGGGTTTGAAAATCAAGCAGGAGGAACCGAGCCCGACGGCGCCGAGAGTGCGGTGGTCGCCGGGCGATCCACGGCGAGGCAGGGGGATCGGGTAGTACCTCTGTGTTCAGGGCACCATTCCGCGTCTGAGGGTGGTGGAAGTGGTCGCCGGCGATTACCGTGTCGACGGCGGCTCTTGCTCCGGCGGACGGCGGTTCGGACGAGGGTGGAGTTCGCCGGAGAGGGCTGCAAGGTTTAAATTGATGAGGGGGTTAGACTTATGGTAGCTAGAGGGGTAGCAGACGGAGTTTGGGCACGGAGGCAGCCTCACCGGAGTGAATCGAGGTGGAGGCCGAGGCGGAACGAGGCGGCCGGAGTTGGAGAAGGAGACCTCCTCGGGGTCCTCCTAGTGGCCTGGTGGGGTGCTCGTGTGGTGCAGGGGTGGTGTGTGCTCGAGGGCGAGCTCGGGGCCCTTTATAGGCGGCCAGGCGGTGGCGAAGAAGGGTTCTCGGCGGGGTGATTCTGGCGTGGAGGTTGAGCAGGAGGTTGCAGAGGTGGGGCGTCATCACGGTCATTCTCTGGTTCGATTCGGCGCTTCTCGCGTCGGGATTTGGTGGCTTAGGTGGAGTTCGACGAGCAGGCGGGCTTGAACCCGTCGGCAGAGAGCGCTCTGTGCGCGCCGCGCCACGGCGAGTGCCACAGGCGTGCATCTGGTGAGAATATCGCCACCTTGAGCCACCGGGTGGTTTGGCGGCGCCGAACGGCGTTGCGCCGCCGTTCTGCTTCTTTGTTGGCGCTGCGGGATTCGCCACCGCGAAGACACGCCGGCAGCGGGCAAGGTGCCACCGGCGCCGAACGCGCAGCAAGCGCGTGTGAGGCTCTGGACAAGTAGGTTAGGCCGTGAGCAGCGTGCCAAGTGCCTTTGTGACCGCGTGACGAAGCTGTCGAAGCTTAAGTCTGAATTTAAGCTGAATTTTTCGGCGGTGGAAGAAAAGCGATTGCATGCAAGGTGTTGACGAGAATGATCCAGGCATGTAGGAATTTTTCCTTGAGCTGATTTTTGGTGGAGTGACCTCTTATTGCAACTATAGGCTGTCTGAATTTTTGTAGAATTTTTGGAGAAGTGTAGATATGAATTTCACCAAATTTGGCAAATCTGGTCCAAACTTACAGTGAGTGTAATTTGAAAAATTTGAGAAGGGGGAGAGTGGATCAAGATGGATCTGGGTTGTGGGTACAAAGGACTATCCAGGGGAGTTGGGTTGAGGTTAAAAATCCAAAGCATTAGAGTACTTGCTTTGCAAATCTCTTAGGCTCCAAAGAAATAGGCAGAATATTTAGACAGAGAAAATAATCCAAATAAAATCCAAAAATAGATTTTATTGGTTGGGACAGAGTGTTTGGGCTGTTCAAATGTCTTGAGGAGAGTTTTATCATAAGGAGATTGGCAAAACAAGAATGGATTAAAAAAAACAAGTGGAAACCAAAACCAAAAGGTTTTTTTTTTTTGAAAACAAAACCAACAAAATTTTTGGAGTGTCACAGCACCTACCCCCTTAGGAAAAATCTCGTCCCGAGATTTCAGCTGATCCTTAAACAGGTGTGGGTGCTCTGTCCGAAGAAAATCCTCTCTTTCCCAAGTGGCTTCATTCTCGGTGTGATTGCTCCACTGAACTCTGAAAAACTTGATGGTTTTCTGTCTGGTTCTTCGTTCAGATTCCTCCAATATTTTCACTGGGTGTTCCCGATAGGTGAGGTCTGGTTGTATGTCGATGTCCTCATGGGATACTTGCTTCTCTGGGTTGCTCACGCATTTTCTTAGTTGGGAGACGTGAAACACGTCGTGGATGTCGGATAATTCTTCGGGTAAGTCTAACTGGTAGGCTACCGTGCCTCTTCGTGCCACTATGCAAAATGGTCCAATGAATCTTGGTGCTAACTTCCCCTTGATCTTAAACCGCTGTAGTCCCCTCATAGGAGATACTCGTAGGTACACCAACTCACCGGGTTCAAAATTTACTTCACGATGTTTCCGATCATAATAGCTTTTCTGTCGGCTCTGAGCTGTTCTAAGTCGGTCCCTGATTAGTTTGACCTTTTCCTCGGCTTCCTTGAGCATGTCTGGGCCGAAGATACGGCTGTCTCCGGTCTCTGACCAATTCAGCGGGGTACGGCATCTTCGCCCGTACAAGGCTTCGAAGGGTGCCATCTGCAGCTGGTGCAGTAGCTGTTGTTGTATGCAAACTTCGGCGTATGGTAGGCTTTCCTCCCAAGCTGGCTCCATAGGTGAGAACACATGCCCTCGGCATGTCTTCCAAAATTTGATTCTGGCGCTCGGTTTGCCCATCGGTGCTGTGGGTGGTACGCGGATCTTGAAAGCTAGTTGGGTCCCAGGGCTGCTGCAGGTGATCCCAAAATCTGGAGGCAATTGGGTGCCTCATCCGGATATTATGGTCTTTGGAACTAGGCAGACAATACGGGAGAGATACAGTCTGGCGAGCTTCTGTGTGGTGTGAGTTGTCTTTACGGGAATGAAGTGCGCTACTTTAGTCAATCTATCCGTGATGACCCATATGGCATCATGCCCACGTTGTGACCTCGGTAGCCCAACAATGAAATCCATTCGATCTCGTCCCATTTCCACTCGGGTATCTTATTTGGTTGCAATAGTCCGGCCGGTTTCTGGTGCTCGGCCTTAATGCGCTGACATGAGTCACAACACGCAATAAATGTGGCTATGTCCCTCTTCATACCGTGCCACCAAAATGATTCCTGAAGGTCTTTGTACATTTTTGTCCCACCAGGGTGAATTGAATATGGGGCGGTGTGGCCTTCAGCCAAGATCTGTTGTTTAAGTTCATGAATATTTGATGCATAAAGTCTATTCTCGTACCATAATATTCCTTGCTCATCGATAATGAATCCTAGGGCCTTGCCCAATTTCATTTTCCGTTTTATGCCTTCAACGCTGGGGTGACCACGCTGAGCCTCTTTAATCTTTTCTATCAGAGTAGGTTGTATCTCTATGTTTGACACACTTGCCTTGGTGACCACCAATAGATTGAGCTTAGCAAATTCTGCGAAATTCAGGCCTCCGGTTTGTCCTACTTTGTCGTTGTTTGGACTGGGGTTCCGACTTAGTGCATCTGCCACAACATTTGCCTTGCCTGGGTGGTAGTGGATTCCAACATCATAATCCTTTACCAATTCCAACCAGCGTCGTTGTCGTAGATTGAGTTCTGGTTGGGTAAAAATATATTTGAGGCTCTTATGGTCCGTGTATATTTCCCACCGGTTTCCAAGTAAGAAGTGTCTCCATTCCTTGAGTGCATGGATAATCGCTGCTAACTCAAGGTCATGAGTAGGGTAATTTTCCTCATGCTTGCGGAGTTATGCGGAAACATCTGCGACAACTTTGCCTTCTGCATTAATCGCACCGAGGCCCTTTCGAGATCGTCACAATATACCTCAAAACTCTTGTGTATATCCGCACGATTAATCTGGTCTTGTCGTTAGTTTCTTCTTAAGCCCTTGGAAACTCTTCTCACAAGCTTCCGTCCATTCAAACTTCTTGTCTTTCTTGAGAAGTTGTGTCATTGGTTTCGCTATCGTGGAAAATCCTTCGATAAATCTTCGGTAGTAACCTGCCATCCCTAGAAAACTTAAAGACGTCGTTCTGCTGGCTGGTGTCTTCCAACCAAGCACGGCCGTGACCTTTTCTGGGTCTACGGCAATACCTTCTTGGGTTAATACATGGCCTAGAAAGCCTACTTGCCTTAGCCAAAATTCACATTTGCTGAATTTGGCGTATAACTGATGCTTCCTGAGTTCTCCTAGCACAATTCGGAGATGTTCAGCATGCTCTTGAGCGTCTTGGAGTATATCGAATGTAAATCGATGAATACCACAACGAACTTGTCCATGTACTTCATAAATACTTTGTTCATGAGGTGAACAAAATATGCGGGGGCGTTTGTTAGCCCAAATGGCATTACTGTGAACTCATACAGCCCATATCTGGAGGTGAAGGCTGTCTTCGGAATATCTTCTGTCCGTACTTTTAATTGATGGTACCCTGACCTCAAGTCAATCTTGGAGAATACCTTGGCGTGAGCGAGCTGATCGAATAAATCATTTATTCGTGGCATTGGATATTTGTTCTTGATTGTGACCATGTTAAGTGCTCGATAATCGATACACAATCTCAGTGTGCCATCCTTCTTTTTGGCAAATAATATTGGTGAACCCCAAGGTGAGGAGCTAGCCCGTATATACCCTTTGTCCAATAATTCCTTTATTTGTTTCTTCAATTCTACTAATTCGGATGGTGCCATTCTGTATGGTTTCTTGTATATGGGAGCAGTTCACGGTGCTAGCTCAATGCTGAATTCTATTTCTCGGTGCGGTGGCATTCTGGCGGTTCTTGAAATACGTCGGAAATTCACATACTACCGGAACCTTGCTCAATTCAGAAACATCCACCTTATTCAATCTCGGTTGCCGGGATATTTTCCTCTCCTTGGCTGAAACTTTTATTGTCTTCCCGTGGTGATGAGTGAGAATTACGGTCCTGTTGAAGCAGTCAATGAAACCTTTGTTGGTGGTCAACCAATCCATCCCTAAGATGACGTCCAGCCCTTTGTTTTCTAATACAATGAGGTTGGCGTGGAATTTCAATCCTTCAAACTCAATTGACACACCTTGGCGGTAACTACGGGTGACTTGCTTAATCCTGGGGACTTGGCGATCATTGATTTTCAAGGGAAGAATCGAAAAATTATTTTGCAAGGCAAAACTTTTCAAACGAGCAGTGAGAAGCTCGAGAATCAAACAAAACCATGGCAGGTATTGTGTTGGCGGAAGCGTGCGAGTCACGATATCACGGGGCATTCGTGCTTCCTCTCTGGTCACGTGGTTCGGTGACCCTTCTGTGATTATTGTTGGGGTTGAAATTGTTGCGCTTGGGCGCTGAATTATTACCACCGTTGTTTGGCTTCGGGTCGAGTTCCTTGGCTTGGGGCCTTTGTTTGGAATAGTGCCCTTCCTCCCCTAGCGTAGCAGGTTATGCTTAGGCGATATCACGAACTCTTTATCTCGGCATGGAAATTCTGGACTGGTCGTGAGACATTTGTCGGGTCTTGCGTGCATCACTTTTCGAAAATCCGTCTTGCTTCGGGATTGCGGGCATGATTTTTCTGGTCCCTTTTTCGCTATGAAATCTTCGAGCTCGCCTTTCATTCTCAAGGTAATGGCCTTATCCACTAGTGTCTTGAAATCTGGAAAAGTGTGTATGACCAGTTGGCATTTAAGCCTTGCGCCGAGCCATCAAGAATTTCTCCATCTTCTTACTTTCAGTCATCGCTCCTCATTGGCGTAGCGAGATAACAGTGTAAATTGTCCGTTGTATTCTGACACGGTCATGGTCCTTTGCTTGAGATCATCGAATTCTCTCTTCTTGATTTTCATAAGGCTTTTAGGAATATGTGCCCCACGAAAACCATCCTTAAAATCGTCCCAAGTTATATTATTCTCGTTGGGGTGCATGTGGAGAAATTCTCCCACCATGATCAGCTGCTCTGTCGAGATAGTGGGGTGCATCTGATATTTTTCCTGGTCGAGCACTTGGCAATAATTAATCTTCTCTCCATGTCCCGAAGCCGGTCTTGACCTCAAGAGGTTTGTCGGTATGAGAAAATGTTTGGGGGCGTGTCTTCGTAGCTCGAGACAACTTGGATTGCTGCTGAAATTGTCAAGGCGATTTCCCATAGTGATGACATGATTCATTAATTCCTGATCTGTTGTTGACTCTGCTCATAAAGCGGCACATCTGTGAAAGTGCCGATTCACCGCCTGTTGGCTCATTGTCCTGTGTGAAATTGTTGCTGTGTTGCATCATAATTTTCCTCTGGCGGAGCTGGCATGGAGCGCGTCCAGGGACGAGACATTTTTCACTCTGGGGTACATTTTGTAAAACTCATAAGAAAGGGAAACTGAGTCGCAAAAATAAATGTGCGAGGACAAACAAAACCCAAAAAGGACACTCCAGGATATTTTTTTTTGAAATAAAACGTCGTTTGCGCTCGGAGAAGGACTGCTCATACATATCTTACATGCAGGTGGTAATTATACAATACATCACTCGGGATATCGTACATAATCTGACATGTTATTTAGGCTAGTGCACTTCTCCTGCTCCTACATGATGCGCATAAGCAGGCTCTGCTCACCACCTATGTACATATCATACAAGTCGGTACATCGCATGGCGATTAAGCGCACTAGTCGGAGAAATGTTGAGGACCTCCTTTGCCCTGCCAAGGGTGAGATCACGATGGGCGGGGACTCGACTTCCTCCTCGCTAATAGGCTCCAGACGAGTAGTGCTGCGCTGGGTAGATGGAACGGGTGCCCTAAATGGAGCAACGCGTACAGGTATGGGCGCAGTGGGTGGTGCTGAGTGAACTGGAGTGGGTGCAATGGCTTGATTGAACTCCTCGGTGGAAGACAGGCGACAAGGAATGGCGCGAGTGGTCGGTGCATGAGATGCTGATGATGAGACGAACGTCAGTGGTGGTGCGGTGTGCAGAAGCTCCCTCCTGTTGGCGGCACAGCCATGGACTGAGTCCATGCGGGCAGCCACGAGGTCGTCCACCAGGCTATCGAAGGCTGCCTCCAGAGCCCGGAGATATCCGACGAGCATCTCAAAGGCCTCATCTCGCTCCCCTCTGGGGCAAGCGTATGAGTAGTGACAGGCGTATGGCACGTGGCATGGAAGGTAGCGGTAACGACGAGTCTTCATTGATGGAAGGTCTTCCCTGAGACGAGCTATCGCCTCACGGGCTGCCATCTGCATAGCATGCCTCTCCGTAGGCATGGCTCTCCCCAAATGCCGAAGCGACGTAGCTCATGACGCCCTCCCTTGAATTGCACCGCAGCCTGGTGCATGGTCAGACCGTCGTTGACCTGGTGCTGACAGAGTGAGAAGACGGGGCGCACGGATGGCCCCATCGCCACCTGAACGATGAAGGTGAGAAGCAGCGAACCCATCGGGCTCGTTGGCGAACACCTGAGACTCGCAGTTGCTGTCGGCCATCTACAAAAGTAGGCAAAAATTCTGAGTGGTCAGATCATAAATTTATGCTGACTGTCAGAAAATGACTACATTTGCAAGAATAATAAATAACTCAAAATTTGCTAATATCCGATTAGCGATCGCACCTAGTGGCTTCCTACAGTCAGCCTGGCTCTGGTACCAAGCTTGTCACGACTCGTTTTTCAATAAAAATATTTATTGAAAGACTGATCTTCTCATGCCCAGTGTGAGGAAAATCCTCCTCACTGGTAGACAAAACTTTGGTACAATAAGCCAGTAGCATTAATATATTACAGGGGGTTGAGCTGAAGTCGCTCAACAATTATTACAAGCGCGCCAATAATTATACATATGGCGGATATGGCACAATGGTGGGGTGGCAATACTACTGACTTGAGGTAATAGTGGTTGGGTGGAATAACACAGTGGAGTGGGTAGCATTACTACTACACTGGTGGCTCATCGGCGTCGAGGTGAGGCTCGATGAATTTTATTTAGGTAGCGAAGCGGTGATAAGCGATGACCAAAACCAGGGTCGCACGTGGTCGTAGGACTCCTCTAAGCGTCGGACTCGCTATCGAACTCTTCATCCATGAGATCGCCCGTCGACATCGGCCAAATCAACAAGCCGGTGAGTACTTTGAATGTACTCGCAAGACAGTTCGGACGAGAGATAAAACAAATGCATGCATGAATCGTCATGAGTATTTTAACAAGGGTGCATTTAATTTCATAAAGTCAAGTCAGGAAAAATGGGAAGCGGCGGTAGTCCGCTCGTAAACCCAAAGAAAATAGCGTGAACCCAATCGATTATGCTCAAGCGGCGCCTCGAAAGAAAGGTCGATAAATAGAACATGCATGATCGGACGTCGGCGACATCACATAAAGGGCTTATAACAAATAAATAATAGCAATGCCATGATCGGACGTCTGGCGACATCACATAAAGGGCTTATAGCAAAATAAATAATAACAATGCATGATCGGACGTCGGCGACATCACATAAAGGGCTTATATCAAAGTAAATAATAACAATGCCTCGATCGGACGTCGGCGACATCTCATAAAGGGCTTATAACAAAATAAATACTAACAATGCCTCGATCGGACGTCGGCGACATCTCATAAAGGGCTTATAACAAAATAAATAATAACAATGCCTCGATCGGACGTCGGCGACATCTCATAAAGGGCTTATAACCAAAATAAATAATAACAATGCATGCGATCGGACGTCTGGCGACATCACATAAAGGGCTTATAACAAAATAAATAATAACAATGCATGATCGGACGTCGGCGACATCACATAAAGGGCTTATAACAAAATAAATAATAACAATGCCGCAGTCGGACGTCTGAGCGACATCACATAAAGGGCTTATAATTCCTTGTCATAACGTGTGAAGGTTAAAGCACACCTAAATATTCCACATAGGATGGTTATCGGTTGGTCCTTCACAAGGCACAACTTTAACCAAACTCCATACTTCTTTAGCTTACCGGGGTTCCTTGCCATCAAGACTGACAATTGACAAGATCAAGAGACCCGAAGCGGGGTCATGGACAGGATGTTGAAGTGGGGAGTTGACTCTGCGAGTTTGTACTAAAATGACCACAGCCAGCGGTTTCCATAGTCACGAGGACTAGTTCCGTTTATGGTTTTCGGAAGAAAACACAACAACAAGACACACCCATTCCACTTCACGTTGCGAGAATCACCCTTGACAGCGTTCAAGAAAAACTTTGAGGCGGGAGATCACACACTCGAATGACATGGGATCAAATTTATATACGCGCTCTAAGGGTGCCCCCTCTCGGTCCCAACGGAAACACCCATGCCCCTGACCGGATGAGAGGCTTTAATCCAGGGCCATGGAACCTTCATCCCGCCTCTCCATTTGGTGTGTACGGAAGTGGTTTACCTCTTACTAAACCTTATCCCTTGCGGGAAACATGTGGCAGTACGGAAAGGAAATGAACGGGAATTGATGCCGGGGTCAACACACTTACTGGCATAAGACTGGCATGCTACAACACTACCATCTTAGCCTTCTTCATGCCACCATGTGGCCATGCAACCTCATTTCCATGAACTCATGGATTTCTTTAACTCACTTGTCTCAACTTTTCATGAAACAAAATTCATCGGGATGCTTATGAACATGTCATGAAACCATTTTAATGCAAACATGTCATGAAACCATTTTAATGCAAACGTGCCAAGACACTCATCATATCAAAAGTTCAAACATGCTTGCCTGGCTCGGAGTAGTCGGGGCCTAGTTCGGCGAAGTTTGCGTCTCCTTCACCACCTTCGGTATCTACGGTACACAGAAATACACGCGCTATCGTAAATACCGTGGGGTACAGAAAGTTGATCCAAATATTTTCCAAATAAATATGATGAAAAACTAGACAGAAATTTGAAGAGAACAGAAAAAGAATCACTCAAAAATTCCCTTCTGTTAAAAAGTTATAAAGGTTTTAGCCCAAGGACCCATCGTGATGAAGCGAGAAAGTTTCGAGGGCTCGTTTATAAAAAGCAAGCGGCCCGACCGAAAATCGCCGCCCGGAGGGGAGACGACTTTGGCAGAAGGCGCCTGAAAACGTTCGTTTAAAAGGAACCGAGAGGCTGACGGTGGGCTCCACATGCCGGGTTTGAAAATCAAGCAGGAGGAACCGAGCCCGAGCGGCGCCGAGGGGTGCGGTGGTCGCCGTGGCGATCCACGGCGAGGCGGGGATCGGGTAGTACCTCGTGTTGAGGCACCATTCAGCGTCGAGGTGGTGGAAGTGGTCGCCGGCGATTACCGTGTCGACGGCGGCTCTTGCTCCGGCGGACGGCGGTTCTGGACGAGTGGAGTTAGCGGAGAGGGCTGCAAGGTTTAAATTGATGAGGGGTTAGACTTATGGTAGCTAGAGGGGTAGAGCGGAGTTTGGGCACGGAGGCAGCCTCACCGGAGTGAATCGAGGTGGAGGCCGAGGCGGAACAGGCGGCGGAGTTGGAGAAGGAGACCTCCTCGGGGTCCTCCTAGTGGCTGGTGGGGTGCTCGTGTGGTGCGAGGTGGTGTGTGCTCGAGGCGAGCTCGGGGCCCTTTATAGGCGGCCGAGGCGGTGGCGAGCACGGGTTCTCCGGCGGGGTGATTCTGGCGTGGAGGTTGAGCAGGAGGTTGCAGAGGTGGGGCGTCATCACGGTCATTCTCTGGTTCGGTTCGGCGCTAACTGCGTCGGATTTGGTGGCTTAGGTGGAGTTCGACGGAGCAGGCGCGTGAGCCCGTCGGCGGCGAGAGCGCGCTCTGTCGCGCGCGCCACGGCGGCAGTGCCAGGCGTGCTGGTGAGAATATCGCCACGCAGAGCCACCGGGTGGTTTGGGCGGCGCCGAACGGCGTTGCGCCGCCGTTCTGCTTCTTTGTTGGCGCTGCACGGGATTCGCCGGCGCAAGACACGCCGCCAGCGCAGCGGGCCAAGGTGCCACCGACGCCGAGAACGCGCATAAGCGCGTGAGGCTCCGGACAAGTAGGTTAGGCCGTGAGCAACGTGCCAAGTGCACTGTGACCGCGTGACCGAAGCTGTCGAAGCTTAAGTCTGAATTTAACTGAATTTTCTGACAGTGGAAGAAAAACAGTGCATGCAAGGTGTTCGACAGAATGATCCAGGCATGTAGGAATTTTTCCTTGAGCTGATTTTTGGTGGAGTGACCTCTTATTGCAACTATAGGCTGTCTGAATTTTTGTAGAATTTTTGGAGAAGTGTAGATATGAATTTCACCAAATTTGGCAAATCTGGTCCAAACTTACAGTGAGTGTAATTTGAAAAATTTGAGAAGGGGGAGAGTGGATCAAGATGGATCTGGGTTGTGGGTACAAAGGACTATCCAGGGGAGTTGGGTTGAGGTTAAAAATCCAAAGCATTAGAGTACTTGCTTTGCAAATCTCTTAGGCTCAAAAGAAATAGGCAGAATATTTAGACAGAGAAAATAATCCAAATAAAATCCAAAAATAGATTTTATTGGTTGGGACAGAGTGTTTGGGCTGTTCAAATGTCTTGAGGAGAGTTTTATCATAAGGAGATTGGCAAAACAAGAATGGATTAAAAAAAACAAGTGGAAACCAAAACCAAAAGGTTTTTTTTTTTTGAAAACAAAACCAACAAAATTTTTTGGAGTGTCACAAAATCTTCAACTTCACCTGCAACTAGCAACGCTATAAGAGGGGCTGAGCGAAAGCGGTAACATAGCCAAACAACGGTTTGCATAGGAAAGGTGTCAAAGGTTAGGGGTTCATGGCAATATGGGATGGCTGGACAAACAGGTAATAGGTAGCGCAGCATAGCGAAAGAATGAGGCAACTAGCATAGCAATGATAGTAGTGAGATCCAGGGTAGCGGCCATCTTGCCTGAAATCCCGCAAGGAAGAAGAACGAGTCCATGAAGAAGATGAACAGATGAAGCCGAACCAACCGTAGACGAACGAATCCTCACAATCGCAACATTACCGAAACTAAGAAGCAACACCGGAAAGAAACAAACAACATGGTAAACACACAAGCAAAAATATGGCATGATGTACAATCAAGTATGATGCATGTCCGCTTTAAAGAGGCATGGCATGGCAAAGTGCAACAAACAATACTACAAGTTAAGTGGAGCTCAATATGCAACGAGTTGCATATTAATGGCACCACATCCAAGTTATTTAATTCGCTCTCGTTTAGGTACACAACAATGTTAAATGTTGTTAAACATGTCAAGGGGTCTAACAAAAGTAAACTAAATATTTAGGCAAGTTTAAATGAGGCCGGAACAACAAACAACAATTCCGGAAAATCCTCATATGCATATTATGAATTTGCTACTGTTCTGCCCTAAACATATTTTAAAGTTGTTAAACAGGAAAATAAAGTGGGCCATGTTAAACTAGGCATTTTTCCACCCCATTTACATATAAAGTTTATTTAAAACCGAGCTACGGTTATTTAGTTATGAATTAAATCATTTTAACATGGCATTTGAGCAAATTTAAACAAACAGCATTTTAAACATTTTAAACATGGATGAAAGTGGCATATTATTAAACTACACAAAATTCTAAGCATTTTACATGTTTAAATCATTTCAATCCGATGCACGGTTTGTTAATTATTACATGCATGAACATGAGGGGTTTTACGTAAAACAGCAATACTTTGGATAATTAGGAAATTATTTGGGCGGGAAAAAAAAACATGAACGGGCCAGAACTGCTGGGACTGGGCCTGGGGGCACTGGATCTGGGCTGCTCACCCATGGGCTTCGGCCCGGTCGGGGAGGCAGAGGAGGCCGGCTTTGGCTGGACACAGAGTGGCGAGGCCCACCAGGCGAGGGGGGCTGGGCGTCGTCCTCGTCTCGGCTTCGCCGAGCGAGAGGACCATGGCGGCGGCGTCCAAAGTCAGCGGCGGGCAGCTACGATCAGGCGCGAGGACTCTGGAGGCGGCGCGGGAGGATCCGCGAGTAGGCGTCGGAGACGCCTTGGTCGCCGGCGGAGCGAGGATGGAGCTCTAAGCGGCGCGGAGACAGGAAGCTTCAGGCGCCATGGCGATCGGCAGGTGTGAGCAGCGCCGGGGATGGGGGCAGCGGAGATGGCAGCAGACGACCGGATCCGGGATTGTCGCCGTCGGGGACGAGGGTAGGCAGCGGTGCTCGGGCGTGAGCTCCTGCTCAAGGAGGACGATGGGGAGGCAGCCGCCTCGGGCAGGGAGGAAGGTCTGGCGGGACTCGCGGCTCCATGGTGGCGCTGGGGCGCCTGCGCGCTGGAACGAGGGCTCGAGGAGCTCCTGAGCGAGATGGAGAGGGCCTTGAAGGGTGGATCGAGGCAAGGTGGAGGCTGCGGTTGGGGTGGCGCTGAGAACAAGAGAAGTGGCGGCGGCTAGGAGGATCCCTAGAAATTAGGGATTGGTCTGAAATTAGACTGGGGTGGATTATATATATGCATCACAGATTAGGTTAGGGGCTATCTCGACCCTACGATCGTAATCGGACGATCGCGGATAAAATAGCTAGGGAGTCCAATTAGCAAAACGGAGATGTTTTGTAGACGTTAGGGGATGATCCGGACACAACGGTAATGACAAACCGGTTCGAGTCCGGGACAACTTTCGGACGCGCGCGAGGAGTAAGGATGGCAATGGGTAGGGTATGGGGCGGGTAGAGCAATACCATACCCATACCCGTGTAGTCAATGGGTACAAAGTTCTACCCATACCCGTACCCATGGGTATGAAACTTTACCCGTACCCATACCCGACGGGCACCAATACCCATTGGGTAGATCAAATAGTACACAAATTATTCACAATTTTACATTCATCGATGACACATTTAACAGAAAAAAATATTTATCTCAAGTTCTCAACTCAATAAAAGATAGATGAGGGCATAACAATTATCTCACTTCGAATTGGCAATTGGTGACAACTTTAAAATAGGTTTTACAAGCTCACAACACACTTCATGGGTAAGGTCAGTATAAATGGGTAGGGTATGGGTATATCCACGGGTACAAGGCAATACCCGTGCCCTACCCATTATTTAATGGGTAGGGTATGGGTACTACCCATGGGTATAAAGTTGTGCCCATACCCTGCCCATGCGGGTACGGTATTCGCAGGTACCCATACCCATGGGTAAAATTGCCATCCTTAGCGAGGAGGGCAGCGGGCTGACGAGAGGGGTTAGATTGGCCTGGCGGATTGTGAAGAGCGGGTTGGTCTGAGAGAAGAGGGGAGAGATGCAGCCCGGCACGGTTTCCGGAGACCGAAAACGTTCGACGTTAGACCGGCTATACTGCCGCTATAGTTTAACAGTTGGGCTATCAGACGAACTCCGAATGCGATAAAACTTGACAGGCGGTCTATCTACACTATAATAAGACCACACGTCAACTCTCATCCCATTCCGAGAACATCTACCGACCACTTATAAGATAATATTACGGAGGTGCCGCGGGCGCGTGCGAGTGTGTGTGTGCTCAGAACGGACAACGGAGAGAACCGGGAGGACCCGAACGGATGCAAGTTTTGAAAAACATGCAGATGAAATGCAGATGATGACATGGCAAAATGCAACACGCAAGCAAATGACATGGAAATGACGGTGAATAACTGGCGGACACCTGGCGCATCGGATCCGGGGCGTTACAGAAGATCCTCGCCAACTACTTCCCGCTGGTGCTCAAGCCCAACGTCAGATCTTGGCTCATGCACTTGCCAGACAACTCCATCTCTTCGTGGGCGGACCTGTGCCATCAGTTTGTCGGCGCCTTCACGGTGACCACAAACCCCATGGCCAGAGAGCGACCTTCATCTGCTTCGCCCGAAGGAAGGAGAACCCTCGCAAGTACATCTGAGAGATTCAGCCAGGTGCAGCGCAACATCCCAGACGTCCACCCTGCCGCGGTTATCAGCGCGTTCCATCAGAATGTGCGCAACCGCAGGATGAGGGAGGAGATGGCGATGTGCAAAATCAGAGATGTCAGCGAGCTATATGCTCTGGCCGACAAGTGTGCACGGGCTGAAGAAGGGAGGAGACTCCCCGGAGAGAACGCAGGAGCAGAAGGATCTGACAGTGAGGACACCCCTCCGGCAAAGAAGAACCGGAGGCGGAATAACAGAAAGAGGAAGGCTAAGGATGTGCTAGTTGTTGAGCAGTCCGGCAGCGGAGGCGGTTCCGAGAAGGCCAAAGCTGGTGACTCCGGCAAGGCTGTGGTAGCCGCCGACAAGCAGGACGGCTCCGGCAAGCAGTACTGCAAGATCCACTGCACCAAGGGCCATGACCTCCAAGCCTGCAAGAAAGTTGAGCAGATGGCGGAGCTACAGAAAGCTGAATATGAGCGCCGCGGCAAGGAGAAGGCCTAGGAAGGTGGCGGAGGATCCGGCAAGAAGCGTCCCGCCCGGGGAGGGCGCCACGGTAAGGCCAAGCAGCGGCAAGGAGATAGGCCTCCCCGTGGCCGCGACAAGGACGAAGACGAAGATGAAGATGATGAGATGGAGGAAGATGAGACCGATGAGCAAGAGTTTCAGAAGGCAACGGAGGTTTTGTGCATCGACGGCGGTGCTTCTCTGCACACCTCGCACCGCCAGCTCAAACAGTGGGTGCAGGAAGTGAACGCAGCAGAACCGTCCGTCGAGTCGCGCAAAACCCTGAAGTGGTCCAGCACGCCCATCATCTTCGACGTTGAGGATCACCCTGATCGCATAACTGCGGTCGGGTGCTTGCCGATGTTGGTTTCGCCAACCATCCGCAACCTCAAGGTCACGAAGATGTTGGTTGACGGCGGGGCCGGCCTGAATCTGATCTCTTCCGCGGTGCTCAAGAAGCTCCAGATCCCCGACAGCGAGCTCGAAGAGACTGGTACCTTTCAAGGAATCAACCCGGGAAGGAGCAAGCCGAAGGGGAAGATTACACTGCCAGTGACATTTGGCAGCGAGCTGAATTTCAGGACAGAGAGAGTCACATTTGACGTTGCTGATTTCCCATTGCCCTACAATGGGATACTCGGTCGTCCAGCGCTTGCCAAGTTCATGGCAGCCTCTCACTACGCTTACAATGTGCTCAAGATGCCTGGTCCGATAAGTGTTATTTCTGTCCATGGCGACAAGAAAGATGCACTCATCTGCACCGACAAGATCTACCGGGAAGCAGCAGCCGCAGCAGAATGCAAACCACTTGCCGTTGAAGCTCCCGGGGGGAAGAAGAAGACCAAGTCCGGCAAGAGTAGCTCTGATGCCCACTCCGGCAAGCGCACCTCTTCGGAGTGCTGCGCTACCGTCGAGGACGCACCATCGAGCTCCACCGGCAAGTGCAAGAAGGCAAAGACAGCGACACCAGAGACCAAGAAAGTGGCCGCCAAGGAGGACGGCACTGGTGGTACCTTCACCATCGGTGCCACACTTGACCCTAAATAGGAAAGCGCTCGTTGCTTTCTGCGGCGAATGTTGATGTGTTTGCGTGGCAACCATCGACATCCCGGTGTTCCCGTGAAAGTAATTGAGCACCACCTTGCCGTCTGCCCTCACGCGCGGCCCGTCAAGCAGAGAGTCAGAAACAAGCAGTAGAACGCCAAGAGTTCATTGCAGAGGAGATCAAGAAATTGGAAGCAGCAGGCCTGGTCCGAGGAGTACTCCATCCAACGTGGTTAGCCAATCCGGTGAGTCGTGCGCAAAGCAAGCGGGAAGTGGAGGCTTTGTATTGACTTCGCGATGTCAATAAAGCACATCCCAAGGATCCATTTCCTTGCCGCGCATTGACCAGATTGTCGACTCCACGGCAGGATGTGATCTGCTTTCATTCCTTGATGCATACTCGGGATATCATCAGATCTTCATGGCGAGAAGAGGATGAAGAAAACCGCATTCATTACTCCATGTAGCACGTCTTTGCTTTGTACGGATGCCTTCGGATTAAGAATGCTGGTTCTACATTGCAAAGTAGTCATCATGCTTTTGAGCCACGGCTGCACAGAATGTAGAAGCTTACATGGATGACATAGTGGTCAAGAGCAGAGACAGAGCAACTTTGATCCAAGATTTGGACGAGACTTTTGCAAATCTGCGCAAGATCAATCTCAAGTTGAATCCCGAGAAGTGCGTGTTTGGAGTTCCTTCCAGCAAGCTTCTCAGATTCTTTGTGTCTCAGAGGGCGATTGAAGCCAATCCCGACAAGATCAAAGCCATTGAACAGATCGAAGCACCGAAGCGCGTCAAGGATGTGCGAAGACTTGCTGGCTGTGTTGCTGCTCACGATGAGGTTCATCTCTAAGTCTGCTGGCGCCGCCATTTTCAAAATTTTGAAAAAGGCAGGTCAATGAAATGGACTCGAAGCGGAGGCTGCTGCTGCAAGACTTGAAGAGATACCTATCCTCCACTCAATACTTGTCGCACCTAAGCCACAAGAGAAGTTCTTTGCTATATCTGGCGGCAACCAATCAAGTGGTTAGTGCTGCATTAGTAGCGGAGAGGGAGGCGGATGATGAGCCAGCGACCGCGGCAAGCGAGTCCAGCGACAAGCAGAGGGCTTCCCCGACAAGTTCTGATTCCGGCAAGGATGGGTCTGCGCAGCCACAAGAAGAGAAACAGAAGAAGATGGTGCAGCGCCCAGTTTACTTTGTCAGTTCCCTTATGCAGGGGGCTAGATCAAGGTACTCTGGTGTGCAGAAGTTGCTTTTCGGCCTTCTCATGGCCTCGAGGAAGCTGCGCCATTACTTTCAAGCACATGAGATCACAGTGGTCACTCGCTTTCCGTTGAAGAGGATATTGCAGAATCCGAAGCAGCAGGCGGGATTGTCAGTGGCGCTGGAATTATCAACTTTGGCCTCAAGTTGAAAGTACTTCAACTATTGAGCCGAGCATTGGCAGAATTCATAGCAGAATGGGCGCCGACACCGATGAAGAAACTCCGGAGAGGAGCATCCCGTCAAGGAAGCGAGCAAAGAATGGATCATGTACTTTGGCGGTGCCTTCTCGCTGCAAAGCGCCGTCTTGGCGTACTACTTGTCGCACCCACCGGAGAGCACCTCAAGTACGTGGTCCAGATGCACTTTCCCAAGGAGCAAGCAACAAACAATACTGCAGAGTATGAAGGCTTGCTTGCCGGACTCAGGATCGCGGTAGAACTTGGGATCAAGAAGCTTATTGTCAGGGGTGACTCATAGCTTGTCGTCCGTCAAGTTAACAAAGAACATCAGAGTCTGTTGATGGAAGCCTACATTGATGAAGTGAGGAAGTTGGAAGAGCATTTTGAAGGCCTGCAGATGGAACATGTTCCAAGAGCTCAGAACGACATTGCAGATGGCCTGTCAAAATGCGCCGCACTTAAGCTGCCTGTGGAACCAGGGATTTTCGTGCTCAAGCTGACTCAGCCATCTGTAACACCATCAACTGGACAGAGCAAGAAGAGAAAGTTGGTTACTGGCGACTACTTTCCGGCAGAGCTCCCTGAAGCCGCCGCCAAAAAGGTCCCCAGGATCAACACAGAAAGTGCTGAGGAGTAGTCCGCTCCGACAAGCCCTAGGGTTTGTTTCGTTGAAGCAGACACTCCCGACAAGCTGTGTCCCGACACGCTTGCCGGGGGGCATCATGCTCTGGCTGAATCGCAGATTCTTGCCGTGGAAGCAGATGTTCCCACAGCAGCATTTGCGCCTTTGGTCCTTGTCGTCGAGCCACAAGCTCCGACATGGGCACAGCAGATCGTCCATTTCCTTCAAACAGGAGAACTTCCCGAAGAGCAAGAAGAAGCAGAGAAAGTAGCCTGGCAATCAAGTACGCACCAGTTTGTCGACGACATACTGTACAGAAGAAGATTCAACGGAGTGAAATTGAAGTGCATTTCCCGGGAAGATGGACAGGAGCTGTTGGCGGAGATACATGGAGGCATATGTGGTCACCACATTGGCGCAAAACACTTGCCGACAAAGCCTTCCGCAAGGTTTCTTCCGCCGACAGCCCTCCGGGATGCAAGCTGCACAAGTAACCAAGTGTGAAGCATGCAGTTCCACTCAGCGGATACATCAACCAGCTCAAGCTCTCCAAACAATCCCTTTATCCGGCCATTTTGATGCAGGGGCTCGACATCCTCGGCCCCTTTCCCCGAGCTGTCGGGGGCTTTGAGTACTTGTACATTGCAATCGACAAGTTCACAAAGTGGCCTGAAGTGGAACCAGTGAGGAAGGTGACAACACAGTCAGCAGTCAAGTTCTTCAGGTCAATTGTTTGCCGTTTCGGAGTCCCTAACAGGATCATCACCGACAATGGCACACAATCCACGAGCCGCACCTTCATGCAGTACGTCCAAGATCTTGGCGCCAAGATCTGCTTCGCTTCTATTGCTCTCCCGAGAAGCAACGGCCAAGCGGAGAGGGCAAACGCTGAAGTGCTGCGCGGGCTCAAGACCAGAACTTTCGACAGGCTGTGCAGGTGCGGAAGAAATTGGATCGAGGAGCTGCCGGTGGTTCTTTGGTCGATCAAGAAGTATAGCCTTGCCGGGACACAGACGACAGAAAAGCTAAGTTGCCAAAGTTTGAGCACAGTCAATTTTAAATTTTTAAGTTATATTCCTTGAATGACCATGCCTTGTATGGGAAACCTGTGCGCGGAGGAATCGACTCGTGGCTAAGTTGCACCCTTAATTTGTTTCGAGTCCGCTCAACAATGAAAGTGTGCTGCAGCTAGCCCCGACAAGGTTTCTTGCCGGAAGCAACACAGCCGGCAGGCTCTTGATGTTCGCTTTTCGGCGCTTCATGACAAGTGTGTTTGCACCGGCAAGTTCCCTAAAAGCGTGAGGGTAAAAACATACAAGGGATGGAATTGAGTAAAGGATATAACATAACAAGCATCCCCTTTTCATTAAAAAACATCCCACTCAAGTACAGTCCATAGAGTGAAAAACATGAAAAAGAGGATTACAAGTTTTAGATGCGGCTAAGGCCCGAAGGCTTACAAATTAAAAAGATAAGATGCCCGTAATTTCTTTCCTGTCCCTCTCTTCAGGAGGTAGGTCAAGGAGGCGAAAAGGGCAAAAGGCGCCTAGGCGAGCTACAGTGCGAAGACACCAAGAGAACATCCGGGGGCCGTCAAGGCTGGGCGGTGATGGCGGCGCCGAAGCGGGGCTCAAGGCGGGCGGCGGGGCGTCGGCATCTTGTCGAGGCACTCGCCTCGTACTCCGACTTGACGGCCTTGTCGCCAGCCCTCTTCCTTCCGCAGCCTCCCTCGCCACCGCCCAAGGAGGCGACCCGGGGAGTTCAGGGAGCCGGCGACACGGATGATGGGGTCACCGGTGACGCACGAGGCGGCGCCCGACACCTAGTCGGGCTCGCCATCCCGCCGCCCGCTACCCTCATCGTCGCTGTCGCTCTCTTCCTCGTCACTCTCGCTCGAGGGGGAGTCTTCGCTATCGGAGGAGCTGTCCACGCAGCATTTCGCTCGAGTGCCGAAATCCCCGAAGACTTTGACGGAGAGGAGATCGCCCTCCATTAACTTAAAATGGAGGGTAAACCCCGCCATCAGGCTGTGGATACGGGCGAACGTCTTCCACCCACGATCAAGATACATCACATTAGGGGTTGGGAATACAACGCGGACTCGCGTGCCGCTGATCCCACAGCCCCTCATGTGCGATCTCGATGTCTCGGGCGGGTCCAACTCCATCGCGCCATAAGCGGGCTGGAAGCCGGAGGCGGCGACGAGGCGCCAGCGCCTGACGAAGAACTTCGCAAGGGTCGTCCCTGTATGGGACGCCGTGGGGAGAGGAACCGCCTGCGGAGGCGGAGCTGGCGCGCCGCCACGTCCGCCTCTTCCCCGAGCGCCTCGACCTCGTCCACGACCTCGCCCCCTCCCTCTTCCCCTTATGGCTGGCTCTGCCACCACGGGCGCGGGATAGGGAGGGATGTGTTGTCTAGCGGCGACCCTCGCCGCCACCGATGAAGGGCCAGGGTTCCCTTCCTCCATGGCGGATGAGAGAAAGGGGAGCAGAAGCTGAAGAAAGGAGAAGATGAGAGAGTGCGGGCTTCTGCGCTCCCCTCCCGCTCTTCTTAAAGGAGCGAGGTGGGGGCTCGGCCGCCCCGCTCAGCGAATCAGGGCACGAGAAGAGCAGGGAGTCGGGGCTGACCCGCTGCCTCTGCTCGCAATGGCCCAGTTTCCCACTTCCACCGTCCGCGACCCCAAGCGCATGGGAGCCGCGTGGCGGGGATGCAGAACCGAGGCGAACGTTACGCATTTCCTGGATTTAAGTATTGCCCACGATCTCTCCCACGACGCCGCGATTGACGCGTGCCGTTACGGGAGGACGCGGTGGATCTGGTGGATTTAGTTTGGACCCAGGGCGCGTGCCGTGCCCGTTTGGGCCTAGCCCAACAGCGCTTCGGCACCGTGTATGGCCCAGCCCGGGGCTCTGTCGGTGTACTAAAGTAGGGTACCTTAGTACCCCAAACTTGTCTGCAGGCGATCGCGAACATCCAGCGGCAAGGCTTGCGGGCGTCCGCCAAGACCCTTCGCTATTCATATTACTGCCATTCAAGAACAAAGTGTTAACTGAGAAGACAAGGCCCCGGCAAGAGGAGCTTGCCGGGAAGGACAACCAAGGCATTTCAAGAAACTTGTCGCGATGCCCCGCGCGTCCCGGCAAGGCCCGGCGAGCGGCAAGCTTGCGGGTGCGACAAGACAACGGCCGCGGCAAGGCGCTTGCCGCGGCAAGGCTGCCACTCTGCACCCGAGCTCCAGCGCATCCGATGACGTGTCACCCCAGGACCATCCCAAGGGCACGTGGCGAGGCGCTGTGCAGACGAGCGGTGCGAGGTGGCAAGAGGAGATGACGAGAAGGCCATCGTGGCAGGCGGTGGCGCTCCTAACGGTCGCTTCCTTGCGCTGTTTGGGCGACCGGATGGGCATTAAATGCCCTTGTCCCCTGCCGTCAGAGTTAGGTAGGGGGCACTGTTGGTAGCGGTTGTACCAACCCGCGTTTTTACTTTTTTACCCCTCTCTCTACGCTGCCACCTGTCGGTGACCCCTTTAGACTATAAAAGGGAGGCCCATGCGCACGTAGAGGAGGTTCGGTTCGACTCATTCGACACTGCAACACACCCACGCTCTTGAGCAAGAACAGAATAGAAACACAAAGTAGCAGTAGGAGTTTTATCTCTCCGGAGAGCTCCGAAGCTGGGTAAAATCCCCCGCGTGCTCTCGCCCCGATCCGCTCTGCGTGCGCCCTCTGCTCCCTTGCCGGACCAAGAAGGGGCCCCTTCCCCATAGGTGCTTGTTCCCCACGACACCTCCCGATCATCAGGACCCCCGTTTCGACCGTTTTGCGGTACACCACACCCCTCCCGATCAACAGGACCCCCGTTTCGACCGTAGGAGGTCCGTTTCCTCCGTTTTGCGGTACGCCACACCCCTCCCGATCAACAAGACCCCCGTTTCGAACGTGGCCGGTCGAACACAATGCTGTTTCCTCCGTTGTGCGGTACGCCAGGCCTCGTTTCCGTCGCCTGTTCCATCCAAGCCCTCCCGATGAACACGACCACGCATTCCGTTCCGACCCAGCCAGTTGGCTCCCCATGAACACGACGACAACGTTGTTTCTCCGTTCCGACCCAACCATGTACGTATGTGCGATAGGCGTTAGAGACCCTGCCCGTATGTACGTACGTGGCCATATTTTCTTTCTTGCACCCTCGCCACTGTACTTACGTGTACATCCTACGTGCGCGCCTCTACTACGACACGTGCGTGCCTCTACATCGACCAGTATATATGTACGTACAAGTTCGCGACCAGAATGACAACGCTACGTACGCTTCGACCAGGTGGGTCCCGACTGTCAGGCAGTTCCTTGCCTGCAAATATGTAGCTGGTGTTCCCTCAAAAAAAAGATGTAGCTAGTGGGTCCCAGTAGTCAGGGGGGGCGAATCGTTTTTGTTTTGCCCGGACGCACTTCCTTGCATGCGAAGATGTAGCTGGTGGGTCCCAGCAGTCAGGGGGGCGAATCGTTTTTTCACGAAATACGGTGGCCCATCCGGTAGGTCCCTGCTGTCAGGTGGAGGAATCATTATTTTGCGCGTAATAAGGAGGCACTTCCTTGTGGCGGCCGTGGACCCAGCTGTCAGCCTCTCCACGTACAGTCCACGTCCGATGGAAGTCGTTCCTTGACCACGTTGACCACGCCGTGCCGAGAGCACCACGGCGGTGGACGATGGCGAGGCCTAGGAAGGGGATGACTCGGAGCCAGGGAAGACTCAGTAGTGGATGCCCACGCGAAGATGAGTACGAGGATTCACTGGTTCGGCTGCGGTGTCAGGCTGCTGTCGCCGCAGAATAACAGGGGGTGTGGGTGAGTAGAGGGATGGCCTGGACATCGGTGGGAGTAGTAGGGGGCAGTGAGGCCTCCACGGCATCACAGCCGGCCACGGGAGGCAGGAGCATGCGGCACGACCGGCGCTCGTTTGGGCGGCTAGAGCAAGAAGACCAGAGGTTGAAGAAGCACTACGGCCGTTGGATGAACATCGTACGGTAACAGGAGCTAGAATCATTCATATTGACTAAGTTGACAAAGCACTCCGTCCCTGTCAACTTGGTAGGCCCACAAGTCAGCCTCCCACTATGCTGGGTTCCAGCTGGCAGGGGGAGTATTCATTTTTGTGTGCGTAATAAGGAGGCACTTCCTTGCGTGCGAAGATAGCTGGTGGGTCCAACATGTCAGCTGGGGGCACGTTTTTTTTGCGAAATACATAGGCCCTTCCGGTGGGTCCCAGATGTCAGGTGGAGGAATAATTATTTTGCGCGTAATAGGGAGGCACTTCCTTGCTGCAGCCGTGGACCCAGCTGTCAGCCTCTCCACATACTGTCCACGTCCGATGGAAGCCGTTCCTTGACCATGTTGACCACACCACACCGAGAGCACTAGGGCGGTGGACGACGGCGAGGCCTAGGAAGGGAACGATACGGAGGCAGGGAAGACTCGGCAGTTGTTTCCCACGCGGAGGAATCTGTTGTCTGAGGGTTCTTGGTTCGCCCGCCCTCGCCGGAGAATAACAAAAAGTGTGGCCATGTGGGTGAGTAGAGGGATGGCTAGGCCAGCGATGGGAATACGGTGGGGCGTTGAGGCCTGCGCGGCAGCACAGCCATCCGCGGGGAGGAGGGAGCAGGCAGTCCCGCCGGCGCTTGTTTTAGCGGCTATAGCAGGAAGAGCAGAGATTGAAGAAGCACGACGGCCGTTGGATGGACATCGTACGGTCACTAGAGCTAGAATCATTCATATTGACTAAGTTGACAAAGCCCTCTGTCTCTGTCAACTTAGTAGGCCCACAAGTCAGCCTCCCACCATGGTGGGTCCCAGCTAGCAGGGGGAGTATTCATTTTTCTGTGCGTAATAAGGAGGCACTTCCGATGGGTCCGAGCTGACAGCGGGGGGAACGTTTTTTCGCGAAATACGGTGGTTCGTCCGGTGGGTCCCAGTAGTCAGGGGCAATCGTTTTTTTCGCGAAATACGGTGGCCCGTCCGGTGGGTCACAACAGTTAGGAGGGAAACGTTTTTTCCACGAAATACTGTTGGCCCGTCCGGTGGGTCCCTGCAGTCAGGTGGAGGAATAATTATTTTGCGCGTAATAAGGAGGCACTTCCTTGCGGCTGCCGTGGACCCAGCTGTTAGCCTCTCCACGTACAGTACTCTTCCGATGGAAGTAGGTCGTTGACCACATTGACCACGCTGTGCCGAGAGCACCAGGGCGGTGGACGACGGCGAGGCCTAGGAAGGGGACAACGCGGAGCCAGGGAAGACGCGGCAGTGGATGCCCACGCGGAGAGGAGTACGAGGGTTCACTGGTTCGGCTGCGGTGTGAGGCTGCCGTCACCGCAGAATAACAGGGGGAGTGGGTGAGTGGAGGGATGGCTTGGCCAGCGGTGGGAGTAGTATGGCCGGCACTGCTTTAGGCGGCTAGGGCAAGAAGACCAGAGGTTGAAGAAGCACTATGGCCGTTGGATGGACATCGTTGACCATGCCGCGCCGAGAGCACCAGGGCGGTGGACGACGGCGAGGCCTACGAAGGGAACGACGAGGAGCCAGCGAAGACACGACGATGGCTGCCCACGTGATGGAAATACGAGGTTGACTGGTTCGGCTGCCGTCGCTGGAAAATAACAGGAGGTGTGGGTGAGTAGAGGGATAGACAGGCCAGCGATGCGAGTATGATGGGGCCGTGAGGCCTGCCCAGCAGCACTGCCGGCCACGGGAGGCGGGAGCAGGCGGTTCCGACGGCGCTGGTTTGGGCGGCTGGGGCAGGAAGATCAGAGGCTGAAGAAGCACGATTGCCGTTAGATTTACATCTAACGATCGTATTTGGTAGAGTCGATTGTTGACTAAGTTTCTTTTTTAAGAAACCTTGTGTACGCATGAACTTAGTAGGCCCACAAGTCAGCCTCCAAATCTGTGGCAGACAACATAAAGCCCATTTGCTATTTTTTACAATTTGCAGCCCATTTGCTATTTTTTATAATTTGCAGCTCAGTTGCTAATTCTTAAGTAATTTATTACAGCCCATTTTCTGCCCAGGACCACGGTCAAAAAGTTCAACCTTATTTTGCTTATTTCAGTGGAGTCCAAACTGTTGTAATCCCGAAATGTTAAACATTTTTTTAAGAACTTATTGATTTGCCAAAAAAAATCATTTTGTTTTTGTAAGCAAATAAGACGTGGGACAATTGAGTTGGTTTAAGGGAAAACCAGTGGTAAAAAATCAATATTTGGGTGGAAAAAAACAACAAAAATAAGGATGTAAATATAAAAGGGAATTTTATGTGTTTTCAATATAATGATACGTGTATATGAACTAGTAAAACTATAGGTAGAGATTAGAAAAGCGGATGTAGGACATGCATTTCAAGAGGAAAATAGAAGCTGGGCTGTGTGTTTGATTCAATAACAAAACTGCTGCGGATGTTGTAAGACAAAATATAACTAACTTATTTGGTGGGCCAGAGGCCGATAGATACCGCTGGATCTTTGTGCCCGTTGTCGTCATGGGCTGGGCCTGTTAAAAACAAAACCAACCATGGTCAGTCTACAGCCCAGTTGAAACTTGCTCGACCTGAAAAAACAATATACGTGCTCAATAAACGAGAGAATTCTGCAAGAACAGACTAATAACTGGGATGCAGCATGGATATTGTTTTTTATCATGATAATAAGTGCATGCACTTGTTTCGAAAAAACTGCAGAACTGGGAATTCGAACGGCAGGTGCTTATGCTACCCATCAAATAAAAACCAGGTGCCTGAGAATTCGTTTGGAAACAAATGATTCAACTTTATATCCACGTTGACGCTCGGCATGATGGTTGGAAGCAAATGCAACTTCATACCAAAAGATTGTTAACAACAATACCAACTTGCAGACGACTAGGTAGTACAACTACCAATACCAAACTACTCCTGGGCTCCTGGCCCTAGTGTTCATCTGGTAGAAAATCTTGCAGAGGACCAGCTCCCGCTCCTTCTCTTGCTCCAGGTCCCCGATGTGGTACTGGTGCATCACCCAGTTGGTCCTCTGCTGGTCGAAGTTGTTGTTGGTGTGCAGCACCAGAACCTTTTTTGCTGCCCGTCTGCCGGCCGTTGACCATCACAGGCAAGGTATTGCCGGTCTTGTGCCACATCACGTGCGTGCCGCACTCCGACTGTATCTTGCGATGCGTCCACATGCCCCTTTTGAACGCCCTGGAATTGCGCTGGAAGAAATGCTTTCTTAGGCCACTCAGTGTGATACCTGCAGTATTGTGGAATACAGGTTTCAGTGTACCTAGTTGGCATTTTCATAACATCTTTGGCATGTTGCAGTCACTTGTTTCACTTTTTATTAAGCTGTCAAATTGTAATTGTTTCACCAGTGCGCATCTAAAAAGAAAAATAGAGCTATAAACAAAGGAATATGTTTGTGCAAGTAGGCGGCAGATCGGTGTCTTACGGAAGTTTCTCGGGTTGGGTGTAGCATATGCCGTGCTTTCGTTGTCGATGGTTGGTATGAACAAATCGATGAGAGACTGAAATCTCATGTTGTCAACACTCACTTTGGCCTCAAGGTGCTCGATCAGCTCTGATCCGTGGGACGAACTTGACGCCAACCGATAGCACCGCCAATCCTTCTTCGACTTGCATCGGTAATTCCGGTTATATGGTACTCAATGTATGACCAATCGACTTTTTAAGTGAATGATGAAAGATTTGACGAGTAAAACTTCGCGCTTCTTGACGGTTATGCGAGATTAATTGCCATGCCGTTTTGCAAGGGCGCTTGTAAAAACTCTAAACTCTATTCTCCTTTTATTTAATGGATGAGGCAAATCTTTTGCCTCCATTTCAAAAAAAAGATTTCGACAGATAAGTGGTACTCCAAATCTGAAGTTCGGAATACCCGAACACGCCGCCGGGTTTCTTGTGTCACCTCACACGCAGCGTGTTGTCACGTCAATTCAATGTGTGGACATGATGAATAATTTGACCGACGTATACTAGTACTACTACTGTACTACTTACTAGTCGTATTTAGTGTCACAATTTATACATAGGTTTAATTAAAAAGTACGCACTTGAAGCTTAACTGATATATATGTATATATATGGCTTCTGCACAACATCTCCATCATCATTATCAGTACATCCTACGCAGGTGAGTTAGGATGCACTTGATCCCAGGAAGGTATCTATCCTTCAAACCAGAGGAGTGCTTCAAACTAACAATAGTACATAATATAAAACAAAAGAGGGTCGTGCTACGGCAGCAGAATACATGGCTCAGTCTAGATATCAGCACGAATCAAGTTGTGCATATTTGCTGTTGGCATGAACCACATCGCCGCATGTCGGGTTTGCAAAAGCCATCCATCGCATGGAAGCTTGATGCCTTTCACACACTGAAGATTACCTGGCAACAAGCTGTGTCGACGAATCTCTGGATATGGTGATTCATGAAACCCATGGTATGATGTGTAAACACAGCCCCCCTCCCGAATGGAAGTTGCATAGCACAGTAATCATCGCCGGTGATATGATCGATGATTGGTTGGATGATCGAATAATTGAGCCCGAGGAACAAGGAGTGGTTGCTGAGGCTGTAAACCCGCCTCCTGCTGAATACGCCTGGCCCAACGGAGCTAGGATCTTTCTCGAACACGAAGAAGCCATAGCCATCAATGTCACGAACGCCCCACGCATTGTACTGCATGTGGTTTGATATAATGGTTTGGTAAATTTGGTATGTGCGAATGAGCATCAAATGACCGCCGTCAGCTGAACGAGCGATAAACCAACACCCATTGGCTGGTATGATTCCAGGTCCTGGAATCATGAAGGCCAGCGCATTTGCATCTGCTGCAACAATTCAAATTGGAGACAAGAAGGACAAAAATAAACAATCATGTTCAGAGTATGTGTGGAATTAAGATTATTATAGCAGTGACACATATCATAGACAGAAAATTGCAATGCCATGGTCATAATCATACCCCAAGTTAAAAAAATAAGCCAATGGCTTTCATATTCTAGCAACATGTCATGGTTCAAACATCATGTAACAATGAGAGGAAAAAGCTATGACAGCGCCTACTCATATTCTACCATAGCACTTACTACTACTATTCTCATATCAACTCTAAGCAATAACATGCGTTGTTATAAAAGTCTAGTAAACAAGAGTAACATATAGCAATCATGATGTTATGCTCATAATATGTATTCTAACAATCATTAGATGCCAATTGTTCTCATATCAACTCTAACAATAACATGTGTGGTCATAAAAATCTAGGAAATGAGAGGAACATATAGCAATGATGTGGTTATAGACACTAGTCATCAGCCCGTGTTGCTGCACGGGCTAGCGATTTGAGTCCAAAAATTTGGTGTTTAATATACTTTCAAAAAATCATAAATATCGAATAACATTCACAGTTTCTAATTTTAAGTGTACTTTTGAAATCATGATCACATTTTTTAGCCTTTCAATCCATGCACAACCATAATTTCTGGCAATGTATAAATTTAATGTATGTCCAGTTCAAAATGGGAAATTAAAGCCTAAGACATGGTAATGATTTGAAAAATATCAGAAACAATCTAAGTTGGAAAAATTATTGGCAAAGATGTTACATGATTGAAAAATAGAAAGATACAAATTGGTTAATATTTTGGTAAAAGAATATTTTTTGCAAATGTAATTTTTTTTCTCGATTACTGTATCAATTTGAGATATTTGGATTAGTTTTTGTTGAGTGGTAATCAAACGTAATAGTTATGCCCTTTCAGTATAGTTTAAGTCGGTACCCTTGTCCATGGGCATGAAGTATTACAAATGATTGCGAGTGTACATTCCTTAGTCGATATAGAAATTCGTATCTGTTGGTGAATGATGAGAAAGGTTAATTCTTTATTGCGAAGAATTAGACTGTTACAGAACTTTAAAATTAGGTGGATTTTAGTCTTCGATACATGCAAACGGATGTCACACATTTGCATACCTAAAATTGTTCACTATAATTTACTCTTTTTTTATGCTGCAACATGGTCGACTTAGAAATAATATTTAATTAGTCACTAAGAAATAACAATTTAAAATATTTTAATGCAGTAGGGGTTAAGAATACAATGTGATTTATATATACTATTACAAAAAATAATACAAAAGGGTTTATTTAGGTTATATCGAAGCTAGGAAATATTTTTTGCATTATATAGGTCATATTTAAAGTTAGAAAATATTTAGTCTGAAAATACGTACTTAAAAAATATTTTCCATATTTTGCATTGCTTATATCAAATTCTGTTCTGCCTCAAATCATGAATCTTATAGTTTATACCTAATATTTTTTTCTTGAGGGTATATCCCAAAATTCTTTGGTTTTTATGGTCCATATTAAAAAATATGGGGTAGTTTGAATTAATTTTATTGTTTGTGGGAAAAAGAATCTTATGTAACACATATCACTTGTACACATACGTCATGTATTTTGACACACGGGTTTTATTTTTCCTGTACACATACGCATGCATCATATATCGCCTGTGCACAGTGGCGGACCCAGGAATTGTTGACGCCCCAGGCGAACAACTAATGGCTAAAAACTACCCAGAAAAAACTTCAATTTCAAGGCATACAAGAATCAATCTATGTTTTGCATAACTAATAAGAAACCAAACATGATGTTCAATGGCAGCATTTGTTCCATGATGGTCAACTAATAAAGCAAGACAAGTCAAAAGACAATATGTGGCATAGATAAATGATACAGAAGTTTGATACCAAATCAAATGATTGGTTGATCTGAGCCTCCCATGACTACATCTTCAATAGCAGACATCGCTAAACCTTCAATCATCAATTTTGAAATGTGAATCAGTGCATAATATAGCAGGCAAAACTAATTAACGATAGATGCAAAATGTGAAAACTTACGTGTAGGACGAGGCAAAACACCTTTACGTGTGCGGTAACCTTGAAATCGCTCAATGATTTTGGATTCTTCTATAGTAACAAATACATCTCTCTCAATGTAACATACCATTCTATGATTCATCCAATCATCACCCATTTTGTTCCTCAATCCGGTCTTGATAATGCTCATTGCTGAGAATGCCCTTTCCACGGTTGCGGTTGCAACAGGTAAAATCAATGCTAACTCAACCAGACGGTAAACTAAGGGAAAAGTTGTGTGCATATCACTTTTAACCATATTTATGGCAAGATGACCAAGATCATTGCAATTCATCAAATGTGGATCACCTCTTGCTTCCCGAATGAATGAGTCTAGTTGGTTTCTAAGGACAAAAGTAACTTCATATGTAGAGAAGTCAGCAGCATACATATTAGCAAGATCTACTAGCTTATCTTCATTATAATTGGCAAATGAATTCTTGGGATCAAGACAAGCAATGCATCTCAACAATTGAGTAGACCTTTCAGCAAAGCGGTTGTTCAACTCCACAATAAGTTGATCATGCTTGCCAACATGCTGATTAAAAACTTTAGGTCCATCCTTCCAAGATTTGAATCCATTTCTCGTGAATGCTTCAATACCATAGTTTTCAGCTCTTGGTTGCTTAAACAGAAAACAATAAAAGCAAAAAGCTGATTTTTTTTCAATGCTATATTCCAACCAGCCGCGATGATCATTGAACCAATAGTCATGAAAGCTCCTACCATTTATCTTTTCATATGTATGATTAGTTGGTTGGCAAGGACCCATACTAATGTACTCCCTTCTAGCAAGATCTCTAATGTCTGGATCTAACTCCTCAATTGGTATTCTCTTACCGGGGTCAGATTCAACATCACCGGGTTTGAGTTCAGCTCTAACATTAGGGGCAGCCATGGATCCAACATCAGTTGTTTGAGCTGAAGGACCCGTTTCTGCGGCTTCGGTGGTTCGAACTTGAAAAAAAGAATTCAATGTCTTGTTTCTTTTGTTCATCTTGAGCTCCTGTAAAATTTTAGAGAAACAAAAATTTCTCAATGTCAAAATTGGTTTCTACATGACACATCTAACAAACAGAGAAACAGTGGCATCTAGCAACTAAAATGGCATCTATAAACAAAAACAGGGCATGAAGCCATCAAAATTGTACTGAGAAAAACAGAAAGTGACTAAGTGAGGACTACCTCGCTCTCGCTGGACGCCGGGCTGGGCAGCCTGCAGCCTGAATCCTCGCGCGGTCGCGCCCTATCCGGGTTCGCTGCCTTGCGCCCTTGCCGCCTCGCCGGAAGCCGGACACGGCGAACAAGACAGCAACCCGCAGCGGCAGCGTCACAATCGGGTGGGGGAGGGGGGGCGCTGGAAGGGGGGATCCGGGGCGGACGGAGGCAAGAAGCTGCTGGCGAGTGGCGACGACGGGCGGCGACCGGCGACACCGCGACGGCGAGCGGCGACGGGCGACGGCTTAGGGTTGCGGCCGTGCGGGAGACGGGGAGAGCGTGACTGCGTGAGGCTGTTGCGAGTTCGTGCGGCCGTGCGGGTGAATTGGCCTGGGCGGCTTGCCGGCTGGGCCTGTTCGCCTGGGCTGCCTGGGCTTGGACCTGGGCTGCGCCCCAGGCCAAAGTTTTTTTTTTCTAAATACAGGCCTACGCTTTTTTCCACGCCCCAGGCAATGGCCTGGGCTGCCTGGGGCCCAAATCCGCCCATGCCTGTGCATATTATGGATCGCTAGTAAATCTTCTTACTAAGTAGTATAGCAAGCAAACTTAAAAAATTAATGCATGAAAAGCAAAGAGTTTTTCTCGTGGAAGGCGACTTCCAAGGCGACTAGGGTTTAGCCGGCTCGCCGCCGGCCGCCTCCGTGGCGGCGGTGCGGCTGCCGGCGTCTCTCTCCCAGGACGGTACCGGAGGTGCCGTCGCTGGTCTAGTGTGCTCAGCTAGAGTTTCGGCCTTGCTTTTGTGAGGCAACAAGTCCGGCGATGGTGCTGACTTCATGACTCGATCTTATCGTCTATCTAGTGCTTGCATGCCATGAGGAATTTATCCATTGCGTTGGTGTATAGCTTCCCTGCTAGTGTTTAGGGAACTTGGTTGTTGATCAGATCTGAAGACAACTTTTGGATTTGTTCAAGCTTTTTGTCCCGGCGCTGCCTGGTGCAGTGATCGGTTTTCTGTCCCGGCGTTGTTTGACAGTGATCGGTTCTCTTTGAAGCTGGCTCTCTAGTGCAGCAATGAAACTGTTATGTTGGAACTGCCGGGGGCTTGGTAACGCCCCGGCGGTTCGTGCTTTGTTGGATGTCCAGCGAAGCTGCAGCCCAGATGTGATGTTTTTGTCGGAGACACACTTAGAAAGCTATCCGGGAGAGTGTTTGAGGAGGAGATTGAGAATGGATCAGAAATTGGTATGTGCTGGAGATGGAAGGAAAGGAGGACTGATGTTATTGTGGAGGAAAGAAATAAAAGTGCAGCGCATGGAACTTGATCCTATGTTCATTGATGTTAGAGTGACGGATGAACATAATAGCGAATGGAGATTAACCGGCATGTATGGTGAATTCCGTTGGGAACACAAGCATAGAACACGGGAGAGAATGAGAAGATTGCATCATAATAATATATTACCATGGCTTCTGATTGGGGATTTGAATGAAATACAATTCCTACATGAGAAAGAAGGTGGTAATCCAAGACCACAACAGTATATGCACGCCTTTCAGGCAGCCATTGAGGACTGCGAGTTGAGGGACATGGGATATGTGGGACACCAATTCACGTGGTTTCGAGGCAGGATTAGAGAACGACTGGATAGGGGCTTGGTTAATGATGCATGGTCCACTCTTTATCCTCATGCTGCATTACAAAATTTAAACTATAATCATTCAGATCATAGACCCTTGTGTGTGGACACAGAGTAGTACTCTGGAGTGGGGGCCAATGGTGCAGCAAGCAAGAAATTTGAGGCGAGGTGGCTGCATGAACAGTCATTCTCGGATGTCGTCCAGGAGGCGTGGGACTCGGCAAGCGCGGCTGCGGGACAAAATACGGTCTATGAAAAACTAAATCGCATGCACGATCAGTTCCATGATTGGGATCAGAGAGTTTTGAAGAAGCCCAAAAAGAGACTTCGGAAAGCACAGAGAGAGCTCGAGAAAATTATGGCTGGCCCTATGAATGATGAAAGTGAATCGAAAAGGAAAGAACTGTCTGAGCTAATCGAGTTTCTGCTAGAACTCGAGGAGATACATGTCATGCAACGATCTAGAGCAGGATGGCTCAAGCATGGGGATCAGAACACGGGTTTCTTCCAAGCATTTGATTCGGCGAGGCGTAAGAAGAACTTGATAAAAAAATTAAATGATGACCAGGGGAATGTGATTGAAGGTACGTCAACACTCAACATACATGTCCAGAATTATTTTGGTAACCTCTTTGCTTCAGAAGTAAACCATGTTGACCCTGCTGTTCTGCAAAATGTGCAAACGAAAGTTACTGAGCAAATGAATGAAATTTATTAGCCCCGTATACCCATGGTGATGTACGTAAGGCTGTGCACAGTATAGGAGATCTCAAGGCGCCTGGCCCTGATGGTCTCCATGCTATATTTTTTAAGAAGTTCTGGCATATTATTGGTGATGAGATTTCCGAGGAGGTGTTGTTTGCGATCAATACAAGGCAGATCCGGGCAGAGTGGAATGATACGTCCATTGTACTCATTCCCAAGGTAGACTCACCTGAACAAATTACACAATATAGACCTATCAGTCTATGTAATGTGTTGTACAAAATTATCTCAAAGATGTTGGCTGCTAGACTGAAAGGTATTCTACCTGACATTATCTCCCCCACTCAAAGTGCATTTGTTCCAGGACGTTTAATTACTGATAATGTACTAATAGCATATGAGTGTGTCCATAAGATAAAAAACTCAAGAGAAGGTCGCGGGGGGCTATGTGCAGTGAAATTGGATATGCATAAGGCCTATGACCGGGTTGAGTGGATATTCTTGAGAGCTATGATGGAAAAACTTGGTTTTGATACTGGTTGGATAGACATGATAATGGCTTGTGTATCTTCTGTTAGATATAAGGTCAGATTCAACTCCCAGGAGACTGAGATATTTACCCCTACTAGGGGGATTCGGCAAGGGGACCCCCTCTCCCCTTATTTGTTCCTTCTTTGTGCGGAAGGGTTGTCCAGTATGTTGACGTTTGAAGAAGAAGTTGGTGGCATAGATGGGATTAGAGTGTGCAGAAATGCACCGTCAGTTTCACACCTTTTATTTGCTGACGATTCTCTAATTCTCATGAGAGCAGATGTGATGAATGCAACTTCCTTACAAAACGTACTGGATACTTATTGTGCAAGTTCAGGACAAATGGTGAGTTTGGCCAAGTCTAGCATTTTCTTCAGTCCCAACACCTCAGTTGCTTCAAAAGCAGAAATTAGTCAAATTCTTCATATTGACACAGAAGCATTATCTGACAAGTATCTTGGGTTGCCAGCAATTGTGGGAGCTGACAAAAGTGGCTATTTGGGCATTTAGTTGTGAAATTAAATCAAGATTGATAGGTTGGATGGAGAAACAACTATCAATTGGAGGTAAAGAGATTTTATTAAAGTCTATGGCACAGGCCATTCCAGTTTTTGCCATGTCAGTTTTTAGTCTTCCAAAAGGAATTTGCAAAGAAATCACAGATATTATTGCACAATTTTGGTGGGGTGATGATGAAGAGCACAGGAAAATGCATTGGATGGCGTGGTGGAAGCTATGTATTCCAAAAAATGAGGGAGGTATGGGACTTCGTGATTTACATTCATTCAACTTAGCTATGCTAGCTAAGCAATGCTGGAGGCTCATCACTAATCCAGATTCCTTGGTTGCAAAAGTACTGAAAGCTAAATACTACCCCAATGGAACTCTTTTGGATGCTACCCCAAAGAATGGGTCATCATTCACATGGCAAAGTATTTTAAAGGGCCTTGATACATTCAAGAAAGGTTACATATGGAGGATTGGTACCGGTGAGGAGGTAAACATATGGAGGGATCCTTGGATACCTTCAAGCTCAGATATGAAGGTAATTACACCGAGAGGCCAATCAATTATTACAAGAGTTTGTGAACTCATTGATCCGGTGACCGGGGAGTGGGATGAACAGCTATTACAGAGCCTTTTCTACCCTGTGGATGTTAGAAGAATACTTCAGATCCCGCTCAACACACCCGCATTTGAGGATTTCATTGCCTGGCAACCTAATCGCACCGGAATTTTTTCAGTGAAAACTGCGTACCATTTGCAATGGATGCACACTTATAGGGCACATGCAAATATGATGGAGAGGGCTGGTGGTTCAGCGCCTTTGGCAGTGTGGAATACACTTTGGAAAGTGCAAGTCCCACGTAGAATTCAGATTTTTGGGTGGAGGGTTCTGCGAGGAATCGTTCCGCTAAAGGCAATCCTGACAAACAGACACATTGGTTCTAATGGGGCGTGCCCGATATGCCATCAAGGTGCTGAGGATATTAGGCATCTTTTATTTCTATGTGTGCATGCAAAGGAAGTGTGGAGGCGTCTTGGGATGTTGCAATTGGTGGAAGATGCTGTACCAGTGGATAGGTTGGGCTCGATTATATTCGAACATCTTTTAACCCTTCCGGATGATCTACTGATGGTACATTCTAATGTCAACTTCAAACAAGCACTAATGGTGGGAGCATGGTACTTGTGGTGGATACGGAGGCGAATGACACGTGATGAGCCGGTGCCACCTTCTTGGAGATGGCCCATATCCATTCTATCGATTGCTTCAAATTTTCAGAATTCATTGAGAAGTTCACATGTAATGCCAGAGACTAAATGGTGTAAGCCGGACCCAGGATACACAAAACTAAATGTTGATGCAGCCTTTTTTCCAGATGAAGGGAGTGGGGCAACTGCGGCTGTTATGAGGGATATTCATGGAAACTTCATTGCCGCGCAATGCAATTTTGTACCGGTGGCGGCGGATGCGATTACAATGGAGGCGATTGCCATGAGGGATGGGCTATTCTTTGCCGACTCTCTAGGACTAAACCAGATTGAAGCGAAATCAGATTCTCTCCAGGTAATTAACTTCTGCAATGGCCAAGAAAGATGGTGGGATGAAGCTGCGGCTCTCTTCGCCGAAAGCGTTGATATTAGTACGTCGATTGGGAAGGTCATTTTTAAGCATTGTATTCGTTCTTGTAATCAAGCGGCACATGTGCTAGCTAACTTCTCCTTTTGTAATAAGTCAAATCTCAGTTGGTTAAACGAGCCACCTGATGTCATTGTCAGTAAGCTTGTGGATGATGTAAGTGTTCTATAATTCAATAAAGCTTGCCATGATGGCCTTCCCTCAAAAAAAATTAATGCATGAGGCCAATGCGATCTATCCATGAAACGTGTTGGCGTGGGGGTCCTTTTTTATTAATTCTCATTGGTGGCTGGCCGTAGCGTGTCAAGGACGCATTTGTTTTTTCTTTTGACTTCCGCATGGACATACATCTTAGAGTAACCTAATAGGACTGTTATGTGTAACGTTTAATTTTCCTCGCCGTATAGTAAACAATCCTACGGTTATTATTATTATTTCTCCAGGATTAACGTGAAGCCTCGTATGGTGCTTTCAATTAGTAAATATAAGATGCTATGCATTCTAAATTTGTAACAAATGAACAGGCAGTCGTATTCATAAGGTAAAGATGAGATGAGATAGAACAATTACACGACGATAGATTCCACCAGTATAGGCAGCCAATCTGTGCGTCGACCGCGTAAATGATGCCATCATGCACTATAGCATCAGACAGAAATGTTGCCTCAACAGGATTGATGATGAGCCATAACCATGTATGGCGACCGGATTCTAGATAGACTAATCCCATGTTGAACAAGGCAATGAGCTTGTAATCCATGTAGTCTTCGATGGTGTGGGCGCCGCGATTACAACTTTACGCAAGCGAGAGGTCGAGCCAAAAGCAGCGCGTCTCGTCGCGTAGTAGGCAGGAGTGTCCGGCGAACGCGAGGCTCGATGTCGGCGGTATCCAACGATGGAAGGTGATCTCGCTGGGTGTAGATATCCACGAGGCGCCACGGACTACGGTGTGGTGGATGAGGCGATCCGATTGGCCTTCATACCAGCCCAAAGAGTGGCCGCGCATGAAGGATGATGGGCGGGTAGTGGTAGCATGTCGAGGGCACCACGGCAACCTCCGTAGGATCGTCAAGTCGATTATGCAGGCCACTGCGAGGATCGGGCATCGACAAGCAAGGTGTCTTGAAAAGAGCGGCGGTTGCGAGCAGTAGATACAAAGACAATGAGCATGCGGCGGAGGGCGGTCTTGAAGTAGGCCCATCGACTCACAGATCTGCTCCAAGAGAACATCGGGAGGAATTCCAATCGCAGCTCGTGTGTCGGTCGGTTCTGCCATTGGGGTTTTCGGTGCTGCGAGCCAGCGGGAAGTGGATTGGCGAGGCGGCGAAGAAGCTTCTCCTCGTGTGGCCGAGCAGTGAGCGGGGGATATGGTACGCGCGAGCTACCAAGGAAGATGGCGCGGGCGGGAAAGCAGTGAGCGGGGGTAAATGGTGTGCAGCCGACGATGGGGAAGAGAGGAGGAAGAAGAGTGGAAGACGGGGAAGAAAGTGCATTAAATCTCAATTCTACTAGTACTACTACCAGGATATAGGCACCGTCCTCCGGAGTGTAAATAGTTACACGGATGACATGTGGGTCTACCACAAGAGGGCCAATATGTCAGTTAATGGAGGACACAGGTGCGTAGGCATATTTGCGAAAGCGTGCTCTACTGGCAAACATGATGGCAGTACTGGGTAAGGCGGATTTAGTAACACCAACATGCTGGTTCAGCTTATTAATTACGTGTCCCATCTGCTGCAGCGTGTATTGTCACTTCATTGCGAAGACTACTTGAATAGTTCTCTCTGACCGAGATGGGGAATGATGGATCGCGAGGATTTCCTTTCTACAATATCCCTATGCCTCTACGCTCACTTCACTCATTTTGCTCCGTACCTAGTCACTTGTTGAAATATGTAGAAAGACAAATACTCCGTATTTGGGAACAGAGGGAGGCTTTTACTCCGTACTGAAGTATTTGGGAACAGAGGGAGTATCACCATATGGAGGGAACAGAGGAAGTTTGAAATATGAACATGTCGATGGGAGGGAGTAAGCCCCATGCATGCATGCATGCAACATGCAACACTCGTACGTACTCCACATGGACGCACGCAACACTCACGCACCCATGCGGCACACAACACACGACGCAACACACACGCTCACGCTCAAGTGCTCAACCTACTCCCTACGTCCGTGAAAGACTGTACATTTAGAGATTTACACATTGACCACGGTATAATTAACGCCCAAAAGTAGCAGACTTATGTGTGCATGCGACCATTGAGATAAGAAGATTAAATGAAGGCCATTGCATGCTGTAATTAAGGATAGACATGTAGACTATACCTACAGCACAAGTTGGTGCATTAGTCAATCAATATCGATTTAGATTAAAGGATAAATGCATTGGAAGTGTAGATGTACATCATGTACTACTACACTCTTTGTTTTATAGCCGATGTACCCTCTTTGTTGGAAGGCCGAGGGAGGACACGTGCATGCACTCACATACACAGCTGCGGTTCGGGCGCAAGGGTTGGACTCGTGTGGCGCTGCGTAAAGTTTTGTTTAACTGATTTCTTTGCTCGCATGGCGGCGGTGGGACCCGAAACCGGTGACAATTTAACCATCGACAAAGTGCCACGTCGACTATGTGGCGGTCGGAGGGTGCAATGTCGGTGCTCTCGATGAGCTAGTGATCGTATAATCGAGGCAAAACTATATATAGTGACCGTAAAGAGCGTATTGTTACATACGTTGACCGCCAGTGTATTTTCTCGTTTCAAATTAAGCCATATTAATCGAAAAGGACGCAGTATGGACTACTACTAGTACTAGTACTGCTTTGATGTGTCCCGTCAACTCGCCGAACGAGGAGAAGCTTGCTTAATCGCCTCTCCCTACGCATACCCTTGTGATGGTTCGCAGGACGAGGAGAGGGTTTTGACTACAGTGCCCTCTCCCTCGTCCTCGCGGTGGACGTGCAACAGTTCAATCGGTGTCAGATTGCCAGACGCATATTGTACTGTAGTATCATCATTGTTGGACCTTCTGAAGAGGCGAAGAGGCAAGTGCAAGGTTCACACGAGTATGAACTGTTGAACCTTCCAAAGAGGCAAAGAGCCAAGCGCAAGGTTTTATAGGAGTTGTCGTCCTAGTAGGAGTGTACTACAACTATAGCGAACGATGCTACTGTATGATGCCGCCACGTCACGTATATCCAAAGCTGTGCCACCTTTTTTTCTCAAAGAGCGTGTTAGAGCCCGTGCAACAACCACACAAATTGCACGTACACATAACACATTTACTAGTAATAAATTCTAAAGGACAAATGCCAGTATGCCACACAAGTTCATCTCCAATTCATGTGATAAATTTGTGCACGACTAGTCTACATATATTCACAGCGCTACCGTTCATAATTACCGTACTCCACTTACACGTTATAGATGGGCTACATGCATGTCCTCCTCTAGGTTCCAGTCCCAGGTGTTCTTCATGGATGGCACGATCCATAGCGGTGGGCAACAGGAATCATTGTCGCAGCTTTCTAGTCCGGTTCCACACGATGGAGACTCATCCAAGCTGAAGCGGCATAAATCAGGGATAGCGTGTCCCAGCATGTCGTTCATCCGTGGTGCGCAATGAAGACACAACCATGCTTCATGAGCGGCGGGCCTTCCGTGTCGTGCACGGAAGGTGGCATCCGCTTCACAATGGGGTAGCTGTCCCGATGAAAAGTGAGTACTCTCCAAGAGTGTTCCTCGGCACCCACGTAGCATCACGGGGTCGAACTTCGGCGCCGTTCATCGGTACACGCGGCATCCCAGATCTGGACACATGGTGGCGTACATACTCAAGGTCCATGCATAATAATGTTGTGCTCAAATATGGCGGTCGATGTCTTGTGCAGCAAATAGTACTACTCCCGTATAGAGGAAGTAAAATAACCGGCTTATTATATATAGCCACTCTTGGCTACATGGATGAGATAGTAAGACATGGTAAAATAAAAATGGTGGTAGCTAGTGGGTTCAAGTCTTCAAAGGCCCATCTAGCTATACGCGTCCTCCAAGGTAAAAAGTACTCCTACTAGTAGTACTAAGTATACTACTAGTACAACAATGAAAGAGAAGGCGAGAGGATTAAAAAATGGAATACCTGGGTAGATGGTGACGGTCCGATCGTGGTAGATTGTGTGACCATGTTGCACATCAGTGGTACCATGGGTAACGACTGCTAAGATAGTTGATCCCAATATGCCAAAGTCAGCTACAAGGTTCAGGTTAGACCGAATCGCGGATGCAAATGCACATCCAGGATCGGCGATCTTATTTTGATCGGGGGATGACTGGTCCCTGCAAAATAATGGAGTACCATTAGGGATGCAAATGATCGTTTGTGCATTCTGTTTGTAATCTCCCGTACCGTAGGATGGCAACCAGATGAAACAAGTCCCCTTGCTTGTCACCGCGAAGATGTGGCCTAGATGGCGCACGACGTCTTCGAACGTGTAGGGGTACAAATCTGCTACCGCCAACATGCGCCAGCCTCTGCCGTTACTGCGTCTTGCATTGATGGCAATCCTTATGTCGAACACCGCGATCAGATAGTAATCGGCGTAGCCGCGTCGCTTTGTCGGCGGGTCCGCAATTGCTATCTTCTTCAATCTCATGTAGGCATCCTCATACGTATTCAAGCCCAGCCAGTCCGGAAGGTCGATCCCAATGGTGGAGAAGGGGTCTACCGGAATGACCGCACTGCTGTGGATGTTGTGCAAAACGATGGTGGTATCCGGCCGGTGGTATGCAAGCCAATCTTCGTTGGCACCGACTCAGACCTATATATAAGACGATGGGCAGCGGAGAAATTACGGGATGGAAATGGAATAACTAAGTACTACATGATCAAACTCCATTACTGACCTGCTCATCGGACAAAATCCGACTACCTCTCAACGTCGGCAACTCTAAGCGGAGTCAGCGTGCAACCATGGCCGGGAGGCGGTGGACTGTTGAAGGATTGTCCCATAGAAGAACCTTCTCCTCGAGGGCGCATGGAAGGCCAACAAGCATGGCCTTTTCCCAAACCTGTTTAGCGGCGTCTTGAAAAAGTTGGTGCAGGAAGCACCAAGTCTTCTTGGGCGGTGAGGGCGTCGGAGCGGCGTCGCGATTTCTCCTAGAGGATCGTCGTCCAAGGTCTCCCAGCCCGGCGAGGAGGAGAACCGCTGGCGAATCCATGGGAGCAGCGACGAACTGCCTTCTCTTCGGGGGGGAGGCTGGCGAGGAGGAGATAAGGCGTAGTAACGCGAGGCCTCGTCCCTTCAAGCTGTAGATCATTCCTCGGCGAAGGGTGAGGCTATTATTTACTACTAGTACTAGCATTATGGAGCGTTATGGGATTGCATTATCTGTAAATAATAGCACTAGTACGAAATTTTTGGCCCTAGGGAGTAGTTTTTGGCGTGGATTAAGAAATTTTGGGTATGTTTTGCCATTTTTGTACCGCCAACTAGTGTCAAAAATGTCTTACATTATGTGACGGAGGATGCGTTCTCGTCTTTGTAGCGATACCAGTACTACTTTTCTCAACTCTGAGTATTAGTGCGATGTCTTGTACTTCTAGTCTAGTCTAGTCTAGTATAGTGCACCAGTTTTGAACTCTTGAATCTCAGGGCCAAGGATCTACAGTTGGATGTGGAGGGTACTACTGTTCTCTAGAACCATCGTTGTACTATCAATGCAGGGGAAGTACACTTGCGTAGTGGCCTAGTGGGTACTCTCGGTGCTATATTCAGCCGCTCCTCTCACGTAGGAGTAGCTGGCCTACTCAGCCGCTCCTCTCACGCACACACTAGTAGCTTTGTTTATCGACGACGGTTATACTTGATCTGTGAGGGGAGAACATTTGAGTTATTTGATACAGCGATACTAGGCTTTTCGCTTCCATTTGTGGAGGTGTAATGGATCTCTTCGAACTTTGTTAATAGTTCCTTCTTTATGAATGAGATGAAGCAAAGCTTTTGCCTTCGTTTCAAAAAAAACACGTCAAGAGGAATTTCTTTTATAGTAGAGCCAATAATGGAGTGAAGTCCATGCGTGCAACGCCACAAGCTACAGAGTACTAGTAGTACAACACTTTACATAGAGTACAGAGCCATATTGCACAGTTCCCAATGCCCTACCAGGCTTTTCCGGCTCCTCGGGCTTAATTGGGAGGCGCTAGTTTAAATATGCTACTACTAGCTGATGAGGAAGCTGCAAGCGAGGTGCGGCTAGGGCGAGCACGCGAGCAATAGGATGCTGGGAAGGAAAACCCGTTCACGTGGCTAGGCTGTCCAGTGCACCGAGATTGTGGGGCTGCATGTCCGTTTGACTTCAAAACTCAAATTGTTGGGGAACGTTGCAGAAAATTAAAAATTTTCCTACGGTTTCACCAAGATCCATCTATGAGTTCATCTAAGCAACGAGTCAAGGGAGTGAGTTTGCATCTACATACCACTTGTAGATCGCGTACGGAAGCGTTCAAGGGGATGGTGATGATGGAGTCGTACTCGCCGTGATTCAGATCACCGATGACCAAGTGCTGAACGGATAGCACCTCCGCGTTCAACACACGTACGGGACGGACGACGTCTCCTCCGTCTTGATCCAGCAAGGAGGAAGGAGAGGTTGAGGAAGATTGCTCCAACGGCAGCACGATGGCGTGGTGGTGTTGGTGCAGCAGTACTCCGATAGGGCTTCGCCAAGCACGTAACGGAGGAGGAGAGGTGTTGGGGAGGGGAGGGGCTGCGCCTTGGGATGTCTACAACAGCCCTCCCCTTAGCCCTCTATTTATAGGGGAAGGGGCAAGGGGGGCCGACCCCTCTAGATGGGATCTAGAGGGGGGAGGGCGGCGGCCAGGGAGGGGGGACTTGCCCCCCAAGCAAGGGGGGGCCCCCCTTAGGGTTTCCCCCCAACCCTAGGCGCATGGGCCCAAGGTGGGGGCGCGCCCAGCCCTCCAGGGGCTGGTTCCCTGCCCCTTGCGGCCCATGTGGCCCTCGAGGAGGTGGCCCCTCCGGTGGACCCGGAACCTCTCCGGTGGCCCGGTACAATACCGATATGCCCCCGAAACTTTCCGGTGTCCGCATCACAACTTCCCATATATAAAACTTCACCTCCGGACCATTCCGGAACTCCTCATGGCGTCCGGGATCTCATCCGGGACTCCGAACAACATTCGGTAATCACATACAAGTCTTCCTCATAACCCTAGTGTCACCGAACCTTAAGTGTGTAGACCCTACGGGTTCGGGAGACATGCAGACATGACCGAGACGACTCTCCGGTCAATAACCAACAGCGGGATCTGGATACCCATGTTGGCTCCCACATGTTCCACGATGATTTCATCGGTTGAACCACGATGTCGAGGGTTCGATCAAACCCCGTATACAATTCCCTTTGTCAATCGGTACGTTACTTGCCCGAGACTCGATCGTCGGTATCCCAATACCTCGTTCAGTCTCGTTACCGGCAAGTCACTTTACTCGTGCCATAATGCATGATCCCGTGACCAACCACTTGGTCACTTTGAGCTCATTATGATGATGCATTACCGAGTGGGCGAGATACCTCTCCGTCATGCGGAGTGACAAATCGATCTCGTTCCGTGTCAACCCATGAGACACTTTTGGAGATACTGTAGTGCACCTTTATAGTCACCCGATTCGTTGTGACGTTTGATACACCCAAAGCACTCCTACGGTATCTGGGAGTTACACGATCTCATGGTCTAAGGAAAGGATACTTGACATTGGAAAAGCTCTAGCAAACAAACTACACGATCTTGTGCTATGCTTAGGATTGGGTCTTGTCCATCACGTCATTCTCCTAATGATGTGATCCTGTTATCAACGACATCCAATGTCCATAGCCAGGAAACCATGACTATGTGTTGATCAACGAGCTAGTAAACTAGAGGCTCACTAGGGACATATTGTGGTCTATGTATTCACACGTGTATTACGATATCCGGATAATACAGTTATAGCATGAATAAAGACAATTATCACGAACAAAGAAATATAATAATACTTTTATTATTGCCTCTAGGGCATATTTCCAACAGTCTCCCACTTGCACTAGAGTCAATAATCTAGTTACATTGTGATGAATCGAACACCCATAGAGTTCGGTGTTGATCATGTTTTGCTCATGAGAGGTTTAGTCAGCGGATCTGCGACATTCAGATCCGTATGTACTTTGCAAATTTCTATGTCTCCATCTTGAACATTTTCACGGATGGAGTTGAAGCGGCGCTTGATGTGCCTAGTCTTCTTGTGAAAGCTGGGCTCCTTGGCAAGAGCAATAGCTCGGTGTTGTCATAGAAGAGTTTGATCGGCCCGACGCATTGGGTATGACTCCTAGGTCGGTGATGAACTCCTTCACCCAAATTGCTTCATGTGCTGCCTCGAGGCTGCCATGTACTCCACTTCACATGTAGATCCCGCCACGGCGCTCTGCTTGCAGCTGCACCAACAATGCTCCACCATTCAACATATACATGTATCCGGTTTGTGACTTAGAGTCATCGGATCTGTGTCGAAGCTAAGCGTCGGCGTAACCCTTCTGACGAGCTCTTCGTCACCTCCATAAACGAGAAACATGTCCTTTGTCCTTTTCGGTGCCAGGATGTTCTTGACCGCTGTCCGGTGTTCCTTGCGGGATTACTTTGGTACCTTCCTACCAAACTTACGGCAAGGTTTACATCAGTGCAGTACACAGCATGGCATACATAATAGATCCTATGGCTGAAGCATAGGGGATGACACTCATCTCTTCTTTATCTTTTGCCGTGGTCGGGGACTGAGCCGAGCTCAATCTCACACCTTGCAACACAGGCAAGAACCCCTTCTTGGACTGATCCATTTTGAACCTCTTCAAAATCTTATCAAGGTATGTGCTTTGTGAAAGACCTATGAGGCGTCTCGATCTATCTCTATAGATCTTGATGCCCAATATATAAGCAGCTTCTCCAAGGTCCTTCATTGAAAAACACTTATTCAAGTAGGCCTTAATGCTATCCAAGAGTTCTATATTATTTCCCATCAAAAGTATGTCATCTACATATAATGTGAGAAATGCTACAGAGCTCCCACTCACTTTCTTGTAAACACAGGCTTCTCCATAAGTCTGCATAAACCCAAACGCTTTGATCATCTCATCAAAGCGAATGTTCCAACTCCGAGACGCTTGCACCAGCCCATAAATGGATCGCTAGAGCTTGCAAACTTTGTTAGCGTTCTTAGGATCGACAAAACCTTCCGGCTGCATCATATACAACTCTTCCTTAAGATGTCCATTAAGGAATGCCGTTTTGACGTCCATCTGCCATATCTCATAATCATAGTATGCGGCAATTGCTAACATGATTCGGACGGACTTCAGCTTTGCTACGGGAGAGAATGTCTTGTCGTAGTCAATCCCTTGGACTTGTCGATAACCTTTAGCGACAAGTCGAGCTTTATAGATGGTAACATTTCCATCCGCGTCCGTCTTCTTCTTAAAGATCCATTTGTTTCCTATTGCTCGCTGATCATCGGGCAAGTCTGTCAAAGTCCATACTTTGTTTTCATACATGGATTCTATCTCGGATTTCATGGCTTCAAGCCATTTGTTGGAATCTGGGCCCGCCATCGCTTCTTCATAGTTCGAAGGTTCACCGTTGTCTAACAACATGATTTCCAGGACAGGGTTGCCGTACCACTTTGGTGCGGAACGTGTCCTTGAGGACCTACGAAGTTCAGTAGCAACTTGATCCGAAGTACCTTGATCATCATCATTATTTTCCTCTTGGTTGGTGTAGGCATCACGGAACATTTTCTGAGCTGCACTACTTTCCGTTCGAGAGGTAGTACTTCATCGAGTTCTACTTTCCTCCCACTTACTTCTTTCGAGAGAAACTCTTTTTCCAGAAAGCATCCGTTCTTGGCAACAAAGATCTTGCCCTCGGATCTTAAGTAGAAGATATACCCAACAATTTCCTTAGGGTATCCTATGAAGACGCATTTTTCCGACTTGGGTTCGAGCTTTTCAGGTTGAAGTTTCTTGACATAAGCATCGCATCCCCAAACTTTTAGAAATGACAGCTTAGGTTTCTTCCCAAACCATAATTCATACGGTGTTGTCTCAGCAGTTTAGGCATGCCCTATTTAAAGTGAATGTAGCTGTCTCTAGAGCATATCCCCAAAATGATAGCGGTAAATCGGTAAGAGACATCATAGACCGCACCATATCCAATAGAGTGCAATTACGACATTCGGACACACCGTTATGCTGAGGTGTTCCAGGCGGCGTGAGTTGTGAAACGATTCCACATTTCCTTAAGTGTGTACCAAATTCGTGACTTAAATATTTTCCTCCACGATCTGATCGTAGGAACTTTATCTTTCGGTCACGTTGATTCTCTACCTCATTCTGAAATTCCTTGAACTTTTCAAAGGTCTCAGACTTGTGTCATCAAGTAGACATACCCATATCTACTCAAGTCATCGGTGAGAGTGAGAACATAACGATATCCTCCGCGAGCCTTAACGCTCATTGGACCGCACACATCGGTATGTATGATTTCCGACAAGTTGGTTGCTCGCTCCATTGTTCCGGAGAACGGAGTATTGGTCATTTTGCCCATGAGGCATGGTTCGCATGTGTCAAATGATTCATAATCGAGAGACTCTAAAAGTCCATCTGCATGGAGCTTCTTCATGCGCTTGACACCAATGTGACCAAGGCGGCAGTGCCACAAGTATGTGGGACTATCGTTATCAACTTTACATCTTTTGGCATTCACACTATGAACATGTGTAATATTACGCTCGAGATTCATTAAGAATAAACCATTGACCATCGGGGCATGACCATAAAACATATCTCTCATATAAATAGAGCAACCATTATTCTCGGATTTAAATGAGTAGCCATCTCATATCAAACGAGATCCAGATACAATGTTCATGCTCAAACTTGGCACCAAATAACAATTATTAAGGTTTATAACTAATCCCGTAGGTAAATGTAGAGGTAGCGTGCCGACGGCGATCACATCGACCTGGAACCATTCGACGGCGCGCCGTCACCTCGTCCTTTGCCGTCTCCGTTTATTCCGCAGCTCCTGCTGTGAGTTACAAATATGAGCAACGGCACGGTATGAAATACCCGGGAGTTACTACGAGTCTTGGTAAGGTACACATCAATTACATGTATATCAAATTGTTGGTGTACTAAAGTAGAGGGCACCTTAGTACCCGAACTTGTACACAGGCGATCCTTGACACCCAGCGCGAGGCTACGCTGACGTCCGCAAGGCTCCCCACCACTCCTTATCACGCCATTCAAGAACAAAGTACCAGCCAAGAACACGAAGGCCCGGCAAGAGGAGCTTGCGGGAGGCTATTTCATGGCATCACGGAAAACTTGCATGGCGCCCGCGCCCGGCAAGGTCGATGGCGACAAGCTTTCCGGCACAAAAAAGGACATGACAAGGCACTTGCGCATGCAAGGCTGCCACCCAACTCCAGCGCACCACAGTGACACGTCATCACCGAGGCCATCCCAAGAGCACGTGGTGAGATACTACGCAACCATGCAGGCGAGGTGGCAAGCGGAGCTGACAGAGGCGCCATCGTGGCACCGGAGGCTCATAGCAGTCCTCCACCTGCCTTTGTTGGGTGACGGATGGGCATTAATGCCCTTGTCCCTGCCGTCGAGTTAGGTAGGGGCCTTTGTTGTCTTGTTGTACCAACCTGCGCTTTACGTTTCTACCCCCTCTTCCCTCGCTGCCACCTGTGGGTACCCCTTGAGCTATAAAAGGGAGGCCCATGCGCGCGTAGGAGGGGTTGATCCATTCGACACCCACAGCTCCCTTTTAGCTCGCACGCTCGAGCTAGATCAAATAACAACACAGAGCAGTAGTAGGGGTGTTATCTCTCCGGAGAGCCCCGAAGCTGGGTAAAGATTGCCCGTCTCCCCGCGCGTGCGCCGGACCTCGATCTGCTCTGCGCGCGGCCCTCGCTCCCCTGCCGAACCAGAAGGGGCCCCCAAGTGCCCCATAGGTGCTCGGAGGCAGCAGCGAGCCCCCCGACACAAATATACCTTTGGTGTTGGCGGCCTTCTTATCCGCTAAGTATTTGGGGCAGTTCCGCTTCCAGTGACCCTTCCCCTTGCAATAAAAGCACTCAGTCTCAGGCTTGGGTCCATTCTTTGACTTCTTCCCAGTAACTGACTTACCGGGCACGGCAACATCCTTGCCGTCTTTCTTGAAGTTCTTCTTGCCCTTGCCCTTCTTGAACTTAGTGGTCTTATTGACCATCAACACTTGATGTTCTTTCTTGATTTCAACCTCTGCTGTCTTCAGCATTGAAAATACCTCAGGAATGGTCGTCACCATCCCCTGCATATTGTAGTTCATCACAAAGCTCTTGTAGCTTGGTGGGAGCGACTGAAGGATTCTGTCAATGACTGGCTCATCAGGGAGGTTAATGTTCAATTTGAGTCGAGGCAATTGTGTAACAGACATTTTAAGTATGTGCTCCTTGTGAACTGTTTTCCTCCATCTTACAACTATAGAACTTGTCGGAGACATCATATCTCGACCGGGCATGAGCTTGGAAAACTAGTTTCAGCTCTTGAACATCTCATATGCTCCGTGATGCTCAAAAGCGCTTTTGGAGCCCGGTTCTAAGCTGTAAAGCATGCCGCCTTGAACGAGGGAGTAATCATCAGCACGAGACTGCCAAGCATTCATAACGTCTTGGTTCTCTGGGACGGGAGCGTCACCTAGCGGTCCTTTCTTGATTTCAGCCTCTGCTGTCTTCAGCATCGAGAACACTTCAGGAATGGTCTTCACCATCCCCTGCATGTTGTAGTTCATCACAAAGCTCTTGTAGCTTGGTGGGAGCGACTGGAGGATTCTGTCAATGACCGCCTCATCAGGGAGGTTAATGTTTAGCTGGGTCATACGGTTGTGCAACCCAGACATCTTGAGGATGTGCTCACTTGACTGAACTGTTTTCCTCCATCTTACAACTGTAGAACTTGTCGGAGACATCATATCTCTCGACCGGGCATGAGCTTGGAAAACTAGTTTCAGCTCTTGAACATCTCATGTGCTCCGTGATGCTCAAAAGCGCTTTTGGAGCCCGGTTCTAAGCTGTAAAGCATGCCGCCTTGAGCGAGGGAGTAATCATCGGCATGAGTTTGCCAAGCATTCACAATGTCTTGGTTCTGCAGGATGGGGCGTCACCTAGCGGTCCTTCTAGGACATATTGCTTCACGGCAGCTATGAGGATGATCCTCGGTTAGGACCCGATCCGTATAGTTGCTGCCATCATCTTTCAGCTTGGTTTTCTCTAGGAACGCGTTGAAGTTCATGTTGACATTAGCGTTGGCCATTTGATCTACAAGACATATTTGCAAAGGTTTTGGACTAAGTTCATGATAATTAAGTTCTATTCAAATTATGAACTCCCACTCAGATTAGACATCCCTCTAGTCTTCTAAGTGTTACACGATCCGAGTCGACTAGCCCGTGTCCGATCATCACGTGAGACGGACTAGTCATCGTCGGTGAACATCTTCATGTTGATCGTATCTTCCATACGACTCGTGTTCGACCTTTCGGTCTCCGTGTTCGAGGCCATGTGCGTACATGCTAGGCTCGTCAAGTTAACCCTAAGTGTTTTATTTGTGTAAAACTGTCTTACACCCGTTGTATGTGAGCGTAAGAATCCATCACACCCGATCATCACGTGGTGCTTAGAAGCGACGAACTGTAGCAACGGTGCGCAGTTAGGGAGAACACTTCTTGAAATTTTGTAAGGATCATCTTATTTACTACCATCATCCTAAGTAAACAAGATGCATAAACATAATAAACATCACATGCAATTATATAGTTGTGACATGATATGGCCAATATCATAAAGCTCCATTGATCTCCATCTTCGGGGCTCCATGATCATCTTGTCACCGGCTTGACACCATGATCTCCATCATCGTGTCTTCATGAAGTTGTCACGCCAACGACTACTTCTACTTCTATGGCTAATGAGTTTAGCAATAAAGTAAAGTAGTTTACATGGCATTCTTCAATGACACGCAGGTCATACAAAAAATAAAGACAACTCCTATGGCTCCTGCCGGTTGTCATACTCATCGACATGCAAGTCGTGAATCCTATTACAAGAACATGATCTCATACATCACAATTCATCATTCATCACAACTTCTGGCCATATCACATCACATGATCAATCGCTGCAAAAACAAGTTAGGCGTCCTCTAATTGTTGTTGCATCTTTTACGATGGCTGCGATTGGGTTCTAGCAAAACGTTTTCTTACCTCGAATAACCTGGCGTGATTTTGTCAACTTCTATTTACCCTTCATAAGGGCCCTTTTCATCGAATCCGCTCCAACTAAAGTGGGAGAGCGGACACCCGCCAGCCACCTTATGCAACTAGTGCATGTCAATCGGTGGAACGGTCTCTCACGTAAGCGTCACGTGTAAGGTTGGTCGGCCGCTTCATCCCACAATACCGCTGAAGCAAGAAAAGACTAGTAGAGGCAAGCAAGTTGACAAGATCCGCCCACAACAAAATTGTGTTCTACTCGTGCATTAGAGAACTACGCATAGACCTAGCTCATGATGCCTTTGTTGGGGAGCGTTGCGAGAAAATTAAAAATTTTCCTACGGTTTCACCAAGATCCATCTATGAGTTCATCTAAACAACGAGTCATGGGAGAGAGTTTGCATCTACATACCACTTGTAGATCACGTGTGGAAGCTTGCAAGGTGATGATGGAGTCGTACTCGGCGTGATTCAGATCACCGATGTCCAAGTGTTGAGCGGACAGCACCTCCGCATTCAACACACGTGCAGGCGGAGGCGTCTCCTCCTTCTTGATCCAGCAAGGGGAAGGAGAGGTTGAGGAAGCTCGCTCAACGGCAGCACGACGGCGTGGTGATGTTGGTGCAGCAGTACTCCGACAGGACTTCGCCAAGCGCTGAACGGAGGAGAGGTGTTGGGGAGGGGAGGGGCTGCGCCTTGGAGATTGGTACAGCAGCCCTCCCCCCGCCCTTCTATTTATAGGGAAAGGGGCAAGGGGGGCCGACCCCTCTAGATGGGATCTAGAGGGGGCGGCGGCCAGGGAGGGGAGGCTTGCCCCCCAAGCAAGGGGGACGCCCCTTGTCGTGGATTTGTCACGGCAGATGTCCTAGCGTAAGGACTTAATCGTGGAGCCATCGCTACGGGTTTACTTGTAGGGGTTAAAGCGGACACAAAGACACGAGGGTTTTATACTAGTTCGGCCCCTTCGATGAAGGTAAAATCCTACGTCTAGTTGTGATGGAATTGATGTGGTTTCGATGGCTAGGGAGTAGACAAGCTTCGCCTAGGCTCGAATTGTGGTTGTCTGTCCTGAACCGCCACCGGGTCGTCCCCTTATATACACGAGTGACGCCCGTCGGTTCGTAGAGTCCCAACCGGTTCATACTCGTATCCCGGTTGGTATCTCTCTATTCCTAACTTACAATACAAGTCATACATCAGGCCGGTTTACGGCTACAAGCTCTAAACCGACTATAGGCCTTGGGCCTTTCTCGATTACACCACTAATGGAGCTAACCCGCCCAAAGCGGCGGTTTACATCTAGTGGTAATATCCCCAACATTAGGCCCCAGATTGATTTGAACTGGTTCATGTCAATCCTTCACAAAGCCTGTATCTTGGACATCTTCTTTTGCTTAGCAAACCGCCACGTCGTCGCTGCTTCTGATCACTGTAAACCGGCATGGCATCGTTGCTTCTGGTCACTGTAAACCGGCATGACGTCATCTTGAAGTTTATCCTTTATAACGCCTTCTTTAATAGCAGTCCCTGGATTCACGCGCTTGACCTAGCTTTACTGCCTTATAAATAGGACCGAAGGGTCATTTTGTTTCCTCCCTTCGCTTCCTCTTCGTCTTCCTCGCGCCGCTGCCCTTGGAGCTCCGCCATCGTCATCAGCTTCTGCTTCATCCTGGGCTGCTGCATCAACCTGGACGTACCAGAGCACTGCGGCCTCTCTCCGCATCTCCTCTGTTCCCGGTAAGCTTCTTCCCCTTCTTCAATCTGCTTCTGCATTTAGATCTGTTTCTAGGGTTCGAGCTTCATACCATGTTCTTCGTGCGTTTTCATCTTTTTAGCCTTGAACCATGCTATGAATCTTGTTCTATACCAATGACGACTCCTGCGTATCCGCTGTACTTTCTCATCTTAATCCCATAGATCTTCTGCGTATATACATACGCCTTATGGTCCACTTCCGTTTCTTCTTTACTTCCGCGGCGCATTTCCTGTTTTTCTGAAAACCCGCGTTTGATCCGTGGTAAACATGAAATTTTGTGAAACCTGTTTCTGTCCATGACTTCAATTACCTCCGAGGCCAAGATTAGGCGGTTTAACTCTCCATAATAAAAGCTGCTAAACCGGCATAGGTACACCATTAGTCCCCTTGTTGAACCGCCAGAACGTATCTGATATCATATCATAATGAACTGATTTATAGGAATCGCCTCCGGTTTACCATAACTTGAATCAATCACTTTGTAATAAGCACTTTCTTAAACCGGATCCTTCTCCTTGTAGATCCTATTATGTCCAAACAGGTGTACGAATGCAACTGGGTTCCTTCCCGCGTCTCTGAGACACAGTTGAATGAACTGGTATCGATTGGCGCTTTAGATGACCAAAACACAATCCATTGGAGGGTTCACGAGAGAATGTCCTCCACACCTCGGGAAGGGAAGTCATAGTTTTCGCGGATCATCTGGCCCGGGGTTTCAAACCGCCCGGGTCAAAATTTTACCGGGACGTGATGGCAAATTTTCAGCTCCGTCCCCAAGACATTGGACCTAACTCCGTTACCAACCTGTGCCACTTTCAAGTGCTGTCCGAAGCATATCTGCAAGAGGAACCTTCTGTTGAACTGTTCAGAGATCTCTTCCACCTAAACCGTCGCCTTGAATTCACCGACGGCCCCAACCGAAATTAGGCGGTATGGCTATCCGGAAGAGGAAGGAGATCACCTATCCCCGTCAAACTCCACACTCACCCCAAAGAGTGGAATGCGACTTGGTTCTCTGCAAAGATACTTCTCTGAAGGTGAAAATCCTTTACGGCTTTCGTCGAGCGGCTAAGCAATACTCATCCCTTTCCTCAAAGATTGACTGCCAAAGAGAGAAGCAAATATGCCCCCAATTGTCCAAGCTCCGAGCCTTTATGGCCAACGGTTTGGTAGGATTGATCTTGCTGCGCTGCTGGTTATCTTGGGGCATCTTGCCTTTGAGCGGCGTTCGGTTTAATGTGCGATATACCGGCAGCGTCGATGACCCACTCCGACACACCAAACTGGAACTGTGTGAAGATGAAGTTACGGATTCAGTAAGGAAAATGCTGAATGAACCGGAGCATCTCTGTGCTCAAACCGGCTTAGCTCCTTACTGCACCATCAACGCGCCACCTGCGGTAAGTCACTGACTGTGTCATCATACAAACCCGCTGTTACTTTCATATGTCCAATTCTCAATTATTTCTGATCCAGGGCGATAATCCGTTTTGGAGCAAGAAACTCTCTCAAGACAAAGCGGACAAAGCTGGGCGGCCAAATCGGCCCAAAACAAAAGTTGTCAAGAAGTCCGCCCACAAGAGAAAGACTACTGCTTCGTCTGATCCGGCCATTGACGATGATGTGGGTAATCCGGAACTTGATTCTCTTGGCTTGCTTTTTACACGCCTTATTGATGATGATGCTTGTCAGGATGACGCTGAAGCCCAACAACGCCCGGTTCTTGAGGTAACCATTCTTTCTTCCGACTCAACAAACTTGCCTTCACCAAAATTTCGCCGGGCAAACCGGAAAGTTAACTTTTCTCACCCTCTTGCTTACTTGGATCCCAAACTTCTTATGAAGACACAGCAACATGAAGCTCGTCGCACAACCCGGCACAGCGGACAGGTAGTTACCTCTGCCGGTTTACCAAACAGCCCGGCTCGAAAGCGCCGCACCGAGGTTTCCAACCTTTTTATTGCCTTAAATTCCAAAGCGGGTTTGTTCCGTCAACCTCTTAATCCGTCCGACTCCGATTATCAGGTCACCTCCCATTCATCCTCTGGCGAATCGTCAGCCACTCAGCTACCACCGTTGAAGATAGCCGCCGGGTAAGTCAAAACGGCCATATGCCTTTCGACTCTTCTGTAATATATATGCCTTGTTCCTGAATCTTTGTTTCTTCAGAACCAAACCGAAACCCAGCAAGAAGGCTCGCTTGGACAAAACAGTTGAAGAGGCTGCCGCCTCGAGATCTGGCAGTGCGGATCTCAAAACGTTATACGAAGACATTCCAAATGACCCTCCGATTCAAGAGGAGGTTATTCCTGAAGAGAGGCCTGTCAACCCTTCAATCTCTGTTGATCCACCTGCCAGCACTGTCCGGTTTGAAAAGCCTCGCAGCCCTACTGAAACAGCCGTGCCCACCCGATCCGTCGAATCGAAGAGCGATGGCGTTGTGATTACCGGCATGGGCCGCTCTGAACCGGGGAATCCTGCAACCTTAACCCGGCATACTGTGAAAGAGGATTCTTCAACTTTGAACAAAGGAAAGTGGGCTGTCGAGCTGGAAACATATGCCACTTTGAGCGCCCAAGACCTTCATTCCGGATATCTGAACCGGCTTTCGATGAGCCGTGATTATGAAGCGGCTTGGTGAAACTAATGAGAGACAAGTTTGAGGTAACACTCCTTTCCTTATTACCAGTATAGTAGTCCTTGTAGCCCCCAAGGGCGGTTTGTAATCTTTGATCAAGCGGGACTTGATAATTTTCTTTGATAAATTTTGCAATCTTCCTCATAACCAACGAGGGCGGTTTAGCGATGCATACCTAAACCGGTACTCCAAAAATTTCGACAACACTTTAGTAGAATCAAATAGTCATTAGCCCCCAAGTGCCGAGTTGAATACTCGTATTGAGCTTGGGACTTTGCCATATATTAGCGATAGAAAGATTGAAGGTACATTAGCCCCAAGTGTCAAACATATAAGCGTGTTGTGTTGTTGAGACTTGAACTTGAATTGTTCTTGATCATGCTACCAATGTGCGGTGAGGTGAAGATCAAGGATGACCGGATTGCCCGACAAAGTGGCTTTGAAAACCCAATGCAGCCGAGACAGAAAAAAGCCAAGAAGGAGCTAACAGTGCCTTGTTGTTCTTGAGCAGTGAAGGAAAAAATGAAGAAAGAAACGGTGATGCAGGCCTTTGAAAAGGCCAACTTGCTCAAGCGGGCGAAAATCTTTGAAGCTGCCCTTAAACGGTGGTGGATGATCCGACGGCCGTGAAGCGGCAAGTACATTCTATGATTGCAGCCATCTTGATAAGCTCCACGTGAATAAGTGTAATATGCTTTTCTGCTGCATCATTATTCGGTTTAAAACTATCCTGTTATCGTATGCGAGCACCGCGTTGGGCACTTGGGAAATGGCGTGCGGAAGAAGCGAAGGCTGTCTACACTTTAGTGGAGCGATTATATACGGAGCCCAGCGCGTTATCACCACAATGTCGCATAATAATCCAGCGCCGTCCCTGATTCAAGATACTCTGAACCGGCTATCCATCCTTCCTTCTCGGATTGAAGAGGTGAAGAAATCTGCTGCACGAACCGGAGCCATCAACGCCTTGATCCGAGCCAAGGCATGGGTACCGGATTTTGATCCCGTGGAAGCAGCTCAAGGCTATCCCAGTGTGAAGGAAGATGGCTCGGACTTCAGCGAAGAGGACTTGCGGGCGATAAACCGTGCGGTACACCCGCTAGCTTGTCAATTGGCCGAAGAAGCCGATTTGGAGCACTATCAAGCCCAATATAATGAGCAGAACAAGCGTGTGCCCGCCCCAACCTTTGAACCGGAAAACTTGATCCCTCCAATCCGTAAGCATACTTACGCACCCGACCTTGAACCGTCGTCTTTGATTCACGAAGAGGCTGTTTTCCAAGCGTTAATGGGAATCGACTGGACTACTGTGGATTTCCAGCCGATGGGTAGAGATGAAGATGCTGAAGCGGCGGAGGATGAAGAACGATCGTGACCCGTGTCGGTTTAAACAAGCTGTCGTGGGCTGTTTACCCAAAACAATGATCTCATTTGGGCCTTTGTGTTGCCTTGTAATAGCCTATAGTCAAAACTTGCTGCTGGATATGCCTTCGTGCATCGATGAAACTTTTGTTTGATTCATACTCCTGCAACCAAAAATTGAACCTCGCGGCGGTGACACCGCATGACGGTTTATAACATCAATATATTTTGTGTATCGAAAATCAATTAGTATGCGATACAAATACCTGCCGTATCTGGGCATGAAGCTGGCGTAGCCAATCTTGAAGCGGAGGCCTTTAAAAACCATGACCGTCTGGGGAGACAATAACTCCCACATAGGTGTGCTGAATTAGCACAAGCCCCCGTGTTACTCCATAAGGATGAACCGGAAGAAGGTAAACCAAGCAGAGAAAAAGCTGCGGTGTAATACCAAACCGTGTCCTGTCAGTTTGTTACTGACAGCTAAACCAGATAAAAATATTCGTCGGGTTGAAAAACGCAACAAAAATCGAATACCAACTATGTGAAAATATGGCAACAAAGGCAATAACTCTTTGCAAAAGTAAAGCTTCATGGAGCTGGTGGATGGCATTACCATGGTCGGCGCAACCAAGCCCCGAAGGCGTAGCGATGGTGCTAGTCGGCCAGGTCCCCAAAAGACTCTTGGCGAGTACGCCGGCCAAGTGGCATGACATTGGTTCGGGTTCGACCAAGCCCCCAAGTGACGCTGGCCCTATTGGCCGACCAAGAGGCGTGACCGGTTCAGACGTGACCGTGTCCCCAAATGATCTGGTGGCTTTCGCCTATCAAGAGGTGTTGCATTGGTTCGGACACGACCAAGCCCCCAAGTGATAAATATAACTGTCAAGGGGTAAATCGGAGGCCGCTTTAAAAACAGAAGCACTCCATGTAACCACACATGAAAAGAAAGACAGAGACCCCGCTTTAGCTGAGGCTCCGGTTTTTATTATATCGAAGATAATATATACATTGTCATGCTATGTACATAAACTGAGCCGATGACTCAAGTGTAGTAAGGTCGAAGATGAGCTATATTCCACGGCCTATTGGTCTCCTCCTCTGATGTACGTGAGTCTTTACGCTCTCGAATATCAACCAGATAGTAGGAACCGTTGTGTAGATTCTTCTCGACCACAAAGGGTCCTTCCCAAAGCGGGATAACTTGTGCATATCTCATGCGGTCTTGGATGAGACGAAGCACCAAATCTCCTTCTGAAAGGCTCTGGTCTTAACCGGCGGCTGTGATAACAGCGAAGATCTTGTTGGTAAATCGCCGAACGAGCGGCTGCCAGATCACGCTCCTCATCCAATAGGTCCAAAGCGTCCTGTCGCGCCACCTCGTTGTCCGCTTCAACATAAGCCGCTACACGAGGCGAATCGTGTCTGATATCACTGGGGAGAACTGCCTCTGCTCCATAAACCATGAAGAAAGGTGTATATCCAGTAGATCGATTTGGCGTAGTATTGATACTCCATAGCACCGATGGGAGCTCTTCAACCCAGCATCCTGGTGTTCTCTGTAACGGAACCAGAAGACGGGGCTTGATGCCTCGTAAGATTTCTTGATTAGCACGTTCTGCCTGCCCGTTGGACTGGGGATGCGCTACGGATGACACGTCAAGCCGGATATGCTCACGTTCACAGAACTCCTTCATAGCCCCCTTGGACAGATTAGTGCCATTGTCAGTAATGATACTGTGTGGAAAGCCAAACCGGAAAATCACCTTTTGATGAAGCGCACCATTGTTGCGCATCACACTTGGCGGCGAGTTCGCTTCAACCCACTTGGTGAATTTGTCCACCGCCACCAACAGTGGGTCTTCTTATCTTTGGATCGTTTAAAGGGTCCAACCATATCCAGCCCCAAGTCGAAAACGGCCACGTTATTGGGATCATACTCAGCTCTTGAGCCGGTATATGAGCACGCCTTGAAAACTTCTGACACCCATCACACCGTTTAACCAAATCCTCCGCATCAGCATGGGCAGTCAACCAGTAAAATCCATGACGGAACGCCTTCGCCACCAGGGACTTTGAACCGGCGTGATGTCCACAATCCCCTTCATGGATCTCCCTTAAAATTTCACAGCCTTCCTCAGGAGAAACGCAGCGCTGAAATGCCCACGACACCTTTGCAATGATGTAACTCACCATTAAGAATCGTCATAGATTTGGAGCGCGGGTTATCTGTCGGCGTAACCTCATCGTTCGCAACTCCCCACGAGTTATATCGCAAGGTAAGGAATCGCCCAATCCGAATAGCATGTAATGCTGCCACCAACCGAGCCTCCGGATCAGGAATAGCCAAATCCGCTTCACCGGGGAGCTGAACCGGACGGGTTGTGCAAGGCGTCGAGTAAAGACATTAGGTGGAACCGGTTTCGTTGAGAACCCAAAGCGGCTTAAAGCGTCGCGCTTCATTCTTCCGGCGATCCACATGATCCACTTGATAGCCCTTGAAGCAACCTGCGATATTATCCACTTCTCGACGATCTGCGACCATGAGGGGGTCCTTAGAATCCCAAGTGCGGATACTTGCCGAGCCACCAGGTCCGAGTCACCAAAGCACTTAACCCGGCTTAAGTTCATCACCTTAGCCATCCGGAGACCATGGAGCAAGGCTTCGTACTCAGCTGCATTATTAGTACAAGGGAACATTAAACGGAGAACGTAACAAAACTTATCACCTCGTGGGGAAGTTAAAACGACTCCAGCCCCCGAGCCTTCCAATTGCCTGGATCCGTCAAAGTGGATGGTCCAGTATGTGTGATCCGGCTTCTCTAGTGCTTGTAATTCCATCCAGTCATTAATGAAATCAACAAGTGCTTGTGACTTCACTGCTGTGCGTGGTGTATACTTTAGCCCATGCGGCCCAAGCTCGATGGCCCATTTTGCAATCCGGCCAGTCGCCTCCCGGTTCTGTATGATGTCACCCAAGGGAGCTGAACTAACCACTGTAATAGGATGCCCTTGGAAATATTGTTTGATTTCGGTGGCCATAAAACACCATAGACCAGCTTACGCCAATGCGGATATCTCGCTTGGACTCAATAAGCACCTCACTGATATAATAAACCGGCCGTTGAACCGGATATTCCTTTCCTGCCTCCTTGCGCTCTACCACAATGGCTACGCTCACTGCTCGAGCATTGGCTGCCACATACAACAACAGTGGCTCCTTGTCAACTGGGGCCGCAAGAACAGGCGGGTTGGCCAATTGCCGCTTTAGATCCTCAAAAGCTTCGTCAGCAGCTGGACTCCAGACAAAATTATCCGTCTTCCTCAGCATCTGGTATAAGGGAATGGCCTTCTCTCCGAGGCGGCTGATAAACCGGCTCAACGCAGCAATCCGGCCCGCCAGACGTTGAACATCGTTGATACACTTCGGTTTAGCCAAGGAAGTGATAGCTTTAATTTTCTCCGGATTAGCCTCAATTCCTCTATTAGACACCAGGAACCCCAATAACTTGCCAGCCGGAACACCAAAAACGCACTTGGCCGGATTAAGCATCATCTTATAAATCATAAGTTGTCGAAGGTTTCCTTCAAATCCTCCACCGGTGTCTCCTTTTGTCTTGATTTCACCACAATATCATCTACATAAGCATGCACATTGCGGCCGATCTGCGTATGCAAGCAATTCTGTACACACATTGGTAAGTAGCACAGGCACTCTTGAGCCCAAAGGGCATAGATACATAGCAGAAGGCTCCAAAGGGAGTTATAAATGCTGTTTTCTCCTGGTCCTTAACCGCCATTTTGATCGATGATATCCGAGTCGCGTCCAAAAACTTAAGCGCTCACATCTGCCGTGGCATCAATAATCTGATCAATGCGGGGAGAGCAAAAGGATCTGCTTTGGGCAAGCCTTGTTGAGATCTGTGTAGTCCCGCACATCGCCAAGTGCCATTTTCTTAAGGACTAACACGGATTAGCAAGCCACTCTGGATGAAACACCTCAATGATAAAGCCAGCCGCCAGAAGCCTGGCTACTTCTTCCCCGATGGCCTTGCGCCTTTCTTCATTAAACCGGCGGAGGAACTGTTTCACCGGTTTATACATAGGATCCACATTAAGTGTGTGCTCAGCGAGTTCCTCGGTACACGGCATGTCGGATGGCTTCCATGCAAAGATATCCGGTTCTCACGGATGAACTTCGATGGAGCGCCTTCCTATTTGGGATCCAGGTTGGCACTGACAGTGAAGCTGCTTGGACGAATCGCCTGGCACAAAGTCAACAAGCTTGGTCTCAGTTGCCGATTTAAACTTCAGTCCGATTCATGCTCTGTAGTGGGTTTCTTCAAAGGGTCATATCTGCGGATCAACATTGTCCTTATAAATTTCAACTCCTCCGTAGCACAGACCGCCTCTGCATAAGCTGCATCGCCTTCCTCACATTCCAAAGCTACTGTGGCGGCTTCCATGCTTTATTATCGTTCCTTTGTAACCCGGCATTTTGAGCTGCAAGTAAATATAACAAGGTCGAGCCATGAACTTAGCATAAGCTGGCCGTCCAAACAAGGCATGATATGGACTCCGGATTTTCACGACTTCAAAAGTTAGCTTTTCAGACCGGGAATCATGCTCATCTCCAAAAGCCACATCGGGGCTATCTTACCAACAGGATAAGCGGATTTGCACGGTACTACACCATGGAACACCGTATTGGACGGTCTGAGATCCTTGTCGGTGAGACCCATGCGACGGAAAGTGTCATAGTACAATATATTGATACTGCTTCCTCCATCCATAAGCACCTTAGTAAACTTATAGCCCCCAACCCGAGGATCTACCACCAAAGCCGGTGACCGGATTATCAACCCGGGGATGGTCCTCTCGCTCCATCGATAGGCTGCTCGACCAGCGCAAATACATGGCGAAGCCGGTTCACGAGTTCTTGCCCGTTTGTGAAGCTTCGATCCGCTTGTCCAAACTGGTTGTGAAAACATGATCTGCCCGCCATTCAAGCTGCTTTGGTTGGCTCGATAGCTTTGTTGTTGTTGCTGCTTCTTGCTTCTTCTTGGCCACGATTACTCGATTATTGAGATTGCCTGGTTATGCCACGAGCGAAGCTCCGTCTGACCCGGCCCATGGAAACCGGATCTGAACCACCACGGACCCCTGGTCATATCGGAAAGCATCGGAGTTTTGAACTCTGCATAATATAACATCTTTCCAAAGATGATTCGATGGGGATTCCTTCGTCCCATGCTTGGGACAAGGCTGATTCAACAAGTAATTCAAACGGTTTGCACTAGCATTTGGACCCCGATTCGCCTTGCCTCTGCGCCGCGGGCCTCTGTCCTGCGCATTAGTGTTGGCTACAAAATCCGGATTGCCATCAGCCTTGCGCTTGCCCCCGTTTCCATGACCTGCCGGTTTGAAATGCTGCTGCTTGGAGTTGCCGTTCGTCTTCCCCTTCCCTGCTTCATCATCGTCCGCTTCAGGATCCTTGGTACTGTCTGAATCGGCATACTTTACCAAAGCGGCCATGAGGGTTCCCATATCATTGCAGAACCGCTTCATACGTCCCAGCTTAAATTTCAAAGGCTCAAACCGGCAGTTGCTTTCCAATGTTATGATCGCCGAGTCAGCATTGATTCGGTCAGAGGAGTGCAAAATCTCAGACACACGGCGCACCCAACGGGTTGTTGACTCCTTCTTCTGAGCATAAGCAAGCGCAGGTCTACTATGGACTTGGGCTGCTTACGTATCCTTGAAATTCTGGATAAACCGGCCCGTGAATCGCCCCCATGAATCGATAGAATTGGGCGGCAAGCTTTTTAACCAAATGCGGGCTGTGCCCTCCATCATCATGGTGAAGTACTTTGCACATGCGGCTTCATCAACATCTAGCATCTCCATGGCCATCTCATAACTTTCAACCCCGCCTCGGGGGACAGATCTGCGGTGTAATTCGGCACCTTGCGGGCCCTTAAAATCCTTAGGCGAGGCGCACATTGCGTAGGGCGGGGATTAAGCAGGCACCCTAAAGCGGATGCGACTCTGGCCCGTGAAGGTGGTAGGGCGAACCGGTGTGTATTAATCCGCACCATCCTGCTGCTAACTCGGCCTCCCCACGCGTGCGGGCCGATCCACTACCTCCGAGCATCACGAATACCACCCGTCGGTGATTGCCTCGGGCGCTTCACGGTCACGCAGCGTTGCTTGATATGGCGGTTCATCCATCGCTGCTGTAGCTCCGGCTTGGCGGGCGCGAGTGAATCGATCACGGCTGTATGAATCGCCTCTGCTGTATCAGCGCCGTCCGGAGAAGCTCCTTGACCCGGCGTGTCTCAACTGCTTGTGGGGAATCTCCTTCGACTGGGATCGCCTCCAATCGTGCAGCGGCTGCAACAAGGTTGTCCATGGGATTGGAATAATGACCCGGGGGCGTCTGTACCGGCGGGGGAACCGCCATGTTCTGCTGTGGGGGCTCCATCAGGCGCGGTTGGATCGTCGCTCCTGCTCCTGGTGCCTCAATCCGGTTTACTTCCCTGTGCTGGGGCGGGTTACTGGGTCCGGCTCCCGGGGTCTGAAAGAGATTTCTAGGATCAAATCCTGACGGCAGGCGCGATCTATACTTCCGCCTCAGCACCTCCTGCGACGCACTCTGGTCGAGCATGAGTTTGTAAGCTTGCGCATCTAAAGCGGCCCGCTCTGTGGCCATACGCTCCTTCTCTGCCGCTAGATCCGCTTTGGCTTGCGTGATCTGCTCTTTCACCCTTGCGATTTCTGCATTATGAGCCCCCTGATCTGCTGGGCTGTCCTCCGCCATAAGCGCCGCCAGTGCATCGAACAGATCTGACTGAACTTGAACTGGCGGGCGCACCGGGCCTCCTGCCCCTGCTGCCGCTGCTGAACCGGAAAGCATTGCTACTGCGGTTGAAGAAAGGTTTGCGGCCTGCGTACCGGCCATGAATACACCGATCCGGTTTAACTGGCTCGGGGGGTCCGGAATACTGTCACCATTGGAACAGCCCCTGATCATATCATCCTGCAGCTGGTACAACGACTCGGTCTCTCCTGCTGAGGATTCGTCTCCCGAATAAACGACGGTTTCACTGCCATGTTCTGAACCGGCGTCATACTCTCCTCCATGGGTAACTCCGACGAAGACATGCTTCACGGTCGGTTTAACATGGGCAGGTTGCGCGCGCTGAGCCGTTTCGATGAGGTCGGTGCGGATGTCCGGCTCAGGCCGTGCTCCCGATCTTGCCGATGAAAGCGTGTATGCGCCGAAGGGACCGGTATCCATACTCGATTGAATCGGACTCGGGACCCCATCCGGCATCGTCGATGTAGATCCGGCCGCGACGACTCTTGGTCATCCGGCCCACGACATAGCCTTCGAGTCCTTTGAGCTTGCCCTCCAAGATCGTCAAACCATCGTGCGATAGCCCCACGGTGGGCGCCAACTATCGTGGATTTGTCACGGCAGATGTCCTAGCGTAAGTACTTAGTCGTGGAGCCATCGCTACGGGTTTACTTGTAGGGGTTAAAGCGGACACAAAGACACGAGGGTTTTATACTAGTTCGGCCCCTTCGATGAAGGTAAAAGCCTACGTCTAGTTGTGATGGAATTGATGTGGTTTCGATGGCTAGGGAGCAGACAAGCTTCGCCTAGGCTCGAATTGTGGTTGTCTGTCTGAACGCCACTGGTCGTCCCCTATATACACAGTGGCGCCCGTCGGTTCAGAGAGTCCCAACGGTTCATACTCGTATCCCGGTTGGTATCTCTCTATTCCTAACTTACAATACAAGTCATACATCAGGCCGGTTTACGGCTACAAGCTCTAAACCGACTATAGGCCTTGGGCCTTTCTCTGATTACACCACTAATGGAGCTAACCCGGCCCAAACTGGCCGGTTTACATCTAGTGGTAATATCCCCAACACCCCCCCAGCCCTAGGCGCATGGGCCCAAGGTGGGGGGCGCGCCCAGCCCTCCAGGGGCTGGATCCCTCCCCTTTGCGGCCCATGTGGCCCTCCGGGAGTGGTGGCCCCTCCCGGTGGACCCCCGGAACCCCTCCGGTGGTCCCAGTACATTACCGATAGACCCCCGAAACTTTCCGGTGTCCGTATGACAACTTCCCATATATAAAACTTCACCTCCGGACCATTAGGAACTCCTCGTGACGTCAGGGATCTCATCGGGACTCGAACAACATTCGGTAGTCACATACTAGTCTTCCTAATAACCCTAAGCGCCATTGAACCTTAAGTGTGAAGACCCTACGGGTTCGGGAGACATGCAGACATGACCGAGACCACTCTCCGGTCAATAACCAACAGCGGGATCTGGATACCCATGTTGGCTCCCACATGCTCCTCGATGATTTCATCGGTTGAACCACGATGTCGAGGATTCGATCAAACCCTGTATACAATTCCCTTTGTCAATCGGTACGTTACTTGCCCGAGACTCGATCGTCGGTATCCCAATACCTTGTTCAGTCTCGTTACCGGCAAGTCACTTTACTCGTACCGTAATGCATGATCCCGTGGCCAACACCTTGGTCACCTTGAGCTCATTATGATGATGCATTACCGAGTGGGCGAGAGATACCTCTCCGTCATGCGGAGTGACAAATCGAGCTCGACCGTGTCAACCCAATGCAGACACTTTCGGAGATACATGTAATGCACCTTTATAGTCACCCGATTCGTTGTGACGTTTGATACACCCAAGGTACTCCTATACGGTATCCGGAGTTACACGATCTCATGGTCGAAGGAAGAGATACTTGACATTGGCAAAGCTCTAGCGCATTTAACTACTACGATCTTTATGCTATGCTTAGGATTGGGTCGTGTCCATCACATCATTCTCCTAATGATGTGATCCCGTTATCAACGACATCCAATGTCCATAGCCAGGAAACCATGACTATCTGTTGATCACAACGAGCTAGTCAACTAGAGGCTCACTTGGGGCGATTGTGGTCTATGTGTTCACACGTGTATTACGATTTCGGATAATACGCTTATAGCATGAACAAAAGACAATTATCATGAGCAATGAAATATAATAATACTTTTATTATTGCCTCTAGGGCATATTTCCAACAGCATAATCCTACCCGGCGATCCTCTCCTCGTCGCCCTGTTAGAGAGCGATCACCGGGTTGTATCTGGCACTTGGAAGGGTGTGTTTTATTAAGTATCTGGTTCTAGTTGTCATAAGGTCAAGGTACAACTCCAAGTCGTCCTGTTACCGAAGATCACGGCTATTGAATAGATTAACTTCCTGCAGGGTGCACCACATAACCCAACACGCTCGATCCCATTTGGCGAACATACTTTCTGGGTCATGCCCGGCCTCGGAAGATCAACACGTCGCAGCCCCACCTAGGCACAAGAGAGGTCAACACGCGGTCTAAATCCTATGCTTGCGAGGGTGCGGGCCCATCGCCCATTGCACACCACTGACGTTGCGGCGGCCGGAAGCAGACCTAGCCTCCCTTATATAAGAGTAGGCGTTCCAGTCCAATCCGGCGCGCGCCGCTCCGTCGCTGATGTCAAGAAGGCTTCGGCTGATACCACGACGTCGAGTGCCCATATCTTTCCCACGTAGTTGGTTAGTGCGTATAGGCCAGTAGCCAGACTCAGATCAAATACCAAGATCTCGTTAAGCGTGTTAAGTATCTGCGAACGCCGATCAGGGCCAGGTCCACCTCTCTCCTAGGTGGTCTCAACCTGTCCTGTCGCTCCGCCACGAGTAATGTGATCGGGGCCGTCGGGAACCGGGCCCACCTCTACCGGGATGGAGCCACCGTCCTTTCAGCCCCTCATCAGAATCACTTGCGGGTACTCATCGAGTGACCCGACTTTAGTCACCATCTCAGACAAGTATGTATGTATGTATAGTATATACCGTGATCACCTCCCGAGTGATCACGGCCCAATACTATAGCAAGGCAGACTGACAAGAATGTAGGGCCAATGATGATAAACTAGCATCCTATACTAAGTATTTAGGATTGTAGGTAAGGTATCAACTACTGTAGCAACAATGACAGGCTATGCAACAGAATAGGAGTAACCGAACAGTAACATGCTACATGTAACGCCCTCGATGCGGCTATATCTCCCACGTGTCGAAGCACGACTTAGAGGCATAACCGCATTGAAAGCAATGTCGCAAGTGAGGTAATCTTCACACAACCCATGTAATACATAAGGGAAAGAGATACATAGTTGGCTTACAATCGCCACTTCACACAATTACATGAATAAAGCATTACAACATCCAGATACAATCAAGGTCCGACTACGGAACCAAAATAAAAGTAGAACCCCAAATCGATAAAGGTCCCCGATCGACCCCAACCTGGGCTCCACTCTGAACAACTAGAGCGAAGCAACACAAAGGGCAAGATCTTCATCGAGCTCCTCCTTGAGCTTGGTTGCGTCACCGCTTTCGGTAACATAGGCACCGCAAACTGGTTTTGGAAGTATCTGGTGAGCCACGAGGACTCAGCAATCCCATTACCATGGGTATCAACACTAGCAAAGCTTAATGGGAAAGGAAGGGGTAAAGTGGTGAGGTTGCAGCAGCGACTAAGCAAGATATGGTGGCTAACATACGCAAATAAGAGCGAGAAGAGAACAAGTGGAACGGTCGTGAAGCTAGCAATGATCAAGAGGTGACCCTGAACTCCTACTTACGTCAAACATAACCCAGAAACCGTGTTCACTTCCCGGACTCCGCCGAAAAGAGACCATCACGGCTACACACACCGTTGATCGTTTTATTTGGATCTGGTGTCAAGTTATCTACAACGGACATTAACAAATTCCCATCGCCACATAACCAGCATACGGCTCTCGAAAGTTTATACCCTGCAGGGTGTCCCAACTTAGCCCATGACAAGCTCTCGCGATCAACGAAGGAATAGACCTTCTCCCGGAAGACCCGATCGTCTCGGAATCCGGTTTACAAGACATTTCGACAATGGTAAAACAAGACCAGCAAAGCCGCCCGATCGCCGACAATCCCGATAGGAGCTGCACATATCTCGTTCTCGTGGCAACACCGGATAGGTCAGCCCACGAGTAAAACCAGACCTCGAGTTGCCCGAGGGGCCCTTGATCTGCCGGTTTGGACCAACACTTAGACAAGCACTGGCCCGGGGGGGCTAAAATAAAGATGACCCTCGAGAGAGCGACTCCCAAGGGAAAAGAATAGGTGGTGGTGAGGCAAATGGTAAAACCAAGGTTGGGCCTTGCTGGACAAGTTTTATTCAAAGCGAACTGTCAGGGGGGTCCCATAAATCACCCGACCGCGTTAGGAACGCAAAATCCGGGAACATAACACGGTATGACGGAAACTAGGCGGCAAGAGTGGAACAAAACACCGGGCATAAGGCCGAGCCTTCCACCCTTTACCAAATATATAGATGCATTAATAATATAAGAGATATTGTGATATCCCAACAAAACCCTGTCCACCATGGAGAAATCTTCAACTTCACCTGCAACTAGCAACGCTATAAGAGGGGCTGAGCAAAGCGGTAACATAGCCAAACAACGGTTTGCATAGGAAAGGTGTCAAAGGTTAGAGGTTCATGGCAATATGGGATGGCTTGATAAACAGGTGATAGGTAGCGCAGCATAGCGATAGAACGAAGCAACTAGCATAGCAATGATAGTAGTGAGATCGAGTGGTAGCGGTCATCTTGCCTGAAATCCCACAAGGAAGAAGAACGAGTCCATGAAGAAGACGAACGGATGAAGCCGAACCAACCGTAGACGAACGAATCCTCACGATCGCAACGAAACATGAACTAACAAGAAGAAGCACACAACATAGGTAAACACACCACACATGAACAAGACATGATGCACAACAAGCATGATGCATAACCAAGCTACATGAAGCTACTCATGGCAAGAGATGATGCAAACAAGAACAACACATCAAGACAAGTTTAAATGAGGCCGGGAACAACATATAACAATTCCGGTAAGTCCTCATATGCAAATTTCGAAATTGGTCCAGATCTGAATAAACCTTATGTTCGAGTTGTTAAACAACAAGTTAAGATGCACCAAGATGATCTACATGAGATTCTAGTCCAGTTACATGTAAAGTTCATTAGATTCGGAGCTACGGTCTAGAAGATATGAGCAAAACAAGTTAAACATGGCATTGATGCAAAATGCACTCAAACATCAAGCAAACACACCAAAACAAGGATGCAACGTGATAATATGAAACTACATGCAAAATCAAGCAAGTTTCATATAGAGCACACTCAAAACGGAGCAACGGTTCAACACATGCACACTATACAAGTCATAACAACAATCTGTCCATAACAGCAACTAGGCATCTTGCAAGCATCAAAACAACATGCTACAGGACCTCAACATGAAAACAAAAGACATGGGCATGAAGTACAGGTAAAGCATAACAAAACATGAACACTGAGCTATCTCCAGAAACAACTAGAACATGCTTAAAAAGACATGGAGATATTGCAAATTATAACAGTTTCAGACTTTAGCAGAAATAACATCAGGTTGCAATGTTTAGAGCCATCAAACAACATGTTACAGGAACTTATCATGGCAAACAAAGGCATGGCATGAATCTACTAAAAGCATAGATCAAAAGTCCCTTACTGACCATGAGCCAAAAAGGCACAGAAAATATGATGGCACCCATGTAAACATGGCAAGTTATATTACAGATTCATACATGGCAGGAACAACAATAAGTTGGCATGTTCGTGAGCTTGAACCACTCACCACAGAGCAATACATGGCATGGCAAGGCAACCAACAGTAAGAAGGCATGTTTATGAAGCTAAGCATGGCAAGAGAAAGTTCATAGGGTCCATGGATCACTAGGAAAACACATGGGAACAAGTGAACTTAATGTTAACAGGTTGACAGCAACATTTTTAAGCAACTTTGGAGCAAGATAACAACATGTTCCAGCAAGCTATAATTGCAAACAAGGGCATGAATGGATAGAGCATGACATGTAGATCAAAACATGTTTATGGGACATCTCCAGATTATGTATAGAATGATTACTAGAAGCATGTTAACATAGCAACAAAACATAACAGAATCTGTCAGGAAAACAGCAACAGCAACTACCCTACTTAACAAGCTTGATACACTCAGCACACAACTCACAAAAATACATGGTTGGCACCCCTGAAAAGATGGCATGGCATAGATCAACATTCATGTAGAGCTCATACTCATAGGATGCACACATCAATCATGGCAAAAATGATAAATGAGCAAGTTATAACAGTTTCAGCAGATCAACATCAACATGCACTCTTCCAACAGCATTTCGGGCATCAAGATGAGCTCAAATGAAAATGATGCAATGGAATGAAATGAAGTACTCCTTGAGACGAACAATTTGACATATTATACGCACGAAACGGAGCTACGAATGCAGAGATGCGATGCGATGAAGATGGCATGATTATGTCAAATAAACCAGGGACTTAGTGAAACGGGGGCAACCTGCACGGATTACGAGGCACGCCGTGGATCTCGCCGGAGCACAGGCGGGAGCGGCCGGAGCGAAGCGCGGGCGAGGTCAGGCAAGGCGGGCGGCGGATCCGCCGCCCGCCACCGGATGGCCGGAGGGACCAGACGGCGGCGGGACCGTCTGGGCGCGCCGGAGCTCGGGGAGCCTCGCCCGGGCTCGAGGGGCTCTGCTCGGCGAGGAGGCGTAAGGCGACGCGGCGCGAGGGCGGAGCCACGGAGCTGGGCGGCGGGCGGAGACGGCGGGAGGCGCGGGCCGGCAGGAGGAGGCGGAGCGGCGGCGGCAAGGCGATGGCGATGCGGCGGAGGCGAAGGGGCGGGCGGCGCGATGGGCAGGGCGGCGAGGCGCAGGCGGGCCGGCGCCAGCTGGGCGCGGCAGCAGCGGCGGAGAGACGGGCCCGCAGGGTTCGGGCGGTGGGTGGTGGCGGCGGGAGCGCGGGCAGGGCCACGTGGCGGTCGGCGGTCGCCAGGCGCGTGGGCGGACATGTCCGCTCCGTCCGGACGTGTCCGTGGCGTGAGAGGAGCGGGGCTAGGGTTTGGAGGGTTTCATCCGCGAATTTCGGAGGGGGAGGCATATTTATAGGTAGAGGGAGCTAGGAGTGTCCAAATGAGGAGCGGTTTTCGGCCACGCGATCGTGATCGAACGACCGAGAGCATGGAGGGGAGTTTGCTGGGTTTTGGGCCACTTTGGAAGGGGTGTTGGGCTGCAACTCAAAGAGGGCTTTGCGGTTACCCGGTTAACCGTTGGAGTATCAAACGACCTCCAAATGGCACGAAACTTGACAGGCGGTCTACCGGTGCTATACCAAGGCCGCTTGGCAAACCTCGGGCCATTCCAAGAAAGTTTAACACCCGCACAAGAGAAGAGGCAAAAAGGGGAACGCCGGAGGACATAGGAGTGCCGGATTGCAAAACGGACAACGGGGAAAAGGCTCGGATGCATGAGACGAACACGTATGCCCAAGCGATGCACATGATGACATGATATGAAATGCATATGATGACATGGCAAAGTGCAACACGCAAGCAAATGACATGGCAACGACGGCGAATAACTGGCGGACACCTGACGCATCGAATCCGGGGCGTTACACTACACTACTCTAATGCAAGCAGTATAGATAAGAATAGGCGATATCTGGTGATCAAGGGGGGGGGCTTGCCTGGTTGCTCTGGCAAGAAGGAGGGGTCATCTTCGGTGTAGTCGAACACACGGACATCGGCACGGTCTCGAGTCTACGGAAAGAAGTAACGGGGAACACAATAAATAATGAGCAAACAAATGTAACACAAAGAAAGACGCGGCAATATGCAGTGCTAGGGGTGACCTAACGTAGTGGTAGGTGATACCGGCGAAGGGGGGAAACATCTGGGAAAGTATTCCCGGTGTTTCGCGTTTTCGGGCAGAGGAGCCGGAGGGGGAAAGTTGCGAGTTCGATAGGTTAGGGATGCGTGGCGGACGAACGGGCTGCGTTTCCGGGTTCGTCTCGTCGTTCTGAGCAACTTTCATGTAGAAAACATTTTCATCCGAGTTACAGATTAATTTCTATGATTTTACAAAGTTTAAAATGATTTTCTATATTCACAGAATTCTTTTAATTCGAAAATAAAACAGCAAAATACTTTTGTCACCCAGTGCCATTCTAGCCATAGTGCATGGCGGTGGGACCAGTGGGGTTGGGCTGACCCAGTCAAATGTTGACTAGTCCACATATGAACAGTGTAGGGGGCCACATGTCATTGACTTAGACTTTTCTGAAAAATTATTTTTCTTTAAACTAACCATGGGTCCACATGTCCTACTGTTGGACTAATTAACTAGTACTACTAATCTAACCAAGGGCCGGCCACAGCTTCGGCCACGTGCACGACGCACACACACAGCACACACAAGTTAGTAGGCTAGGAGTTATTAACATAAGATGTCATTTTGTGAATTTTGTAGGATTTAATCTGTTCATCAAAAGGATTTGGTCCGATGGGATAAAATGGAGTTTGTCATGCATACCTTCTACTCATATTATTTTTAGGCCTGTTAGTAGTTGTTTAACCGCTGATCAGAGGCTGTAAAGGAGGTTAGTCATTGTGGAAATAGCAAAGCTAGCAACATGTACAGTAGCTAGTAGCAGTACATGTAGAGGAACGATGGGCAGAGCTGTGGCGCGGGCGATGCTGATGGCGGCTTTGGCGGGGAGCCTTGTCTGGTATGGCGACGACCATGATCAGGCGGGCGCTGCCAGCCGCAGAGGGGTATGGCGATCGGGGATACGCCGAGCAAAGCGGGCGAAAAGCAACGAGGGGGAGAAGGCGCGGCCGGTGGAGGAGCAGCAGCGGCTGCACGACGAGGCGGGCAGCGCGGCGCGGTGGAAGCAGCAAGGAATGAGCGGGCGCCCGTGTGAGCAGAGGCGGAGGAGCGTGGGGGGAGTGGTGGCGCGGCTCGGGCTCGACGAAGTGACTACAACGGCGCGGGGGAAGGCCTACGGCGCCGAAGAGGCCAGGGGTGTTAGAATTGTGTCGAATATTATTGTACAAGGTAGGTTACAGTTGGACTTGGTTTTGGATTGTGTGTAGACAGGGTAGGAGTTGTGTCCTAATAGGACACCTGTATCCTAGGCCTCTCATATATATCGGGGGGTAGACACACGATGTAATCTATGCCAACATAATAGCACGGGCACGCGGGGGAGCCGGCGGCGTGTGCCGGCGCCCGGGCGGCCGGGGTGCGGTATTGTGACGGTGTCATGGGGAGGAGCGCCCGTAGTCAAGCCCCGGGGATGTAGCCATATTGGTGAACCTCGTTAACAAATCTCGGTGTCGTGCCTCGTGTGATTGCTTGGTCCTCGGATGATCAACGGTATGCCTCGGATTTATTCTAACAAGTGGTATCAGAGCCCAGGTGCCCGGAATGAATCTCGGTAGACTCACGGGTGGTCGGTCATGGTTGGTGGGCTGGAAACGCTGGTGTTAGCGGGCCCATGGATGACCGATGTGTGAGGGGGAGATTGTTGGGTTTAGTCCCACATCGGTTGTGGGGGGAGACATAACACGATTTATAAGGGCGGGGGGTGTCCCCTCCTAACAGGCTAGTCTTTTGGGAGGAGAGGGCCCAAGGCCTATCATAAGTCGGTGTTGCTCTCCGGTTGGGCCTGGTGACACATGTGGGTCGGTAACGCTGGTGATAGCAGACCTGGGATTGCGTAACAAGGGGGAGAGAGGGAGGAGATGCGTGTGCTCACCGGGTAGGCACACGGTGGCCCGGCGGTGGCTTAGGAGCTGCAGAGCTCGTTGCAGACGGGGAAGACGCCGGGGTCGGAGGAGAAAGACACAAGTTGCGGACGCGGAGAGGACAGCTGCCGCGGTGGCGTAGCAACGATGGCGACGGGCGCGTCGGCGAGAGATGCATCTGGAGGGGGAGGTGGAGCAGGAGGGAGAGAAGGCAAGTGGGTGTGGGCGAGTGGTTGCCGATGTGAGTGGAGCAGGGGGGAGGAGCCCGAGGGGTGGTTATTTAAAATAGTTTGTATTTTTATAAAATCTAAAAGGCATTTATTTAGTTGTTTTACCTACTGTTTTAATTACTTAAGGGCACTTAAATCTTTTATAAAAATGTGGTTTCTCCATCATAATCACCTATGCATTATTTGGCACAACCCGAACAATTTAGTTTTAATATTTAAAAATTTTATTGTTTGACTTTAATTCAGATTTAAATTGATTCGGTTTTTAAACTAACGTGAGTTTATCGACAGTAAAAGACGTGACGTGGCATCATTAGCAGAGGGTTACTGTAGTCTAATTATCCGGGCGTCACACTACTTTAGTAAACAGAACATTGAAACCAAAGTCGGCTAGTCTAGATACAAAAAGAAGATCGTAACCAAGAGATTCAACAAGCATAACATTTTTGAATGGAGCTATCATTGGATATGGCCACCTTACAAGGCAAGTACCTTACCCTTCGAGTTATCTCCAAAAGTCACATACTTGCGTGGACCATCATTTTTAGCAAGCCCATGAAACATGTCTCTATCTCCGGTCATGTGATCGGTGCATCCACTATCAAGAATCCACTCTTTTCCTCCAGCCATGTAGTCTCGAAGATTTGCCATGAGGCCGAGATTTCTCATAGTCTTCTCATATTCAATGTCAAATTCTTTGTCTTCATCATAATAGCCATGTTCAACATCATCATCATGTATGGGATCATCACCTAGGGCAATGAATTCCTAAGTTTCATGATCATGACAATGTGCAAGTTTGTGAAGTCTAATGGTTTCCATTATGATGTTGCTAATGGTTCCAACATCACCTTTAGCACACATGAGATCACGAAGCTCAAATAGATATTCATCAAACTTAGGATCACTAGCGGTGATTCCAATCCTCAGTGGCCTACTTATTTAAGATCACATCACTCAATTCTAGGGGTGTTGATTCTACTTGGAGCACAAGTATTAAAGTACTTCCTCCGTCCCATGAAAATTGTCTGAAATTTATCTAGACACTAAATAGCATCTAGATACATCAAAATTTTGACAAACCTCGGACAAGTTCCATAAGACGGAGGGAGTACTAAATATGCTTGCTACTTTATGAAAAATATACAGTTTTTTTTTGTGTATTTTCGGTTGTAGATCAGCGGCATCTAACGCTACACTCCAGTTGCTTTGAGGTCAATCCTAGAAAGACAAGCTAAATGGTACTAATTTTACAAACTGGTACGGTAATGTGTGGATAGTCTTCAAAAAGAATAATCATGTTCCTCGCTCCACCATTACACCGCTGTACTTCTGGCTTCGTGTGAAGCCATCAAATGTAGAATTTGGGAACAGTTGAAACTGGTCCAGTAAGAAATTCGGGGCCAATACACGGAGGCATCCATTGCTCCATTATTAGAACAAGGGCACAACTTTTAGCATGAAATTTAAACTAACATTCACAAAGCTGTCCAAACCATCAGCTAACTAACAATTCCATGCTCTTATCATTATTCATGCACCAATCTAATCTAAACAAGATGACGAATCAATAAAAGTTTACTACTCCAGAGATGGTGATTGGAGAGTCGATCAACACCCGCTTTGCTTTTCCTTCGGAAACCAACCGTGGCAGTGTGTTTGCTTCCTTTGGTGTAACACCTCCGGCTGTCCATAGAGTACAATGTGGGAAATCATTTTCAGAGACAATAGCCTCACCATTTACCATTCCAAGATGCGCCCCGAGCGCAGCCATCTTGTCGTTGTAGAAGAATGCACTAAACGATACGGGAACTTTCTGGTTCAGGTAGACGCTGTAACTTGCAACTGTAGCTACACCATGGGCTCTTTTGTGGGCGAGGGTGACATGCACATTCATCAGGTTATCCTCTAATTTTATGCCGTTAAGAAAATTGTTGACATCAGTGTCGTTCTCTGCAACCTGTTCAGTTGTGCAATATGCACGATGTGATTTAAGTTACAGCAAGGCTTCATATAGTGAAATAACCTAGAAGCAGCGGTCACATAGAACAAGTCTATGCCTAAGGATCACCTGATCTGAGCAAAGAATCTTGCTTTGGAGACTAAACTTAGCATACAATTCTTACCTTCCAGACAAGGCCCAATAAATCTGCCTGGGATAATGTCACAGCAGCAAAACTGATATTGCCAAACCTCCGCTTCGCAGTATCAGGTGTTTTGGTATCACCTTTTGCCACAGCCTTTAACTGTTCCACTACTTCTTTCACAGCAACCTCAAAGGGAACCTAAACAAAATAAACATTGTAACATAAAAAAATCAAATACCTTTGTCCTCATGGAACAAAAGCATCATCTTAATGTGCACCGAAATTGTAACTCAAAGCCTTTTATGGTTTCAGACTTTTAGTAGGCAGAATTACTGCAATGCTAGCCAATAACTCCCTGATTAAAGCACATCCATAGCAATGTAAAGTCATCTCTACTGCTATTGCCAAATCAAAGATAAGTGTTAACATTAAGAGTGGGTCCCATTTCAAAATTGTGACTGTAAAGAGAGTAATGAGGGTATTACCCCAATGGATGAGGTTGGTAGCCAATGTGTCAGCGTAGGACCCCCAAAGTAAAGAGGTAGTTCAATTAACGATGTGTGAAAAAAGGTAGGTACATATTTATATTGTATATTTCACACAAAGTTAAGGGTTTGTGTGTCTTCTCTTGTAAGCCTTCTGTACTACATTGCCTACTTTGGCTTAAATAAACATATAGCAGGCCAGTTCATAAAGTTAAACAGTGGCAACAGGGTAAAGTGAGTTTGGAAGGCTGATCTACCACAAACTTTGTCTTGAGCTAAGCTTAGAAATTTCTCTTTTATTATTAGTTTGTGACAAAACGACATGGGGTAGTGCAAAACCACAACCACCTATCCTTACTGACTATTTGGTACTTTATTGTTCTAATTGTCCACACGTTAAATTTTCTCAATCAACCAATAGTTTCCTGAAAAGAATACATATTTTCAACAAATAATAGATGTGATATGTTTACCTGAATGGATTTAAGATAATCAGCATTCCCAAACAAGATCTCACGCAACCTCTTCTCCCACTCTGCCCATTCTCTATCATATGAACCTTCTAATAGCTCCGCTCTGTTTCGACATTATTGGTCAAATCAGCCAGTATATAAAGAATCGTGATTTTGACTATTCGTGGTAATTAGTTTTTTGGTGAACATTATCAGATAACACATCACTAACTTGGTACTCTTGGTTGGGGGGGGGGGGGTAACAGGTAACAGTAACACAGTAACATACCTTCCATGAATGAATAAGCTAAGCCCCTCATCTAATATACTTTTAACATCACCAGGCAATGGAGATCTGGAAAAAAAGCCAAGTAAGAGTTCAGTAGATACATGTTTTTTACCAACAAATTTTTCCACAACGCGGTCTCATCACGACATGTTTCTCTGGTATATCTGTACCTAATAATAAAAGGAGGAACGCTTCCGTCAACCAATACTTTTTGGACCCTTTTGCCTTCCCACAGAACACATAATTACCCACCAATGCCACCGGTAAGTCTTTTTTCTGCCCCTATCCGTCCTGGTTGCCGTGTTTTCCCTCATCCCATCTCACAGGCTCCAGGGGTGAGCTGGAGAGGGCGATCCAGGGGCGCAGGCATCAGGCGCAGAGCAGTTCCGAGGGCGGAGGTGTGGCCCTTGTGGCCAGTATGCGGCCGGCACGGCAACGCCGGCAGGTTCCTGGGGAGGGCGCTCGAGCAGGCCACATGGCGGCAGAGCCAGGGGCCAAGCGGCGCAGCGTGGGGCTGGAGCAAAGGAGAGCACCGGGGTGAGGGGTGAGGGAGACGGGTCCGGCAAGCCAGGGGTGAAGGCGGCGGCCGGCGATAGAAAGGCAGGCGGCGGCGCTCGCTGCGCGTTGTGGAAGATGAGAAACGAGCTGGGGAGATGTGGTGCGGTTTGGGAGGGTTCGCTCATCTTTTTTTTTTTTGAGTAATCCGTATCCTTTTATTGAATACTCACACAGGATGGGATACATATAATATCGGGCATAACGCTAAGCCACACATGGCGCCCGGGGCTCAGAGACGCAGCTGCCCTTGCCAAGGCATGGGCCTCCACATTATATTTTCTCTTTTCATGGATAAAACTAATATCGGTAAAACCTCTACTCTTGTGCTTGATATCCTGTAATATGGTATAATACCTGCATGGAACTTCCTCCCGTAAGTGCGTGACCACCTCAAGACAGTCGGATGCAACACAAACAGATCGGAGATGAAGATCGGCAGCCAGCGATAACGCTTCATTGCATGCTTCGGCCTCCAGGATCGTGGGGTCGAGACGGCCCTCGTGGATGATCGCCGATGCTCCGATATAGTTACCCTCTTTGTCCCGGCACACCGCAGCTGAAGCAGCACGGTCCCCAATCTTGGAGAAGCCCCCGTCAACATTGATCTTGAAATCCTGGCCCTCGGGAGGGAGCCAGCTGGTTGCAGTGAACGCCTCCGCCCGACTTTCTGGAATTGCATGCAGGTCCCTGGGGTTCGCATGCAGGTCCCTCAGGGGTATCGTTCGACCCTTTTGCCTCGGCTCCTTTTGTGGTAGCATTTGCAGCTCTGCTATGAATTTGTTGACGAAGATGTGTGTAGATATCGGGCTTTGGAACTGGTCATCATGGATGGCACGGCGCCTTGCCCACCAAATGGCCCACATGGTGACGAGGACCCGGGCTAGATCACTGGTGTTTAGGGTATCCACCAACCATAGCATCCAGAGCTTCGAATCCTCCGTTCTGTTGGAGATGATTGTGTCCGTGAGATCCTCATCGGCAAGAGCCCAAACGCATCGCGCCATGCGACAGTCGAAGAGGGAATGGCGCCATGTATCCACTGCCGCTTTGCAAAGTGAGCATGCCGCCGAGTCGGCCATGCTTCTGTGGTGCCGGACTTCTCCTGTAGGGATGGAACATTTGGCCAAGCGCCAAGCGAAGACGCGAACTTTCGCGGGAACAGCGACTCCCCAAAGTCTCGCCCATGATCCACGATCTGCTTCCATCCGCGAGTGTCCATCCTTGTGTTCTAGCCAGTCCGTGCGCTGTTGCTTGGTGGCGGCCAGAAGCTTGTAAGCCGAACGCACCGTGAAAACACCCTTGCGGTCATAATGCCATGACCAGAAATCTTGGCGAACTCGAGAGCTGAGCGGGATATTAAGGATTGCTTCCTTGTCCATTGGGTATAAGTGTTCTTCCAACCTCTCGATATCCCAAGAAACCGTAACAGGGTTAATGAGATCAGAGACTCGTTGCGGTGGGTTCAAACTTTTTGGGCACACCGACCTGAGTTTGAAAATCGCGCGGTATCCAGTTATCCGTCCAAATGTTTGTGTCTTCTCCGGACCCAATCCGTTTTACAAGGCCGAGCTTAAGCGTGTCCCTGCCCTCGATCAAAGAACGCCATACCTGGGACGGATACTTTCCCAATTCGGCTTCAAGGATTGAAGCCGAAGGGTAATACACCGCTTTGAGGATGCGTGCACTGAGGGAATTTGGCTCCTGTAGTAACCGCCATGCTTGTCTGGCCAGCAAGGCAAGGTTAAAAAGCTCGATATCTCGGAACCCCATGCCTCCCATGAACTTCGGCTGTGTCATCACCTCCCAGGAAACCCACGCTGTCCTCCTCTCGCCCCGTTTGGATCCCCACCAGAATTTCCTCAGGAGGCCATTGATGTGGTGACACAATCCTCGTGGTAACTTAAAACAAGCCATTGAGTACGTCGGGATCGCTTGAGCTACTGACTTAATGAGCACCTCTTTCCCCCCCACTGAAAGTGCCTTCTCCATCCAGCCCTGCACCTGCTTCCATATCCTGTCTTTCAGATATTTGAAGGATCCTTCCTTCGATCTACCAACATCCGCCGGGAGGCCAAGGTATTTTTCGGACAGTTTCTCGTTCTGGACAGAGAGGATGCTTTTGATTTCCTGCCTGATACCTTCCGAAACTCCTTTGCTGAAGAATATTGAGGACTTGTCTTTGTTGATACGTTGCCCCGACGCTTGGCAGTATTTTTGCAAGAGATTCTCAACTCTGTTGGCCATCTCACTTGTTGCATCAAAAAATAACAAACTATCGTCCGCAAATAAAAGGTGGTTTACCTGCGGGGCTCCTGGTGCTACTTTTATACCGTTGATGCTCTCGCCTGGTGTTGAAGATTTCAATAGGCAGGAGAGGCCTTCGGCGGCCAAAAGGAAAAGATATGGCGATATTGGGTCGCCCTGCCTTAGCCCACGCGAGGGTCGGAACTCCTCCTGCTTACCACCATTGAAGATCACAGAGAAGGAAACCGAGGATACACACCTCATTACTATCTTTGTAAACTGTGGGCTAATGCCCAGCTTCAGCATGACCTTTTCCAGATAATTCCACTCAAGCCGATCATACGCTTTCATCATATCAAGCTTCAGAGCACAGAACCTGTTACTTTTGATCTTCCTGGATTTCATGTAGTGGAGACACTCGTAGGCAGATATGAAATTATCAGTAATGAGACGACCCGGAACGAATGCTGACTGTTCTTCGGAGATGATTTCGGGGAGAATAAGCTTGAGCCGATTAGCCAACACCTTTGATGCAATCTTAAAGATCACATTACATAGGCTTATCGGTCGAAACTGTGCCAAATTTTTTGGGCTTGCAATCTTTGGTATTAGAACAATGAACGTCTTGTTTATCTCCTCCGTGAATCTTCTCCATTAAGGACTCAGAGCACCATCTCAAGTAACCTCATCACCACAGAGCTCCCAATGTCTCTCGAAAAAAATGTCTTTGAAGCCGTCCGCCCCGGGCCTTGGTCGGAAACATTTGGAACAAAGCCTCTTTACCTCTGTCTTGCTATATGCTGCCTCCAGGGATAGATTCATGGGTGAGTCTACCCTCGTCGGTATATGAGAAAGAACCTCCTCAATGCCCACCGTGGATTCAGAGGCGTATAGCGAAGTATAAAACGAAGTAGCCATACTCGCCATCTCAGCCTCTTCCTTGCACATTGTGCCATCCTGTCGTTGAAGCTCCACTATACGGTTCTTTGCCTTCCGCGCACTAGCTTTGCGGTGAAAAAATTTCGTGTTGCTATCACCTTCCGCTAGCCACTGGATACGTGCCCTCTGCCGCCACATAATTTCCTCCCGCAAACAGAGCTCCACCATACGGGCTTCGACCCTGTCCTCCTCCTCTGACGGCCCCGCTCGACCCGGAGCTGACCGCAGCTCCTCGAGTTGCGACCGGAGACGTCGCAATTCAGATCGTATCGCTCCAAAGGACGCCCGACCCCAACTCTGTAGCTCTCCAGCCACCTCGTTTAGCTTTTGGGATAGTGCTGAAACACTATGGGCTCTCCCCGCCTTGTTCCAAACATCTACTAAAACATCTCCAAACCTTGGGTCTCTCTCCCACATGCACTCGTAGCGGAATTGCTTCTGTTTTGCTCTAATACTTGTATCAATCAGCTCGGTTTCCAAGAGAATGGGGCAGTGATCTGACTTGGCAGCTGTGAGGTGTTCAACGTGAGCAAAGGGAAACAGAGCGGACCAACATGGTGACGTAAAGCTCTGTCTGCATTTAACACGGCAAGAGCTACCGCCGCTACCTTCTTCTCCCACGCCCAATCTAAACCCGGTACCCCTGTGTCGGCCAAGCCACGACATCAATGGCCTCTCTGAACGCGTCAATCTGCGCGCTGTCCCGCTCATTTGGACCATGCTGCTCTTCGGGGCGTAGTATCTCGTTAAAATCCCCAATGCACATCCAGGGTAGTGTGCTTTCTCCCCTCAAGCGCTTCATGGTGTCCCACGTTTTGTACCGAAGGCTCTGGTAGCTTCACCATAGAAACACGTCATTCTCCATTGCTCCTGCTCGATTCAAAGGACCTGCATCCACATGATACTCTGAAAAGTTCTTTATTGAAACATCCAACGAGTTTTTCCAAAAAATACACAAACCTCCACTACGACCACTACTACCAACACCAAAACTGAAATCATACCCTAACAACGAACGTAAACCTTCCACCCGGCCCTTCTGTAGCTGGGTTTCAACTAAACACAAGATAGATGGCGAACTGATCTGCAAGAGATCACGCAGTTCATGAACTGTCGCAGGATCGCCTATCCCACGGCAGTTCCAGCATAAGATTTTCATTGGGCCTGGCGGCGCCCCGGCTCGGAGCCCGCCACTGATGCCATCTTGTCTTGGTTTTGCTTCACTGGTGATGCTGATTTCTTTGCTTTCTTCGCGTCCCGGGGAGACACATAAGGCGGTGGTGGTGGTGGTACCGTCGTGAGTGCTAGGGTCGATCCACTTTGGCCGGGTTCCAGTGCCTCCTGCTGCTGCATATGACTGTCCGGGGTGTTCCCCGATAAGACCGGGTTCAGGTTTCGGCGAGCACCCTGGCCATGCGCCCTCTCTGATGATTCTGCCGGCTTCAATGGGCTGGTAACCTCCTCTTCCTCTCCATCTTCTGCCCTCGTGTCCAAACCAGCCTCCTGCGACGAGCGTTTGCGCACAGGTGAAGGCTGCCGAGGCTGTGATGCACTTCTTCCTGCTCTTCCTCTACCCCTCCCTCCAAATCGACCACCTCGCGGGCCTCGGCCACCTCCTTGCTGCTCCGGTACTATTTCCCTTCTCTGTGCCAACATCCATCCTCCCCATTGCTTGTCCTTGGCCTCCCAAACTCCATCACCACATTCTTCGTAGTTATGCCCCATGAGACCACAGATTTGACAGAAGTACGGAATCTTCTCATATTTGACAGGGAGGAGGCGCCTTCCCTCTCCCACAACGTTTAGCGGGATAACCCTCGTAAGCGGCTTGTCCACAAGAACCCTAGCTCGGACTCGCACATAGTTGCCTTCATAGAAGAGCCTCGGCGACAGTTGTGTTTCCTTCACCCGTCCAATCCGCCTGGCAAGTTGATCAACCACTTCAAGTTTTCGGTAGAGCTCCGGTATATTGTGAATCTGCGCCCAAACAAAGAGTCCGTCAAAGTTAGTAGATTCCGGATCTTGCTTCCCATCATAGTCCTCAATCAGCATCCCCATCCCCCTAAACAGCCATGGGCCTCCATGGACGACTTTCTTCCAATCTCCCAGGCAAAACATCTGGAAGATGAAAAGGTTCTCCCCTGCCTCTCGGTATTGCGGTACATGAGCTAGACTCCAGATCGATTTCATGGTTTCGAACATGGCGGATGCACTGAAGATTCGGGACGTGTTCACCTTCGCGATCGCCAGCCATCGCGCGTCCGCTGCATACTTTTTGGACTCCTCCGCCCCCACGATCACGTCGTCTAGTTCATCATCCTTGAGATCTAAGTGTTGCAGCATCTCCTCCAGGTTCTTCCCAGACCAACCCTCGGAGGACGATCCCACTCCTGTCGCCATCGTGCCCTCGCGCGCAGAGGGACGAGGGTGAACGTACGGCGATCGGCCGGTCAAAACTCTAGGCGGCAGCGAGGGCGCCGCCAGAGACAGAAACCCTAAACGAGAGGGTAGAAAAACTTTTTTGCTTGCCTGCTTGGTGTCGGGAGGGTTCGCTCATCTGGGCGTGCTGGGGCAGGATTGCCCTTGGGCCGTCCAATTGATTTCAGCTAAGCGGCCCAAAAAATACTTGGACTTGGCCGGCCTTGCATAGAGCGATAAAGAAATAGGGTAGGAACGGTCCGATGGATTCTAGCCAATGTTTGCATCTAGTCGCCTCCCGGCGGCCGGGACTACCTAGCTCAGCTTGATAAATAAATATATGATGCTCCAACATGAGTAAAAGACAGGTTGCCTTTTAATCTCTGCTTTTACCATTCACCTTTTGGATTTGTTTTGGGAAAATAAGAGATAAAAAGTTATCTGTGTATCTGGCTCTAAGTTTGTTTAGCAATGGCACGCACGGGTGTGCTATATTACCTGTTTGGACATAATTATCCACTATTATCTAATAATAAAAGTAGAACTGTTTCTCTGTTCGTTCGGGCGAATGTGTACCAGATGGTCTGGCTGAAGCGGAGGGCAAGGAAGGTACTGGTGGTCGCACATTTTTTGTCTCCCGTTGTAGCGCACAGGCATTTGTGCTAGTATATTATGAAAGGCTATAAACTTCTGGGTGTATAGCAATTTATCTTCTAAATATTCCCCCCAGTGATAACAAGAAAACTGCTAAAAACAGTACAGGAACATAGAAGGGCCTGGCTCAACAACGAGATATTTAGATAAGCAGTAAACAAATACAAAAGTGTATTGTCCAACAAACAGGACGTTCATAAAAGAGGAAAAGTATAAGAGCATAAGAAACGGGACAATACATAAAAAAACAATGGTAGAAGCAGTACAAGAATATGTGAAAATCTCTTACCTATCTGGCTCCAGGAGAGGCATCTTAACCAAGAAGCCAAAACGCTCATACAGATCGCTTTCGAATTCACTTCGACTCTGGAAGTGCATTTTTCCTGAATGTAACATTGATAATATGGTACATTCCAGCAGGATCAGAAACAGTTAATCAGGAAAGGACATACCTTGCCCTCATACAGGTTGTAAAACTCTAGCAAAACATAACCAGCATTACCGAAAAAGGCTTTCGCCCCGCTTTATAAATAAAGCAACCGCCACAAAGCATACATCCCACATAGGTCCACACACCCACACGAGTCTCACGGAAAGGTAAATAGGTTCTGCTGCGGGCACAGCTCAACAAGCCCTAAAAAGAAAAAAACAACACCAACACCAACACAGCGCACCCAGCCTGGGGTGGCTAATCTGGCTCCGGCGGTGGCGGCGGAGGCGGCGGAGAGAGGCGGACGGCCATCGATCGAATGTCGGCGATGAAGGCGGAGATGGCGTCTCGGTCCACGGGGCGGCTAAGCGGCCGCCAAAGCTGCAAGAAACCCGAGAATTTATAGAGGGCGTCAGTAGGGCGACGAAGGGGAGCGCGCTGGATCACAAGCTTATTGCGAACAGTCCACAATGTCCAAGCAAGGACCCCAACTTCCAGCCACCTAATGTGGCGAGAGGAGATGGGGGACAGTTGGAGTTCAGCAAAAAGGTCCGGGAAGTTAGTGTGGCACCAATTCCCACCGACCACCTCGCGAAAGCAGCTCCAAAGGAATTGAGCGGAGACGCAGGAGAAGAAGATGTGGTTAGAGTCTTCCGGGACGCCGCAGAGAGGGCAGATACCGAACCGGGCCATTGCGCTCGAACCTCCACGCCAGACGGAAGCCTGCCACGGATCCATTGCCACATGAAGATGCGAATCTTCAGAGGAACTCGGATGGTCCAGACCAACGATAAGGGGAGGGGCGCGGAGGAAGGAGCGATGGCCGGATAAAGCGATCGAGTGGAGAACAAGCCCGACGGCTCCAGTCTCCACCTGGTGCAGTCTGGCCTATCCTCCACAAGAGGTTCGTGCAACGCGACACAATCAAGCAACTCACGCCAGGCGGCGGATTCCGCCGGCCCAAATGGACGGCGGAAGGCTAGGCGCCCCAGATCAAGAAGGGCCCTGTTGACCGAAATCCCATGGTCCACAGCGATAGAGAAGAGGGAAGGAAGCGGGCCGCGAAGGGGGAGTCACCAGCCCAGCGGTCATACCAGAAGAGGGTCGAGAGGCCAGAGCCAACCGAAATAGAGGTCCCAATGCACAGCACGGGAAGAAGCTGAACAATAGATTGCCAGAACTGGGAGCCGCCTGATCTCTGGCAGAAAGCGAGGGGTTGGCCCCGAAGGTATTTAGACCGGATGATGTCCAACCAGAGGCCACCCTGTCCCTGGGTAATACGCCAGAGCCAACGGGAGAGGAGAGAAATGTTCATACGCTTAGAGCACATGATGCCCAGCCGCCTGCCCCGAGGCTTGCGGATGTCGGGCCGGTGACCATGTGGTATTTTCATTTATCGTGGTCGCCACCCAAGAGAAGCGAGACTGGATCTTGGCGATCTCCTTATGAAGGTACTCGTGGAGGCTATAGAAGCTCATGAGGAAGAGCAGTAGGCTGGACAGAGAAGAATTGATAAGGATAGTGCGGGCCGCCTTGGACAGCCACCTCCCCTGCCAGGGCTCGCACCGGGACTGGAGCTTGGATATAGCAGGTCTCAAGTCCGCGGCAGAGAGGCGCGAGTCACTAATAGGAGTCCCCAAGTAGGAAGTGGGGAAGGAGCCCAGGCGGCAATTGAGCCGATTGGAGATAGCCAGAAACTCAGAGGGGGAATATCCCAATACCATGACATCGCTCTTATCAAAGTTGATCTTGAGGCCCGACATGTGTTGGAAGCAGAGAAGAAGGAACTTGAGGTTGGCGATGTCCGACTCCGAGCCTTCGACCATGATGATCGTGTCATCCGCATACTGCAAGGTGGAGATCCCGGAGCCCCCCGAGAGATGGGGAGTAATCCCACGAATGTGGCCAGCAGCCTTGGCCTTATCAAGGATGGCCGCCAGGGCGTCAACCACCATATTGAAGAGAAAGGGGGAGAAGGGGTCACCCTGGCGGACTCCGCACAGGGTAGGGAAGAAGGGGCCGACCTCGCCATTGATGTTCACCGCCGTGCGACCACAAGAGACCATTTGCATGACTCTTGTGACCCAGCGGTCATCAAAGCCCTTTCGAAGAAGGACCTCTCGGAGGAAGGGCCAGCTGACCGTGTCATAGGCTTTGTGAAAATCGATCTTCAGAAATACCGCCTTGAGGTGTTTGGTCCGGACCTCATGGAGGACCTCATGAAGGACCAAAACCCCGTCCAGGATATATCGCCCTCTAAGGAAGGCCGACTGATTCGGATGGGTAATCCGATCAGCAAGCAGGGTCACCCTATTGGCGTACCCTTTGGCCAAAATCCGGAAGATCACGTTGATAACCGTGATCAGCCTGAATTGGCGGATGTCGGACGCCCCAGGGACCTTTGGGATAAGAGAGATGATCCCATAATTGAGGCGACCAAGGTCAATGGCACCCACAAAGAACTCCTCAAATATGGCCATGACCTCGGGTTTAATGACGTTCCAAAAGGTCTGGAAGAAGAGAACAGGAAGTCCATCAGGGCCAGGGGCCGAGGAGGGGTTCATGCCCCTGATAGCCTCCCAGACCTCCTGCTCAGAGAAGGGGGCCGTCAGAGCGGTATTCTCCGCCCTGGAGACCTGACTACCGGCCCAACAATCGTGGGCAAGAGACACGCCGCTCCGAGGAGCGGCGAAGAAGAGGGATCTATAGAAACCGTCGACATGAGCCCGAATGGCGCACGGGTCTAGGAGGAGGGAGCCTCCATCCCAGAGGAGGGGGATGGTGTTACCGAAAAAGGCTTTCGCCCCGCTTTATAAATAAAGCAACCGCCACAAAGCATACATCCCATATAGGTCCACACACCCACACGAGTCTCACGGAAAGGTAAATAGGTTCTGCTGCGGGCACAGCTCAACAAGCCCTAAAAAGAAAAAACCAACACCAACACCAACACAGCGCACCCCCACTGGGTGGCTAATCTGGCTCCGGCGGTGGCGGCGGAGGCGGCGGAGAGAGGCGGACGGCCATCGATCGAATGTCGGCGATGAAGGCGGAGATGGCGCTCGGTCCACGGGCGGCTAAGCGGCCGCCAAAGCTGCAAGAAACCCGAGAATTTATAGAGGGCGCCAAGAGGGCGACGAAGGGAGCGCTGTTGGATCACAAGCTTATTGTAACAGTCCACAATGTCCAAGCAAGGACCCCAACTTCCAGCCACCTAATGTGGCGAGAGGAGATGGGGGACAGTTGAGTTCAGCAAAAGGTGCAGGAAGTTAGTGTGGCACCAATTCCCACCGACCACCTCGCAAAGCAGCTCCAAAGGAATTGAGCGGAGACGCAGGAGAAGAAGATGTGGTTAGAGTCTTACGGACGCCGCAGAGAGGGCGATACGGAACCGGGCCATTGCGCTCAACCTCCACGCCAGACGGAAGCCTGCCACGGATCCATTGCCACATGAAGATGCGAATCTTCAGAGGAACTCGGATGGTCCAGACCAACGATAAGGGGAGGGGCGCGGAGGAAGGAGCGATGGCCGAATAAAGCGATCGAGTGGAGAACAAGCCCGACGGCTCAAGTCTCCACCTGGTACAGTCTGGCCTATCCTCCACAAGAGGTTCGTGCAACGCGACACAATCAAGCAACTCACGCCAGGCGGCGGATTCCGCCGGCCCAAATGGACGGCGGAAGGCTAGGCGCCCCAGATCAAGGAGGGCCCTGTTGACCGAAATCCCATGGTCCACTGCGATAGAGAAGAGGGAAGGGAAGCGGGCCGCGAAGGGGGAGTCACCAGCCCAGCGGTCATACCAGAAGAGGGTCGAGAGGCCAGAGCCAACCGAAATAGAGGTCCCAATGCGCAGCACGGGAAGAAGCTGAACAATGGATTGCCAGAACTGGGAGCCGCCTGATCTCTGGCAGAAAGCGAGGGGTTGGCCCCGAAGGTATTTAGACCGGATGATGTCCAACCAGAGGCCACCCTGTCCCTGGGTGATACGCAAGAGCCAACGGGAGAGGAGAGCAATGTTCATACGCTTAGAGCACATGATGCCCAGCCGCCTGCCCCGAGGCTTGTAGATGTCGGGCCGGTGACCATGTGGTATTTCTGTTTATCGTGGTCGCCAGCCCAGTAGAAGCGAGACTGGATCTTGCCGATCTCCTTATGAAGGGACTCGTGGAGGCTATAGAAGCTCATGAGGAAGAGCAGTAGGCTGGACAGAGAAGAATTGATTAGGATAGTGCGGGCCGCCTTGGACAGCCACCTCCCCTGCCAGGGCTCGCACCGGGACTGGAGCTTGGATATAGCAGGTCTAAAGTCTGCGGCAGAGAGGCGCGAGTCACTAATAGGAGTCCCCAAGTAGGAAGTGGGGAAGGAGCCCAGGCGGCAATTGAGCCGATTGGCGATAGCCAGAGACTCAGAGGGGGAATATCCCAATACCATGACATCACTCTTATCAAAGTTGATCTTGAGGCCCGACATGTGTTGGAAGCAGAGAAGAAGGAACTTGAGGTTGGCGATGTCCGACTCCGAGCCTTCGACCATGATGATCGTGTCATCCGCATACTGCAAGGTGGAGATCCCGGAGCCCCCCGAGAGATGGGGAGTAATCCCACGAATGTGGCCAGCAGCCTTGGCCTTATCAAGGATGGCGCGCTGAGCGCCAACCACCATATTGAAGAGAAAGGGGAGAGGGGTCACCTGGCGGACTCCGACAGGTAGGGAAGAAGGGGCCGACTCGCCATTGATGTTCACCGCCAGGCGACCACAAGAGACCATTTGCATGACTCTTGTGACCCAGCGGTCATCAAAGCCCTTTCGAAGAAGGACCTCTCGGAGGAAGGGCCAGCTGACCGTGTCATAGGCTTTGTGAAAATCGATCTTGAATACCGCCTTGAGGTGTTTGGTCCGACCTCATGGAGGACCTCATGAAGGACCAAAACCCGCCCGTGATATATCGCCTCTAAGGAAGGCCGATCGATTCGGATGGGTAATCCGATCAGCAAGGTGGTCACCCTATTGGCGCACCCTTTGGCCAAAATCCGAAGATCACGTTGATAACCGTGATCAGCCTGAATTGGCGGATGTCGGACGCCCAGGACCTTTGGGATAAGAGAGATGATCCCATAATTGAGGCGACCAAGGTCAATGGCACCCACAAAGAACTCCTCAAATATGGCCATGACCTCGGTTTAATGACGTCCAAAAGGTCCGGAAGAAGAGAACAGAAGTCCATCGGGGCGGGGCCGAGGAGGGGTTCATGCCTCGATAGCCTCCTGCACCTCCTGCCGAGAGAAGGGGGCCGTCGAGCGGTATTCTCCGCCTCGAGACTGACTACCGCCCAACAATCGTGGGCAGAGACACGCCGCCCGAGGAGCGGCGGAGAAGAGGGATCTATAGAAACCGTCGACATGAGCCCGAATGGCGCACGGGTCTAGGAGGAGGGAGCCTCCATCCCAGAGGAGGGGGATGGTGTTACGCCTACGGCGGCCGTTGGAGATCGCCTGGAAGTAGGCCGTACTCGCATCACCCTTCAGGACCCACTTCTGGGCGCCCCGAACGCGCCAATAGGCCTCCTCATCGGAGTAGATCACGGACAGTTGGTCCTCCAGGTCGTAACGGGTGAGCCACTCATCCGGAGATAGACCCACCAAGTCAGCCCGGAGGTCCAGAGCTTGAATCACAGGTTGGCCCTCCATCCCTTCATGAACTGCCTACCACGTTTCGCACAGAAGTGCCACGTGTCAATCGCCGAAGGAGGTCTGGGATGGGGGTGGGCACGGGCCTCCGTCCACCGAGCACAGACTGCATCCTTGAAACCAGCCTGGGATAACCAGAAGGACTCAAAGCGGAAGCGGGGAGGGATCGGCGGACGTTCATCCGCCGAGGAGAGCAGAAGAGGGACATGGTCCGAACCGATCCTGGTGATGGCGCGGAGGGATGAGAGGGGGCAACGGAGATCCCACTCCGGAGAGACAAGGACCCTGTCCAAGACGCACTGGGTCGGGGACGATTGGCGATTGGTCCAGGTGTAACGCGCACCAATCCTATCAATCTCCCGCAAGGCGAGATCGGCGATGAAGTCATTGAACATGTTCAATCTAGCCAGGCAGACATTGCCGTTGTTCTTGTCCTCAGCCGATCAAAGCAGGTTGAAGTCGCCCCCGACCACAACCGGGAGGGAGGCAGCCGAGGTCTTAAAACGTAGCTCCTCGAGGAAAGCCGCCGACCTACTATGGTCGGCGGGTCCATAGACGATGATGATCTCCCATTTGAAGTTGAGAGACCTCTCGAAAAGCTCCATGCTAACGAAGAACTCCCCGGTCCATACTGCCCACCTCGAAAGTGGCATCCTTTACGCCTAAAAGGATGTTACCCGAGTGGCCCGCGCCCCACTAGAAGGGAGCCAGTGCACACATAAAGAGGTGAGAGCTCAAACGATCGAGCTCGTGGAGGGAGAATTCATGACGATGGTCTCTCGACAACCACGATGTCAATGCGCTCCTCCCTCATATACTCCACAAGCTGGCGGCGCCGACCATCATGGCCGAAGACGCGGATGTTCCAGAAGAGCGCACGCATTAAGGAGCCATCGGGGGGCTGCTTGACCCCAGGACACGGGAGGCGCTGCTGCGGAGAGCGGCAGTGCGAGAGCTGGTACGCCGCGGGTCTCGGCCGGGGGGGAGGAGCCTGACGGCGCCGCCCGGAGGCTGAGGGAGGGGGCCTAACGGCAGGAGCGTCCGGGGCGTCAAGGAGAGCAGCCCGGACCTCAGCTAGCTTCCCCTCAAGGATCTCTCGTGCCCGAATGGCAGCGATCTGAACTAACGGGGCCGACTTCAAGATGATAGCAGAATCGGAAGCAACTTTGGCAAGGTTGCCAAGAGGGATAGATTCTAGAGCAGAGAAGGAACAAGACGAAGCTGAGGGAGGGATAGGGGCGACTGCCCAGTGTTACGGGCAGCTGCGTGGAGCCTGCCCGCCATGGATAGGCAGCGCTGGGAGCCCTCCGGAGAGCCGCGCCCACCACAAGACTCGGACGAGAGGCCACCACCGGGGAGGAGGTCGACCTACCGCGGCGGGAGTACGCCGCCGAGCGCGGAGGGGGAGGCTGGGCCGCCACCGGGGTGAGCACGTGGGACGCCCCCTCCCCCAAGACGAGCGAGGGAGGTGGCGCCAGCGAGGGTGATCCAGAGCAGCCGAAGAGGGCGGGGTCCGGCAGAGGCACCCCAGCCGAAGGAGGGGGGGACGAAGACGATGGGGCGGGGAGGAGCGACGACGCCGTGTCGGCGACCAGGAGGGGAGGCGAAGGCGGGGCCTCGTCCCTCCCCGGGGGCGACATCACCGGGTCGGCGGCCGGGGGGGAGAGGCAGTCATGGCCACCACACCAGGCGGGGGGGACGGATCGAGGAGGACATCGGCCGCTGGGGAGTGAGGGTCCTCCACCGGCGATGCCCGCCCCTCCAACGACAGCGCCACAGCCGCCCGGGTGGGGGAGAGGGCGAGGGGAGAACCCTCCGGCTCCATCGCGGTAGCAGAGGTCGGCAACGACGAGCGTGGGGAAGAGGCCGGGCAAACCACCATACCGACACTGGAGATGTCGCTCCCCTCGGAGGAAGAGGCCGGCGCGAGAGCAGGGTCGGCCAGCCAGGGGAGGAGTGCAGCCTTGCAGCCCGGGCCCTCCCCCCTATCTGCGGGCGGGGGGGAGGGGGTGGGGGAGCGGGAGTCCTCAGATGCCCCCTCCTCATCCGAGCGGCGGGAGCGGTGCCGCCCGTGGTAGTCGCCCTCGGCCCCTGCGTTGCCACCAGGGAGGACAGCGTCGAAGGAGCGGGGGCGGCCAATGTGGTTGGGAGGCTCGGGGGCGATCCTGAGGTCAAAGCCCTGGTCATTGAAGAAGACGCGAACTGAGGTGCGGAGCTTGGTGGAGTCGAGACACTTGACCTTGACCCGGACCTCCTCCTCCTTGCGGAGAGAGAGCTCATCCACGGCCACCACCTTGCCCAAGAGACGGGACATCTAGCGAATGACGAGCTCGGACCGTGCAATGTCGGGCAGGCCGGAGATGAGGATCCAGGCGGTGTCGAGGACGGCCACCGCCTGAGCATCGAGAACTGGCTCGGAGATCTCGACCACCAGCTGGTTGAGGGCGAGGGTGATCCGGCCACTACACGTCGCGTAGCCGTAGCTGACCGAGTCGGGGAAGATGACGGAGAAGATGTGGGCAGCGGAAGGGGTGACCACCCAGTCCCACTGGCGGCGGTAGAGGTGGTTGAGCTCCGCCTCGATCATCTCAGGTGACGCCACACCGTCGACGACCGTGATAATCGCCTGGAGGGATGGAGACGGCGGGGGGGCATCCGGGACCTCGAGGTGGAAGAAACCCAACCCCTCAATCCCATGCCCGTACATCATGAGCTCGTTGTCCACCGGTCTATCCGGACATAGGATGGCCGGGTGGCCAGGGTCCTTGCATATGTAGCATCGCTGAGGGTTGACGCAGGCAACCTGAGAGTGGCCCCTCACCCCACAGCTTGAAGTGGGGCGAGGAGGCCGAGACGGCCCCGCGCGGGTTGAGCCAGTGCCGCCGGCGGGGGACGGGCGGCGGGCGCACGCCACGCCGCTTCTTCTTCTTGGCCGGGCCGGGCCGTCCGCGGCTGGGGCCACCCCCGGGAGCCAAGGCCGGAGCCACACTCCCCGAGGCAGCGGCGTGGGGTGGCACATAACGCCGCGGTTCGGCCGGGGTGGGGAGAATCCCATCCCGGGGGCGTGGAGAGCCGGCCTCGCGGGGCGGGAAGGGGAAGGAGAACGAGCCCGGCGGGAAGGCGGCGAGGGGGAGCGCCGGCGGCCGCGCTAATCGGCCGGAGAGGTCCCGGGGCGGGACCGGCCCCGGCCCTCGCGGCGGGGAGGGGACCGGCGACGATCCCGAAGCTCACGCAGCTCCCTGCGGAGCTCCTCCTCGCGACGGACGCTGTCATGGGAGGGCCGGGCGGGCTCCCGGTGGAGCTCGCCGGCCTTGCGCTTGTCGCGGGGCGCGGAGTCTTCCCATTCCCGAGGCATGCCGAGTCACATGGATGGGGAGGCAAGGCCTGGAGAGGAGGTGGGGTAGGGAGGAGGAGGCAGGAAGGACAGCGCCCGGACCGCCGGCCGGGGGGGAGATGGCGGCGTGGGTTGCCGGAGATGGCAGGGGGGCGGAAGGGTCGGGTCGGGCGAGTGGCGGCGGGGTTCGGGGGAGGGAGAGGAAAGCCGTAGGGTGGCCAGATCGAGGTTGAGGCCGCGATCCTGGGCCTAGGGTTAGAGCCCGGCCGGCCCAGCTGGGGGAGAGGGGGAGCTGGGTGGGCCGATCCGAGGAGGGCCGGGGGAGGCCCAACAGCGAGCTGGAGGGGTCCATCGGCCGGGATGGGCCGGGGCCCAGTAGCCCAACAGCCCGGGCGGGGCGGCCCAGCAGCCGCGAGGTGGCGGGGGGGGGCGAACCCTACCACCACCGGCACGGGCGCCGCCGCCGAGGGGCGGAGAGGGAAGGAGGGGGGCGCCGCCCGCACCGTCCGCACACGGAGGCTAGAGCTCCCAAATGGGCGATGAACGGCCGGAACGGGCGGCGCGGGCGAGACTGTGAGAAACAAATGAGGGGAAGGAGCCCGCCCGGCGATGGGGAGGAGGGCGGAGGCCCGGCGGCTGGCCGCCACCGCCGGGCGGCGCCACGAGGAGCGGGCGGCGCCCCTCTCGGAGCGCCCAGCCACGCCCCAGGAGCGCCCGCTCCGGCGACGGGGGGCTCGGCCAGCCAAGGCCCCGGCTAGGGAGGGAGCGGAAAGGGGGGGACTCCGGGGAGCCGCAGGGGGGAGAGGGGCGACCGCCGGCCAGGAGCCGAACCCCTCTCGTGGGGGGCTGAGCTCCCGGGCCGGCAGGGAGGAGGGGCGGTCTGCCGGGGCGGGGGAGCGCCGGGACCGGCGAGGCGGCGGGCGGAGGGAAAGGGGGATCCTCCGCGCAGTCGGCCCAGGAGAACCGCTCCGTCGACGCGGGAGAGGCAGGGGAGGGCCGGGCGCGGACGGGAGGAGCCCAGGGGCGGGGCGGGGAGGCGAGGCGGGGAGCCGCCGGCGAGGAGACGGCGACGAGCGCGGGGACACCAGCGGGAGCGCCAGCCAGCGGGATGGTGTTACGCCTACGGCGGCCGTTGGCGATCGCCTGGAAGTAGGCCGTATTCGCATCACCCTTCAGGACCCACTTCTGGGCGCCCCGAACGCGCCAATAGGCCTCCTCATCGGAGTAGATCACGGACAGCATTCCATAATGCCTCGTCCAGATGTCCCTTTATACATAGTCATAACATGTTAGACAATTTAAAATATATACAGCACTCACTATCAACAAGCTTGTGTAAAGCGTAAATATTGTGTACATCATGATTGACCCGTTGGAGCACACGAAACATGAAAACAGCAAGAGCTTCCAAAGAAAATGGATTTGTATCGGTGCCTGCAGTTTGAAGAAAAATTACAAAGCAACTCAGTGATCCTATCCAAGAATATAAGCACTTCGTAAATAGAGAGACAGTGAAGATGGGAATAACATTCTAGAATCTAAATAATCTCCAAGCAAGGGGTTTTGTATTGACTTAGTAAATAATCTCCAAATAATTTCTTTCCTCTTGAGTTCTTCATAAAGTGGCAAAAGAAAAATGGAGCAAAATATAATGAAGCATATGTTACCTTCAGAATCAGGAATAACAGGAGCAGCAGCTGCTTTTGTGGACCGGCATATATCCTCAATCTAGAATAAATAGACCATCAGTTCCGTTCTTTCTAAACTGTAGCATGTGAAAGAAATAACATTGATAGGTATACTCGATCTAGTTTGAAAGTAATCTTGCCAGCCGCCACACTTCCTCATTTGGTGCGTTTTTATCGGCGAGGGTTATTCCAAATGGTTCCTCTTTTCGCTTATCAGCAACCTTTTGCCAGTATCTTCCTGCAAGGGCAAACAGTTTATAAAAAGGTCGAAACAGCCTCACTCTAGAAGGGTAACTCTATACAATTAATCAGTTTGGCTGAAATATAGCACCTAAAATAGCAAACAGAATTGAACGACAGGTATACAGGTATACATTTATGCAGTACTCTACCAAAGTACCAATAGAACTGATGCTATAAATATATACTGCTAAAAGTACTATAAAATCATATTCCCTTAGTTTTCAAGAAACTGCATCTACAGCAGGATATTGACTATAATTTATCAGTACAGCAGCCTTCTATTTTGGCCCTGCAAACTTCGGATCCATTTTTAGCAGGAAGAAACCCCTACCTCACCTGTTACACAGCCTAATGGTCCAGTGTCTCTAACATGTGAGTGAGTGAGTGGAAGCTTGTTTGTCCCTGTAATTATAAAAAATGTGTTCTGTTGTCCACTAATGATGACTTCCAAATTAGGGCCTTGCAACCAAATCAGAGTACCAAAAATAACCTATGCGCTTACGGATAATATTCATAATACATAATTACCAAATGTGGAAAGCACACTAGCGACAGAAAGTCTTTTGTCACTAGCGCAATGGAATATTATAATTCTTGAAAATAAGCTACATCAGGAAAAACAAATTTTACCAGCTCTTTTTGTTGAACAAGGAATATATCAAACATTCAAAGTTGGGAAGTATTGCTACATGCTGCCAGAATAATCAAATTTGTATTCATCACTCTCATAAGCACATGTAAATTTTTATTCTATTTGCATCAGAAAATCTAAGAACAAGTGGACCGCCTCCACCGAACCCATGTTTTGGTCCTATGAACATAGCAACCAAAGAAGACTGCCAAATGTTCCATACCTCCAATAAGATCTCCTGTCAAACAATGAAGAGGGCGATTATCACCAAGACCACCAGGCATTTCCAATATTTCCTTACATAGAGAAGTCTTTGCACAACCAGGTATACCTGAAAGAAGAATAAACATGACGGAGAGCAAAACAATATAATGAGGACCAAGAGAACATAATGGCAATCAGAAAATCATAATACTGACAAAGGATATTTACTAGCTAGACAATTGCAGTATATTGACAATGATCTTAGAGCCTGATCTGTCTGGTATACGCTTAGGCTCACGGGGTTTACAGGTTCAAGTCAAGCAACCCAAGGTGCCAGTTGGTCTGATGTTTACAGTTAGTATTGCTTAAGCAACCATCCGTTGAGAAGCTGCTTGCATGACTTAATTATCTAGTTTATCAGGTTTATAAGCTGTAAGCTTGATAAGCTAATGTTTGAGAACTGAGAGAAGGCCAAGATACACTTAATAGGTTCACAAATATTATGAATGCTCACACAGGGTAAGAAATTTTATGACATATAATCAATTAAGCCTAAAGTTATCTGAAAACGATGGTCTCTAGACCTATGTTGGTAAAAATGAGATCCACGGGCACGAGCACCCAGGATATATTTGTTTAAGGGAGAGCCCACCCAGGTGAGATACCAAAAACTCTCTCCCAATATGATTCGAACCCTGGTCCGGCAGGGATGTGCCGTTGCGACCCTACCGCGGGACTATTGCCCAGTTCCGCTTTGGAAACTCATCTGCAAGACTGGGGGGTGCCAAAGTAAGTCAAGTTCTTCATATGGCTTGCCAGTCTTGCTAGCAACATGCGCCTGTTTGCTTTCTCTGCTTGGAAACTACGCCCCACCTACTGGTTGACTGTCCCAACGTGCAGCAGACCTGGTTTGAGGTCCTATCCAGGGTGCGAGCAACCTGCCGCCCTTAGGCGCCTGGTGAAGACTTCTTCGCTTACTCTACCAATCATTGGTGGCTTTATGCCCGCAGCTACTTCTAAGCCTCTGAGGAAGGGCCTGGCATCCATTGCGCTCGTCCCTTGATGATGCGGATGTTAAACGCAGCCTTGTATAGATAGACTAGGGATAGATGTTTAAGTAGTTTCGGTGTGCTTATCTCTATATCTCTTTGAACCGAACCCCTCTCTTATCCCTTGTTCTCCAAGCATGTAATCTCAACAACATTATGTATGCGCTGTTATCAGGGAGGTGCGCCCCTGCCATATAAACACGCAACGCGTCCCTCCAACGAGGTAAGACGCTTTCCGCCTGTCGCACATGGTAATCAGAGCAACCCTCTTCCAATACATCTAAGCTTTCCAACCATCCATTAGTGCCTAGCATGTCTTCCTCCGGCTCCTCCCAGATTGGCCTCAACAATCAGGTCACGGAGAAGCTCACTCGTACGAACTACGTACTGTGGCGAGTCCAGATCACGCCGCAGCTAAGGGGAGCTGGCGTCTTCGGCTATGCCGACGGCAGCACGCCGGAGCCGGCCCGTTTCCTTCCTGGCAAGGACAAGGACGGCAAGGACTCCACCGAGCCCAACCCTCTCCACCCAATATGGGTCCGGGAGGATCAACAAGTTCTCGGTTATCTGTTCAACAATCTCTCCAAAGAGGTGTTGGTGCAGGTGACCGCGATCACCATGACGCACGCGCTCTGGACAACGCTGGCGGCCATGTTCTCCTCGCAGTCGCTTAGCCGCGTCAACAACATCCGCACGGCTCTGCTTCATGCGCAAAAGGGAACCCAGCCGGTCGCCACCTTCTTCGCCTACATGCGCGGCCTCGCTGATGAACTCGCCGCGGCCGGCAAGCCGCTGCAAGACGACGAGATCGTCTCCTACATCCTTCACGCGCTGGACATGGAGTACCAGCCTCTGGTGTTGGCCCTCGATGCTCGCACCTCTCCCGTCACCTTGGATGAGCTGTTCACCATGCTTAGCAACTTTGACCAGCGCATGGCGCTCTACCAGGGGGCGGGCGGCTTCAAGTCATCCGCTAATGCTGCCTCTCGTGGCCATGGTGGCCGCCGCGGCGGAGCTTCACGCGGCAAGTCTCGATCTGGTGGCGGCGGCAACTCCTCCAACAACAACCGCGCTGGACGTTCCCCCTCCACCAACCCGAAGGGACGCGGCGGCGGTGGCGGCCGTGGCTCCAACAGAGCGCGTCCGGATGCGCCGCGATGCCAGATCTGTGGCAAGCTCGGGCACAGCGCTCGGGATTGCTCGTACCGCTACGATGATGATGATGACTCCTCCCAGGATGAGGACAAGGTGGCTGCTGCTGCGGACGGCTCCTACGGCGTCGACACAAATTGGTATGTCGGCAGTGGGGCCACCGAACACATCACCAGCGAGCTCGAGAAGGTGACCACGCGGGAGAAGTACCGCGGCAAGGACCAAATCCACACTGCTAGTGGTGCAGGTATGAGGATTCGTCATGTTGGTCATACAGTTATTAAAACTCCCCATCGTAAACTTCATCTTAAAAAAATTTTGCATGTCCCAAGTGCTAGTATGAATCTTCTCTCCGTTCATAGAATTGCCATTGACAATCATGTATTCCTCGAGTTTCATCCTTTTTTCTTTTTGATCAAGGATCAGGCAACGAGGAAAGTACTTTATCGAGGTAGATGCGTTCGAGGGCTCTACCCGTTGATTCCGGAGCGTCAAAGATTCAATAAACAAGCCTACGGTGTTGCCAAGCTTTCGTCAACACGATGGCATGATCGATTAGGCCATGCATCATTTTCTTTAGTTGAAAGATTACTTAGGAAAAATAAGCTCCCGTTTGTTGGTGAGCGCAACGTTGAAACAATTTGTGATTCATGTCAACGTGCAAAGAGTCATCAATTACCCTATCCTATATCAACTAGTGTGTCTACAAAACCATTGCAATTAATCTTTTCCGATGTTTGGGGTCCTGCCCCTAGCTCCGTTGGTAGACACACTTATTACGTAAGTTTCATTGATGACTACAGCAAATACTCTTGGATCTATCTCCTTAAGAAAAGATCTGACGTCTTTCAAGTTTTTCAAAACTTTCAGTCTCTTGTTGAACGCAAGTTTGCAAGCAAAATCATTGTTGTTCAATCAGACTGGGGGGGAGAGTACGAAAAGTTGAACTCTTTCTTCCAAAACCTTGGTATTTCTCACCATGTTTCATGTCCTCACGCTCACCAACAAAATGGCTCAGCAGAACGAAAACATCGACACATAGTTGAGGTAGGACTAGCTCTTTTAGCTGGCGCCTCCATGCCCCTCAAGTTTTGGGACGAGGCCTTTCTCACGGCTGTCCATATCATCAACATGCTTCCTAGTCGTGTTATCAATAATGAAACTCCAGTAGAGAGGCTACTCCACGTCAAACCTGACTACAAGTCACTTCGTGTGTTCGGATGTGCATGTTGGCCTAATCTTCGCCCCTACAATAATCGCAAACTCATGTTTCGCTCAAAGCAATGTGCTTTTCTTGGCTATAGCCCCCTTCATAAAGGAGTAAAGTGTCTTGACATCTCCACTGGCCGTGTCTATATCTCATGTGACGTGATTTTTGATGAAACTAAAATCCCGTTTGCTGATCTTCATCCTAATGCCGGTGCTAGACTTCGTCAAGAAATACTCCTTCTGCCATCTCATCTATCCGGCGTTGATCATGGGGGAGAAGATAACTGTGATGATCAACTAATGACTAACCCTCTTAACCATGCGCATGAGCTTTGTGATGTTGCAAGAGAAAACGGAACTGAAAACAGAGAAGAAAATGATGCACAAATTACTCCCCAAGTACCATACTTCATGTGTCACAGCTAGGGGAGCAAATCCGCCTCGGAGTGCGCTGGATCCGCCTCGGGATCGCGGCAGGAGCAGCAGCGCAGGCAATCTACGCCGGGATCCGTGCGGGCTGACGCGGCAGATCCAGCAACGGGCCCGCCCGCTCGTGCGTCTGGCGACGACTCCGCGCGCGACACGCGCTCGCCCCCAGCTGGAGGCGACCCGGCGTCCGCTCCGTGCCAATCAGCGACCGACAATTGGCAGCCTCCGGATGGCCGAAGCGCTGCGCGCTTTCCCGACGAATCGCGCTGCTACAAGCGGCGCGTGGAGACGCGGTCGACGGGCGCTGAATCCGGCGCTGATCTGCGCGGGCCCACGCAATCATGCGCGCGTGATGAGCCGATCGGGCGCCTGGGATCTTCTGCGGCGATGACAGAACCTGGATCGCGGGCTGAAGCCACAGAGGATCCGGAGCAAACACGAGGCGAATCTGCCTCGGGAGCTGCAGCGCCTGGAACTCCTGTTCCCGGCCCAGGATCTTCTGTGGCCACTGATCCTGCTGCACCTTCACAACGAAAAACACGTCTACAACAAGGTGTGATAAAACCCGTTGATTATAAACATATAACAAAATATGGTCTGGTTTGTTCCACAGGTGAACCAGGTGAGCCAAGCACGCTTGAGGAAGCGCTTGGTGATGACAAGTGGAAAAAGGCAATGAAGGAAGAATATTTGGCACTTAAGAAAAATAACACATGGCATCTAGTTCCTCCACAGCCAGGTAAAAACCTCATTGATTGCAAATGGGTTTTCAGGATAAAGAGGAAATCTGATGGAACCATTGACCGGTACAAAGCAAGACTTGTTGCCAAGGGTTTCAAGCAACGGTATGGGATAGACTATGAAGATACTTTTAGTCCTGTTGTTAAAGCTGCAACCATACGTCTTGTTTTGTCCATTGCTGTTTCTAGAGGTTGGAGTCTCAGGCAGCTTGATGTACAGAATGCATTTCTGCATGGCGTTCTGGAAGAGGAGGTATACATGAAGCAACCTCCTGGGTTTGAAAATGAAAAAGCACCCTCATTTGTATGCAAACTTGACAAAGCACTTTATGGGTTAAAGCAAGCACCGAGGGCATGGTACTCATGCCTTTGTCACAAAATGCAGACACTTGGTTTTGTTCCTTCCAAGTCTGACACTTCTCTGTTCATTTACAATAAACTGAACACATCCATATTTGTTCTCATTTATGTTGATGACATTATTGTTACAAGTTCATCTGATGAGGCAATAACTGCATTGTTGAAGGATTTGAGTACAGATTTTGCTCTTAAGGATCTTGGAAATCTTCATTATTTCCTAGGGATTGAAGTGAAGAAACATGATGATGGACTTCATCTCTCCCAAGAAAAATATGCCACTGACTTGGTAAAAAAGGCTGGCTTGCAAGGTTGTAAACCCTCACCCACTCCTTTGTCAAGTTCTGAAAAATTGTCTCTTACAGAAGGTACACCTCTAAGCAAAGAGGACAGCACTAGATACAGAAGCCTAGTTGGTGCATTACAGTACTTAACTTTAACAAGGCCTGATATTTCTTTTGCTGTGAACAAAGTATGTCAGTTTCTTCATGCACCTACCACTGTTCATTGGACTGCTGCTAAACGTATAGTTCGATATGTCAAAAATACTTTGAGCATTGGTCTTAATTTCAGCAAGTCACCATCCACCTTGGTCAGTGCCTTCTCTGATTCTGATTGGGCAGGCAGTCTGGATGATAGACGCTCCACTGGCCGTGTCTATATCTCACGTGACGTGATTTTTGATGAAACTAAATTCCCGTTTGCTGATCTTCATCCTAATGCCGGTGCTAGACTTCGTCAAGAAATACTCCTTCTGCCATCTCATCTATCCGGCGTTGATCATGGGGGAGAAGATAGCTGTGATGATCAACTAATGACTAACCCTCTTAACCATGCGCATGAGCTTTGTGATGTTGCAAGAGAAAACGGAATTGAAAACAGAGAAGAAAATGATGCACAAATTACTCCCCAAGTACCATACTTCATGTGTCACAGCCAGGGGAGCAAATCCGCCTCGGAGTGCGCTGGATCCGCCTCGGGATCGCGGTAGGAGCAGCAGCGCAGGCAATCTACGCTGGGATCCGTGCGGGCAGTATTTTTTGGTCCTAATCTAATATCATGGAGTGCAAGGAAACATGCAACCGTGTCTAGGTCCAGTACAGAGGCAGAATACAAAGCATTGGCAAATGCAACAGCAGAAATTATATGGGTTCAGTCCATTCTTAAGGAACTTGGTGTGAAAAGTACTAAAGCTCCATGTTTGTGGTGTGACAATCTTGGTGCCACTTATCTGTCTGCTAATCTTGTGTTTCATGCCAGAACAAAACGCATAGAGATAGACTTTCACTTTGTGAGAGAAAGAGTTGCCAACAAGCAACTTGACATTCGGTTTGTACACTCCAGAGATCAAGTTGCTGATGGATTCACCAAGGCCTTGCCCACCGGAGTTTTGAAGACTTCAAGCATAATCTCAACTTGATCAAGTTGTGATTAAGGGAGGGTGTTAAACGCAGCCTTGTATAGATAGACTAGGGATAGATGTTTAAGTAGTTTCGGTGTGCTTATCTCTATATCTCTTTGAACCGAACCTCTCTCTTATCCCTTGTTCTCCAAGCATGTAATCTCAACAACATTATGTATGCGCTGTTATTAGGAAGGTGCGCCCCTGCCATATAAACACGCAACGCGTCCCTCCAACGAGGTAAGACGCTTTCTGCCTGTCGCACAGCGGAATCACAGAAACGGCTGCACCTTTAACTGTGAGCAGCCAAGCCTCAACCACCTACTTGAGCAAATCAAGGATGAAGCTATTGCCTGGGGTCGCGCAGGAGCTACAGAGTGTCTCCCCTGTACTTGGGCTGTCCACTAGCTTGGTGTTGTGTCGTAACCAGCATTTTTAGGCTTTGAAATATTTCTTTCTATTTATTCGACCCATCGAGAAGCAATCTTTGCGTTTTTCAAGAAAAAAAATAGCCAGTCCAGCTGGTGTGGCACCTCAGTTTCTGGCTGAACGTCAGGTTCGACGCCCACCAAAAAAAGTGTTAGACAAGTTATCTTCTTTTATTTCCAGGGGTTTTTTCCGCGAGACCTGGATTAATTGAGGCATCGAATAGGTGCATTAAACAATGGCCACCTAGACCCTACTTGCAAGTTCTGAGCTCATGTTCAACATTCTATGTGTACAATGATCTATAGGTATTGGAAAAATCCAAATGAATCGAACGGTCTATCATCTGAAGCAGTATAATCTTCCCCCAACCTCACACACAAACAGCAAAAATACAGCATAGCAGTTAGGTTGATAGTTTAGACACTGCCGGGCAAGGGCGGCACGAATGGTTACCAAGTTTTTTAATCTTGAGAATATTAAAAACCAGTTATTCCAATGATTTGAAACAACTCAAGATGAAGAATGCTTATGAAACATAAACCTTAGAATCTGTTAAAAGAAAATAGAATTTACCAGGAAAGAAGACAATAAGGCCCTCAGTTTTGGAAACAACATCGAGGGACGTTGTAGGACTACAAGGTGCTGTCCCACGTTCTGGCTGAAGATCATCCTCTCCATCTCTCAAATTTTCTGCTTGAACCAAGACACCAGCCGCCCCTACCAGATCCTGGTTAGCATATTGTTCAAGGAAAGGCTCTGCCTCATCAAGATACGCTGAGGACAAGAGTGGGTTATTGCCACACTTTCCTGTAATGTGGACAGCCCTGTTTTAGCAAACCAAATAAAAAATAAAATTAACATCTGTAGTTTGATAACACAACACTTAAAACAATTCCTCCTATGAACAGAAAGAAGTTAGTAATATACCATTGATCCAACAGTTTGGAAAGCTCTTTCTTTTTACGTGCTGATGTTCCCCAACTCTCCATGTGCCTATTAACACATTCAGGACCATTGATATCAGAGGTAACTGTTAGTATTCAATACAACAGCACCAACCAAAACTTAATGTAGTCACAATCGACAACTCAGCTCAAATATTTCACATGGCTGAAACCTTCAAGCATCAAATCATCGTTTGATGAAGAAAAATTCTTGAATAGCATAGAAGGGGACCCCAACATGGTAGCGACCTCGCTTACAGGTATTAACATTTCCTACTAATATGCATATCAACTAAGTAGATGTCTGGAGGATGCATTAGCTATGTTTCTAGCGTTACAAAAATTATGGGCAGAATAAAACTAAAACAAGACTAGTAACTAGAATGCTCATCTGTTTCAGCCAACTGCAGAAGGAACTGTGGAAAGATGAAGAACGAAAATTTGAGATTTGAATGCATGACATACCTCAGGTAATAAACTTGATATTTAGATGGGCCATCTTCTTCGAAAAGGGTGGAGAGGCCATCCCGAATTAAAAAGGTCCTGATCTGTCAGGTAGCCATGTAAGAGAATTGTTAGAAGATACAGATACATATCCACCAGTTCAAACTTTTGTGGTTGCAGTCCTCTCCAGCGTGCAAGAATAAAAAAAAGCCTCTAAAGAAAATAAGTCCACACAGATATGCCAAACATATAAGCATTATAACGACAGTGCAATACTTATTTTACATGTGCATCGGATGTTAAAATGAAAGCAAGCAATCCAGAGTAAACAGCATTGTACTCATACATCAAGAGGTGACCAACGAACACCTAAGCTCTAAAAGAAGCTGCAAACAATGACAATGAAGTACCTTATAATTCAGGAATTTTAGTTTGAGCATCAAACTTGAATCCTCACCAGCCAGACCATCCTGAGCTGACGAACTTGAATCCACGGCACCATCAATAATTTCCAGTGATGTGTTACTGTCTTTGGAAAGTTGAGCGCCCTTCTTATTGTTCGCCTTGAACAGGTTTATATGAATAAAGAAACCTAACCATGAAACATTACGTCCGTCAAAAGTCATGCTGACTTATTTTTTATTGAAAAGAATTTTGAGTCACATCGTCCATCTTACCCCTGTACAGTGGCCATAACCCTTGATTTTTCCTAAAAATATACATGACCGATTAAATCTAATAACAAATAATAAATCAAAAAAGGCAAACAAAAAAGGTACTGCTATGAATTAAGGTACGCGAGATTGACTTTGCAATTGTACCTCATCTCTTGCTGATAACGTCTAAAAATAGAATCATCGCGCACATGGATAACCATCTTGTATGAAAGAGAATCAACATTTTGGTAATTCAAGTAACATTTGAAGACTGCACGGAAATGTCTCTGCTTCATCAAACGAAACATCTCCTGTAACAGTGCAGAAGAAATAAATTTATCATGTTCTAGTTATTGGAAGCTGACATTTGCAGTTATAAAACATCTGCCATGCATGTAAGTATGCCTGTTATCAACAGCAATTGTAAAAAGACTTATTCTTGGAATAGAACAAATAGAAACTACTAACCTGCAATTTCTTAGTTGCATAGTCTGTAGGATGTGCTTCCAAAAAGTAAGTGACAAGCGATTTATCAGCGTTTCGAGACTGAGCATCAAGACTACTGTTTCCAAACCAATCAGAGTGGTCTGGACACATTGAAGATCCGACATTTTCAAGAAGTGCCTTAATTTTCTGTTCATGTAAAAGTAATAAGAAGTTACAGCACCATAGAACCAATACAAAACTAATAAAAATCATGAAAATGGTGAATACCACTTGACAACATTAAACAATACCTGCTTTTCATCTGACCTATTAGCGGCACATATTTCACGTAAACTTGGTCCTAAATCAGAGTCAACTGCATAGGAAAGTTACTTTGTACATCAACAATAAAAACTAATGTATTTACAACTCCACAGCTCAACTGCATTGAGAATTATTTACTACTCCCTTCGTCCCAAAATGTAAGGCGCCTAAAAATTAGTCAAAAGTTAAATCTTACTAACTTTGACCAGATATTTAGGAAAAAATATTTACGTCTACAATATTGAATGGACACATTAAGAAAATATACTTTATGGTGAACCTATTGACATTGAATGAACCTATTGACATTAAGAAAATATACTCCCGAGCAGAGGGGAGCAGCAACTGCTGCTGTATGCAGCAGAGGAGCAGCAGCCTACTGCGCGGGGCGAACTACTGGGGGAACCCCCTGCTGCTGCTAATGGGGCGAGCTGCTGGACGGAGGATGGAGTCGCGGGAGGAAGAATGACAGCGAAGCGCGATCGATCCGATCATGTTTTGAATCTGAGGGGATTTTCGAAAGATTTGTATAGCAGAGCTTTTTTTTTTTGTAAATGGACATATGTGAATGGGCCATGACAACAAACTGGGGCCAGAGGGAGTAGCTCTAATTGAACAGGAAACTTATTATCGAGATGAAAACTTATTTGAGATCGTTTGCAAACAAAGAGAAACTCTCTTGTATGGCTCATCTATTTCACTCAAATAACAAGGGGATGTCATTTACTAGCTTACCTCCATCTAATGGAGCCTGTGAGCTCAAGACTTCTTTCATTTGATCTGAACTTTGATGACTAACAATACGGGCAACCAGACCTTCAAGTATCTCACCCTGTACCTTTAAATGATCCTTGGACCCTAAACGAAGAGACATGAAAAGATATTATAACAGCAGTGAGAGTGTAAGACAACTAATGGAAAATTACCGTGGGGGTCTCCCCTACGGTTTGCTGGTAAAAAAAAAAGATAGTGTAAGACAACAACTATTATTCAAGATAGACTTACCTGGTACAGATATATCAGCTATTTTGTCAAGGGCTTCACAAACTGGTGTGGCAGTCCCCACTTCACACAATGCATCATAGGCAACGAAAAAAGAAGTGGCAGATTCCCTTGCAAAGATGTAAACAGAAAGAATAATAATATGAAGACAAGAACCAGCAGTATACAGATGCGCACTTTTGAGGGTACTGAAACAATGACTCCAACAGATATGACATGATTGCATAGACACTAAAAATATAGCAGTTGAAGAATGTCTATCAGTATGTACAGTGTAAAATAACTTCACAGCTACAATAGTCTATACCCCAAAAAGATGCATGCCAATGTAAAGAGTAGTTGACGGTACATGGGAGAAGAAGTTCAATAAATTTACGAGCATTGACATAGATGAGCGTATGATTCGTGTCGAAGCAACAATCCATTGTAATAATAAACTAAAAAACTGACAAGACAGGAAACATTGAACTTGAGTTACGGAAACACCGAAAGATTACAAAACATGAAAAGGAAAGTCAAAATTGGCATTTGTATCATCAGAAGGTGTTCAGTGAAATGCTCATACACAAGAATTATAACTAAATAATTTAGTCTGGATTAATGGCAACGGACACTTTTACCCTCATGATGCATCTCGTATCAAACAGCTTCAGAATGGGAACTTATATCAAGCAAGGCAGTCAAATACTTTAGCAAAGGAATTTTCTTAACATAGAGTTGTCAGATGGGCCACCTTGTGGAAAATAGCCAGACATGATTTGTTGATAGGCGCCATTTTCGACAAAAGGCAATCACGTCTGGAGTAGAATAGAACTTTGGTTTGCCATGACCCAACTCTGTTACAGCTGTAACCACGGCTGCATAAAGATATAAATATGCATTCAAAAGAGATGTTAAAGAAGTACTCCCAAGAATGGTAAAAATTCATGGACTGAAAAATGGTGGCCTAATTATATGGGTAAAGCAAGCACGACAAATACCAGGATAATGATGAAGGCTGAATAACATGAGCAGAAAAAGGATTGTGCTGCTTCTTTTGTTCAGTCTTTATAACACCCCAAATAGAACCATGCTACTAAGTGAATGCAAAGAGTGAAATTTCAAGTATATCAATGGAAGCTTCTTACAGTTGTTAGTTTCCTGAATCATATAAATGTTTCTACTCCAATGGTTTTAGTTTATACATTATATCAGCAGTTGTGGCAATCTTATCACAAAATGATAATTTTATCCATGTAAATGAAACCCGATTTTACCCCCAACAATATTTGACCCTTTTACTATTCTTATAAACATCACTCATCCACTATCTAGTGCAGAAACAGTTATGCGTCATACATTTGAAGTTATAACTAGAAAACACTACTTCAGTAATGAATATCGATGAATAAAGTATATGGAGAGCACAATTTACATGAATCAGGGGAGTTGACAATTTACAAGAATCCAGGGAATTTAGATGAATAAGGGGAGGGGGAGGGAGAGTACCATAATCATCCTTTGGCCTTTGCCCATGGTCTCCTAATTCAGCCGTTACAACCTCCATTGAAATGTTTATCCGGTTTTTCTGGAAGCATATAACATGGGCAAAATCAGGAATCTTAAGAGAACTGCTGAGAAGTAGAAATGCGAACGATGAAATCCCTAAGAATAAACGACTGAACATTCTCAATGAGTGTCTAATTCCAATAACTATGTATCAAAGGAAGATTAAACAGCACAGCTACAATGGTGATTCCTAATGTCTTTGTTACCTAATACTCCCACCTTTTCATTTTCTAAAACGCACTTTGGTTAAGCATGGGGATTAAGGTGGCCATGATACCAAGAGAGCGATAGAGAAATGGCCATGGTATCCATGATTTAACGGCTTGGGAATCAGAGAAATTACTTAGTGTGTGTATATTTATCATAAATATAGACTATTTTAGTACATTAATTACTCATATGAGATCTTAAGCTACTTAGTTCGAGGCTCTGTCAAATTAAGAACTATACTGTAAATAGAAGCAGTGAAATATAAAATGGAAAATAATATTCTCCTTAGGTGAAGGTTCTGCATCATTACTATATGTTTATAAGTACTCAATACATCAACTATCAAGTACCTAAAATCCCGAGACAAGAAACACAAAAATATGAAAATACGGTAGTCCAAAGGCGTGTATCTCTTGAGGAAAGTTGCCCTGGGCATGGAATACCTGGAGATAATCATTAAATTCGGCTTGCATTTGAGGAGCTTCCTTTCCCCAAGCTTCATGAAACATACGGTCCAGGACAAAAATGCCCACAGCAGTGTAGCTATAAACAGGGAAAACACTTCAGTTAAATAACTCAACAAACATCAAGACAAACTAGCAGAACCTACATATTTCCAAAGCTATTCTTGGAATATGCTCCATGGTGACCAGCATACATGAATAGAGATCCTGAATGCTTCAGCGTAACCTAAACAAAAGCTTATCTTTGTAGGGTAAACCCGTTTTAACCATCATTATAAGTAGTTAGCTAAAATAAAATCAGTAAATAATCAAAAGGCGATAAAAAAAGATACTCCCTCTGTTTTATTTACTTCACATTCTGGGTTTAGTAAAAGTCAAACTTTGTACAGTTTAACCAAGAATGTAAGAAAAATAATCAACATTTATAATACCAAATGCATATAATAAGAAAATATACTTTATTAAGATTATAATACAGTAGATTTTATATCATGGATGTTGATATTTTTTCCAACATATTTGGCCAAACCTTACAAATTTTGACTTTGACTAAACCCAGAACGCAAAGTAATTGTGAACGGAGAGAGTATCAAATATACCTCCATGGTAGCAAAGCCACGTGACACCATCTCAATCATCTGTTTTCTTGTCTGCCATCACAAAAATGGGGGTAAGTTTCCCACTAAAAGTTTTGAGTTACAACTCCATCCAGTAAATGTGAGTAATAACCCCCCATAGTACTATAGCCAATTCATTAAATATTTCTACAATAAGATAAACTAAAGGTGGTTACATTAACCAACAACATTGAGGCCACGCAGATTGCAGACAGCATGTTCAAGAGTTCATCAACAGCTAAAAAGTAGAGCGCACAGTGCGTAGCTTAGAATTACTCAAAGGACAAAAAATCTCATCAATACAATGGTAACCTACAGCAATTAAGCAATGGATGATTTAGAAACTAAGCCTGGATTTAGCCATGTGGTGTACTATGATAGTCTAGCTAATCTAACTTGCCAAACAGAGAAGAACAATGTAGAGTAGTTGACTTTTGATACATTCTTTTTTCACAACTTTGAAAATAAGCATAGCAACGTGGCCCCAGCAAATTAAGGTAATCAAAATATTGAAACAGCAAACACAACTCACAATATGGTAACTTCCACATGTATTATCTGATCAGAATCACCAAAAAAATCATGGGGGAAAACTACCGATAGTTGCCCAGGAAACAATGGGGATTGTTTATCACAAGGTGATGGAAGCAAGGAGCAATTCACGCACCTCTTGATCGGACTTCTCGTTCTCAAATTTGGGGTAGAAAGCAGCCCTGATGTGCGCCTCCGCAAACGTGTTATTGTCCATGGCGAAGTTCGTGCCCTCCGTGAACAACCTCGATGCGCCACCCTGCTCAGCCGCCACCTCCGAGGACCAGAGGGTGGCCCAGGTTCTTAAATCAAATTTTTGAAGTGTTAACTTTTTACAGCCTAAGTGGCATGTATAATTGATTATAGCATCAATCATATAATAGTAATTGTACAATATATAAAGGTACAACGCAGATTTTTTTAGCATAACATCGTAAATTCATAGAATTGATAATAACATCAACAATTGTTCAACATATAAAAGCGGGAAACATCTGAAAAACAGAGAGGCTGCAAAATAAAACGATAAGGAAGCTTACAGATTACATAACTTTCTGGATGCATCAGAAAGTAGTGATGATGCCGTCATCCTGAACTAGCCAGACGAATTCCCTTTCACTGAATGTGCATTTGCTGCGCCTCAAGAGCTGGTTTGTACTTTGCGACGTGCAAGCTTCAACTTTTTCCTTTCCAATTCAGGGTGGGATTTGATTTTTTGCCACCCTTTACTTTGGACTTTGACAATCTGCCACTAGTTAGATTGTAATTGATCTGGTGACACTTATTTCATTGGACTTTGATCTTTTGCCACTTTTCAACAAAAAAAAAATCTATGGAAATAATAGACAAACTAAGTACACAAAATAGAGGACCATTGTACCCTTGCAGCGGCGGCAGCACCAACATGCAGCACCTACAGCAGCGGCGCTCAAGCAGATGCACGCGGCAGCAGCATCGGCCGCGCAGAGGCAGCGGCGGCAGCGCTAAAGCAGCAGCAGCAGCAGCAGCAGCAACGCGGAGCCAACAGCAGACGCAATGCAGAGCAAGCGGCGGCACCGTTCCTCGCGCGCACTCCGGCGGACGAGGACGAGCCCCAGTCATGTAAGGGCGGAAGAGGGGGCGGGAGAGAGGGCCTCACCTTTCTCGTCGGGATCCAGCCGCCGCCGCCGCTCAGGGCTGCCGCCGTCCAAAGCAGCGAGCGCAATTCGCCGTCGCCGCCGTCTCCTTCAGGCCTTGTTTGGTAGAGGTGGATCGGAGGGGTTTTCAGCGGGTTTTCCTCGCGTGGCGCAGAAACCTCGCAAATCCCGGTTGGCCCATTTGGCACGCGGGGTTTCGACGGGCCAACGCCATCCGATCCCGTCCTATGCCCTCCTTTCCACGCAGTTCAGTTTCTCAAAAAAAAGAAAATCCACGCGTTTCAAAGCCCGTCGCGGATTTGAAAGAAGACGAAGGGTGTGTTTGAATTGTGGCCAACGTACACCCTATTAAAATTTTGATCGTGACCCAAAGGTTGGTCTTTGTTTGACTGGTTACCAATTTTTTGGCATTGCCAATGAACTTTAGTTCATTTTTCTTGTCAATGTTGGTTAAATCATGGACAACCAAAATTTTGGGCACAAACCAAACACACATGAAGCCCCCGCCTGTTCACCGTGCTGCCCGCCCGACTCTCCTCAACACGCCGTCGGCCGACACCTTGACTCCGACGTACTGGCCTTCTCCCAGCGATAAGGGTGTGTTTGGTTTGTGCCCAAGGTTGCCCCACCAAATCATTGGCTAGCCAAAATTTTGTTTGAGGTTTTGGTTGCCCATAATTTAGCCAACATTGGCAAGAAAAATAAACTAGAGTTGGCTAGAGTTCATTGGCATGCAAAAAGTTGGCAATCATCCAAACAAAGACCAATTTTTGTGTCATGACCAAAATTTTGGTAAGGTGCACTTTGGTCACAATCCAAACACAGCATAAGTCCTCCCCCCTCCCCTCGTTGTCTAGGTTTCTTCCATCTGCCCGCCCATGGTTGTCGCCTCATCCTCCCCGGCGAGCTCGCCTGGTACGCCGTCTCCGAGGGCACCAAGGCTGTCACCAAGTTCACCTCGTCCTAGATGGCTAGATAGGTTTTGTGTGTTTTATCTGTAGTTAGCTGATGATTGTGCACTGACTTGATTTTGTCTTTGCAATGGAACAGCACAGGCATGTAATTTCTCGGTCTAGAGAAAGACATGTTGCTGCCTGGATGTTGGACGTGTTATGATGGTTTGATTGATGTTTGTTGAATGCTTGCTATTGTCGTTGGTTGTGAGAATTGAATTCTGTGGTGCAAACCTAGATTGAGAAATAATGATGCGCTTTTGTATCAGTGACTTGATTTTTTAGAGAAATTGGATCTTTTGCCCCACTTTACTTCTCCATTGGATCATTTGCCCCCGAGAGGCTACCAGGTGGGGCCCGGTGCCACTGTCATTGAGACAATCAAAGGGCAAATCATCCAACCCCTTGTAAAGTGGGGCAAATCATCTAATCCCCCTGATTTTTACTAGGCGCTTGAATTCTCTACCATTTTTGTGTTTTCATATCGTACTAGCAATGTAAGTTTAAGTTTCTAGATTCCTTATCCTCCACCAGTAGGTCCCGTTTCTGCATTAGGTGTAGAACTCAGTGTTGTTCAATAGTTTGGGCTCAGTTTCCTACTGCCGCTGAGTGTGATGATCATTATTAAGGTGGAAAAATCAGAACAACCGAACTGTTTGCCTTGCCATGTCCTGTTCTTGATTTGGTACTCCAAATACTCTGCAATTAGTATACCAGCAGCAGCAGCAACTCATCTTAGTGGTCGGTTGGTCGCTGACTCTGCTTATGTATCTCCAAGTAGTGGTAGTAGTCGTTCGAGTGCTAGGGGCGTGTTTGGTTGCAGTTTGCTACAGTAGTTGCATTACATGTCCATCTCCAGCCAGCCAGGTTCTTGAAATGCAGCCTCATATGCAGCAGATGCGACCTGTTTGGTTGCCTGCATCGCATGGAGGGGCACTTACCCCCCTGTTGTTTGGTTGTCATTTTTGTGCTTAGGGTGTGAGCAGATGCAAACTTTAGTTGTTTGGTTGCAAACAGTGTTTGTGTTCTGCTCACCCCATTCAAATGTGGTGGCCTTACCACCACATGATCAGCACAACAACAAGCACATATGAGATCAAACAAAGCAAGCAACCAAATGAAATCAAACAAAGCAAGCAAGGAAATGACAGCAAACTACTTAAGATTAACAGCAGGGCCATCCTCCTTCCCTGCTCCACGCCAGGGTGCTGCTCCTGGCCAAAATATGAACAAGTTCCCAGCATAAGTACCATAAGTCTAGCCACACACCATAAAAGTTCAATACTAACACCTTACTTAACTACATAGCATGATCAATGTCACCAACGCAGTTGTGCCTGCTGCAACGAAGCATGCACATGACCGAGGAGTCATGGTTGTAGATCTGAACCTTCGGTCCGAGTCCTGAGATGCGCATAACAACGAGGTCGCCGGGGACGATCCGGTGGTGGCGGCAGAAGTAGTTCCAGCCCCGGCTAAGCACCATGTGCCCTCGAAGTTCTAGACCTGCACCTAGGGCTGGAAAAAAAGCTCGAAGCTCGTGAGCTAAACGAGTAACTCGTGACTCGGCTCGAATCGACTCGAACTCGAAGAATAACGAGTCGAGCCGAGCTTTAGTTTAAGATCGTTTATAGACCAAGTTAAATGAGCCAATCTCACGAGTACTCGTGTAACTCGTTAGGCTCGTTACAAGAGATCAGCTAAGCACCCTGCGTCCTAGGCACACAACACAAGGCCCAGCTGCGCTACAAATATGAAAAAAATGGTTACTTGTGAATGTAAAATGTACATATCAAACATGCACAATGTTCACAAACAATGTTCATTTTTATCTTATTCGTAAGGTTTTATGTTCATACCCTTAACTAGCTTAACAAGCTAAACGAGCCAGCTCGTGAGTTATACGAGTCGAGCCAATCTTGGATTTGAACTTGTTATAGTAACGAGTCGAGTCGAGATAGCTCGTTAATGAAATGAGCTTTAGCAAGTCAAGCCGAGCTGGCTCGACTCGGCTTGAATTCCATCCCTACCTGCACCCAAAACACGCACCGCTTGTTCGCCGACAGCCTGACCATGCGCGGGAGCCGCTTGATGACCAGCCAGGTGTTCATTACCTCCATGAACTTGCGAGGGACAACGAGCATGGTGAGGTCCTCGTTGTCCTTGATATGCTGGTAGAAGCACAGCGGCTCACGGGCCCCCTTCTTGTGGCCCTGCCTCGGAGATCGTCCCCTTGAACGAGGCAGGCTCATGAAGGCGATCCTGCCAGGCAGGTCCACCATCCTAAGCCACCTGTTCATGGGTATGAAATCCTCGGCTCCCTCAGCTCCGGCCACCACCTGAGCTCCTCCACCAGCCACATCTCAGTCACTCTTCAATATCTTGTCAGGTAATATGACAAGTATTAGTGCACAAACTCTTTGCCAAATGCCACTTATCAAATGCCATCGATCAGTTGCACTAGCACTACAGCAAATGGCACTGATCAGAGACATTTGCCCAAGAGCAAATGGCACTGATCAGTGCACAAACTCTTTGCCAAATGCCACTTATCAATGGCACTTGCTCTTAGGCAAATGCCATTGATCAGGAGACTTGCCCAACAGCAAGTGCCATTGATCAGTATTACTTGCTCATGAGCAAATGCCATTGATCAGTGCCACTGATCAGGAGACTTTCCCAACAGTAAGTGCCGCTGATCAGTGGTACTTGCCCGTGAGCAAATGCCACTGATCAGGAGACTTGCCCAACAACAAGTGCCACTGATTAGTGGTACTTGCCGATGAGAAACTGCCACTCATTAGTGCACTATCCTAATCATGGAAACATCTAAAAAGAGCAACAACAAGTGCTTCTGCAACTGCCACTCATTAGTGCACTATCCTAAGCATGGAAACATCTAAAAAGAGCAACAGCAAGTGCCACTCATCAGTAGCACCCATGTGCGCCCATGCACATTTGGCAGCATCCTAAAATGGTCCTACTACATGCACATATAACAATCTAAATCATGCAACACAAACCCTAGCTTGAACATGTATAACAATCTAGAACATGCAACATGAACATGATCCTAGCTTGAACATGAACATGAACATGCCATTTGCATGAACACATATCCTAGCAAGTCCCTATCATGAACACAGATCCTAGCAAAGCACACTAGCATTGGGGATTCTAGCATGAACACAACTCCTACCATGAACACAGCACACTAGCAAAGCAGACTAGAGCAGAAGAACATTATCCTAGGACACACACTATAGCAAACAAGAATAGATCGGTCTGATTGGATTCGATTCGGATCGCATCCAAATCGGATCTAATCGAATCCTATCTAATCATATCGAATCCACTAAGTACTAGCACATTCCTAAGAAATAAACCCCCAATCTACATCTACGAGTAAGCATTGGGGCGTTTGACTCACCGGAGCAGGCGCAGTCGCAGCGCACTGAGGCTAGGGTAAAAACCCCGACGGAAAGGAGAGAGGTGGCAGAGCAGAGGAGGAGCCGGCCCTGGCGAGGGCCTGCGGCATTGGCCCCGTGCTCATGGCCACGCCGGAGGTCAAGGAGTACGACGCGCCGACGAGAGAAAACCCTTGGACGGGGGTCAAGAAAACCCCCCTGCCCAATGGGGTCCCAAGAAGTGGCGGCTCCGTGGACGGTGCCGGCGCCGAGCCCAGGACCACGAGGTCCGAAATCGGTGGCGGAGCAGGCACGACCGGCACTGCATTGGCCGGCATTCGTGGTGGCTGGCAGCAGATGGGGGACGGCGCTCGCAGCGCCGACACCAGGTCCCTGCCTGAGTTCTGTAGCCCGGCCACCCACCGCTCCTGGATGCTGGCGATGCGCTGGTCGATGGGGGTTAGAGGACGGCGCGTCGGTGGGCGAGGCGGAGCCATCAGAGGAGAGGAGAGGGAGGGGCGGTGAGGCAGAGAGGGAGCGGTGGGAACAGTGCGGGCGGGGCGGTGACAGGAGAGTGGGGGGAGTTATGAGACGTCCCCTCCATCTCTCCCGCTGCCTGAGGCATGCAACCCCCTCGCACGCGTGGCCGCGCCGAGCCAGGCTCGCGAGAAACTGTCGATTCGGCAGTTTCCGTTGGGCTAGGCTCAGGCCTGCTTTAAGTTCCGTGCGGGCCACAAAACGCATCCAGCCCAGGCAACCAAATAGGCCACAGCACATCTCGGGAGTGCCTGGTTGGGCTGCATGCGGGCAACCAAATGCGCCCTAGATGATTGTCAATGCTTTGTTAGTTCGTAGGTTGTAAGGATTGAACTTGTTGATCAAACTGGTACCTATCTAGAATGTTGCAGTTGTTGTTTTATGTCTCTTTTGACATTTTGCTCCACTTCATGAAAACTAAGATTGTTATTCTTGCTCTTGTGATCCATGTTCTGAAGTCTGAACCTAGTGTTCGAGTCTGCACTAGTACTGTTGGGAAACGTAGCATGCAATTTCAAAAAAATTCCTGCGCTCACGCAAGATCTATCTAGGAGGTGCATAGCAATGAGAGGGGAAGAGTGTGTCTACGTACCCTCGTAGACCGAAAGCAGAAGCATTTGACAATGTGGTTGATGTAGTCGAACTTCTTCTCGTTCCGACCGATCAAGCACCAAACGTACGACACCTTCGAGTTCTGCACACGTTCAGCTCGATGACGTCCCTCAAACTCTTGATCCAGCAAAGTGTCGAGGGAGTGGATGAGTTTTGTCAGCATGACGGTGTGGTGACGGTGATGGTGAAGTGATCCACGTAGGGCTTCGCCTAAGCACCGCGAGAATATGACCGAGGGTGGAATCTGTGGAGGGGGGCACCGCACACGGCTAACAATTGTCGGTGTATCTTCTAGGCGCCCCCTCCCCATGTATATATAGGTGGGAGAGGGAGGGGAGCAGCAAGGAGGCGCCCCAGTAGGAGGAATACTACTTGGGCGCCTCCCAAATTTGGCCTCCCCCCTTCCATAAGTTCCGGAGGGGGAAGGAAGGAGGAGGGAGGAGGGAAGGAAGTGGGAGGCCGAATCCCTCCCCTTCCTTCTCTCTTCCCCTCTTTCCTTCTCCTCTCGTTCGGCCCATATGCGGGGCGCAACAGCCCCTGCTGGCTGCTGCATTTCCCCTCTTGGCCCATTAGGCCCATATCTTTTGCCGGGGGTGCCCGGAACCCCTTCCGGTGACCCGATATGTACCGGTACCCTCCAGTACACTTCCGGTCTCCGAATACTATCGTCCTATATACAATCTTTACCTCTCGACCATTTCAAGACTCCTCGTCATGTCAGTGATCTCATCCGGGACTCCGAACAATATTCGGTCACCAAATCACATAACTCATATAATACAAAATCATCATCGAATGTTAAGCGTGCGGACCCTACGAGTTCGAGAACTATGTAGACATGACCGAGACACCTCTCTGGTTAATAACCAATAGGGGAACCTGGATGCTCATATTGGCTCCTACATATTCTACAAAGATCTTTATCGGTCGAACCGTTATGACAACATATGTTATTCCTTTTGTCATCGGTATGTTACTTGCCCGAGATTCAATCGTTGGTATCTTAATACCTAGTTCAATCTCGTTACCGGCAAGTCTCTTTACTCATTTTGTAATACATCATCCTGCAACTAACTCATTAGTCACTTTGCTTGCAAGGCTTCCTATGATGTGTATTTCCGAGAGGGCCCAGAGATACCTCTCCAATACTCGGAGTGACATATCCTAATCTCGATCAATGCCAACCCAACAAACACCTTCGGAGATACCTGTAGAGCATCTTTATAATCACCCAGTTACGTTGTGACATTTGATAGCACATAAGGCATTCCTCCGGTATCCGGGAGTCGCATAATCTCATAGTCAAAGGAATATATATTTGACATGAAGAAAGCAATAGCAATAAAACTGAATGATCAGTATGCTAAGCTAATGGATGGGTCTTGTCCATCACATCATTCTCCTAATGATGTGATCCCATTTATCAAATGACAACACATGTCTATGGTTAGGAATCTTAACCATCTTTGATTAACGAGCTAGTCTAGTAGAGGCTTACTAGGGACACGGTGTTTTGTCTATGTATCCATACATGTATCAAGTTTCCGGTTAATACAATTCTAGCGTGAATAATAAACATTTATCATGATATAAGGGAATATAAAATAACAACTTTATTATTGCCTCTAGGGCCTATTTCCTTAAAGTACTTCTCTCTATTTCGAGATATATGATATCCAGTTTTATGAACAGAACTTCATTTTCATTTTCATTCCGCACTTGCTTAGGCTACTCAATTTTTGGCCGTTAGTACTAGAACCTTTTAGGAAAACGTAGTTATTATTTCGAGATATATGATATCTAGTTTCATGAACAGAACTTCATTTTCATTTTCATTCTGCACTTGCTTAGGCTACTCAATTTTTGGCCTTTAGTACTAGAACCTTTTAGGAAAACGTAGTTATTATTTCTGAAAATTGTTTTTACTAAATATGCTTGAACCAGATTTCCTAAAGCTAATCTGAGTGATACTGTACTCTGCCTCTAAGTATTGTTTAATGATGAACCTCCTGTACTGCTACTAATTATATTCAGTCGAGACAAAAAATATTTTAGCTGCTGCTAATTATATGGTGTAAGATATACAATGATACGATTATATGTTTGATGATATTTATTCGGTTGTTTTGTTCAAATAACCTGACCTCAAGACATACCTAAATTGTATTGGTTCAAATACCCTGAGCTCAGGATGTACCTATGTGCAGAAATTTCTCTTTGTGTCTTTGATCACGCATGAATTGAAACTTTCGGTCCGTGATGATTATATGTTTGATTTTGCATAATTGTATTGGCCTCCAAAATTACCTTCTGTGAGGCCATGATGATTCCAAGAAGCTTCTCATGGTACTATATGATTGTTTCTTTGTTACTTTTACTCTTAACAAGATTTTATGTGAGTGAGGTGTACGTGTATGCATGAAAAACTAGCTATTATTCAGATCAGATACAAGATATAGTATGATACATTATGCAAAAATTTAAATCAGATCCATTCATGTCGGTCTTGTCTGATTGTTCACACTTTAGAGAAGATAGATGGTGACTTATTTGCTGGTTCTTCTTTTGATTTTGTTGGTTGATATGTTTAGGGGTTTTTCCACATCTAACCCTTGGACCAATTCATTTGTTTTTTATAGGGACCTGATCTCGTGGGAGCACGGATGACCATGCTTTGCCACCACAAGTCTCCTCCACACTGTGCCGCCCACAAACATGTCTCGGAGCATTCGCTGATCAAACATGTATTTATGTTGTGATGAACCATTGGCTTTCGCTAACCGAACATCTTTTATTTTTCATTTGGACTGTGGCATGTGTCATGGTTTTCATTTGGACCTTGGCATCTATGCATGTACCATTTTCATTTGAACCGTCGATAGTACTTGTAACTGATTATATGAGCCTATTTGTTTTTTACGCAATCTAGTTACACCTTTGTCGTGAGTACATTTCTTGTGTGAGCTTTTCAAGTTGTAAAAATTGCAAAAAAAATTAACCATAGTGTAGTAACTTTGCAAACCCTATGTACCAATCCCCGTGTACCAAATAGTAGGAGTATGTGAGGGGTTTAGGGATTGGGGAATTTGAGAGGATTGGGTGAAAGAGAGGGATTCACCAAATCCCCAGAAATCCCACCTCTCAAAACCTCCTCAATCCACCTCTATCAAACAAGGCCTCAGGATGTAGACAGTGTCCGTAAATTCCTTTTGGACTAGTACATCAATAAAGAAACATGTCAATGCACAACAATCCTACATTAATCATTCTAAACAAAGTCATGTCTAGGTAGTTGTCGGTGTCAAAACCGGCCGATCTTGGGTAGGGGGTCCCGAACTGTGCGTCTAAGGATCGAAGGTAGGCCCTATTAATGCAGGTAATACCCTACTTCCTGCTTGATTGACTTTGATGAGTATAGGGGTTACAAGAGTTGATCTACCTCGAGATCGTAATGGCTAAACCCTAGATGTCTAGCCTATATGATTTGTGATAGCCTCTACGGACTAAACCCTCCAGTTTATATAGACACTGGAGGGGCCTAGGGTTGTACAGAGTCGGTTACACATCTGAACGCCAAGCTTGCCATCCACGCAAAGGATAATCCCATCCGGACACGGGGGAAGGCCTTCTATCTTGTATCTTCACGGTCCATCAGTCCGACCCATGTCACATAGCCCGGATGCCCGGGGACCCCCTAATTCAGGACTCCCTCAGTAGCCCCTGAACCAGGCTTCAATGACAATGTGTCCGGCGCGTAGATTGTCTTCGGCATTGCAAGGCAGGTTCCTCCTCCGAATACTCCAAAAGTAGTTGAATAAGAGAACTATATTCAGCTTTGCATAACAGTTACAACCCTGAGCCACAAGGGCAAAATACTTAAACAAAATAAGTCATGTACACTGACAACTTTTTCGGCGAGACGTTACGTTTGGCTTTATTATTATTTTGAACCATTTTTTGGCCTCCCGCTTCGTGTTTTGAGGCGCAGCCTCCATTGACACGTCTTGTCAAAGCAGAGATCGTGCCCCCCTATTGCAGGATTCTCATCAATACGGGTTTGGGTGATCCAACCGTGCCATTTGCATGACCTCTTGGGAATAGGCGAGTTTTAAGGCTTGAGGGGGGCGCTTGATATTCACTGCCTTTATATAAGAGGATAAGGACCCATCTTTTTACCCCATGCCTTCTTCTTCCTCAGGCTTCCCATCCTCGAGCTCCAGCGCCCAAGTTCCAATCTTTCGCATCACCACCAACTTCTCTGGCCATGGCCGGATCCGGCTTGTAGGGCAAGTGGATGGATGCTTCCGTCACGGAGAGGAATGTCAAGGAACTCCGAGAAGCGGGATACTTGGTTGCGAACATTGCGCATCGGCTCCCTGCTAAAAAGCAGATCATCCCTACTCCGGAGCCCAACGAGAGGGTGGTGTTTGTCCCACACTTTCTCCGTGGACTAGGGTTTCCCCTCCATCCTTTCATCTGTGGCCTCATGTTCTATTATGGGCTAGATTTCCACTATCTAGCTCCAAACTCCTTTCTCCTATTTCGGCATTCACCATCATGTGCGAGGTGCTCCTCCGCATCCCCCCCCACTTTGGCCTATGGCTTAAGGTCTTCAACGTGAAGCCGGAAGTGGCCGACGGGCAGCACGCGGACGGCGGCGGCACCATGGTGAGCAAGCTCCCCTGGGCTTTTGTGGAGACCATAAAGGGATGTCAATAGGAGTGGTTCTACATCACGGAACCCCGCAACACCACATGGGCCGCCACTCCTGAGTTTAAATTCGGACCACAAATGCGGCTTGCATCGTGGATTAACAAAGTCCTGGATTGGTCGTCGTCCGACAAAGTGACGATGCTGCAGAAGCGCATCAAGAATATGATGGAGAAGAACACCAGCCTTGCTGATGTGATCCATGTGATGCTTTTCCACCGGATTCTCCCCTGCCAGCGCCGGTCTCTCCCCATGTGGGAGTTTGATCCGGCTGCCCCTCGGACCCTATAGAGATTCTTCGGCACGGCGCACAAAGATATCTAGAAGCTACTTTTTAAGGCCCAGAAGTCATGGCCGAAGAGGGCCGAAGATATTGGCCTCGACTATGCTCATTCGGCCACTCCAGTAAGTTTTATGATTTCCGAACATAACTTCAATCTATAAACCCAAGGGGTATGCTGAGTTTTCCATTCTTCTCTCAGGGCTGGACACAGAAGGCGGAGTGGATCCAATGTCCTGTTCCGCTACCAGAAGACCCAGCCATTCCTCTGCTAACGAGAATTCTGGTCCCGGCATCGTACCAGGCGCCAGAGAAGAAGGCCAAGAAGAAGGGCAAGGAGGCCAAAAGTGGCCTCTGCCGTAAAGGTACGTCGGACGTGATGTCCGGAGATACCGAAGCTCCCTCCTCCCACGAGGGAGATGAAGATGAAGAGGAGGAGGAGGAAGAGAGCAACTCTCCCCTCAAGGAGGAGAAAAACAAGAGGGCGGCTGCTACCTCTTGAGCATGCGTTGGTTTTCCCTTGAAGAGGAAAGGGTGATGCACCAAAGTAGCGTAAGTATTTCCCTCAGTTTTTCAGAACCAAGGTATCAATCCAGTAGGATACTGCACGCAAGTCGCCTAGTACCCGCACAAACAATCAAGAACCTTGCCTCACGGCCACTTGTAAAAGTGAGATCTGATAAAGATAATAAGATAAATATTTTTGGTATTTTTGTTGCATAGATTGGAAAGTAAAGATTGCAAAAAACGACGATAGAAATTGGCAAGTTGATGATAAACTAATATGATGTAAAATAGACCCGGGGGGGCATAGCTTTCACTAGTGGCTTCTCTCAAGATAGCATACATTACGGTGGGTGAACAAATTACTGCCGAGCAATTGATAGAAAAGCGCATAGTTATGAGAATATCTAGGCATGATCATGAACAAAGGCATCACGTCTGTGTCAAGTAGACCGAAATGATTCTGCATCTACTACTATTACTCCACACATCAACCGCTATCCAACATGAATCTAGGGTATTAAGTTCATAAGAACAGAGTAATGCATTAGGCAAGATGACATGATGTAGAGGGATAAACTCAAGCAATATGATATAAACCCCATCTTTTTATCCTTGATGGCAACAATACAATACGTGCCTTGCTTCCCCTGCTGTCACTGGGAAAGGACACCGCAAGATTGAACCCAAAGCTAAGCACTTCTCCCATTGCAAGAAAGATCAATCTAGTAGGTCAAACTAAACCGATAATTCGAAGAGACTTGCAAAGATATCAAACCATACATATCAGAATTCAGAGAAGAATCAAATATTGTTCATAGATAATCTTGATCATAAACCCACAATTCATCGAATCTCAGCAAACACACCGCAAAAAGTATTACATCAAATAGATCTCCAAGAACATCGAGGAGAACTTTGTATTGAGAACCAAAGAGAGAGAAGAAGCCATCTAGCTAATAACTATGGACCTGAAGGTCTATGGTAAACTACTCACACATCATCGGAGAGGCTATGGTGTTGATGTAGAAGCCCTCCGTGATCGAATCCCCCTCTGGCAGATCGCCGAAAAAGGCCCCAAGATGGGATCTCACGGGTACAGAAGGTTGCGGCGGTGGAAAAATGGTTTCGTGGCTCCCCTGGATGTTTTCAGGGTATAAGAGTATATATAGGTGAAAGAAGTAGGTCGGTGGAGCTATAAGGGGCCCATGAGGGTGAGGGGCGCGCCTACCCCCAGGGTGCGCCCTCCTGCCTCGTGGCCACCTTGTTGCATCTCTGACTTCCACTCCAAGTCTCCTGGATTGCGTTTGTTCCAAGAAAGATCCTTGCGAAGGTTTCGTTCCGTTTGGATTCCGTTTGATATTCCTTTTCTGCGAAACACTAAAATAGGCAAAAGAAAATAGCAACTGGCACTAGGCCTCCGGTTAATAGGTTAGTCCCAAAAGTAATATAAAAGAGCATATTAAAGCCCATTAAACATCCAAAACAGATAATATAATAGCATGGAACAATCAAAAATTACAGATACGTTGGAGACGTATCAGCATCCCCAAGCTTAATTCATGCTCGTCCTCGAGTAGGTAAATGATAAAAACAGAAATTTTGATGTGGCTACCTAACATAATTTTCAATTTAATTTTCTTTATTATGGCATGAATGTTCAGATTCGAAAGATTCAAGACAAAAGTTTAATATTGACATAAAAATAATAATACTTCAAGCATATTAACCAAGCAATTATGTCTTCTCAAAATAACATAGCCAAAGAAAGCTCATCCCTACAAAATCATATAGTTTGGCCATGCTTCATTTTTGTCACACAAAATGCTCTCATCATGCACAACCCCGATGACAAGCCAAGAAATTGTTTCATACTTTAGTATTCTCAAACTTTTTCAACTTTCACGCCATACATGAGCGCGAGCCATGGACATAGCACTATAGGTGGAATAGAATATGATGATGGAGGTTGTGTGGAGAAGACAAAAAGGAAAAAAGTCTCACATTGACACGGCTAATCAACAGGCTATGGAGATGCCCATCAATTGATGTCAATGCGAGGAGTAGGGATTGCCATGCAACGGATGCACTAGAGCTATAAATGTATGAAAGCTCAACAAAAGAAACTAAGTGGGTGTTGTCGGTGTCAAAACCGGCGGATCTCAGGTAGGGGGTCCCGAACTGTGCATCTAGGATCGATGGTAACAGGAGACAGGGGACACGATGTTTACCCAGGTTCAGGCCCTCTCTATGGAGGTAATACCCTACTTCCTGCTTGATTGATCTTGATGAATATGAGTATTACAAGAGTAGATCTACCACGAGATCATAATGGCTAAAACCCTAAAAGTCTAGCCTGTATGACTATGAGCATATGTCTTGCCTCTACGGACTAAGCCCTCTAGTTTATATAGACACCGGAGGGGACTAGGATTGTACAAAGTCGGTTACAGAGAAAGAATCTGCATATCAGGATGCCAAGCTTGCCTTCAACGCCAAGGAGAGTCCTATCCGGACACGGGAGAGAGTCTTCGGTCTTGTATCTTCGCAACCCATCAGTCCGGCCCACATAACATAGTCTGGCTGCCCGAGGACCCCTTAATCCAGGACTCCCTCAGTAGCCCCTGAACCAGGCTTCAATGACGAGGTGTCCGGCGCGCAGATTGTCTTCGGCATTGCAAGGAGGGTTCCTTCTCCAAATACTCCAACACAGTTTTCGGACGCAACGAACGTGTCCGACTCTTCAAAACAAATTTCGTACACAACCGTAGAGAGTATAATATTTCACGAGTTCAATCCACTGATAACTTTTTGCTAATGTGACACCACGTCATCACCCAGTCATTATTTCAAACCGTTTTTCGGCCTGCCACTTCGAGATGCGGTCTCATAGGCACGTCTTGTCAAAGCAGAGATCATGTCCCCTTATCATGGGATTTTCATCAATACGGGCGTGGGTAATCCAACCATGCCGTTCGCACAACCCTTGGGAACAGGTGAGTTTTAAGGCTAGTGGGGAGGTGTTCGATGTTCACTGCCTTTATAAGGGGATAAGGATTCTCTTCTTTCACCCACGCCTTCTCCTTCCTCTGCCCATCCATTCTCGAGCTCTGGCGCCCAAGCTCTCATCTTTTTCGCCCAAAAAATCGCTCCAAACATGTACAGATCCGGAGCTGGAGGCAAGTGGATGGCCTCCTCCGTCAAGGAGAAGGACATCACGAGGCTCCGGGAGGCCAGGTACTTGGCCAAGGAAATCGCCCACCGACTTCCGGCCGAGGGACAGGTCGTCCCAACCCCGGAGCCCCAGGAGAGGGTGGTGTTCATCTCACACTTCGTTCGCAGGCTGGGATTCCCCCTCCACCCATTTGTCCGCGAACTCATGTTCTACTACGGACTAGCCTTCCATGATCTGGCCCCCAACTCCATCCTCAACATCTCGGCATTCATTGTCGTGTGCGAGGCCTTCCTCCGTATCCCATCTCACTTCGGACTATGACTAAAGACCTTCAATGTGAAGCCGAAGGTGGTGAGCAGTCAGCAAGCGGAGTGCAGAGGTGCCATGGTGGGCAAGATGCCCAACGTCACATGGCCCGATGGTTCCTTCATGGAAACTGTCAAAGGGTGGCAATCAAAGTGTTCTACATCACAGAGCCACACGCCACCACTTGGGTCGCGGCTCCCGCATTCCGGCCTGGAGTCCCGATGCGGCTCACCTCCTGGCAAGAGAAGGGCCTGACCTGGTCTTCCCCGGACGAGCTGACAGCACTGCAGACGTGTGTTCAGAACATGATAAACAAGAATGTCAAGCTCGTCAATGTGATTCAGGTGATGCTCGTTCGCCAGATCCTAATGTGCCAATGCCAGACCTGCCATTTATGGGAGATCAATCCGTCCAAGCACCAGAAACTGCTGCAATTCTTTAACACTATGCACGAAGACATCTGGAAGGTGCTCGTCAAGTCTAACGAGACGCAACCGGCCACCATCGAGGATCGTGGGCACGACTTGACCCATCCTGCCAGTCGGGTAATCTTTTCAAGGTGTATCCTTTACTTGCATATTTGAGGAAGATGCCCAAGCCTCCCTATTGATTCTTTCAGACCTGGACAGAGAGGGTGGAGCGGATTAACTGTCTGGCTCCGCTGCCAGAGGACCCAGAAATCCTGCTTTTGACAAAGATGCTGGTTCTGATGCCTTATCAGGCACTGGAGAAGAAGGCCAAGGGGACCAGAGGTGGTCTCCGTCGCAAGGGCACTTCGGATGTGGCGTCCGAAGATGTCGAGACTCATTCCTCAGTCGCCGCGGATGATGAGGAAGAGGAGGAAGAAGAAGAAAGCCATTCCCCCTGAGGGGGGGGAGAAAGAATAGGTCGTCCTCTACACGTCTGGAGGCCGAGGTGTCCAAGATGGGGAAAGCTTCCCTTCCGGACAGCTCCACCGCGGCCACCGACACCAGCTCGGAGTGGCGCCCCAGGGACAAGCCCCTGGCGAAATAGTAAGTATCCGGGCATATTCATATATCCGCCCCCTCTACTTCATTATTTTAACATGCTGAATTATGCATTTACAATCCATCTTGGTCCAACCTGGAACTATCTTCCTCTTCGGAGGGTTCGCTGGACCCAGAGGCGACGGACAGCGGGTCCCTTCCAACGGCCTCCTCTCCCAAGGACATGGGTAACACCGAGGTGTTATCTTGAGGGGTCCTAGGCTAGGGAGACACCCAGGAGGCCATCAAGGCAGCGCCGGAGGGTGAAACCTCGGTTGCCGAACACATGGGGGAGCAAACCCCCATGGACACCGATGATGGGGGCCATATCCAATTCGGCCCCCAGCCGAATACAGTTCCGGAGACCGATGCGGCTCCGGAATCAGGCAGGCCACCTCTTTCAAAAGAAGGAAGTGCGCCTACTCTACCCATGACCTCTGTCCATCCAGAGGCACCAGATAGTTTGCTAGAAGCGCTGCGAGGCGCTTCCATTGTTTAAGAACACCGTACCCTTATGGGTACGGTGATTGAGAGGGTCCAGTCCATGAACAGCAGACTGACCGAAGCCTGCACAAGCCTTCTAACAGACTTTTGAGGTAAGCAACATAATTATAAAAGGAATATCATAGTGTAGACAGTAGCCCCTGATACTCTGTCCGGTGTTCGGAAAGAAAAGCCGAACAGAGGATCGAATAATTGTCGCAGGAGTCTAACCTAATATGTCTATGTGAACAAGCAGGCGTCGCTACTGGCTGCAACCTCGCATAATGTGGAAGTCTCCGGACTAAAGCAAAGTCTGGAGCGGACCGAGGAGGAGCTCGGCCGCGTGAAAAAGCAGCTGGAAGATAGTCAAGGTATGCAATAACCTTGTATATTTTCAGGAAGGATGAATGATTTGGGATAACTAAAGTTCCATTTTATTTGTTTAGGAGCAGTGACCAAGGTGGAGACCCTCAAGAAGGCGCTGGCCGAGGCCGAGGAGAAAACGTCCAAGGAGAAGGCCGCCTGTGAGAATCATGAGGCCAGGGTCAGTGAGGTCTAACATGAGCTCCAGGACACCGTCAAGAAGTGCGAGTCCCTGGAGCACGACCTTACGGGTCAAGAGTCCGAACTTGTCAAGGCCCACCAAAGCGCACACGATGCCCAGCTTGAAGCCCAGGGCGCCCTCTAGGAAATCCAGGAGGCCAAAAAAATCACGGCGGGTAAGGCCTTTATTATGCAGAGCAAATGTGTGAAGGAAAGGTTCTACTGACCCGGATTTGGAGTTCTCCAGGGGCGTTTGCGGATCTGCGCGTAGAATTTCAGACACTGCGGAGTTCTTCCGAGCCGAAGAGGGGAGCTCCACAGAGAAGCTGTTTTGGTTGCAATACCGTGTGCCAGAACATGTGGTGCCCTTTAGCGATTAGCTAAAATAGCTGGTCGAACTGCATAAGGCGGCCGAACTAGCCATGAAGGATTTAATAGTCCGGCTACGGCCTGCCGAAGCCATCCCCAGTAGTTACTTTGGGCTTGTGAAGCGGCTGGTCAATGCCTGCCCTTGGCTGGATACCATCAAGTAGTCTGTCTGCATCGAAGGCGCGCGAATGGCCTTCGCCCGAGTCAAGATGCATTGGGTGAAGATGGACGCCGCGAAGCTTGTGACCGGGGGACCGCCCGCTGGCAAGGAGCACCGCACCCCTGAGTTGTACTTTGACAATGTTATGGAGGGATCCCGCCTTGTGGCGGAGCAATGTGCTAAGGATGTAATCTTTGAGTGAATATGCTCATGTCATCCCCTCCTGTATTATGAAACAAGATCGTTGTAATATAATGCTTGTTGTTTTAAAATTTTACCTCCTATGCGGCCGTATTGTTAAATCTGAGAGTTGGCCAGTTGTCGGCTTCTGCCCCCACGTAGATAGTACGGGGGTGTTCGGGATAAATCTAAACACTCTTTACTCCAAGGTTTGGTCCTTTAAGGAGGTGTTTAGCGCAACGAACAAGGCAATCAGACTATACAGCTTTAGCGCCCTCACTTAGCCATATGAGTTTGACAATAAAAATTTAGGCGCATCCCCTAGTGTTCGGAGATCCGAACTTGAGGTGTTGTAAACACCTAATCGGATAAAAACCGATTCATCACATAATGCGGAAAGAATTGCTGACGATTTGAAACTTCTCAAACAGCTGACCGGCTCTCGCCTCATCATGACAGTCAGTTTTCTGCTTTCTCTACTGAGGTGCTCATCTGGACGAACCAGGACACAATCGCAGTAGTTCTCCCTTTACTACCCTAGCCAATATAGCGGAACGTAAGGTAGTAAGCATAGGAGCCGGGCAACCCAAGCATTGACCAAAGACATGATTCGGAGCCGATGCATATAATGCTATAAGTTCGGGGTGCCGAACTATACTGTGAAAAAGTGTTCGGACTTTGTTGCCGTATTGGGGTGTAAGGAAGCCCCTGGCGAATTAAGGCGTACCAGAGTGTACGGATGCAATTGATAACAATATCAGAAAGGAAAAAAGAAAAATGAAGTAATAGGCTAATGCCACAGAAATTGGGCCGCAACTATTTTTCATTATAGTTTGATTAATACGTCAAAGTGTATTTATACGAGTAGTGCGGTAAGCAACAGGGCTATTTAACATGCCGCCACCAAGGAAGAGCTCCGTGCGGGTCCTCAAAAACAGGTATAACGATCGTTTAAAGAGACCACTTGGAAATTCCCTTATACGTTAATGCTTCTTGCCGTCTTGGTGTATCCGTTCCTCTATAGGTCCGTCGATCAGGTCACCGGGAAGGACCTGGGAAAGAAAAGAGACCTAAAAAGAAAAAGGAAAAGTAAAAATATGCAGGTCCAGGAGCGGTTGAGCCGTACCATGGACCAGATTGAGTTGTGCCTCCGTCTATGCCCATGGTATTTTAAGTGCGTAATTATGTATGTGCGATACGAATGTCGGTGCATGGTCGGGACTGGGATGGAAGCTGGATTGCTAGTCGAGCTCTTGACGAGCTGGACTGCCCTGCTGCAGGGTAGTTCAGACTCGTTTGACAGTGTCCGGGAGCTTGGCCGTCGAATTAAGGTTCTGCCTCAACAGGCCGCTCTGTACTTCTGCTGCGAGGGCAGAGGTGTGCTCCTCGGTATGGAGGGAGCGTTCTGTGTTTCCATTGACTGTTATGACACCGCGTGGTGTGATACGTCTCCAACGTATCTATAATTTTTCATTGCTCCATGCTATATTATTTACTTTTTTGGGCAATATTGGGCTTTATTATCCACTTTCATATTATTTTTGGGACTAACCTATTAACCGGAGGCCCAGCCCAGATTTGTTGTTTTATGCCTATTTCAGTGTTTCGAGGAAAAGGAATATCAGACGGAGTCAAAACGGAACGAAATCAACTGGAGAAGTTATTTTTGGAAGGAAACCCACCTGATGGACTTGGACTCCATGTCAGAAGATACGGGAGGTGCTCACAAGGTCGGGGGGCGCGCCCCCTGCCTCGTGGGGCCCCCGTAGCTCCACCGACGTACTCCTTGCACCCATATATATACCTACGTACCCTAAAACTTCCAGAACAGAAGATAGATCGGGAGTTCCGCCGCCGCAAGACTCTGTAGCCACCAAAAACCTCTCAGGAGCCCTTTCCGGTGCCCTGCCGAAGGGGGATCCCATCACCGGTGGCCATCTTCATCATCCCGGCGCTATCCATGACGAGGAGGGAGTAGTTCACCCTCGGGGCTGAGTGTATGTACCAGTAGCTAAGTGTTTGATCTCTCTCTCTCGTGTTCTCTCTCGTGTTCCCTCTATGGCACGATCTTGATGTATCCCGAGCTTTGCTATTATAGTTGGATCTTATGATGTTTCTCCCCTTCTACTCTCTTGTGATGAATTGAGTTTCCCCTTTGAAGTTATCTTATCGGATTGAGTCTTTTATGAGAACACTTGATCTATGTCTTGCCGTGATTATCTGTGGTGACAATGGGATATCATGTGCCACTTGATGTATGTTTTGGTGATCAACTTGTGGGTTTCGTGACATTGGGAACCTATGCATAGGGGTTGGCACACGTTCTTGACTCTCCAATAAAAACTTTGGGGCACTCTTTGAAGTACTTTGTGTTGGTTGGATGAATCTGAGATTGTGTGATGCATATCGTATAATCATGCCCACGGATACTTGAGGTGACAATGGAGTATCTAGGTGACATTAGGGTTTTGGTTGATTTGTGTCTTAAGGTGTTATTCTAGTACGAACTCTTTTATAGATTGATCCAAAAGAATAACTTTGACGTGGTTTCGTACCCTACCATAATCTCTATGTTTTTCTCCGCTATTAGTGGCTTCAGAGTGACTCTTTGTTGCATGTTGAGGGCTTGTTATATGATCTATTTATGTTATTATTGTTGAGAGAACTTGCACTAGTGAAAGTATGAACCCTAGGCCTTGTTTCCTATCATTGCAATACCGTTTACGCTCACGTTTATCACTTGTTACCTTGCTGTTTTTATTATTTCAGATTACAAATACCTTTATCTACCATCCATATTGCACTTGTATCACCATCTCTTCGCCGAACTAGTGCATCTATACAATTTACCATTGTATTGGGTGTGTTGGGGACACAAGAGACTTTTTGTTATTTGGTTGTAGGGTTGTTTGAGAGAGACCATCTTCATCCTACGCCTCCTACGGATTGATAAACCTTAGGTCATCCACTTGAGGGAAATTTGCTACTGTCCTACAAACCTGTGCACTTGCAGGCCCAACAACGTCTACAAGAAGAAGGTTGTGTAGTAGACATCAAGCTCTTTTCTGGCGCCGTTGCCGGGGAGGTGAGTGCTTGAAGGTATATCTTTAGATCTTGCAATCGAATCTTTTTATTTCTTGTTTTAGCACTAGTTAGTCTATAAAAGAATATTACAAAAAAATGGAATTGAGTTTGTCTCATACGCTTCACCTTTTTAATATCTTTCGTGAGTATGATGGAAAGGAAAATTGTGCCAAAGTGCTAGAAGAAGAATTACATAGAATGCTTGGCATGAAATATGTGAATGATGAGCATGGTTGCAATGTTGTTAGTATGAATTCCTTGAATATCCATGATGCTAATGATATGCAAAGCCACAAGCTTGGGGAAGCTATGTTTGATGAAGATGATATTTTTTGTCCCCCAAGCTTTGATGAGCAAATTTACTATGATGAAAGCATGCCTCCTATCTATGATGATTATTGTGATGACACGTATGCTTTAAGGAATAATGATAACCATGAAACTTGTCATCTTGATCTTAAATTTCAATCACATGATAGCTATTTTGTTGAGTTTGCTCCCACTATTATTCATGAGGAGAATTTTGTTTATGTGAAGAGTAGTAAATTTTCTATGCAAGTAGATCATGAAAAGAATACTTTAGGTGCTGGTTATATTGTTGAATTCATTCATGATGCTACTGAAAATTATTATGAGGGAGGAACATATGCTTGTAGGAATTGCAATAATATCAAGTTTCCTCTCTATGTGCTTAAAGTTTTGAAGTTATGCTTGTTTTACCTTCCTAGGCAAGTTGATTATTGTTCCCATAAGTTTTTTGCTCACAAAATCCCTATGCGGAAGTGGGTTAGACTTAAATGTGCTAGTCATATGCTTCATGATGCTCCCGTTATGTTTCAATTCTTATCTTTTATGTGAGCATCATTGTCATCATCATGCCTAGCTAGAAAGGCATTAAAGAAAAGCGCTTGTTGGGAGACAACCCAATATTTATCCTTACTTTTTTTTTGTGTCCACATGATTATGCTACTGTAGTAATCATGTTTTATAGCTTTTGTTTCAATAAAGTGCCAAGTAAGACCTTTAGGATAGCTTACGGTGATAGTTGTGTTGATCCTGCTGAAAATCAGAAACTTTTGCACCAAGAAGATTACGTGCTTCTGATCTGATTCTTTTTTCTCTGGATTGGTACACAAATTGCTTAGGACTTCCTAAATTGGTAGGTTTTTTGGAATTCTATAAGTATACGTTCGATACAGATTACTACAGAATGTTCTGTTTTTTACAGATTCTGTTTTGCGTGTGTTGTTTGCTTATTTTGATGAATCTATGGCAAGTAAAATAGTTTATAATCCATAGAGAGGTTGGAATACAATAGGTTTAACACCAATATAAATAAAGAATGAGTTCATTACAATACCTTTAAAGTAGTCTTTTGTTTTCTTTCTCTAACAGAGCTCACGAGTTTTCTGTTAAAGTTTTGTGTTGTGAAGTTTTCAAGTTTTGGGTAAAGATTCGATGGACTATGGAATAAGGAGTGGCAAGAGCCTAAGCTTGGGGATGCCCAAGGCACCCCAAGGTAATATTCAAAGGACAACCAAGAGCCTAAGCTTGGGGATGCCCCGGATGGCATCCCCTCTTTCGTCTTCGTTCATCGGTAACTTTACTTGGAGCTATATTTTTATTCACCACATGATATGTGTTTTGCTTGGAGCATCATTTTCTCTTGTTAGTATTTGCTTGCTGTTATTTAGAATAATGTTTTGCATCTTTAGTTCCAATAAGAAAGTCAAGGATAGCCTTTGCCATGCTTATTTTGCTAGTATACATGTTGCTGTTTGAAAACAGAAAGTTTACCGCTGTTGCAAAAATTCCCTAGAAAAGTTAGAGAGTGCTATAGTGTTGAAACCTTTTGCATAGTGAGATATACAAATTTACTACAGTGGGAATTTTAGTTCATAATTTTTGGAGTTAGGTAAGTATTGATACTTCTGCATTCTTTACAGACTGTACTGTTTTGGCAGATTGCTGTTATGGTTGCATTGTTTGCATATGTTTGCTTGATTAATGATTCTATTTGAGGATAGGAGTATTAAATATGCAGAGGAATTTAGTATGCAATGTTGAATAATAATTTAAGTGATTTGTTACAGTAGAAAATGATAAGGTTTTGCATTGGTTTATACTAACCTATCTCACGAGTTCTTGTTGAGTTTGTTGTGAATGAAGCTTTTGATAAAAAGAGAAACCATGATATGAGAGGAATTAAGGAGACACAAAAGCTCAAGCTTGGGGATGCCCAAGGCACCCCGAGATAATATTTCAAGAAGTCTCAAGCATCTAAGCTTGGGGATGCCCCGGTAGGCATCCCACCTTTCTTCTTCAACAACTATCGGTTAGTATCGGTTGAGCCTAAGTTTTTGCTTCTTCACATGAGTTGTGCTATCCTTGCAATGTAGTTTTCTTTAGCTTTGCTTGCTGTTTGAATAAAGTACCAAGATCTGAAATTATTAAATGGGAGAGTCTTCACATAGTTGCATAATTATTCGACTACTCATTGATCTTCACTTATATCTTTCGGAGTAATTTTTGCTCTAGTGCTTCACTTAGATCTTTTAGAGCACGGTGGTGGATTTGTTTTAAAGAAACTATTGATCTTTCATGCTTCACTTAGATGATTTTGAGAGTCGTTAATAGCATGGTAATTTGCTTAATGATAATATACTTGGTATTCAAGATATGTGAAACTTTCTTTTGAGTGCGTTGAATACTAAGATAAGTTTGATGCTTGATAATTGTTTTGAGATATGAAGATGGTGATATTAGATTCATGCTAGTTAAGTAGTTGTGAATTTAAAGAATACTTGTGTTGAAGTTTGTAATTCCCGTAGCATGCACGTATGGTGAACCGTTATGTGATGAACTCAGAGCATGATTTATTTATTGATTGTCCTCCTTATGAGTGGCGGTCGGGGACGAGCGACGATCTTTTCCTACCAATCTATCCCCCTAGGAGAATGCGCGTAATACTTTGCTTTGATAACTTCTAGATTTTTGCAATAAGTATATGAGTTCTTTATGACTAATGTTAAGTCCATGGATTATACACACTTTTTCCCATCCTTCCACCATTGCTAGCCTCTCTAATACCGCGCACTTTTCGCCGGTATCATACACCCACCATATATCTTCCTCAAATCAACCACCATACCTACCTATCATGGCATTTCCATAGCCATTCCGAGATATATTGCCATGCAACTTTCCACCGTTCCGTTTATTATGACACGCTCCATCATTGTCATATTGCTAGCATGATCATGTAGTTGACATCGTATTTGTGGCAAAGCCACCGTTCATAATTCTTTCATACATGTCACTCTTGATTCATTGCATATCCCGGTACACCGCCGGAGGCATTCATATAGAGTCATACCTTGTTCTAAGAATCAAGTTGTAATTTTTGAGTTATAAGAAAAATAAAAGTGTGATGATCATCATTTTTTAGAGCATTGTCCCAAGTGAGGAAAGGATGATGGAGACCATGATTCCCCCACAAGTTGGGATGAGACTCCGGAAGAAAAAAAAGAGGCCATAAAAAAAGAGAAAAAGGCCCAAATAAAAAATGATGAGAGAAAAAGAGAGAAGGGACAATGTTACTATCCTTTTACCACACTTGTGCTTCAAAGTAGCACCAAGATCTTCATGATAGAGAGTCTCTCATTTTGTCACTTTCATATACTAGTGGGAATTTTTCATTATAGAACTTGGCTTGTATATTCCAATGATGGGCTTCCTCAAATGCCCTAGGTCTTCGTGAGCAAGCGAGTTGGATGCACACCCACTTAGTTTCTTTTGTTGAGCTTTCATATACTTATAGCTCTAGTGCATCCGTTGCATGGCAATCCCTACTCACTCACATTGATATCTATTGATGGGCATCTCCATAGCCCGTTGATACGCCTAGTTGATGTGAGACTATCTTCCCTCTTTTTGTCTTCTCCACTACCACCATTCTATTCCACATATAGTGCTATATCCATGGCTCACGCTCATGTATTGCGTGAAGATTGAAAATGTTTTGAGAATGTCATAAGTATGAAACAATTGCTTGGCTTGTCATCGGGGTTGTGCATGATTTAAATATTTTGTGTGGGGAAGATGGAGCATAGCCAGACTATATGATTTTGTAGGGATAACTTTCTTTGGCCATGCTATTTTAAGAAGACATGATTGCTTAGTTAGTATGCTTGAAGTATTATTATTTTTATGTCAATATGAACTTTTGTCTTGAATCTTTCGGATCTGAATATTCATACCACAATTAAGAAGATTTACATTGAAATTATGCTAAAGTATCACTCCGCATCAAAAATTCTCTTTTTATCATTTACCTACTCAAGGATGAGCAGGAATTAAGCTTGGGGATGCTTGATACGTCTCCAACGTATCTATAATTTTTTATTGCTCCATGCTATATTATCTACTGTTTTGGGCAATATTGGGCTTTATTATCCACTTTCATATTATTTTTGGGACTAACCTATTAACCGGAGGCCCAGCCCAGATTTGCTATTTTATGCCTATTTCAGTGTTTCGAGGAAAAGGAATATCAGACGGAGTCAAAACGGAACGAAATCAACTGGAGAAGTTATTTTTGGAAGGAAACCCACCTGATGGACTTGGACTCCACGTCAGAAGATGCGGGAGGTGCTCACGAGCGTGGCGGCGCGCCCACCCCCCTAGGGCGCGCCCCCTGCCTCGTGGGGCCCCCGTAGCTCCACCGACGTACTCCTTGCACCCATATATATCTACGTACCCTAAAACTTCCAGAACAGAAGATAGATCGGGAGTTCCGCCGCCGCAAGCCTCTGTAGACACCAAAAACCTCTCGGGAGCCATTTCCGGCGCCCTGCCGGAGGGGGGTCCCATCACCGGTGGCCATCTTCATCATCCCGGCGCTATCCATGACGAGGAGGGAGTAGTTCACCCTCGGGGCTGAGGGTATGTACCAGTAGCTGTGTGTTTGATCTCTCTCTCTCGTGTTCTCTCTCCTGTTCCCTCTATGGCACGATCTTGATGTATCCCGAGCATTGCTATTGTAGTTGGATCTTATGATGTTTCTCCCCCTCTATTCTCTTGTGATGAATTGAGTTTCCCCTTTGAAGTTATCTTATCGGATTGAGTCTTTTATGAGAACACTTGATGTATGTCTTGCTGTGATTATCTGTGGTGACAATGGGATATCATGTGCCACTTGATGTATGTTTTGGTGATCAACTTGCGGGTTTTGTGACATTGGGAACCTATGCATAGGGTTTGGCACACGTTCTTGACTCTCCGATAGAAACTTTGGGGCACTCTTTGAAGTACTTTGTGTTGGTTGGATGAATCTGAGATTGTGTGATGCATATCGTATAATCATGCCCACGGATACTTGAGGTGACAATGGAGTATCTAGGTGACATTAGGGTTTTGGTTGATTTGTGTCTTAAGGTGTTATTCTAGTACGAACTCTTTTATAGATTGATCCGAAAGAATAACTTTGAGGTGGTTTCGTACCCTACCATAATCTCTACGTTTTTCTCCGCTATTAGTGGCTTCAGAGTGACTCTTTGTTGCATGTTGAGGGCTTGTTATATGATCTATTTATGTTATTATTGTTGAGAGAACTTGCACTAGTGAAAGTATGAACCCTAGGCCTTGTTTCCTATCATTGCAATACCGTTTACGCTCACGTTTATCACTTGTTACCTTGCTGTTTTTATTATTTCAGATTACAAATACCTTTATCTACCATCCATATTGCACTCGTATCACCATCTCTTCGCCGAACTAGTGCATCTATACAATTTACCATTGTATTGGGTGTGTTGGGGACACAAGAGACTTTTTGTTATTTGGTTGTAGGGTTGTTTGAGAGAGACCATCTTCATCCTACGCCTCCTACGGATTGATAAACCTTAGGTCATCCACTTGAGGGAAATTTGCTACTGTCCTACAAACCTGTGCACTTGCAGGCCCAACAACGTCTACAAGAAGAAGGTTGTGTAGTTGACATCATGGTCCGGGCATCTTGAGCTTGAGGTAAGTGTAGTGTGGCACCGCATTGATCGAGCGAATGCAGTTCGTCCGAGCAGTGCGTTATAGCTGCTGCGGAAAGGGACGATATCGAAGATCAACTCTTCGCTTCGGAAATTGTCCGGGGATCCGAAGGCAACCTCCAGTGTGATTGAGCCCGTACAACGGGCCTCTACACCTGGTATGACACCTTTAAAGGTGGTTGTTGTGGCCGTGATTCTTGAAGGATCGATACCCATTTTGTGCACTGTATCTTGATAGAGCAGGTTCAGGCTGCTGCCACCATCCATGAGGACTCGCGTCAGATGAAACCCGTCAATGATTGGGTCAAGGACCAGTGCGGCTTAACCGCCATGATGGATACTGGTCAGATGGTCCCTGCGATCCAAGGTGATCGGGTAGGATGACCATGGGTTGAACTTTGGGGTGACTCGCTCTATCGCGTAGACGTCCCTGAGCGCGCGCTTGCGCTCCCTCTTGGGGATATGGGTAGTGTATACCATGTTCACCATTTTAACTTGGGGGGGGGGCTTCTTCTGTCCCCCTGTGTTCGGTGGCAGCGGTTCCTCGTCCTCGTCTTCACTCTGCGACCCCTTCTCCTTGTTCTCGGCATTTAACTTTCCGGCCTGTTTAAAAACCCAACACTCTCTGTTTATCAGGGGTGTCGTGGATTTGACATGGACGTTCGAGTATGCGGTCCAAACTAGACTGGCCCAGGTTGTTTCTTTTATACGGCTTCTTCCACTGACCGAATTTAGAGCCACTGAATCCGACATTAACCAATGTGTTGTCGGTGTTGTCACCGTTGTTTCGACACTTGTGTCTGTTGCGTCGAGGCTTGCCATTGCTGTTTCTGGCTTCAGAAGTGCCAGGTTCGCTTGTGTTGTTATTGTTGCGGGCTAGCCAGCTATCTTCGCCCGCACAAAAGCGGGTCATGAATGTCATGAGGGCTGCCATGGACTTCGGCTTGTCTTGGCCGAGGTGTCGAGCAAGCCATTCGTCACGGATGCTATGTTTAAAGGCCGCTAGGGCTTCGGCATCCGGACAGTCCATGATCTGGTTCTTTTTAGTTAAGAACCTTGTCCAGAATTTCCTGGCTGACTCTCCGGGCTGTTGAACTATGTGACTTAAGTCATCGGCATCCGGAGGTCGGACATATGTACCTTGGAAGTTGTCGAGAAAGGCATCCTCCAAGTCCTCCCAGCTGCCAATGGAGTTTTCGGGCAGATTGTTCAACCAGTACCTGGCTGGTCCCTTTGTAAGGAGAAGTAGTTGCGGTAAAACGTATGCTATCGAGCAGGGACGTATTCGTGTTAATATAGGCATACAGATTACAAGAGGCGCAGGTGGTTAGGAGTCTTTTCCCCTACTCCAAGCTACAAGAGATGAGGATAGACTCAAACTAACCTCCTGCGGATATGTACGTATATCTAGTTACATCGTCGTGATACATGTCACGTTACACATAACTAGCCTATCATTTAACATCCTCCCTCAATCTCAACATGTGAAGGTTTAGATTGTTCTTGAAGGCTTGAAGTTGTCGAGCTTGCAAGGGTTTGGTGAATCCATCAGCAACTTGATCTCCAGTTGGAATGAACCGTACTTCCAACAATTTCTGTGCAACTCTTTCACGAACAAAATGATAATCAATTTCTATATGTTTTGTTCTTGCATGAAACACGAGGTTAGCGAAAGATAAGTTGCTCCAAGGTTATCACACCATAAGCTGTGAGACATGTGACCTCCCAATACCCAATTCATTGAGTAGTGTTTCTATCCACATTACCTCAGCAGCTTGCATTTGCCGAGACTTATATTCAGCTTCAGACTTGACTGGACACGATTGCTTGCTTCTTTGCATTCCGGATATGAGATTTGAGCCAAGGAAGACAGCAAAGCCACCGGTGGATCGCCTATCATCGGACAACCAGCCCAATCTGCATCTGAAAAGGCACTTACTGCTGTTGAGGAAGACTTACACAATTTCAGTCCTGTTTCAACACTTCCTTGAAGATACCTCAAAATTCTCTTTACAGCTGTCCAATGCACTGTGGTAGGAGCATGCAAAAACTGACACACTTTGTTAACAGAGAAAGAAATATCTGGCCTTGTTAGAGTTAAATACTGAAGTGCACCAACTACACTTCTGTATTTTGTTCCTTCCTCTGGACTCAACAACACTCCTTCATGCAAAGACAGCTTATCAGTTGTGGACATGGGTGTGCTAGAGGGTTTGCAGTCTTTCATACCTACACGCTTGATCACGTCTCTGGCATATTTTTCCTGAGTTAACACTATACCATCATGCACTTTTTTAACTTCAATACCTAGGAAGTAATGTAACTCCCCTAGATCCTTAAGAGCAAACTCATGTTTTAACTGTTTTAGCAATGCTGAGGTGGCCTCTTGAGATGAACTAGCAACAATTATGTCATCAACATAAATTAACATGTATATCATCACCTTTCCTTTTTTAAAGAAGAACAAGGAAGTATCTCCCTTGGAAGCTCGAAACCCAAGTTGTTGTAGCTTTGCACTTAGCCTTGAATACCAAGCTCTAGGGGCTTGTTTAAGGCCATACAGAGCTTTGTCCAATTTGCACACATGATTTGGTTTTGACTCATCTTCAAACCCAGGTGGTTGTTTCATATAGACTTCCTCTTCGAGAACGCCATGTAAGAACGCGTGCAGACATCCAATTGGCGAAGATTCCATCCTCAGAGACAAAGAAGCAGACAAAACAAGTCCGATAGTAGCAGCTTTAACAACTGGACTAAACGTGTCCTCATAATCAATGCCATATCGCTGTTTAAAACCTTTAGCGACCAACCTAGCTTTGTATCTCTCTATTGTGCCATCGGTCTTTTTTGATTTTATAGACCCATTTGCAATCTATAATATTCCTCCCTTGCTTGTGAGGAACTAAGTGCCACGTTTGATTTTTTATGAGTGCATCATACTCAACGTTCATAGCATTTTTCCAACTTACATTATTTAGAGCTTCAGCTAGGTTCTGTGGTTCTCCAGTAGATGCAAAATTTGCAAACTTAAAGTTCCTGTCATACCTGACCGTCCCATCTTTGTACACGGTGGGCTTCAAAATACCTTTCTGAGAACGTGTAGTTACTCGCCGAGGTGCAGCATCAACGGCCACAGAAGATCCCGAACCGCCACCTCGTACTGGATCCAGCCTGCCCTGCGCAGGCGAATCTCCCTCGTCTGCCGCGCGCCTGGGCTGGCTCGGATCACGCGCCTGTGGGCCTGGTGAGGGCGACCCGCTGTCGCCGGACAGCGCGTGGTCCGCAGACCGACCGCCATCATTGCTTCGGGCCCGCTCCGCGCTGTCTCCACTCATCGCGCGACAGCTGTCAGGCGCAACCGGGGAACCCGCCGCGCCGCCCGACCGAGTAGCAGACCCGGCTGACGCGTCAGCCGCTGAGTGGCTGCCTGTAGATTCTGGAGAGAGCGGCGTCTGCGGCGCCTCCAGATCCTCCTCGATCGATTTCGCGCCGAACCGTCGAGTTCAGAATCGGCAGCGGATCCGCCTCGTGTGTCTGCGCTGGCTGAGGCGCCTGTTGCTGCATAAAATCACGGTGGTTTTGGCGGCGTTTTTATTTTTGCCGCCATTAGTAGGGCTATTACTACACAATTGATCATCAGCAATATTCTCACCCCTTGATCGATTGGGTTCAAAAGTTCAAGGCAATGAAGGATTTCGTAACGCAATTTTGCTCCGCATTGGGATGTAAGGTGGAGAAAGGAAAGATGTTTTCATCAAAACTACATCCCTTGAAATATAAACACGTCTGTTGGAATATCAAGACACTTGAACCCTTTATGGAGATTACTATACCCAAGGAAAGTGCTTTGTTTGGATCTGAATTGGAGTTTGTGCTTGTTATATGGCGAAGGTTAGGCCAACAAGCGCAACCAAAGACTCGAGAGCTGAATAGTTGGGTTTTTCATGATATAGTCGTTCAAGAGGGGTTTCAAAGTTGATGACTTTACTAGGCAAGCGGTTGATCAAATATGTGGCAGCAATGAAGGCTTCATCCCAAAACTTGAGGGGCATGCAAGCTTGGGCAAGAAGAGATAAACCAACCTCAACTATGTGCCGATGTTTTCGATTCACTGACCCATTTTGTTGGTGAGCATAAGGACAAGAGACATGATGAGAGATGCCAATTTTGTGAAGAAGGAGTTGAGTTTTCATACTCCCCACCCCAGTCTGTTTGAAGAGCAAGGATTTTGCGATTGAACTGTCTTTCAACAAGGTTTTGAAAGTCATGAAATTTTTGGAAAACTTCAGACTTATGTTTAATGAGATAAATCCATGTAAACTTGCTGAAATCATCTATGAAACTCACATAGAATTTTTTTCTTCCTACTGTTTCAACAGCAGGCCCCCAAACATCGGAGAAAACAAGTTCTAAGGGAAACTTTGATTCACTTATTGACTTTGGATATGGTAGCTGGTGACTTTTGCCCTTTTGGCAAGCGTCACATACAAACTCATTATTGAAAGAAATATCACATGGGAGGTTATTGTTGCTAACAATTTTTCTAACGATGACTGAAGAAGGATGACCTAAACGCCGGTGCCATCTATCTGAAGATACTTTGATGGCACTTAGCACTTGCTTCTTGGCGTTTCCCCCCACGTGTTTGATAGGATAGAGACCTCGTCTACCCTTGCCTCGAAGTAGAACCTTCCTCGTTCCCTGTTCCTTGACAAGAAAAAATCGAGGATGAATTTCAACGAAACTGTTGTTGTCGGTGGCAAGTCGACTTCTTTGAGATTAGGCTTTTATCAGCTTCAGGACATGGAGAATTTTGTTTAGGTGAAGATCACGATCGGGGTGTGTATAGCTGAATAACCAACATGTTGTATAGCCATACCGAACCAGACGAGTATATCTCCGCCGCCCGGTGTACTGTCGCGCACCGTCAGTTTCTCCAAGTCGCCAGTAATGTGGTCGGTGGCGCCGCTATCCAGGTACCAATTTGTGTCCACCCCATACTGAGGTGTCACCATATTGGCGGATTTCTCCTCTTCTCCCTGGTATGACTCGTCGTAGCGTTTCCAGCATTTCCAGGCCGGGTGGCCTGGTTTGCCACAGATCTCGCACACCACCTTGGGTGCAGAGGCATTGTTGTTGTAGTTGCCTCGCCACCTCCGCCGCGCCGTTTGCTTGGTGTAGGGACGGCGCGGTCACCACCGATGTTGCCGCTGCCTTGCTGCGCGCGCGTCACCACCACCACGGCCACGCCCTCATGTCGCCGCGTTCACGAGGACTGCGATGCCCCATGGCGAAGGTTCATCCGTGTCTCGAAGCCGACGAGCTGCGAGTACAGCTCCCGACGTGGTAGCTCCACTCGGGAGCACATGGCGGAGACCACCGGTCAAGTCTTCTTCAAGCCCGCCAGGATATGGGAGACGACGTCCTCCTCGTCCACCCTCTTCCTCGCTGCAGCAAGTTCGTCACAAAGAGTGCGGATCTTGCCAACATACTCGTGATGGAGCTGTTCCCTTTCGAAGATTGGCGAGGCGATCCGAACGCTCACCGCCGCCAGACGGGTCAGGAGGCCAGCATCCCCTGGACCGTGTTCCATAGTTCGGCCGAGGTGTGGCAGGTGGCAACCTGAATTGCCATCTCACGGGGCAGCGTTGTCAGAAGGTATGAGAAAACTTGTTGATCTTGTGCATACCAGGTTTGGAACTCCGGATTGGGCGCCTTCTTCTTGGTCTTCCCGTCGGAGTCCGTGACCTCCAGCTCCATGGGTGGCACCGGATGATCGACGTTGAGGTACTTCTGCATCTGAGCACCTCGGATGGCGGACAGAACCGTCGCCCGCCATAGCGCCTGGTTGCCCTTGGTGAGCTTCTCGGAGGCGACGTGAGCGAATGGAGAGGATGGGAAGGTACTTGAAGATGCCGCCATGGATGAACTCGAGAGGGGCTCTGATTACCATGTAAGGAGAAGTAGTTGCGGTAAAACGTATGCTATCGAGCAGGGACGTATTCGTGTTAATATAGGCATACAGATTACAAGAGGCACAGGTGGTTAGGAGTCTTTTCCCCTACTCCAAGCTACAAGAGATGAGGATAGACTCAAACTAACCTCCTGCGGATATGTACGTATATCTAGTTACATCGTCGTGATACATGTCACGTTACACATAACTAGCCTATCATTTAACACCCTTGAGTTTTAGCGGGAGGTATTTGATGGCGTGAAGATCCTCACCGCGGGCCATATGAATATGGAGAAGGAAATCCTCAATCCATACCGCGGGGTCTATTGTACCATCATATGATTTGATGTTTATGGGTTTGAACACTTCTGGGAATTCGTGCTCCATTACTTTGTCCGTGAAACAGAGGGGGTGTGCGGCGCCTCTGTATCGGGCCACGTCGCAACATAGCTCGGATGGAGTCCGTCTGCGCTTCTCAGCCCGGGCGTGAGTATACTTGTTGCATCCGGCTGAGTAACCGTTGTCGTGAGTCAGGGTGCATCCCCGTGATCCATAGATCGATCTGTTCTGACCTGCTCTATTGTCCAAGTCTTATCGCAGGTCGTAGGTATGTCCCTAAGTTGTTTTAACTCTATCTTTATGGTGAAGTGGGGCAGGCTGGTGTTCGGCTTTAGTTGCCGCTTTGTCCCGACGTCGTGGTGGTCGGTCAGCCGCATTGCGCGATGATGGTATGGGCTCCAGTTCCTTGTCATCGAACTAAGGTAGCAATTTGCACTTCGGGTAACTTTTGACTGGGCGCTTAAGGCCTTACTCCTCGGCTGCCAGGACATCAGTCCATTTATCGTTGAGCAGATCTTGTTCAGCTTGAAGCTGATGTTGTTTCTTTTTCAGGCTCCATGCGGTGGCTATTAGCTGGCGCTTAAAGCGCTCCTGCTCGAGAGGTTCCTCAGGCACGATAAAATCCTCGTTGTCGAGGCTCACATCCTCCTCAGAGGGCGGAAGATAATTACTGTCCTACGAGTCTTCATGTGTGGTCTGTTCATCAGGGTTATCTTGCTTGTCTTCCCGTTCGTCCTGTTCGGAAGTTGCCTCAACGAGGTCTTGATTGTCTTCGGCATCGTCCGGAGTATTGTTTTCTTCGGTGCCGGTATTGCTGTTTTTTCCATGGCGTGACTTGGAGCGGCACCGTTGACGTCGGTGCATTGGTTGTGTCTCCGGAGGTTTGTCCTGGACTGGGTCTTTCTTGTCATCGCCGCTGTTTTCTTTGGGTGTATCCACCATGTATACGTCATACGAGGAAGTGGCCGTCCAACATCCGGTAAACGATGGGTTTTGGGCCTCCTCTTCTCCGGCATCTCATCCATACCGTCGATGTCTTCGGAGCCATAATCGAGCATGTCGGTTAGGTCTTCGACAGTGGCTATGAAGTGGGCGGTGGGTGGGAAACGAAATTCTCCATCATCAGCCTCCAGTTCGAACCGGATATAACTTGGTTGTGAGTCCCCTGCTAAGGAAAGTGCTTTTAATGAGTTTAGCACATCGCCTAAAGGCGAGTGCCGGAATATGTCCATGGAGCTAAATTCAATGATTGATGACTGATCGAGCTCATCGTGTGCGAATGCACATGCCTCGGAACCTGTAGCCGAAAACCTGTCCGAGGTTCCGGTAGCACAGATCCCACTTGAGGTTGGGTCTGTGTGCGGATCCAACGCTGCTGGGTCTTTGGCCTCCATGGCGGGGTTGAGCCCCTTGTCCTCGGATGGCGTGATCTTCTCCGGATCTAGGGCCAGAGCAGTCACAGGTGCTATCTCCTGGGTTTGATCCGATGACAGATTTAAGTCATGTTCATCGTGGTGACAGGGAGCGGCTACCACGGTCTCGAATCCATCAAAGATCAAGTCTCCGCGGATGTCCACGACGTAGTTCAAATTTCCGAACCTGACCCGATGGCCAAGGGCGTAGCTGTCGATCTGCTCTAGATGGCCAAGCGAATTGGCCCGCAGTGCAAAGCCGCCGAATACGAAGATCTGTCCGGGGAGGAAGGTTTCTCCGTGGACAACATCGTTATAGATGGTTGACGGGGCCATCGAACCTCTTGACGACGACACAACGGAACTCTCAATGAAAGCACCAATGTCGGTGTCAAAACCGGCGGATCTCGGGTAGGGGGTCCCGAACTGTGCATCTAGGATCGATGGTAACAGGAGACGGGGGACATGATGTTTACCCAGGTTCGGGCCCTCTCTATGGAGGTAATACCCTACTTCCTGCTTGATTGATCTTAAAAGTCTAGCCTGTATGACTATGAGCATACGTCTTGCCTCTACGGACTAAGCCCTCCGGTTTATATAGACACCATAGGGGACTAGGATTGCACAAAGTCGGTTATAGAGAAAGGAATCTTCATATCAGGACGCCAAGCTTGCCTTCCATGCCAAGGAGAGTCCTATCCGAACACGAGAGAGAGTCTTCGGTCTTGTATCTTCACAGCCCATCAGTCCGGCCCACATAACATAGTGCGGCTGCCCGAGGACCCCTTAGACCAGGACTCCCTTAGGTGTGCATCCAACTTGCTTGCTCAGGAAGACCTAGGGCATTTGTGGAAGCCCATTGTTGGAATATACAATCCAAGTTCTACAATGAAAAATTCCCACTAGTATACGAAAGTGACAAAATAAGAGACTCTCTATCATGAAGATCATGGTGCTACTTTGAAGCACAAGTGTGGAAAAAGGATAGTAACATTGCCCCTTCTCTCTTTTTCTCTCATTTTTTTGGGCCTTCTCTTTTTTATTTGGCCTTTCTTTTTTTATTTGGCCTTTCTCTTTTTTATTTGGCCTTTCTCTTTTCTTTTTTTTCCTCACACGGGGCAATGCTCTAATAATGATGATCATCACACTTCTATTTATTTACAACTCAAGGATTACAACTTGATACTAGAACAAAATATGACTCTATATGAATGCCTCCGGCGGTGTACCGGGATGGGCAATGAATCAAGTGTGACATGTATGAATAATGAATGGTGGCCTTGCCACAGATACGATGTAAACTACATGTTCATGCAAGGCAATATGACAATGATGAAGCATGTCATAATAAACGGAACAGTGGAAAGTTGCATGGCAATATATCTCGGAATGGCTATGGAAATGCCAAAATAGGTAGGTATGGTGGCTGTTTTGAGGAAGATATAAGGAGGCTTATGTGTGATAGAGCGTATCATATCACGGGGTTTGGATGCACCGGCGAAGTTTGCACCACCTCTCAAGGTGAGAAAGGGCAATGCACGGTACCTAAGAGGCTAGCAATGATGGAAGGGTGAGAGTGCGTATAATCCATGGACTCAACATTAGTCATAAAGAACTCACATACGTATTGCAAAAATCTACAAGTCATCAAACCCAAAGCACTATGCGCATGCTCCTAGGGGGATAGATTGGTAGGAAAAGACCATCTCTTGTCCCCAACCACCACTCATAAGGAAAGCAATCAAAGAACACCTCATGCTTCAAATTTGTCACACAACGGTTACCATACGTGCATGCTACGGGACTTGCAAACCTCAACACAAGTATTTCTCAAATTCACAATTACTCAACTAGCACGACTCTAATATCACCATCTTCATATCTCAAAACAATCATCAAGTATCAAACTTCTCATAGTATTCAATGCACTCTATATGGAAGTTTTTATTATACCCATCTTGGATACCTATCATATTAGGACTAATTTTATAGCCAAAGCAAATTACCATGCTGTTCTAAAAGACTCTCAAAATAATATAAGTGGAGAATGAGAGATCAATAATTTCTATCAAATAAAACCACCATCGTGCTCTAAAAAGATATAAGTGAAGCACTAGAGCAAAATTATCTAGCTCAAAAGATATAAGTGAAGCACATAGAGTATTCTAATAAATTTCGATTCATGTGCGTCTCTCTAAAAGGTGTGCACATCAAGGATGATTGTGGTAAACTAAAAAGCAAAGACTCAAATCATACAAGACGCTCCAAGCAAAACACATATCATGTGGTGAATAAAAATATAGCCTCAAGTAAAGTTACCTATAGACGAAGACGAAAGAGGGGATGCCTTCCAGGGAATCCCCAAGCTTAGGCTTTTGGTTGTCCTTGAATTTTACCTTGGGGTGCCTTGGTCATCCCCAAGCTTAGGCTCTTGCCACTCCTTATTCCAAAATCCATCAAATCTTACCCAAAAACTTGAAAACTTCACAACACAAAACTTAAACAGAAGATCTCATGAGCTTCGTTAGTGTAAGAAAAAAAACCACCACTTTAAGGTACTGTAATTAACCCATTCTTTATTTATATTGGTTTTCAAACTACTGTATTCCAACTTCTCTATGGTTCATACCCCCGATACTAGCCATAGATTCATCAAAATAAGCAAACAACACACAAAAAACAGAATCTGTCAAAAATAGAATAGTCTGTAGTAATCTGTATCAAATAAATACTTCTGGAACTCCAAAAATTCTGAAATTAATTGGTGGACGTGAGGAATTTGTCTATTAATCGTCTGAAAAAAGAATCAACCTAAAATCACTCTCTAGTAAAAAAATGGCATCTAATCTCGTGAGCGTAAAAATTTCTGTTTTTACAGCAAGATTGCAAAGACTTCACCCATTTCTTCCCAAAGGTTCTACTTGGCACAAACACTAATTAAAACATAAAACCACATCTAAACAGAGGCTAGATGAATTATTTATTACTAAACAGGAACAAAAAAATTAAAAACAAAAATAAAATTGGGTTACCTCCCAACAAGCGCTTTTCTTTAAAGCCTTTTTAGCTAGGCATTGATAATTTCAATGATGCTCACATCAAAGACAAGAATTAAAGCACAAAGAGAGCATCATAGAACACGTGATAAACACATCTAAGTCTAACATACTTCCTATGCATAGGCATTTTATAAGCAAACAAATTATCATAGCAAGCAAAAATTAGCATATGCAAGGAAGAAGAAAGAGATGATAGCAATCTCAACATGACGATAGGTAATTTAGTAAGATAAAAATTTCTACAACCATATTTTCCTCTCTCATATTAAGGGCATGTAGGATCATGAGCAAAATCACATAACACCCAACACGATCCACATGCATGTGAAGTTGACACTCTTCCAAAATAGCGGGATTATCATTAACTAAAGTCATGACCTCTCCAAACCCACTTTCAATATTATTGCAAACACTATTATCAATCTCATATTCATCATGGGGCTTAAATAAATTTTCAAGATCATAAGAAGAATCACCCCAATCATGATCATTGCAACAAGTAGTAGACATAGCAAAACTAGCATCCCCAAGCTTAGGGTTTTGCATATTATTAGCACAAATGACATCAAGAGAATTTATAGTAAAATCATTGCAATCATGCTTTTTATTCAAGGAGCTATCATGAATCTCTTCATAAATTTCTTCATCACAATTTTCAGATTCACGAATTTCAAGCAAAACCTCATAAAGATAATCTAGTGTACTCAAATCACTAGAAATTGGTTCATCATAATTGGATCTCTTAAAAAGATTGGCAAGGGGATGAGGATCCATAAACTTTTAGCAAGCGAAGATGCAAGCAAAAAGAAGGCACATGGTAACACAAGATTGAACAGAAGGAGGGCAAAGAAAAGGCAAAGCTGAAGTGGGGGAGAGGAAAACGAGAGGCAAATGGCAAATAATGTAATGCGAGGGATAAGAGTTTGTGATGGGTACTTGGTATGTCTTGAATTGAGCGTAGATCTCCTTGGCAACAGCGCCAGAAATCCTTCTTGCTACCTCTTGAGCATGCGTTGATTTTTCCCATGAAGAGGAAAGGGTGATGCAGCAAAGTAGCGTAAGTATTTCCCTTAGTTTTTGAGAACGAAGGTATCAATCAAGTAGGAGACCACATGCAAGTCTCCTAGTACCTGCACAAACAATCAAGAACCTTGCAACCAATGCGATAAAGGGGTTGTCAATCCCTTCAAGGTCACTTGCAAAAGTGAGATCTGATAGAGATAATAAGATAAATATTTTTGGTATTTTTGTTGTATAGATTGGAAAGTAAAGATTGCACAATAAATGGCGATAGAAATTGGCAAGTTTATGATAAACTAATATGATGTAAATTAGACCCGGGGGCCATAGGTTTCACTAGTGTCTTCTCTCAAGATAGCATATATTACGGTGGGTGGACAAATTACTGCCGAGCAATTGATACAAAAGTGCATAGTTATGGCAATATCTAGGCATGATCATGAACATAGGCATCACGTTCGTGTCAAGTAGACCAAAATGATTATGCATCTACTACTATTACTCAACACATTGACCGCTATCCAGCATGCATCTAAAGTATTAAGTTCATAAGAACATAGTAACTGCTACGTCTTGAGTTTGCGTTAGTTTTCCTCGAAGAGGAGAGGGTGATGCAGCAAAGTGTAGCGTAAGTATTTCCCTCAGTTTTGAGAACCAAGGTATCAATCCAGTAGGAGGCTCCTCAAAAGTCCCACGCACCTACACAAACAAACTGAGAACTCGCAACCAACGCAATAAAGGGGTTGTCAATCCCTTCACGGCCACTTGCGAAAGTGAGATCTAAAAAAGATAGTATGATAAGATAAATATATTTTTGGTATTTTTGATAAAGATGCAAAAAGTAAAGATGCAAATAATGGTAGATTGAAAGCAAATATGGTAAGAGATAGACCCGGGGGCCATAGGTTTCACTAGAGGCTTCTCTCAAGATAGCATAAGTATTACGGTGGGTGAACAAATTACTGTCGAGCAATTGATAGAAAAGCGCATAGTTATGAGATTATCTAGGCATGATCATGTATATAGGCATCACGTCCATAACAAGTAGACCGACTCCTGCCTGCATCTACTACTATTACTCCACACATCGACCGACTCCTGCCTGCATCTAGAGTATTAAGTTCATAAGAACAGAGTAACGCATTAAGCAAGATGACATGATGTAGAGGGATAAACACATGCAATATGATATAAACCCCATCTTGTTATCCTCGATGGCAACAATACAATACGTGTCTTGCAACCCTTTCTGTCACTGGGTAAGAACACCGCAAGATTGAACCCAAAGCTAAGCACTTCTCCCATGGCAAGAAAGATCAATCTAGTAGGCCAAACCAAACTGATAACTCGAAGAGACTTGCAAAGATAACTCAATCATACATAAAAGAATTCAGAGAAGATTCAAATATTATTCATAGATAAACTTGATCATAAACCCACAATTCATCGGATCTCGACAAACACACCGCAAAAAGAGATTACATCGAATAGATCTCCACAAGAGAGGAGGAGATCATTGTATTGAGATCCAAAAAGAGAGAAGAAGCCATCTAGCTAATAACTATGGACCCATAGGTCTGTGGTAAACTACTCACAACTCATCGGAGGGGCAAGGATGTTGATGTAGAGGCCCTCCATCGTTGCTTCCCTCCTCGCAGAAAGTGGCAAGGGCTCCAAGATGGGATCTCGCGGATACAGAAGGTTACGTCGGTGGAAATTGTGTTTCGTGGTGCTCCTGGATGTTTTCGGGGTATGTAGGTATATATAGGAGGAAGAAGTACGTCGGTGGCCGCCCGAGGGGCCCACAAGACAGGGGGCGCGCCCTCCCATCTCGTGAGGCCCTTGGAGGCTTCTTGACTTGCACTCCAAGCTCTCCGGATCAGATTTGTTCCAAAAATAATGCTCCCGAAGGTTTCATTCCATTTGGACTCCGTTTGATATTCCTTTTCTTCGAAATACTGAAATAGGCAAAAAAACAGCAATATGGGATGGGCCTCCGGTTAGTAGGTTAGTCCCAAAAATGATATAAATGTGTAAAATAAATCCCATAAACATCCAAAAGAGGTAATATAATAGCATGGAACAATCAAACATTATAGATACATTGGAGACGTATCAAGCATCTCCAAGCTTAATTCCTGCTCGTCCTCGAGTAGGTAAATGATAAAAAGAGAATTTTTGATGTGGAATGCTACCTAGCATAATTCATAATGTGATTTTCTTTATTGTGGCATGAATGTTCAGATCCAAATGAATACAAAATAAAAGTTCATATTGACATAAGAAATAGCAATACTTCAAGCATACTAATCAAAGTAATCATGTCTTCTCAAAATAGCATGGCTAAAGAAAGTTATCCCTACAAAATCATATAGTCTGGCTATGCTCTATCTTCATCACACAAAGTATTTAATCATGCACAACCCTGATGACAAGCCAAGCAATTGTTTCATACTTTAATAATCTCAAACTTTTTCAACTTTCACGCAATACATGAGCGTGAGCCATAGACATAGCACTATATGTGGAATAGAAGGGTGGTTGTGGAGAAGACAAAACGGAGATGATAGTCTCACATCAACTAGGCGTATCAACGGGCTATGGAGATGCCCATTAATAGATATCAATGTGAGTGAGTATGGATTGCCATGCAACGGATGCACTAGAGCTATAAATATATGAAAGATCAACAAAAGAAACTAAGTGGGGTGCATCCAACTTGCTTGCTCACGAAGACCTAGGGCACTTTTGAGGAGGCCCATCATTGGAATATACAAGCCAAGTTCTATAATGAAAAATTCCCACTAGTATATGAAAGTGACAACATATGAGACTCTCTATCATGAAGCTCATGGTGCTATTTTGAAGCACAAGTGTGGAAAAAGAGATAGTAGCATTGTCCTTTCTCTCTTTTTCTCTCATTTTATTTTTTTCTTCTTTTCTTTTTTTTCTTTTTTTTTTCTTCAGCCTTTCTTTTTTTTATTTTGGCCTTTGTCTTTTCTTTTTTTTTCTTTTTTTTTCCTTTTTGTAAAGTCTGAGGTCTCATCCCGACTTGTGGGGGAATCATAGTCTTCATCATCCTTTCCTCACTAGGACAATGCTCTAATAATGAATGTCATCACACTTTTATGGATTTACAACTCAAAGCTAGAACAAGATATGACTCTATATGAATGCCTCCGGCGGTGTACCGGGATATGCAATGAATCAAGAGCGACATGTATGAAAATTATGAAGGTGGCCTTACCACAAATACAATGTCAACTACATGATCATGCAAAAAGCAATATGACAAAAGTAATGCGTGTCATATGAACGGAACGGTGGAAAGTTGCATGGCAATATATCTCGGAATGGCTATGGAAATGCCATAATAGGTAGGTATGGTGGCTGTTTTGAGGAAGGAGTATGGTGGGTGTATGGTACCGGCGAAAATTGCACGGTACAAGAGAGGCTACTAATGGTGGAAGGGTGAAAGAGTGCGTATAATCCATGGACTCAACATTAATCAAAGGAACTCATATACTTGTTGCAAAAAATTAGAAGTCATCAAAAACCAAAGTACTACGCGCATGCTCCTAGGGGGATAGATTGGTAGGAAAAGACCATCGCTCGCCCCCAACCGCCACTCATAAGGAAGGCAATCAATAAATAAAACTGTGCTCCAACTTCATCACAAATCGGTTCACCATAGGTGCATGCTACGGGAATCACAAGCTTCAACACAAGAATTCTTTAAATTCATAATCACCCAACTAACATGACTTTAATATCACTATCTTCATATCTCAAAACAATTATCAAGCATCAAATTGATCATAGCATCCAATTCACTTTTCTATGATAGTTTTTATTATACCCAACTTGGATGCTCATCATTCTAGGAACAACTTTATGATAATAGAAAATACCATGCTGTTCTAAAAGGCTCTCAAAATAATATAACTGAAGCATGAGAGACTAGCAATTTCTTCAAAATTAAGACACCACCGTGCTCTAAAAGATATAAGTGAAGCACTAGAGCAAAAACTATCAAGCTCAAAAGATATAAGTGAAGCACATAGAGTATTCTAGCAAATTATAATCAAATAGGCTTCTCCCAAAAGGTGTGTACAGCAATGATGATTGTGGTAAACTAAAAAGCAAAGACTATTATAATACATGACGCTCCAAGCAAAACACATATCATGTGGCGAATAAAAATATAGCTCCAAGTAAAGTTACCAATGAACGAAGACGAAAGAGGGGATGCCTTCCCGGGGCATCCCCAAGCTTAGGCTTTTGGCTATTCTTGAATATCTTGGTGTGCCATAAGCATCCCCAAGCTTAGGCTCTTGCCACTCCTTATTCCATAGTCCATAAAAGCTTTACCCAAACTTGAAAACTTCACAACACAAAACTCAACAGGAAATCTTATAAGCTCCGTTAGTGAAAGAAAACAAAACCACAACATAAGGTACTGCCATGAACTCATTCTTTATTTAATTTGGTGTTAAACCTACTTTATTCCAACTTCTTTATGGTTCATAGACTAATTTACTAGCCATAGATGCATTGAAATAAGCAAACAACACACGAAAAACAGAATCTGTCAAAAACAGAACAGTCTGTAGCAATCTGTAACTAACGCACACTTCTGGAACTCTTAAAGTCCTACCAAAATAGGAAGTCCTGGAAAATTTGTCTATTGAACAGAAGCAAAAATAATCAACGCAAAAGCACGTTCCTGTGATTTAACAAAATTATATTCGTGCATGCAAAGTTTCTGTTTTTCAGCAGAATCAAATCAACTATCATCGTAGGTTATCCTATAGGTTCTACTTGGCACAAACACTAATTAAAAGATAAAAACACATCTAACCAGAAGGTAGATGCAAGATTTATTAAATAACAACAAGGAAAAATATTGGGTTATATCCCAACAAGCGCTTTTCTTTATAGCCTTTTTTAGCTGCCTATTTCAGTGTTTCGAAGAAAAGGAATATCAAACGGAGTCCAAGCGGAATGAAACCTTCGTGAGCGTGATTTTTGGAACGAACATGATCCCGGAGACTTGGAGTACAAGCCAGGGAAGCTTCAAGGAGGCCAGGAGATAGGAGGGTGTGCCCACCCCCTCTGGGCGCGCCCCCTATCTCATGGGCCCCTTGTGGCTCCCCCGACCGACTTCTTTTGCCTATATATTCCCATATACCCTAAAACCATCGAAGACGACAATAGATCGGGAGTTCCACCGTCGCAAGCCTCTGTAGCCACCAAAAACCTCTCGGGAGCCCGTTCCGGCACCTTGCCGGAGGGGGATCCTTCATTGGTGGCCATCTTCATCATCCTGGCGCTCTCCATGACGAGGAGGGAGTAGTTCACCCTCAGGGCTAAGGGTATGTACCAGTAGCTATGTGTTTGATCTCTCTCTCTCTCTCTCTCTCTCTCTCGTGTTCTCTCTATGGCACGACCTTGATGTATCGCGAGCTTTGCTATTATAGTTGGATCTTATGATGTTTCTCCCCCTCTACTCTCTTGTAATGGATTGAGTTTTCCCTTTGAAGTTGTCTTATCGGAATGAGTCTTTAAGGATTTGAGAACACTTGATGTATGTCTTGCCGTGCTTATCTGTGGTGACAATGGGATATCACGTGATCCACTTGATGTATGTTTTGGTGATCAACTTGCGGGTTCCGCCCATGAACCTTTGCATAGGGGTTGGCACATGTTTTCGTGTTGACTCTCCGGTAGAAACTTTGGGGCACTCTTTGAAGTACTTTGTGTTGGTTGAATAGATGAATTTGAGATTGTGTGATGCATATCGTATAATCATGCCCACGGATACTTGAGGTGACAATGGAGTATCTAGGTGACACTAGGGTTTTGGTTGATTTGTGTCTTAAGGTGTTATTCTAGTATGAATTCTATAATAGATTGAACAGAAAGAATAGCTTTGTGTTATTTTACTATGGACTCTCGAATAGATAGAACAGGAAGGATAACTTTGAGGTGGTTTCGTACCCTACCATAATCTCTTCGTTTGTTCTCCGCTATTAGTGGCTTTGGAGTGACTCTTTGTTGCATGTTGAGGGATTGTTATATGATCTATCTATGTTATTATTGTTGAGAGAACTTGCACTAGTGAAAGTATGAACCCTATGCCTTGTTTCCTACCATTGCAATACGGTTTACGCTCACTTTTATCATCAGTTACCTTGCTGTTTTTATATTTTCAGATTACAAAAACCTATATCTAACATCCATATTGCACTTGTATCACCATCTCTTCGCTGAACTAGTGCACCTATACAATTTACCATTGTATTGGGTGTGTTGGGGACACAAGAGACTCTTTACTATTTGGTTGCAGGGTTGTTTGAGAGAGACCATCTTCATCCTACGCTTCCGACAGATTGATAAACCTTAGGTCATCCACTTGAGGGAAATTTGCTAATGTCCTACGAACCTCTGCACTTGGAGGCCCAACAACGTCTACAAGAAGAAGGTTGTGTAGTAGACATGAGCGCCCACCCCCACCATCCCGGCCCGTGGGCCTACCTCGTGGACGACTCGGGCACCTCCTTGAAGTGAGACCTACGCCAAAAATTCCTATAAATACTAAAACCTCCCGAAAATAACCTAGATCAGGAGTTCCGCCGCCGCAAGCCTCTGTAGCCACCAAAAACCAATCGGGACCCTGTTCCGGCACCCTGCAGGAGGGGGGATCCCTCGTCGGTGGCCATCTTCATCATCTCGGTGCTCTCCATGACGCGGAGGGAGTAGTTCACCCTCGCGGCTGAGGGTATGTATTAGTAGCTATGTGTTTGATCTCTCTCTCTCGTGTTCTTGAGGTGGTACGATCTTGATGTATCGCGAGCTTTGCTATTATAGTTGGATCTTATGATGTTTCTCCCCCTCTACTCTCTTGTGTTGGATTGTGTTTTCCCTTAGAAGTTATCTTATCGGATTGAGTCCTTAAGGATTTGAGAACACTTGATGTATGTCTTGCATGTGCTTATCTGTCGTGACAATGGGATATCACGTGATTCACTTGATCTATGTTTTGGTGATCAACTTGCGGGTTCAGTGACCTTGTGAACTTATGCATAGGGGTTGGCACACGTTTTCGTCTTGACTCTCCGGTAGAAACTTTGGGGCACTCTTTGAAGTTCTTTGTGTTGGTTGAATAGATGAATCTCAGATTGTGTGATGCATATCATATAATCATACCCACGGATAGTTGAGGTGACATTGGAGTATCTAGGTGACATTAGGGTTTTGGTTGATTTGTGTCTTAAGGTGTTATTCTAGTACGAACTCTATGATAGATCGAACGGAAAGAATAGCTTCGTGTTATTTTACTACACACTCTTGAATAGATCGATCAGAAAGGATAACTTTGAGGTGGTTTCGTACCCTGCCATAATCTCTTCGTTTGTTCTCCACTATTAGTGACTTTGGAGTTGAAGGAAATATGCCCTAGAGGAAATAATAAAGTTATTATTTATTTCCTCATATCATGATAAATTTTTATTATTCATGCTAGAATTGTATTAACCGGAAACATAATACATGTGTGAATACATAGACAAACATAGTGTCACTAGTATGCCTCTACTTGACTAGCTCGTTAATCAAAGATGGTTGAGTTTCCTAGCCATAGGCTTGAGTTGTCATTTGATTAATGAGATCACATCATTAGGAGAATGATGTGATTGACTTGACCCATTCCGTTAGCTTAGCACTTGATCGTTTAGTTTACTGCTATTGCTTTCTTCATGACTTATACATGTTCCTATGACCATGAGATTATGCAACTCCCGATTACCGGAGGAACACTTTGTGTGCTATCAAACATCACAACGTAACTGGGTGATTATGAAGGTGCTCTACAGGTGTCTCCGATGGTACTTGTTGAATTGGCATAGATCGAGATTAGGATTTGTCACTCTGATTGTCGGAGAGGTATCTCTGGGCCCTCTCGGTAATGCACATCACTATAAGCCTTGCAAGCAATGCAACCAATGAGTTAGTTGCGGGATGATGCATCAAGGAACGAGTAAAGAGACTTGCCGGTAACGAGATTGAGCTAGGTATTGAGATACCAACGATCGAATCTCGGGCAAGTAACATACCGATGACAAAAGGAACAACGTATGTTGTTATGCGGTTTGACCGATAAAGATCTTCATAGAATATGTAGGAACCAATATGAGCATCTAGGTTCCGCTATTGGTTATTGACCGGAGACGTGTCTCGGTCATGTCTACATAGTTCTCGAACCCGTAGGGTCCGCACGCTTAAAGTTCTATGATGATCGGTATTATGAGTTTATGTGTTTCAATGTACCGAAGGTAGTTCGGAGTCCCGGATGTGATCACGGACATGAGAGGAGTCTCGAAATGGTCGAGACACAAAGATTGATATATTAGAAGCCTATATTTGGACATCGGAAGAGTTCTGGGTGAAGTCGGGATTTTACCGGAGTGTCGCAGGGGTTACCGGAACCCCCCGGGGGTTAATGGACCTTGTTGGAACCTTGTGGAGAGAGAGAGGGGCTGCCAGGGCAGGCCGCACGCCCCCTCCCCTCTGGTCCGAATTGGACTAGGTAGGGGGGCGGCCCCCCTTTCCTTCTCCCTCCTCCCCTTCCTTTCCCCCTCCTAGTGGGAGTAGGAAAGGGGGAGTCCTACTCCCACTAGGAGGAGGACTCCTCCTCCTGGCGCGCCCTACAGGGCCGGCAGGCCTCCCCCTTGCTCCTTTATATACGGGGGTAGGGGGCACCCCTAGACACACAAGTTGATCATTGATCTCCCTTAGCCGTGTACGGTGCCCCCCTCCACCGTAATCCACCTCGGTCATATCGTAGCGATGCTTAGGCGAAGCCCTGCGTCGGTAACTTCATCAACATCATCATCACGCTATCATGTTGACGAAACTCTCCTTCGAGCTCTACTGGATCGTTAGTTCGCGGGACGTCACCGAGCTGAACGTGTGCTGAACACGGAGGTGTCGTACGTTCGGTACTAAGGATCGGTCAATCGTGAAGATGTACGACTACATCAACCGTGTTGTCATAACGCTTCCGCTTTCGGTCTACGAGGTTACATGGACACACTCTCCCCTCTCGTTGTTATGCATCACCATGATCTTGCGTGTGCGTAGGAAATTTTTTGAAATTACTACGTTCCCCAATAGTGGCATCCGAGCTAGGTTTATGCGTAGATGTTATATGCACGAGTAGAACACAAGTGAGTTGTGGGCGATACAAGTCATCCTGCTTACCAGCATGTCATACTTTGGTTCGGCGGTATTGTTGGATGAAGCGGCCCAGACCGACATTACGCGTACGCTTACGCGAGACTGGTTCTACCAACGTGATTCGCACATAGGTGGCTGGCGGTGCCATCTCCAACTTTAGTTGAACCGAGTGTGGCTACGCCCGGTTCTTGTGAAGGTTAAAACAACACTAACTTGACAAACTATCGTTGTGGTTTTAATGCGTAGGTAAGAACAGTTCTTGCTCAGCCCATAGCAGCCACGTAAAACTTGCAATAACAAAGTAGAGGACGTCTAACTTGTTTTTGCAGGGCATGTTGTGATGTGATATGGTCAAGGAATGATGCTATATTTTATTGTATGAGATGATCATGTTTTGTAATAGAGTTATCGGCAACTGGCAGGAGCCATATGGTTGTCGCTTTATTGTATGCAATGCAATCGCCCTGTAACTTTACTTTATCACTAAGCAGTAGCGATAGTCGTAGAAGCAATAGTCAGCGAGACGACAACAATGCTACGATGGAGATCAAGGTGTCGCGCCGGTGACGATGGTGATCATGACAGTGCTTTGGAGATGGAGATCAAAGGCACAAGATGATGATGGCCATATCATATCACTTATATTGATTGCACGTGATGTTTATCCTTTATGCATCTTATTCTGCTTGATTTTGATGGTAGCATTATAAGATGACCTCTCACTAAATTTCAAGGTAAAAGTGTTCTCCCTGAGTATGCACCATTGCCAAAGTTTGTCGTGCCGAGACACCACGTGATGATCGGGTATGATAAGCTCAACGTTCATCTACAACGGGTGTAAGACAGTTTTGCACACGCAGAATACTCGGGTTAAAGTTGACGAGCCTAGCATATGCAGATATGGCCTCGGAACACAGAGACCGAAAGGTCGAGCGTGAATATATAGTAGATATGATCAACATAGTGATGTTCACCATTGAAAACTACTCCATCTCACGTGATGATCGGATATGGTGTAGTTGATATGGATCACGTGATCACTTAGATGATTAGAGGGATGTCTATCTAAGTGGGAGTTCTTAAGTAACATGATTAATTGAACTTAAATTTATCATGAACTTAGTACCTGATAGTATTTCGTTTGTCTATGTTGTTGTAGATAGATGGCCCGTGCTGTTGTTCTATTGAATTTTAATGCATTCCTTGAGAAAGCAAAGTTGAAAGATGATGGTAGCAATTACACGGACTGGGTCCGTAACCTGAGGATTATCCTCATTGTTGCACATAAGAATTACGTCCTGGAAGCACCGCTGGATGCCAGGCCTGCTGCAAATGCACCTGACGACGTTAGGAACGTCTGGCAGAGCAAAGTTGATGACTACTCGATAGTTCAGTGTGGCATGCTTTACGGCTTCGAACCGGGAATTCAACTACGTTTTGAACGTCATGGAGCATATGAGATGTTCCAGGAGTTGAAGTTAATATTTAAAGCAAATGCCCGGATTGAGAGATATGAAGTCCCCAATAAGTTCTATAACTGCAAGATGGAGGAGAATAGTTCTGTGAGTGAACACATACTCAAAATGTCTGGGTATAATAATCACTTGATTAAACTGGGAGTTAATCTTCCTGATGATAGTGTCATTGACAAAATTCTTCAATCACTGCCACCAAGCTACAAGAGCTTCATGATGAACTATAATATGCAAGGGATGAAAAAGACTATTCCCGAGCTCTTCGCGATGCTAAAGGCTGCGGAGGTAGAAATCAAGAAGGAGCATCAAGTGTTGATGGTCAACAAGACCACCCGTTTCAAGAAAAAGGGTAAAGGGAACAAGAAGGGGAACTTCAAGAAGAACGGCAAACAAGTTGCCGCTCAGGAGAAGAAACCCAAGTGCGGACCTAAGCACGAGGCCGAGTGCTTCTCCGCAAGCAATTTGGTCCTTTGGAAGCGAACGCCACCAAGTACTTGGCGGATAAAAAGGATGGCAAGGTGAATGAAGGTATATGTGATATACATGTTATTGATGTGTACCTTACTAAAGCTCACAGTAGCACCTGGGTATTTGATACTGGTTCTGTTGCTAATATTTGCAATTCGAAACAGGGACTACATATTAAGCGAAGATTGGCTAAGGACGAGGTGACGATGCGCGTGGGAAATGGTTCCAAAGTCGATGTGATCGCCGTCGGCACGCTACCTCTACGTCTACCATCGGGATTAGTTTAGACCTAAATAATTGTTATTTGGTGCCAGCGTTAAACATGAACATTATATCTGGATCTTGTTTGATGCGAGACGGTTATTCATTTAAATCTGAGAATAATGGGTGTTCTATTTATATGAGTAATATCCTTTATGGTCATGCACCCTTGAAGAGTGGTCTATTTGTGTTGAATCTCGATAGTAGTGATACACATATTCATAATGTTGAAGCCAAAAGATGCAGAGTTGATAATGATAGTGCAACTTATTTGTGGCACTGCCGTTTGGGTCATATTGGTGTAAAGCGCATGAAGAAACTCCATACTGATGGACTTCTAGAATCACTTGATTATGAATCACTTGGTACTTGCGAACCATGCCTCATGGGCAAGATGACTAAAACGTCGTTCTCCGGAACAATGGAGCGAGCAACAGATTTATTGGAAATCATACATACTGATGTATGTGGTCCGATGAATATTGAGGCTCGCGGCGGGTATAGTTATTTTCTCACCTTCACAGATGATTTGAGCAGATATGGGTATATCTACTTAATTAAACATAAGTCTGGAACATTTGAAAAGTTCAAAGAATTTCAGAGTGAAGTGGAAAATCATCGTAACAAGAAAATAAAGTTTCTACGATCTGATCGTGGAGGAGAATATTTGAGTTACGAGTTTGGTCTACATTTGAAACAATGTGGAATAGTTTCGCAACTCACGCCAGCCGGAACACCACGGCGTAATGGTGTGTCCGAACGTCATAATCGTACTTTACTAGATATGGTGCGATCTATGGTGTCTCTTACTGATTTGCCGCTATCATTTTGGGGTTATGCTTTAGAGACGGCTGCATTCACGTTAAATAGGACACCATCAAAATCCGTTGAGATGACGCCTTATGAACTATGGTTTGGCAAGCAACCAAAGTTGTCATTTCTTAAAGTTTGGGGTTGCGATGCTTATGTGAAAAAGCTTCAACCTGATAAGCTCGAACCCAAGTCGGAGAAATGTGTCTTCATTGGATACCCAAAGGAAACTGTTGGGTACACCTTCAATCACAGATCAGAAGGCAAGACATTTGTTGCTAAAAATGGATCTTTTCTAGAGAAGGAGTTTCTCTCGAAAGAAGTGAGTGGGGGGGAATTAGAACTTGATGAGGTAACTGTACCTGCTCCCTTATTGGAAAGTAGTTCGTCACAGAAACCGGTTCCTATGACACCTACACCAATTAGAGAGGAAGCTAATGATATTGATCATGAAACTTCAGATCAAGTTACTACCGAACCTCGTAGATCAACCATAGTAATATCCGCACCAGAGTGGTACGGTAATCCTATTCTGGAAGTCATGTTACTTGAGCATGGCGAACCTACAAACTATGAAGAAGCGATGGTGAGCCCAGATTCCGCAAAATGGCTTGAGGCGATGAAATCTGTGATGGGATCCATGTATGAGAACAAAGTGTGGACTTTGGTTGACTTGTCCGATGATCGGCAAGCCATAGAGAATAAATGGATCTTCAAGAAGAAGACTGACGCTGACGGTAATATTACTGTCTACAAAGCTCAACTTGTTGCAAAAGGTTTTCAACAAGTTCAAGGGGTTGACTACGATGAGACTTTCTCACCCGTAATGATGCTTAAGTCTGTCTGAATCATCTTAGCAATTGCTGCATTTTATGATTATGCAATTTGGCAAATGGGTGTCAAAACTGCATTCCTGAATGGATTTCAGGAAGAAGAGTTGTATATGATGCAACCATAAGGTTTTGTCGATCCAAAGGGAGCTAAAAAAGTGTTCAAGCTCCAGCGATCCATTTATGGACTAGTGCAAGCCTCTCGGAGTTGGAATAAACGTTTTGATAGTGTGATCAAACCATATGGTTTTATAAAGACTTTTGGAGAAGCCTGTATTTAAAAGAAAGTGAGTGGGAGCTCTGTAGTATTTCTAATATTATATGTGGATGACATATTACTGATTGAAAATGATATAGAATTTCTGGATAGCATAAAAGGATACTTGAATAAAAGTTTTTCAATGAAAGACCTCGGTGAAGCTGCTTATATATTGGGCATCAAGATCTATAGAGATAGATCAAGACGCTTAATTGGACTTTCACAAAGCACATACCTTGATAAAGTTTTGAAGAAGTTCAAAATGGATCAAGCAAAGAAAGGGTTCTTGCTTGTGTTCCAAGGTGTGAAATTGAGTCAGACTCAATGCCTAACCACTGCAGAAGATAGAGAGAAAACCAAAAGTGTTCCCTATGCTTCAGCCATAGGCTCTATCATGTATGCAATGCTGTGTACCAGACCTGATGTGTGCCTTGATATTAGCATAGCAGGGAGGTACCAAAGTAATCTAGGAATGGATCACTGGACAGCGGTCAAGAACATCCTAAAATACCTGAAAAGGACTAAGGATATGTTTCTCGTTTATGGAGGTGACAAAGAGCTCGTCGTAAATGGTTACGTTGATGCAAGCTTTAAAACTGATCCGGACGATTCTAAATCGCAAACCGGATACGTGTTTATATTGAATGGTGGAGCTGTCAGTTGGTGCAGTTCTAAACAAAGCGTCGTGGAAGGATCTACGTGTGAAGCTGTAACGCCCCAAGACCGGAGCTTCAGAAGACTTCCAGCTATTCCGAGAATTCGTTGTGTGATTTTGTTTTGTTCGTGCATTCATCTTTGCGTCATTTGCATTGCATCATTTCATCATGCTCATCAGGTGCTTTGCACCATCACCTTCTCCTTCTTCTTCTTTTACTCCTTTATGCAAGTGCCATTTCTCCCTTCTCCATTAATGTTCAATCTTTGCCAATAAATCATGCACCATGCCTTACACCTCTCTGTCAAGTATCATCCATTTTGGAGTTGTTTTGGTTGGGTTCAAAAATGGAGCAAGTTTGAATTTAATTCAAACTTGATTTATTTTTCTACCTCTAAAAATTTCCAAGACTATTTATTCTAATTCTGCATAAATCCAGGACTCCTTATATATCTTTATCTCTGAGTTTTTCCTTTCCAATCCACGGATCCTTTTCCTTGTAATTCTGTCTATTTTCTTTATAAAATAGACAGAGGAGGGAAGAACTGGGCAAAGCCCACTTACCTGGGCCGTGCCCTACTCCACCTGGAGCCCAGGCCGGTCCTTTTGGCCCAGGCCACCACGGCCTCCCTAAGACCAGCAGCCAGGCCAAGCCTGCTCCCTCCGCAGCCCAAGGCCCAGTGCGGCCTGACCTAGCCCGGCCGAGAGGCCTGCCCGACCACGCTCTCTCCTCTCGATCCCTCGCTCTCTCCCTCTCCCTCGGTGCAGCGCCGCCACCCCTTCGCCTCGATCCCCACCTCTCTCGCTCATGAGACCGCTCGACCCCCTCGTTTTCTCTCCCTCGCTCATCCTCCTCATAGCGCCGCCAAGATAGCCGCCCAGGAGAGGAGCCCCTGCTCGTCTCCTCCTCGCCTTGTGATCACGCCCGCCTCCTCTCTCTGCCAAGATCCTCGCGCGAACCCTCTCCCTTTCCCCTCGCCATCGCCTCCCTCTGCCGCTTCAAAACCAACCGCTGCAGCCTTTCCCTCCGCCGGCCTCGGCCTCCCTCGGACCTGACCACACCGTTGCGGCCTCGCTCCTCCTCACCCAGCGTGCCGCCGCGCCGCCGGCAGCAGTAGCTTGCTGCTGCATCCTCTCGCGCCTGCCGGCCTGCGAGGCCATCAGCATCCCCGGAGTCCCCTGGCCCTCTGACGGCGCCCGTGGCTTGGCACCCGCGCCGCTCATCCCCTCCGTTTTGGTCGGAGCTGGCGGGAGCCCCAAGACAGACCATCTCCGCCTTCGCCTCCTGCTACGCGGCGCCGCCGTACCTCCGCTTCGTCTCGCCGTCGCCGCGCCAAGTTCCCTGCCGCCAGGGACGCGAGCTTCTCTGCCTCCCCCGGCGTTCGTTCGCGCCCCAGCAGCCGCGGCCGCAGGGTCCCATGCCTCTGCGTTGCAACCTCTGCCCTGGATCGTCAAGTTCGTCTTCACGGAACCGCCAAGTACCACTACAACTGCGTGTACATCTACGGACGCCAAGATAGGACCAACAAGTACCCCGACGATGCACCAAGTACCTCGACCCGAACGTCTACGACCCGTGAACAACTACCGTCGCCAAGATCGCGAGTACCTCTACCGTCGCCCGGACCGTCTACTTCCCACTACGACACGAGTACAACTACTTCCACTACGGCCCGTGAACGTCTACGAGATGTACCACTACCGTCGGCCCGTGAACGACTACTTCCCTCTACGAAACGCGAACCGTCCCGTTTGAACGCTTCGAAGGTATAACCCGAGACGACCGCGATGAGATGCCCTTGCATGTATGAGATGCTCGAGTTTTGCACCGTGATCGAATTGTCCTTGCGACGCCCCTCTTTTGCCATGCCACCGACCCGTGGGAACCCGGTTGCTGGGATCATTCCACCATCTTTCGCATGTTCCGCACGCTCCCGTCACCTTTCTTTTGCACCGACATCTCGAGGAGTTGTCGGAACACCGGTATGTTGCCGTGGCATCATTTTCGGATATGTTGCCGTGGCGTCATTTCCTTTTTCGCCGCCGTGGCACCATTTTCGTTTCGCCGCCGTGGCACCCTTTTTTGTTCCGCCATGGCGACAAATGCTTCATAAATGCTCATGTCAACTTTTTCATAAGATTGCATAAAACTTGCATATGCCATCCGCATCATGATAACAACAATTAAAATGTTTAAACTTGTTGTTGCATTAATTGCTAAATGCATATGGGGATTTACGGATTTGTTGTTTTATATCCGCCCCATTTAAATTGTTTAGATGGTATAGTTTTTGTTATGCTTCACCTCTTGCCATGCTTAACAACATTTAATATTGTTGGTTAGCCTTTACGAGAGAGAACTAAATAATTAATGTGGTGTTTCATCAATATGCAACTCGTTGCATATTGAGCTCCACTTAACTTGTAGTTTTGTTTGTGCATATTGCCATGCCTCATTAAACCGGACATGCATCATACTTGTTTGCGCATCATGCCATGTTTATGTGATGGTTGTTTACTATGGTGTTTGCTTCTTTCCGGTTTGTTTCTCTCGTTAGCTTCGGTTTCGTTCCGGAGTTGTGAGGATCCGTTCGTCTACGCCCGTTTGTCTTCTTCATGGACTTGTTCTTCTTCCTAGTGGAATCTCAGGCAAGATGATCATACCCTCGAAATCACTACTATCTTTGCTATGCTAGTTTGCTCGCTCTTTTGCTATGCCAATGCTACGATGCCTACCATTTGCTTGTCAGCCTCCCAAATTGCCATGAACCTCTAACCTTTGACACCATTCCTAGCAAACCGTTGTTTGGCTATGTTACCGCTTTGCTCAGCCCCTCTTATAGCGTTGCTAGTTGCAGGTGAAGATTGAAGTTTGTTCCTCGTTGGAACATGGAGATGTTGTTCCTTGTTGGAACATGTTTACTTGTTGGGATATCACAATATATCTTATTTAATTAATGCATCTATATACTTGGTAAAGGGTGGAAGGCTCGGCCTTATGCCTGGTGTTTTGTTCCACTCTTGCCGCCCTAGTTTCCGTCATACCGGTGTTATGTTCCCGGATTTTGCGTCCCTTACGCGGTCGGGTGATTTATGGGACCCCCCTGACAGTTCGCTTTGAATAAAACTTGTCCAGCAAGGCCCAACATTGCCTTTTACCATTTGCCTCACCACCACCTACTTTTCCCTTGGGAGTCGCTCTCTCGAGGGTCATCTTTTTTATAGCCCCGGGCGGTGCTTGTCTAGCGTTGGTCCAAACTAGAGCACCGTATGGGACCATCCCTTGGCAACTTGGGTTACGTCGGTACACATGACGCTTAGCTCATCCGGTCGTGGCACGAGACGAGATCTGTGCGGCTACTATCGGGATGTCGGCACGCCGGGCGGCTTTGCTGGTCTTGTTTTACCATTGTCGAAATGTCTTGATGTACGGGATACCGAGTCTGATCGGAGTGTCTCGGGTGAAGGTCTATTCTTCGATGATCGCGAGAGCTTGTCATGGGCTAAGTTGGGACACCCTGCAGGTATAAACTTTCGAGAGCCGTGCCGCGGTTATGTGGCAGATGGGAATTTGTTAATGTCCGGTTGTAGAAAACCGAAGTTGACCTTAATTAAAATACATCAACGCGTGTGTTACCGTGATGGTCTCTTTCGTGAGTCCGGAAGTGAACACGATGTTGGAGTTATGCTTGACGAGGTTGCTATAGGATCACTTCTTGATCATACTTTTATCGACCGTGCTTTGCCTTCTCTTCTCGCTCTCATTTGCGTATGTTAGTCACCATATATGCTAGTCGCTTGCTGCAGCTCCACCTCATGCCTTTACCTTACCCATAAGCTTAAATAGTCTTGATCTCGCGGTGCGAGATTGCTGAGTCCCGTGGCTCACGGATACTTCAAAACCAGTTTGCGGTGCCTATGTTACCGGCGGTGCTGCAACCAAGCTCAAGGAGGAGCTCGATGAAGATCTTGCCCTTTATGTTGTTTCGTTCTAGTTGATCGATAGTGGAGCCCGGTTGGGGTCGATCAGGTCCTTTGTCGCATTTGGGGTTCTTCTTTTATTTTGGTTCCGTAGTCGGACCTTGATTGTAGCTGGATGATGTATTGCTTTATTCATGTAATTGTGTGAAGTGGCGATTGTAAGCCAACTATGTACCTCTTTCCTTATGTATTACATGGGTTGTGTGAAGATTACCTCACTTGCGACATTGCTTTCAATGCGGTTATGCCTCTAAGTCGTGCTTCGACACGTGGGAGATATAGCCGCATCGAGGGCGTTAAGTTGGTAATCGAGCCTTCCCGACCTTAGGAGCCCCACCGCTTGATCGCTTTTAGTGGCGAGTTGTGTCTAGAAAAATGTTTTGAGTCATTTAGGAATTATATATCGGAGAGTAGGATTCTTTTTACTCCCAGTCCTTCGACCTTACGGTGAGGTATCTGGCGTAGAGTTTTGACTCTTCTCTTCTCAAATTTCACTAAATTTTTTTAGGATCACGCTGGTATCTTGGAATCGTCCGATGGTTTTATGATGACAACATTGTCTTGGTGCCTCGACATTTAGGGGTTGTGGCGGTGTCCCGGGAGTTGAGCTCCGAGGTGTTGTCGTCATAATTTTATCGTTGCGATTCTGGAATACACGAGTTTAATGCGCCGACATCGAAAATCTCTTTTATGCGAGTTGTTGGTGAGATAACCCGCTAACCCGATCTTGAGGTGAGTACGGAGTATTGCCATGACTCGTATAACGGATGCTTTTGAAGGTTGAGGTAGACGATTTCGAAGGTTTCTTGGTTATGTGTTGACGGATGGATACAATTGGATGTAGGGATTGTTAGTTTGTGTGAGATATTATTGCTCCCTGTATCCCCAACACCAGATTGCATAACCGAAAATTTCGGGAGTTTCATAGGTGGGAATTCAAGTAGCTCTTAGGATATCTTTCCGACGGATGTATGATATGAAATTGGGGTTCGACGTCTAGTGGTCCGCCTATCCACGGTTGGTTTCTGATGGTCTCGTTGTGTCTTAAAGAGTCCTTGGCTATGCCGACTCGGGGCGCTTCGTATGTCATGTGCCTTTGCCTTGTACATGATGGTGCTGTCGATTGAGCCCGTGTAGGCCCCACCATGAAAACTTGGACGAAATCTCTATCATATGTTTGTTCGGCTTATTCGCAAGCCAAATCCTTTGTTTTGTTTTATTTGCGGTATTCGAGTTGCTTTGATGTCAAATGTTGAATCCATACCTTTCAAAGCGGTGTTCTCATATTGCTATGTGAATACTAATCCTTTTGCTCATCGAGATTGTCATGTAAATTCTTTCCAACCGGTGTGCTTCTCTTCTAGTGGGTCCGATCATTCCAACATTTGCGAGATCAAATCTAAGTTTTCTCAACGGTGTTTGTTTCATCCGTCTCCAAGTTGCCTTTGTTTTTCCCGCCCACCCACCCTTTTTCTTCAAGGACTTAGATTTCCTAATCAAGTATCCATTTATTCATGTGAAGTCTCTTCATTCTTTTCAATCAATGTTCTTATCCGGTGATTTTCCATGAAGATGCTCAACAGCTTCAAGTTCATCACTCTTCATTCTCGTATTCTTGTCCGGTGGATCCTATTCAAGCTTTCGATATTCATCATATTCCTTTTTCCTCATTTCAATGTCTTCTCATACCGGTGCACCTCATTATCATTCTACTTCTCGCTATTTGTTATTCCGGAGTGCTCAAGATATCTCGAAGATTCGTGTTTCCACTCTGCATTCGTTCAAGCTCTTTTGGGATTGGTATCTCATTCAAGTCATTTAATTCAACCGGTGCAACATCTCTTTTAAATCATTTCCAACGGTGTTCTTCTGAGTGGGCCTAACCCACAGGTCTTTTCCCAGGATCTTACCTGACTCTTCTATTTTTCCAGAGCTATCCTAAATTCTTCTCCAAGTTGGACGTAAGAATGAATTTTCATCAGTCAAATGCTTTTCTCCAAGATCTTTCAATTTCTTTTCATAGTTGGCTCAACCTCTTCGTTTTTGATTCTTCCGGTGTGCCTCAATAATTCTTGGTGGTGTTTCTCGTTGTCATTCTCATCATTTGAAGACCGAAGAAGAGTTTCTCTTTAATCTTGCTCTATTCTCTTCAAGATTCTTGGTGCTAGCTTGTTGCCATCCTCTCATAATTGTTTTGACTGTGACAATTCTTTTCTTACCATCCGGAGCATTTCATGAGTTGTTTCCACTACTTTCTTCCGAAGCCCATCATCTCAGTATTATTCATTCTCAGCTTTCAGCTCTCGTTCTCCAAATCATACCGGTGCATCATTCAAGTATTCTCTAATCAGCTCGTGATCTATTCGTTCTTTTGTATCTAAATACCCTCAAGTATCTTCGTGCTTTTCTAATTCTTCTCGGTGATTCATTCTCTTTCGTCAGTCATTTCCGAATTCTTACGGTGGTTCTTTCAAGATCCCTCTTCCTTGTTCCTCATATCAATTCATTTGTTGTTCCAATCCTACCGGTGGTTCGTTGAAGACCGTCTCAAGTTTTGAGATATCTCTTTTAATCCTTTCTACGAGAATAAGTAGTATGCCAAATCCGTTGATTCTCATCAATTTAATTGGTGAAGGATAAGCATAACACAATTCTTATTCTTGTTCATCCAAGTGATTAATTTCTTCTTTCCGGAGTTGTTCATGATATCAAATTCTCGGTTTCATTTGTTTCATCTTCTCTTTTTCCCGGAGTTCCAAGCTCTCATCATCACGAAGATCCATCTAAATCATTGCAAGGCTTTACCTTGTGTTTTCAACTTCTCTTTCTTTTCATCATCCTTCTATTACCGGAGTTCTTCATGGAGGTTCTACATGATGGTTCATCAAGGATTTAATTCCCTTCTCAAAGTTTTCATCAAGATTCTTTCCTAAGGAGCTCAAGCTTTCTTCATATGGTAATCCGAAGTGCAATTCTCCTACCTTATCTTTTGAGATGGTGTTATATCATTCTTGACAATTTTCATTCATGTTTCGCGATTCACATGTTGTCAATGAGGTATTTTAAATCCATCAATCTCTTCGTTGGAGTTATCTTGGGTTATATTTCACCTAAAGCCTTCCATTGGGAATGTTGCTATTTGTGGTGCTTATCATTGATCCGAGTTTTTTCTATTATCCTCTCGGCGAAAGAAGTTTTCATCTCTTCTTTGATCTCAAACAAGCAATTGTTTTTCGTTAGTGGCAGAATTTAACCTAAAGTGTTGAGATGTTTCCATAAGCCCACTACAAACTTATTCTTTTCGTTGTTGGTCTTGCAACAACTCTATTCTAACCTCCTTGCAAGGATGCCTTCCAAATTCAATTGTGGTAGAAGTTGGCATTTTTCTTCTCCGTTCTTTATTCCAATGATCTATCTTCTATTCTTTCTTACGGAGGCATTGTGATGTTGCTCTTTTCACTCATCATCTCGAATTGTGAGCATCGTGCTCTTTTCATTCTTATCCATTTAACCGGAGTGTTGTGTCATCTCTTCAAGTGCTTTTCATCTTATCAAGTTTTCCTTCTTTCAGTGTTTTCAACTTTTCTAACGGAGTGTTTTCAACTTTGTTCATCTTCGTTGTTTTCTTTCATTCATTTTGCTAAACCTCTCAAGGTTCATGGTTTCACTCAGTTTGTCGAAGAAGCAACTTAGTTCTACATCTTCTCTTCCTCTTCCGTTTTCCCTCCGGTGCCATTCTAGATCTCGGGACGAGATCCTCTCATAGTGGTGGAGTGTTGTAACGCCCCAAGACCGGAGCTTCAGAAGACTTCCAGCTATTCCGAGAATTCGTTGTGTGATTTTGTTTTGTTCGTGCATTCATCTTTGCGTCATTTGCATTGCATCATTTCATCATGCTCATCAGGTGCTTTGCACCATCACCTTCTCCTTCTTCTTCTTTTACTCCTTTATGCAAGTGCCATTTCTCCCTTCTCCATTAATGTTCAATCTTTGCCAATAAATCATGCACCATGCCTTACACCTCTCTGTCAAGTATCATCCATTTTGGAGTTGTTTTGGTTGGGTTCAAAAATGGAGCAAGTTTGAATTTAATTCAAACTTGATTTATTTTTCTACCTCTAAAAATTTCCAAGACTATTTATTCTAATTCTGCATAAATCCAGGACTCCTTATATATCTTTATCTCTCGAGTTTTTCCTTTCCAATCCACGGATCCTTTTCCTTGTAATTACATCTATTTTCTTAAAGAAAATAAGCAGAGGAGGGAAGAACTGGGCAAAGCCCACTTACCTGGGCCGTGCCCTACTCCACCTGGAGCCCAGGCCGGTCCTTTTGGCCCAGGCCACCACGGCCTCCCTAAGACCAGCAGCCAGGCCAAGCCTGCTCCCTCCGCAGCCCAAGGCCCAGCTGCGGCCTGACCTAGCCGGCCCGAGAGGCCTGCCCGACCACGCTCTCTCCTCTCGATCCCTCGCTCTCTCCCTCTCCCTCAGTGCAGCGCCGCCACCCCTTCGCCCGATCCCCACCTCTCTCGCTCGCAGACCCGCTCGACCCCCCTCGTTTTCTCTCCCTCGCTCATCCTCCTCGTAGCGCCAAGATAGCCGCCCAGGAGAGGAGCTCCGTGCTCGTCTCCTCCTCCTCGCGATCACGCGCCCCGCCTGCCTCTCTCTGCCAAGATCCTCGCGCGACCCCTCTCCCTTTCCCCTCGCCATCGCCTCCCTCTGCCGCTTCAAAACCAACCGCTGCAGCCTTTCCCTCCGCCGGCCTCGGCCTCCCTCGGACCTGACCACACCGTTGCCGGCCTCGCTCCTCCTCACCTCGCGTGCCCGCCGCCGCCGCCGGCAGCAGTAGCTTGCTGCTGCATCCTCTCGCGCCTGCCGGCCTGCGAGGCCATCAGCATCCCCGGAGTCCCCTGCCCCTCTGCACGAGCGCCCGTGCGCGCTGGCACCCGCACCGCTCGTCCCCTCCGTTTTGGTCGGAGCTAGCGGGAGCCCCAGCACCAGACCATCTCCGCCTTCGCCTCCTGCTACCGGCGCGCCGCCGTACCTCCGCTTCGTCTCGCCGTCGCCGCGCCAAGTTCCCTGCCGCCAGGGACGCGAGCTTCTCTGCCTCCCCCGGCGTTCGTTCACGCCCCAGCAGCCGCGGCCGCAGGGTCCCATGCCTCTGCGTTGCAACCTCTGCCCTGGATCGTCAAGTTCGTCTTCACGGAACCGCCAAGTACCACTACAACTGCGTGTACATCTACGGACGCCAAGATAGGACCAACAAGTACCCCGACGATGCACCAAGTACCTCGACCCGAACGTCTACGACCCGTGAACAACTACCGTCGCCAAGATCGCGAGTACCTCTACCGTCGCCGGACCGTCTACTTCCCACTACGACACGAGTACAACTACTTCCACTACGGCCCGTGAGCGTCTCACGAGATGTACCACTACCGTCGGCCCGTGAGCGACTACTTCCCTCTAAACGCGAACCGTCCCGTTTGAGCGCGAAGGTATAACCCGAGACGACGCGATGAGATGCCCTTGCATGTATGAGATGCTCGAGTTTTGCACCGTGATCGAATTGTCCTTGCGGCGCCCTCTTTTGCCATGCCACCGACCCGTGGGAACCGGTTGCGGGATCATTCCACCATCTTTCGCATGTTCCGCGACGCTCCGTCACCTTTCTTTTGCACCGACATCTCGAGGAGTTGTCGGAACACCGGTATGTTGCCGTGGCATCATTTTCGGATATGTTGCCGTGGCGTCATTTCCTTTTTCGCCGCCGTGGCACCATTTTCGTTTCGCCGCCGTGGCACCCTTTTTTGTTCCGCCATGGCGACAAATGCTTCATAAATGCTCATGTCAACTTTTTCATAAGATTGCATAAAACTTGCATATGCCATCCGCATCATGATAACAACAATTAAAATGTTTAAACTTGTTGTTGCATTAATTGCTAAATGCATATGGGGATTTACCGGATTTGTTGTTTTTATATCCGGCCCCATTTAAATTGTTTAGATGGTATAGTTTTTGTTATGCTTCACCTCTTGCCATGCTTAACAACATTTAATATTGTTGGTTAGCCTTTACGAGAGAGAACTAAATAATTAATGTGGTGTTTCATCAATATGCAACTCGTTGCATATTGAGCTCCACTTAACTTGTAGTTTTGTTTGTGCATATTGCCATGCCTCATTAAACCGGACATGCATCATACTTGTTTGCGCATCATGCCATGTTTATGTGATGGTTGTTTACTATGGTGTTTGCTTCTTTCCGGTTTGTTTCTCTCGTTAGCTTCGGTTTCGTTCCGGAGTTGTGAGGATCCGTTCGTCTACGCCCGTTTGTCTTCTTCATGGACTTGTTCTTCTTCCTAGTGGAATCTCAGGCAAGATGATCATACCCTCGAAATCACTACTATCTTTGCTATGCTAGTTTGCTCGCTCTTTTGCTATGCCAATGCTACGATGCCTACCATTTGCTTGTCAGCCTCCCAAATTGCCATGAACCTCTAACCTTTGACACCATTCCTAGCAAACCGTTGTTTGGCTATGTTACCGCTTTGCTCAGCCCCTCTTATAGCGTTGCTAGTTGCAGGTGAAGATTGAAGTTTGTTCCTCGTTGGAACATGGAGATGTTGTTCCTTGTTGGAACATGTTTACTTGTTGGGATATCACAATATATCTTATTTAATTAATGCATCTATATACTTGGTAAAGGGTGGAAGGCTCGGCCTTATGCCCTGTGTTTTGTTCCACTCTTGCCGCCTAGTTTCCGTCATACCGGTGTTATGTTCCCGGATTTTGCGTCCCTTACGCGGTCGGGTGATTTATAGGACCCCCGACGTTCGCTTTGAATAAAACTTGTCCAGCAAGGCCCAACATTGCCTTTTACCATTTGCCTCACCACCACCTACTTTTCCCTTGGGAGTCGCTCTCTCGAGGGTCATCTTTTTATAGCCCCGGGCGGTGCTTGTCTAGCGTTGGTCCAAACTAGAGCACCGTCGGGACCATCCCTTGGCAACTTGGGTTACGTCGGTACACAGACGCTTAGCTCATCCGGTCGTGGCACGAGGCGAGATCTGTGCGGCTACTATCGGGATGTCGGCACGCGGGCGGCTTTGCTGGTCTTGTTTTACCATTGTCGAAATGTCTTGATGTACGGGATACCGAGTCTGATCGGAGTGTCTCGGGTGAAGGTCTATTCTTCGATGATCGCGAGAGCTTGTCATGGGCTAAGTTGGGACACCCTGCAGGTATAAACTTTCGAGAGCCGTGCCCGCGGTTATGTGGCAGATGGGAATTTGTTAATGTCGGTTGTAGAAAACCGAAGTTGACCTTAATTAAAATACATCAACGCGTGTGTTACCGTGATGGTCTCTTTCCGTGAGTCCGGGAAGTGAACACTGATGTTGGAGTTATGCTTGCGCGAGGTTGCTATAGGATCACTTCTTGATCATACTTTTATCGACCGTGCTTTGCCTTCTCTTCTCGCTCTCATTTGCGTATGTTAGTCACCATATATGCTAGTCGCTTGCTGCAGCTCCACCTCATGCCTTTACCTTACCCATAAGCTTAAATAGTCTTGATCTCGCGGGTGCGAGATTCTTTGAGTCCCGTGGCTCACGGATACTTCAAAACCAGTTTGCAGGTGCCTATGTTACCGAGCAGGTGCTGCAACCAAGCTCAAGGAGGAGCTCGATGAAGATCTTGCCCTTTATGTTGTTTCGTTCTAGTTGATCAGTAGTGGAGCCCAGTTGGGGTCGATCAGGGTCCTTTGTCGCATTTGGGGTTCTTCTTTTATTTTGGTTCCGTAGTCGGACCTTGATTGCAACTGGATGATGTATTGCTTTATTCATGTAATTGTGTGAAGTGGCGATTGTAAGCCAACTATGTACCTCTTTCCCTTATGTATTACATGGGTTGTGTGAAGATTACCTCACTTGCGACATTGCTTTCAATGCGGTTATGCCTCTAAGTCGTGCTTCGACACGTGGGAGATATAGCCGCATCGAGGGCGTTACAGAAGCGGAGTACATAGCTGCTTCGGAAGCAGCAAATGAAGGAGTCTGGATGAAGGAGTTCATATCCGATCTAGGTGTCATACCTAGTGCATCGGGTCCAATGAAAATCTTTTGTGACAATAATGGTGCAATTGCCTTGGCAAAGGAATCCAGATTTCACAAAAGAACCAAGCACATCAAGAGACGCTTCAATTCCATCCGGGATCAAGTCTAGGTGGGACACATAGAGATTTGCAAGATACATACAGATCTGAATATTGAAGACCCATTGACTAAGCCTCTTCCACGAGCAAAACATGATCAGCACCAAGAATCCATGGGTGTTAGAATCATTAATGTGTAATCTAGATTATTGACTCTAGTGCAAGTGGGAGACTGAAGGAAATATGCCCTAGAGGCAATAATAAAGTTATCATTTATTTCCTCGTATCATGATAAATGTTTATTATTCATGCTAGAATTGTATTAACCGGAAACATAATACATGTGTGTATGCATAGACAAACATAGTGTCACTAGTATGCCTCTACTTGACTAGCTCGTTAATCAAAGATGGTTGAGTTTCCTAGCCATGGACATGAGTTGTCATTTGATTAACAAGATCACATCATTAGGAGAATGATGTGATTGACTTGACCCATTCCGTTAGCTTAGCACTTGATCGTTTAGTTTACTGTTATTGCTTTCTTCATGACTTATACATGTTCCTATGACTATGAGATTATGCAACTCCCAATTACCGGAGGAAAACTCTGTGTGCTACCAAACGTCACAACATAACTGGGTGATTATAAAGGTTCTCTACAGGTGTCTCTGATGGTACTTGTTGAGTTGGCATAGATCAAGATTAGGATTTGTCACTCCGATTGTCGGAGAGGTATCTCAGGGCCCTCTCGGTAATGCACATCACTATAAGCCTTGCAAGCAATGCAACCAATGAGTTAGTTGCGGGATGATGCATTACGGAACGAGTAAAGAGACTTGCCGGTAATGAGATTGAGCTAGGTATTGAGATACCAACGATCGAATCTCGGGCAAGTAACATACCGATGACAAAAGGAACAACGTATGTTGTTACGTGGTTTGACCGATAAAGATCTTCATAGAACATGTAGGAACCAATATGAGCATCCAAGTTCCGCTATTGGTTATTGACCGGAGACGTGTTTTTGTCATGTCTACATAGTTCTCGAACCCGTAGGGTCCGCACGCTTAAAGTTCTGTGATGATCGGTATTATGAGTTTATGTGTTTTGATGTACGAAGGTAGTTCAGAGTCCTAGATGTGATCATGGACATTACGAGGAGTCTCGAAATGGTCGATACATAAAGATTGATATATTGGAATCCTATATTTGGACATCGGAAGAGTTCCGAGTGAAATTGGGATTTTACCGGAGTGCCGAAGGGGTTACCAAAAACCCCCGAGTTTAATGGGCCTTGTTGGGCCCTAGTGGAGAGAGAGAGGGGCCGACCAGGGCAGGCGGCACGCCCCCTCCCCTCTGGTCCGAATTGGACTAGGAAGAGGGGGGCGCCCCCCCTTTCCTTCTCCCTCCTCCCCTTCCTTTCCCCCTCCTAATGGGAGTAGGAAAGGGGGAGTCCTACTCCCACTAGGAGTAGGACTCCTCCTGGCGCGCCCTACAGGGCCGGCCGGCCTCCCCCCTTGCTCCTTTATATACGGGGGCAGGGTTCACCCCTAGACACACAAGTTGATCATTGATCTCTCTTAGCCGTGTGTGGTGCCCCCCTCCACCATAATCCACCTCGGTCATATCGTAGCGGTGCTTCAAAGCCCTGCGTCGGTAACTTCATCAACATCGTTAGCACGAAGTGTTGGGGAACGTAGTAATTTCAAAAAAATCCTACGCACACGCAAGATAATGGTGATGCATAGCAACGAGAGGGGAGAGTGTTGTCTACGTACCCTCGTAGACCGAAAGCGGAAGCGTTAGAACAACGTGGTTGATGTAGTCATACGTCTTCAAGGACCGACCGATCAAGCACCAAAACTACGGCACCTCCGAGTTATAGCACATGTTCAGCTCAATGACGATCCCCGGACTCCGATCCAGCAGGGTGTCGGGGAAGAGTTCCGTCAGCACGACGGCGTGGTGACGATCTTTATGTTCTACCGTCGCAGGGCTTCGCCTAAGCACCGCTACAATATTATCAAGGACTATGGTGGAGGGGGCACCGCACACGGCTAAGAGATCTTGGAGATCAATTGTTGTGTCTATGGGGTGCCCCCTCCTCCGTATATAAAGGGGGGAGGATGAGGGGGCCGGCCAAGGGGAGAGGCGCGCCCTAGGGGGGCAATCCTACTCCAAGTAGGTTTGCCCCCCCCCCCCTTTCCTATTCCAAGTAAGAGAAGGGGGAAGGAGGAGGTGGAGTGAAGGAAGGAGAAGGGGGGCCGCCACCCCCTTCCCTTTCCCAATTCGGATTGGGGCAAGGGGTCCGCGCGCCACCTCCTGGCCTCCCTCTCTCCTTTCCACTAAGGCCCATAAGGCCTAATAGCTTCCCCGGGGGGTTCCGGTAACCCCCGGTACCCCGATATATATCTGATAACCCCCGGAACTATTCCGGTGTCTGAATATAGTCGTCCAATATATCAATCTTTATGTCTTGACCATTTCGAGACTCCTCGTCATGTTCGTGATCACATCCGGGACTCCAAACAAACTTTGGTTCATCAAAACTCATAATATAACTGTCATCGAAACCTTAAGCGTGCGGACCCTATGGGTTCAAGAACTTTGTAGACATGACCTAGAACTGTTTCCGGTCAATAACCAATAGCAGAACCTGGATGCTCATATTGGCTCCTACATATTCTACGAAGATCTTTATTGGTCAAACCGCATAACAACATACGTTGTTCCCTTTGTCATCGGTATGTTACTTGCCCGAGATTCGATCGTCGGTATCCAATACCTAGTTCAATCTCGTTACCGGCAAGTCTCTTTACTCGTTACATAATGCATCATTCCGTAACTAACTCATTAGCTACATTTCTTGCAAGGCTTATAGTGATGTGCATTACTGAGAGGGCCCAGAGATACCTCTCCGATAATCGGAGTGACAAAACCTAATCTTGAAATACGCCAACTCAACATGTACCTTTGGAGACACCTGTAGAGCTCCTTTATAATCACCCAGTTACGTTGTGTCGTTTGGTAGCACACAAAGTATTCCTTCGGTAAACAGGAGTTGCATAATCTCATAGTTGTAGGAAATTAATATAAGTCATGAAGAAAGCAATAGCAACATACTAAACGATCAAGTGCTAAGCTAACGGAATGGGCCAAGTCAATCACATCATTCTTCTAATGATGTGATCCCGTTAATCAAATGACAACACATGTCTATGGTTAGGAAACTCAACCATCTTTGATTAATGAGCTAGTCAAGTAGAGGCATACTAGTGATGTTAAGTTTGTTTATGTATTCACACGTATTATGTTTGCGGTTAATACAATTCTAGCATGAATAATAAACATTTATCATGATATGAGGAAATAAATAATAACTTTATTATTGCCTCTAGGGCATATTTCCTTCAGTCTCCCACTTGCACTAGAGTCAATAATCTAGATTACACAGTAATGATTCTAACAACCATGGAGTCTTGGTGTTGATCATGTTTTGCTCGTGGAAGAGGCTTAGTCAACGGGTCTGCAACATTCAGATGTGTATGTATTTTGCAAATCTCTATGTCTCCCACCTCGACTTGGTCCCGGATGGAATTGAAGCATCTCTTGATGTGCTTGGTCCTCTTGTGAAATCTGGATTCCTTTGCCTAGGCAATTCCACCAGTATTGTCACAGAAGATCTTCATTAGTCCAGATGCACTAGTTATGACACCTAGATTGGAAATGAACTCCTTCATCCAGACTCCTTCATTTGCTGCTTCCGAAGCAGCTATGTACTCTGCTTCGCATGTAGATCCCGCCACGACACTTTGTTTCGAACTGCACCAACTTACAGCTCCACCGTTTAATAAAAACACGTATCCGGTTTGCGATTTAGAATCGTCCGGATTAGTGTCAAAGCTTGCATCGACGTAACCGTTTACGACTAGCTCTTTGTCACCTCCATAAAAGAGAAACATATCCTTAGTCCTTTTCGGTATTTGGGATATTCTTGACCGCTGTCGATGATCCACTGGATTCCTTTGGTACCTACCGCCAAGCTTATTGCAAAGCATACGTCAGGTCTGGTACACAGCATTGCATACATGATAGAGCCTATGGATGAAGCATAGGGAACATCTTTCATTTTCATTCTATCTTCTGCTGTGGTCGGGCATTGAGTCTAACTCAACTTCACACCTTGTAATACAGGCAAGAACCCTTTCTTTGCCTGATCCATTTTGAACCTTTTCAAAAACTTTATAAAGGTATGTGCTTTGTGAAAGTCCAATTAAGCGTCTTGATCTATCTCTATAGATCTTGATGCCCAATATGTAAGCAGCTTCACTGAGGTCTTTCATTGAAAAACTTTTATTCAAGTATCCCTTTATGCTATCCAGAAATTCTATATCATTTCCAATTAACAATATGTCATCTACATATAATATCGAAATGCTACTGAGCTCCCACTCACTTTCTTGTAAATACAGGCTTCTCCAAAAGTCTGTATAAAACCATATGCTTTGATCACACTATCAAAGCGTTTATTCCAACTCAGAGATGCTTGCACCAGTCCATAAATGGAACGCTGGAGCTTGCACACTTTGTTAGCACCTTTTGAATCGACAAAACCTTCCGGTTGCATCATATACAACTCTTCTTCCAGAAATCCATTCAGGAATGCAGTTTTGATATCCATTTGCCAAATTTCATAATCATAAAATGAGGCAATTGCTAACATGATTCGGACAGACTTAAGCATCGCTACGGGTGAGAAAGTCTCATTGTAGTCAACTCCTTGAACTTGTCGAAAACCTTTTGCAACAAGTCAAGCTTTGTAGACAGTTACATTGCCATCAGCGTCAGTCTTCTTCTTGAAGATCCATTTATTTTTGATGGCTTGCCGATCATCGAGCAAGTCAACCAAAGTCCATACTTTGTTCTCATACATGGATCCCTTCTCAGATTTCATGGCCTCAAGCCATTTTGCGGAATCTGGGCTCATCATCGCTTCCTCATAGTTCGTAGGTTCGCCATGGTCAAGTAACATGACTTCCGAATAGGATTACCGTACCACTCAGTGCGGATCTTACTCTCGTAGACCAACGAGGTTCGGTAGTAACTTGATCGAAGTTTCATGATCAATATCATTAGCTTCCTCACCGATTGGTGTAGTTGTCACAGAACCGGTTCTTGTGATGAACTACTTTCCAATAAGGGAGCAGGTACAGTTACTTCATCAAGTTCTACTTTCCTCCCACTCACTTCTTTCGAGAGAAACTCCTTCTCTAGAAAGGATCTGAATTTAGCGACAAAAATCTTGCCCTCGGATCTGTGATAGAAGGTGTACCCAATAGTCTCTTTTGGGTATCCTATGAAGACACATTTCTCCGATTTGGGTTCGAGCTTATCTGGTTGAAGTTTCTTCACATAAGCATCGCAGCCCCAAACTTTAAGAAACGACAACTTTGGTTTCTTGCCAAACCATAGTTCACAAGGCGTCGTCTCAACGGATTTTGATGGTGCCCTATTTAACGTTAATGTGGTCGTCTCTAAAGCATAACCCCAAAATGATAGCGGTAAATTAATAAGAGACATCATAGATCGCACCATATCTAGTAAAGTACGATTACGACATTCGGACACACCATTTCGTTGTGGTGTTCCGGGTGGCGTGAGTTGCGAAACTATTCCACATTGTTTCAAATGTAAACCAAACTCGTAACTCAAATATTCTCCTCCACGATCAGATTGTAGAAATTTTATTTTCTTGTTACGATGATTTTCCACTTCACTCTGAAATTCTTTGAACTTTTCAAATGTTTCAAACTTGTGTTTCATCAAGTAGATATACCCATATCTGCTCAAATAATCTGTGAAGGTGAGAAAATAACGATACCCTCCGCGAGCCTCAATATTCATTGGACCACATACATCAGTATGTATGATTTCCAACAAATTAGTTGCTCGCTCCATATTTCCGGAGAACGGCGTTTTAGTCATCTTGCCCATGAGGCACGGTTCACAGGTACCAAGTGATTCATAATCAAGTGATTCCAGAAGTCCATCACTATGGAGTTTCTTCATGCGCTTTACACCAATATGACCCAAACGACAGTGCCACAAATAAGTTGCACTATCATTATCAACTCTGCATCTTTTGGCTTCAACATTATGAATATGTGTATCACTACTATCGAGATTCAATAAAAATAGACCACTCTTCAAGGGTACATGACCATAAAAGATATTACTCATATAAATAGAACAACCATTATTCTCCGATTTAAATGAATAACCGTCTCACATCAAACAAGATCCAGATATAATGTTCATACTCAACGCTGGCACCAAATAATAATTATTTAGGTCTAAAACTAATCCCGATGGTAGATGTAGAGGTAGCGTGCCGACCACGATCACATCGACTTTGGAACCATTTCCCACGCGCATCGTCACCTTGTCGTTAGCCAATCTTCACTTAATCCGTAGTCCCTGTTTCGAGATGCAAATATTAGCAACAGAACCAGTATCAAATACCCAGGTGCTATTGCGAGCATTAGTAAGGTACACATCAATAACATGTATATCACATATACCTTTGTTCACTTTGCCATCCTTCTTATCCGCCAAATACTTGGGGCAGTTCCGCTTCGGTGTCGATGCGCTTGCGGTAGAAGCACTCGATCTTAGTCTTAGGTCCAGACTTGGGTTTCTTCTCTTGAGCAGCAACTTGTTTGCTGTTCTTTTTGAAGTTCCCCTTCTTCTTCCCTTTTCCCTTTTTCTTAAATCTGGTGGTCTTATTGACCATCAACACTTGATGCTCCTTCTTGATTTCTACCTCCGCAACCTTTAGCATTGCGAAGAGCTCGGGAATAGTCTTGTCCATCCCTTGCATATTATAGTTCATCACGAAGCTCTTGTAGCTTGGTGGCGATGATTGAAGAATTCATCAATGACACTATCATCGTGAAGATTAACTCCTAGTTGAATCAAGTGATTATTATACCCAGACATTTCGAGTATGTGTTCACTGACAGAACTATTCTCCTCCATCTTACAGCTATAGAACTTATTGGAGACTTCATATCTCTCAATCCGGGCATTTGCTTGAAATATTAACTTCAACTCTGGAACATCTCATATGCTCCATGACGTTCAAAACGTCGTTGAAGACCGGTTCCAAGCCGTAAAGCATGGCACCTTGAACTATCGAGTAGTCATCAACTTTGCTCGCCAGACGTTCTTAACGTCGTCATTTGCATCTGCAGCAGGTTCGGCACCCAGCGGTGCTTCGGGGCGTAATTCTTACATGCAGACAATGAGGATAATCCTCAAGTTACAGACCCAGTCCGTGTAGTTGCTACCATCATCTTTCAACTTAGCTTTCTTAAGGAACGCATTAAAATTCAACAGAACAACAACACGAGCCATCTATCTACAAAAACATAGACAAGCAAAATACTATCAGGTACTAAGTTCATGATAAATTTAAGTTCAATTAATCATATTACTAAAGAACTCCCACTTAGACAGACATCTCTCTAGTCATCTAAGTGATCACATGATCCAAATCAACTAAAACATGTCCGATCATCACGTGAGATGGAGTAGTTTCAATGGTGAACAACACTATGTTGATCATATCTACTATATGATTCACGTTTGACCTTTCGGTCTCCGTGTTCCGAGGCCATATCTGTATATGCTAGGCTCTTCAAGTTTAACCTGAGTATTCCGCGTGTGCAACTGTTTTGCACCCGTTGTATTTGAACGTAGAACCTATCACACCCGATCATCACGTGGTGTCTCAAAGACGAAGAACTTTCATAGCGGTGCATACTCAGGGAGAACACTTCTTGATAATTAGTGAGAGATCATCTTGAAATGCTATCGTCAATCAAAGCAAGATAAGATGCATAAAGGATAAACATCACATGCAATCAATATAAGTGATATGATATGGCCATCATCATCTTGTGCTTGTGATCTCCATCTCCGAAGCACCGTCGTGATCACCATCGTCACCGGCGCGACACCTTGATCTCCATCGTAGCATCGTTGTCATTTACGCCATCTATTACTTCTATGACTATCGCTACCGCTTAGTGATAAAGTAAAGCAATTCTGAGCGTTTGCATTTCATACAATAAGCGACAACCATATGGCTCTCGCCGATTCTTGATAACCGGTTACAAAACATGATCATCTCATACAATAAAATATAGCATCATGTCTTGACCATATCACATCACAACATGCCTGCAAAAACAAGTTAGGCGTCCTCTACTTTGTTGTTGCAAATTTTACGTGGCTGCTACGGGCTGAGCAAGAACCGTTCTTACCTACGCATCAAAACCACAGCGATAGTTCGTCAAGTTAGTGCTGTTTTAACCTTCGCAAGGACCGAGCGTAGCCACACTTGGTTCAACTAAAGTGAGAGAGACAGACACCGCCGGTCACCTTTAAGCACGAGTGCTCGTAGCGGTGAAACCAGTCTCGCGTAAGCGTCTGGCGTAATGTCGGTCCGGGCGCTTCATCTCACAATACCGCTGAACCAAAGTATGACATTTGGTAGCAAGATGACTTGTATCGCCCACAACTCACTTGTGTTCTACTCGTGCATATGACATCTACGCATAAAGCGAGGCTCGGATGCCATTGTTGGGGAACGTAGTAATTTCAAAAAAATTCCTACGCACACGCAAGATCATGGTGATGCATAGCAACGAGAGGGGAGAGTGTTGTCTATGTACCCTCATAGACCGAAAGCGGAAGCGTTAAAACAATGTGGTTGATGTAGTCGTACATCTTCACGGCCCGACCGATCAAGCACCGAAACTACGGCACCTCCGAGTTCTAGCACACGTTCAACTCGATGACGATCCCCAGACTCCGATCCAGCAGGGTGTCGGGGAAGAGTTCCGTCAGCACGACGGCGTGGTGACGATCTTGATGTTCTACTGTCGTAGGGCTTCGCCTAAGCAACGCTACAATATTATCAAGGACTATGATGGAGGGGGCACCGCACACGGCTAAGAGATCTTGGAGATCAATTGTTGTGTCTATGGGGTGCCCCCCTCCTTCGTATATAAAGGGGGAGAGGAGGAGGGGGCCGGCCAAGGGGAGAGGCGCGCCCTAGGGGGGGCAATCCTACTCCAAGTAGGTTTGGCCCCCCCTTTCCTATTCCAAGTAGGAGAAGGGGGAAGGAGGAGGTGGAGAGAAGGAAGGAGAAGGGGGGCCGCCGCCCCCTTCCCTTTCCCAATTAGGATTGGGGCAAGGGGGGCGCGCGCCACCTCCTGGCCTCCATCTCTCTTTTCCACTAAGGCCCATAAGGCCCAATAGCTTCTCGGGGGGGTTCCGGTAACCCCCGGTACTCCGATATATATCCGATAACCCCCGGAACTATTCCGATGTCCGAATATAGTCGTCCAATATATCAATCATTATGTCTCGACCATTTCGAGACTCCTCGTCATGTTCGTGATCACATCCGGGACTCCGAACAAACTTCGGTACATCAAAACTTATAATATAACTGTCATCGAAACCTTAAGCATGCGGACCCTACGGGTTCGAGAACTATGTAGACATGACCTAGAACTGTTTCTGGTCAATAACCAATAGCGAAACCTGGATGCTCATATTGGCTCCTAAATATTCTACGAAGATCTTTATCGGTCAAACCGCATAACAACATACGTTGTTCCCTTTGTCATCGGTATGTTACTTGCCCGAAATTCGATCGTCGGTATCCAATACCTAGTTCAATCTCGTTACCGGCAAGTCTCTTTACTCGTTACGTAATGCATCATTCCATAACTAACTCATTAGCTACATTGCTTGCAAGGCTTATAGTGATGTGCATTACCGAGAGGGCCCAGAGATGCCTCTCCGACAATCGGAGTGACAAAACCTAATCTCGAAATACGCCAACTCAACATATACCTTTGGAGACACCTGTAGAGCTCCTTTATAATCACCCAGTTACGTTGTGACGTTTGGTAGCACACAAAGTGTTCCTCCGGTAAACGGGAGTTGCATAATCTCATAGTTGTAGGAACTTTGTATAAGTCATGAAGAAAGCAATAGCAACATACTAAACGATCAAGTGCTAAGCTAATGGAATGGGTCAAGTCTATGGTTACTTGATGGCATGGAGATCGTCGCTGCGAGCTATGTGAATGTGGAGAAGAAAATCTTCAATCCATACTGTGGGATCCGCCGTACCATCGTATGATTCAATATTCACAGGTTTAAACCCTTCTGGGAACTGGTGCTCCATTACCTCATCGGTGAAGCATAAGGGGTGTGCGGCGCCTCTATATCGGGCGACGTCACGATGCAGTTTGGATGAAGTCCGTATGCAGTTTTTGGCCCGGGTGAGGTTGTGCCTGTCGCGCCAGGCCTGATGGCTATCTTCTCCCATTGGAGCACGCCCCCTTGATCCATAGATTGATCTGGCTTGGCCTGCTCTATTGTCCAGGTCCTGCCATAGGCCGTAGGTGTATCCTAGAGCTGTTGTCTCTCAGCCTCTACGGCAAGGTAGTGCGGGTTGGTGTTCGGCATATGTGGCCGCTTTATCTCGTCCACGTGGTGGCCGGTCTGGTTCATCAGCACGGTCATGTCTTGACGGTATGGGCTCGATGGCTTCGTCGTTGAATTGTGGTAGTAGCCGATGTTTTGGATAACTCCTTGCTGGTCGTTGAAGGCCATACTCTTCGGTAGCCAGGACCTGGGTCCATCTGTCGTTGAGTGTATCTTGTTCGGCTTGTAGCCGTTGTTGCTTCTTGTTTAGGTTTCTCACAGTGGCGATTAGCTAGTGCTTGAAGCGCTCTTGCTCGAGGGATTCCTCTGGCATAATGAAGTCTTCGTCGCCGAGGCTCACATCATCCTCAGAGGGTGGTAGATAGTTACTATCCTCCGAGTCCTCATTCTCATCCAGATCGTCACGGTTAACTTGCCCATCCTCCCAATCATCCTATTCGGATGTTGGCTCGACAGGGGCTTCGGGGTCTTCGGCATTCTCCAGAGTGTTATTATCTCCGGTGCCGGTATTGCTGTCTTTTTCACGACGTGATTTTGAGCGGCGTTGCTGACGTTGATGCTTTGGGGGTGCCTCGGCAGTCTTGTCCTCAACCGGATCCTTCTTGTCGTCGTCGTCCTCTTTGGGTGTGTCCACCATATACACATCATATGTGGAGGTGGCCGTCCAACGTCCGGCGATCGGCGGGTCTTGGCCCCCTAGTCCGGGGGCGAGTCCAGCCTTTCAATGATAGGGGGAACCCGATCTGATTCTGAGTTCGCCGAGGACACAATTGCCTCCGGATCCTAGGTAATGCGGTTGGCAGCGGAGAGTCCGGTGGGCTCCAAACTCCTATCTTTGGACCTGATGGTTTGCTACGGATCTAAGGCCAGGGCGGTGATCGGGGTCGCGAACCCTTCAAAGATCAAGTCTCCTCGGATGTCGGCGACATAGTTTAGGTTTCCAAAACTGATCTGATGACCAGGGCGTAGCTGTCGATCTGCTCAAGGCGGCCAATCGATTTGGCCCGCAGCGCGAAGCCGCCAAATATGAAAATTTGGCCGGTGAGGAAAGTCTCCCCCGAAACAGCATCATTGTAGAAGATTGGTCGAGCCATCAAACCTTCTGTCGACAGCATAGTGGAACTCTCAATGAAAGAACCAATGTCGGTGTCAAAACCGGCCGATCTCGGGTAGGGGTCCCGAATTGTGCGTTTGAGGATCAAAGGTAACAGGAGACAGGGGACACGATGTTTACCCAGGTTCGGGCCCTCTTAATGGAGGTAATACCCTATTTCCTACTTGATTGAGTTTGATGAGTATAGGGGTTACAAGAGTTGATCTACCTCGAGATCATAATGGCTAAACCCTAGATGTCTAGCCTATATGATTTGTGATAGCCTCTACGGACTAAACCCTCCGGTTTATATAGACACCGGAGGGGCCTAGGGTTGTACAAAGTCGGTTTACAGAGAAAGGAAACTACACATCCGAACGCCAAGCTTGCCATCCACACAAAGGAGAATCCCATCCGGACACGGAGGAAGGCCTTCTATCTTGTATCTTCACGGCCCATCAGTCCGGCCCATGTCACATAGCCCGGACGCCCAGGGACCCCCTAATCCAGGACTCCCTCAGTAGCTCCAGATTTTTTTTGCAGATTCGGTGAACTCTTGTATTATGAGGAATCAGATCAATGTTGCTGGGTAAGAAGTTTCAATTTTATTGATGAATGATTAGTTATTGGTTATGCTCTCGAAGGAGTTGCCAATGGAGATAGCCGGGGTGTCACGTCCTTGCTTGATCTAGGCATATGTGTTGGCACTTACAGGTTCCATCGCATAGAGAAATGGCACGACTTGTCTGCTACCTATGTCTCATTTATGTGCTATAGGGCCAACTTTCATTTTCATGTCAAGCAAGGTTGATTATCAGAGGGCTAGGAAAGATGGAGCATGAGAGGGAGCATTGACTACGATGGGTTTATCAAGGCGACAGTGCACATCAACAAGTTGTAGCAGGAGGAGCACCTACCGGCTGCCTTTGCCTACTTCGACAAGGACGACAGCGGTTGCATCACCGTAGAGAAGGTGGAAGAGGCTTGCCAAGAGTATAACATACAAGCTGTATCAACACATCATCAGGGAGGTCGACAATGACAACATGCATATGTTTATTCATTGCAGTCTCTGTCTCGAATTAATTAATTGGTTTTAGTTAATTCCAGTGATTAGTCTTACTGTTAAGCTAAAAATTACAAATCTGAAATCCAAAATGAGCATGTCCTTGATATAAAGTAATACATTTGATTAGCACGGTGAAAGCACAGTTGCTCCCTTGGTGGTTTGGTTAACTAATGTCAACATATTTTTTGTTGGGCTAATATTTTTAGGACTCAGATAAGTGTCACACGCGTGGGCTGAAGGAGGACGGGCCGAACGCCCACACATGCATGCAAACAGGGGATCCTAAAAAGAAAAATGCATGCAAACAGAGAGGAAAAAGATGATGTCAGCGGGAATCTTTTGGGTTTTCTGACTATAAAATATTTTATCTTTTAAATGGAAAATCCAGTTGAAAGTCCGTTTTCACCATTGAATCCGTCATAACGAGGATTTCAAAACTAGATCCCATATCAATATGTTTGGACGATTTTTTTTGGCAGTCAAAAGTTGTCATGTCTGTTGCACATAAGTTGTCATGGTGTTTTCACTGAAGTTGTCATGGTATGTTTCAACTAATTTTTCTTCTACGTTTAAAGTAAATTTTGACATGTTATAAAAAAAGGGAATTAAGAAACTAGACTTGCCATGGTGAATTACTAAAATTTGCCATGATTCATGAAATAATTTTGACATGGTATTAAAAAGAAATCCGTCGTCAATTGCTTTATAAATACATTGTCAATGACTCAAATTTGCCATGAACTAGAAACTAAAATTTCCATGATGAATTATTTAAAATTTTCATGATACGTGCACTAAAATTTTCCATGGTTCATATAAAAAATAATTCCCATGGTCAAAATACTAGAATTGCCATGGTAAAAATACTAAAATTATCATGATCTATAAACTAAATTTGCCATGATGAATTACTAAAAATTGCCATGATCCATGAATTAAATTTGTCGTGGTTAATTACTAAAAATTTCCATGGTCAATTAATAAAATTTACCATGAAAAGTAGTTGAAATACAATGGTAGCTTTAAATCTAGAAGAAAAAATGATGAAATATATCATGGCAACTTTAGTGTAAACACTATGGCAACTTCAGTGTAACATCATGGCAGCTTTTGGCCCAAAAAAGTCATCAAAACATATCAATATGGGATCTAGTTTTGAAGATCTAGTCGAGGCGGATTTAATGATGAAAATGGATTTTTAATCAAATCTTTTATTTAACTGATAAAACATTTTTAAGTCCAAAAAACCAAAAAGATGTGGCTGATGACATCTCTTTGATGTGGCAAAATGGATGATAATGAGTGCTTTTGGACCATGTTGCTTCATGACACACGTGTGGCACTTATCATTTGGGTATTTTTATCTAGTATCTTTTAGACAAGTTCAACTGTGGCATGGCAAGGACATGAGGATGTGGACCCCTTCATAACATCAATGACAAAGGATTGGCTACTCCAAGACTCTACATTTTTGGTTCAGTGATACAAGATCACATTGAGTCCCTTGGGAAAGCCAACACTATTAAAAGGGGATGAGGTATTGTTGATGAGGTTGTTGCTCAAAGTGCTTAGTGATATTGCCCCCAAAACCCTCCATCACTTTCCCAAGAACACATCTGTCCAAACCCTAATTCATCATTTTGGTCCCACCGATATCATACACTCCGGACCCACCGAGATGATCATTTCATTGTCACGGCCAAAACCCTAACATTTCAGTCTGACCAAAATGGTACTCGGTCCCACTGAGATGGCCTGGCCAAGTTTCTATGATGAAGTCGCTTCGCTTTGGAACCACCGAAACGAGGCTCTGTCTTTGCCATTGCACTTCGTTCCCACCGAGTTGGTATAATCGGTCTCACTGAAAAGCCTAACGGTCAAGCCTTTTGCACTGGTCGGTCTCACCGAGATTATCACATCGGTGGCACCGAGTTGGGTCAAAAACTTGTAATGGTTGGATTTTTGGTGTTGCATATTTATACCCATCTACCACCACTTACTCTCGAAGAGAGCCATCGGAACGAACCACAATTTCCACCATTCATTTTCTGAGAGAGAACCACCTACTCGTGTGTTGAGATAAGATATTACATTCCTACCATTTGAATCTTGATTTCTAGCCTCTTCAAGTTGCTTTGCACTCCAATCCTTCTCCTAACCAAGCCAAATCTATGAGAGAGAGAGAGTGTGTGTGTGTGTGTGTTGATGAGACTATCATTTGAAGCACAAGAGCAAAGAGTTCATCACCAACACAGCATCTATTACCTTTTGGAGAGTGATGTCTCCTAAACTGATTAGGTGTCACTTGGGAGTCTCCAAGATCATGTGGAGTTGAACCAAGGAGTTTGTAAGGGCAAGGAGATCGCCTACTTCGTGAAGATCTACCCGAGTGAGGCTAGTCCTTCGTGGACGGAAGCCATGGCGGAATAGACAAGGTTGCTTCTTTGTGGATCCTTTGTGGGCGGAGCCCTCTGTGGACTTGCGCAACCGTTACCTTCCGTGGGTTGAAGTCTCCATCAACGTGAAAGGATAGCACACGTATTGGAACCACACCAAAAATCTCCGTGTCTCCATTGAGTTTGCTCTTTTCGACTCCCATCCCCTTTACATTTTTGCACTTGCATGCTTTACTTTTTCCGCTGCTCATACTCTTGGAATGCGTGTGTAAAATGTCTTGTGTGCCCTTTAACATGTGTTGAACTCAACCTTAACACGAATAATCTTAAAAACGGCTACGTGTACTTGTTAAGGGTTTAATCACCCCCCCCCCCCCCATCGACGATGAGGATTTTGTGGTGATGGTGGAGAAAGGGATCACGAGAGGCACAGCTCCAACGTTATCATTCTCCATGGAGCGGACGAACTCAATTAGCATCATGGCTCCTCCACTAGTCGATCATTGTTGTGCCAATTGCATAGCATATACTTCAGGTTTAATCGATCTGGGCAATAACTGAAGAAGATTAATTATACTATACTTGAATACAACCTAGCCCCCCACATTATTTATTTACTATGCAAGATAGTTGTGGTACCAGTAAGAACTCATTTTGCTTTAGATACAGAGTATATCTTTCGACTGAATTTTCATACACAGTACTCCATCTTTGTTTGCGTTGTGCTATGGATGATATCAATATTTTTAACCCAGTTCATTATTCATGTTGTTTGTGTAAACTGACGGAGATAAAAAATGTTTGCAGCATCTATGTGATTTGCATCCTATGATAGTTAATTTGACATCTTTTTAAGCTGTTATTATTTTGTAATAGTGCTGGATTAATATAGTTGCATGGAAAACTGAATTTTCTTTCTGATGGGTTTTTTTATTCAAGAATATGAAGATGTGATTCTTACCAGCGCCAGCACTGGCCATCTAGGTTCAGAACCAAGCACGAAGGTTAATCCAAATATGCGGGGAAGAATACAAATGCGGAAATGCATAGTCACGTAAGATGACCATACATAGACAATATTACTGCATGAAGGTTTGGATTGTTTCACACCGAGTTAAATTGAAGAGGCAAAAATAATGTAAGAAAATTATATAAATGCGGGAATATGTTTGACTTCAATGAAACGGGTGCACCTGATATTCTGAAATGTCTACACATGTTCACACAAAACTGTGATTGAAGATAAAAGATGCCAAGGACGCACAATGGAGGGCGCGGGAAGGCAGCAGAAGTGATCGGGTGAGATGGCCATGAGTGAGGCACCTCTCGACACGAAAGGGCAAGGTGATGCTAGGAGGAGCCGGAATAGTGCGAAGGCGAACCCATGGTGCACGAATTGGAGGTGGATGCTATTTCAACTCGGATCCAACTTAGAGCATCTCCAACAGCCGCCCGAGCAGCAGCGCTTAAAAACTATTTTCCAGCGCCCATCGCTTTGGTTTGGTAGCGGCGGACGATCTTGGCTCCTGCAGCCGCGCTAAAATGCAGCACACGCGCGACTCTCGCACAAACAACATATGCATTCCAAAACAGAAGCAAAAAGATCAAACACAAACAAAATAAATCAACAATAAATAGTTCAATTTCGTTATTACAACTCAAACAAACATTTTATCTTTCAATACAACAAATAGTGCAATAACACAATAAATAGTTCAACAATACAATATCGAACGCACAAATCATGATGCTCTTTGTCATCCATTCCATGCCCACCACTCCTCAATGAGATCCTTCTGAAGATCATCATGCGCTGCGGGACGTCGAATGACATGATAGGAGGCAACAAACGGGCCACCCTTTCGGCCCTTCGTCGCACTCGCACGGGATGTCCCAAGAGCTTATACTGAGAGTAGTCTACATCTTGGCCACGCTCATTCTCGATGATCATGTTGTGCATAATCACACAAGCGTGCATGATGTACCAATGCATTTTTTTGATCCCAAAATCTAGTTGGTCCTCTCATAATAGCAAATTAGGCTTGCAAAATCCCAAAAGCTCTCTTCACATCTTTTCTAGCCACCGCCTGAGCATTGTGGAAATCAAGATTTTTCTTACCTTTCGGCTTTTTCAACGGCTTCACAAAGGTTTGCCACTTTGGATAGATGACATCTGCTAGATAATAGTCATAGTTGTATGTACGGCCATTTGCTACAAACTACACCGGTGGCAAATCATCATTTGCAATTTTATTCATCAGTGGTGACCGGTTGACAATATTGATGTCACTCAAAGATCCAGGCATTCCAAAGAATGCATGCTAAATTCAAGTCTCTTGATCGGCCACCGCTTCAAGGATTATAGTGGAACCCTTTTTTTGGCCGTGGAATTGCCCATGCCATGACTTTGGACAATTCTTTCAACTCCAATGCATGCAATTTATTGAGCCAAGCATACCAGGGAAGCCGCGAGCTTTGTTCATCTCCAATAGCCTTGCGGCGTCTTCGGCATTGGGAGATCTCAAATACTCCTGGCCAAACACTTGCACAATTTCGACTGCGAAACGCTTGACACACATGATGGCTTGGCTCTCACCCATAGCCAAGTGATCATCAACTAGATCAGCCGGGATACCGTATGTCAACATACGCAAAGCGGCTGTCACCTTCTGAAAGGTGCTATGCCCGAGCTCTCCAGCGGCATTCCTCCTTTGTTGAAAAAATCAGTCATGGCTCGCTAGTTTCTCTGCAATGCGCCTGAACAACTCGGTGCTCATCCTAAACCGGGGCGAAAATACGACTCGGGGTATGTGGGATTCTCCGCAAAATAATGCCTGATCAATCTGTTGTGGGCATCGATCCTATCCCTCCAAATTTTCTGCCGACCCATAACCGAACCACCGTGCTTTGGTTTTTTTATTGATGTGCATAGCTAGGACCATTGCAAGCTCCTCCTCCTCTTCCATATCAAATTCTCTTCGAAAGAATCATACGACGAACTCATCTACAATGTTCAATAGTATGTTATAAAAACTACAATCAACATGCACCAAATTCATGAAGTTTGAGCAATACATACCTTGTAGGCGTTTTGTCGAACACCTTGCGGGCGCCGAGCGGCAGCGAGCGCCCGGGCGCTGTTCGTCGGAGGACGGACACGCGCGAGGGGCGGCGGTGACTAGAAGGGGGCAGAGGAAGCCGCCGCGGCGCGAGGATAGGCCGGGGAAGCGCTGGAACGGTCGCCGGGTGACGCGGGAGGCTGCGGCGCCGCGGCTGGATGGGGAAGGGGTCGAGTTGCGAGCGAGCACGCGAGAGTCCAGCACGCGGGGAGCGGGCGCAACAAATAAGCGACGCGCGATGGAGTTTCGGCCCGCGCACTGAAGTAGATATGATGCGTGCGCGGTTTTTGCGCACCCGCTGGAGCCACTCTACCAATTGCACGCGCGTTAAAATGGGCAATTTTCCGACGCGGCGCTTGTTTGGCGCGGCTGTTGGAGATGCTCTTAAACTCAATATCATTTTACATAGCCATTATTGGTGTTTCTTGCAACAGGCCCTTTTCCTAGTATAGTACTAGGACTAGATAAAGAGAACAATTACTGCCACAATAATTCGCCACGGTGCCCAGCCAAGCATCATCATACTCCTTCGCAACGCCTAACCAAGCACCAAACTCACTTCCTCCACATTTGGGATTGGAGCCAGTAACAATGCCCGTGCATTACAATGGAATATAAATATTATTTTTGCAGTGGGGAAATATTCTAGTATGTTAAGCATGTGATTACCTATCCATAATAATATGATTGTGTAAATAAATGTTCATCAACTACCTGTGAATTAATTTATATTTTAATCAGTTTGGTAAGTAAATTAAAGTGAAATTAGTTATCATACATAGAAGGTTGGACGAAGGTGTGGTGGAAAGAAGGTTGGATGAAGGTGTGGTGGAAAGAAAGGATAGCATACAATAATTTCCCTGATGTCTAGAAGCAGAGGGTGGTGAGCGCTCTAGAACCAAACAGCGATATAGTAACAGGAAACGTACACTGAAGTAGGATTTCACAGCCAAATAATAGTTTCGATAATCATGGGCAAAGAACTGCACAAATAGAATAAACAAGGTAACAGTTCCATCAGATAACACGACGGGCATGAACATAGAGCTGCATGCTCAGCATTCATCAACCATTGGGAAAAACAGCAAACCTCGCCAACAGCAACATTGAAAGATGATTGCAGGATAAACTTGGGAAAAGCATTGTGCTCACAACCAAACATCGCGCTCAGGGGAAACAACTAACACCCACACGAACGACAGCTTCCAACAGAAAATCCTTGGATAACTCACCTTTCCCCTGATATTATAAAGCATGCATTTAAATAGAACCAGAAGCCCATGGAAATTCTGCCTTTGCTCAGTACCCTCGCCCACGAGCCATTCTTCCCCGAGCCCTTCCATACCCCCTTCCGCCCTCGTATCCCCCCCTCCCAGCAGGAGCTTGGTCATATCCCCTTCCGCCTTCATATCCCCTTCCAGCAGGGGCTTGGTCATATCCCCTCCCGCCTTCATATCCCCTTCCACCTCCGTAGCCCCTTCCAGCAGGAGCTTGGTCATATCCCCTTCCACCTTCATATCCCCTCCCACCTGGAGCACCGCCACCCCTGCCGCGCTCATACCCTGAATGCAGACATATATGTTAAGGGTAACATTGCAAATCTTTCTTGGCATTCCTAGATGCAAAGCCACATTAAAAGAAAAAATGAACATACAAAGTACACTGTTTATCTCAAAGAGTTCATATGGTCATAACAATTTCGGTTGCATGGCAAACTAGCAGGTAAAATGAACATCTCAAACAACAACTGACACACCAATTGGATGTCCTGGAACATTTTTACAGTTTAAACAGGTAAAGAATTATATTCGTGACAGTTACATCATCAGATCCGCATCAACATACATACTAGCTTTTAAGCATGCATGGCAATGTAAGACTTCAGTGTGTATGACTCATGCTATAAAGGTGAAGAGCAACTAACTATTGAATAACAGATCAAAACATGAGTTAAAGCACTCAATCAGGAAACACAAGTGTTATAAAAGGTCATACCCCCGCGGTAACTCCAATTGCCTCTTCCACGCATACCACCCCGTCCTCGGTTATATCCACCATTTTCTGGTTCAACAAATCAATTGAGCATCCAAACTTCCTTAAATAAGCAAGATCAGCAATAAAAATGTACAAGCTACCCTTATATACCTTGGTAGTTTCCTTGTCGGCCTTGGTTGTAGCCATATCCACCGCCATACCCACCTTGATTATCATAGTACCCACCATCTTGGTTGTATCCGCCTTGATTATCATAGTACCCACCATCTTGGTTGTACCCGCCTTGATTGTATCCACCTTGATTGTACCCACCTTGGTTGTACCCACCTTGGTTTCCATATCCGCCATAACCTCCTCTACCCCAACCCCTACCACGTCCACGGCCCCTTCCTCTGCCACGGCCCCGCACATAGGAGTCTAACAGAACAACAATCATGATATGTTTGAACAACTGAACAAAAACAAGTGCAGACTATCACTATCATACCGTCATAATCAGATGGTTGTTGGCGAGGTTGACGCAGCGGTGCTGGTGCCTGCTGGAGGCGCTGCTGTTGCCTGGGCTGGTCAACATAAGCTGGGCTTTGATACCTACAAAAAAAAGTATTGATATTCCAAATGTGTATCATGGTTCATGCACAAATGTTCTTATCCTTTGAAAAAAATGTATTTACCCTGGGGAATTTTGGTCCAGCTCTACTGGAGACAAAGTAATTGAAATCATTGAAACATGGCGAGTCATCTCCAGTCTGCAGAATGAGTAACCATTGGAATAAATTAGAATCCTCGTTGCCACAGAAGTTTATGTGGTAACAGGATGGTAGAAAGAAACAGAAACTTAACGGGACAAGGCCTTCTTCAATAGGTTCCCAGACATCAGTTATGCTGACAGAGCTGATGTTAGTATCTTGGTACAACCCCGGGACTCTTTTCTGTTTTCAAGAAATATATCAAATATGGTTCTGTACAATGGGACAAAAATGGGAGAATAAAACTGAAGAATTACCTTGATAATCTCTGTGACAGCAACAGACTTACTGATTGCCTGTCCCATGGCTTTCAGAACAATCTCTTTAATCTTCCGGTCCTGATTCAAAATGTTAAACGTGAGTCATGAAGTAAACAATGGGAAAAATCACAGTTAAAAACTACCAATGCCAGTCATGGTATTAAGATAACTGGTTTGCAAAACTAGCAACAAAGTAGACATGATGGACTTCTGAATCTTTCACACTCAGCATCAAATTCAGCACCTCTCCATTACCGAGACCTCCTATCCTACGGCAGCACACAGCCCCACACTACGTAAATGCAATTGACTGCATCCAGGGGAAGTAAGGTAAGGGACACAGAACTAACAACACTGGCACTTCTTACAACTGAACTCCAACTGCTATCACTATCCGCCATGGGCTTCACAATCTCACTGTCAATTGAAACTGTTTTTACAGGGATTACTAGCAATTGTTGACCACAAATCATATGAAACATCCCTACATTGCTAAATTTATATCCTCGGTATGTAACCAAAATCCGCAAATCAGATTGACGCTTTAACTTAATAACAATCTCGGCCGAAGGGCGCATACTTATAAATCTAGATATCCGCCGCATCAAACCAGATTCACAATGAGTTTAGTGCCAACGACATACTGATTCAAAACAATGACAAACAGGTACACATTTGTGCAAATACCACGCATCAGCATTGAATTTGTGCGCCAGTCAACGCACTTCCAATCGAAACCACACTGATTCAGCACAGCCTCGCCATCAATCAAACCACACAAAACCAGCCGTACGAACCACTCCGCCTCCCCGGAAGCCAGACGGGCAGAAACACGGCGCGACCTCGGGGCCGTTTCCGCCGTCGACACGCGCCGAATCGAACCAACGAACACACGAAACCGACGGGGCGGGGGCGGGGACGGGGGAGCGCACCTGGAGGAGGGACGTGGCGTAGGAGACATAGTTGCGGATAAGCCCCTGGGCGGTGATTCGGATCTCGTTCTCGGCGATGGCCGACTCGGGCCGCGGCCGCTCCACCCTCTGGTACCTGTCCATCTCGGGCCCTGGGCGCCGGCCGCCGCTCGTCGCCCGGCGGGTGGGATGGGGGGAGGGGATTGGTTTGGGTTTGGGGAGGGGATTTGTGAGGGTGCGGCGCGAGGTGGGGCGGGGGTGGTGAGGGAGGGGCTAAAACCCTAGGCGGAGCCAACGATACGTGCGCGCTCGTGGGGCGGAGGGCTCGGGTTGCACGAAACCGAGGGTCTCCGCCTTTATTTTTCTACGGGAGAGGGGAAATAGGAAGGGGGAGAAAATAAGAAAAGGAAAAAATATCGTTCCGGGAATCGGCGGGTCCTTCGGACTTCTGGTTCTCGCGTCTTGGGCCGTTTCCAGGGCCGGCCGGCCGTAGGTTCTAGAGTCTCTCTGCAGGCTGGACTGTTCGGTTTCCCTTTTTCTATTTGTGGACGAAATCCGGATGCAGGTACTGTCAGCAAACTCATTGTGATATTCTCTCAAAAAAAAAAACTCATTGTGATAATGAATGCATCAAAACATTCTCCTTCTTTGATGAACTGCACGTTTCCTATTCCTCGATGAGGCATTGCATGAACCAGCAGCTGCGGACGCTGTAGCCATCTCCGCCTCCTGGCCATGGTCGTGTGCCGGCCCCAACCCTAGGGTTCCGGCACAGCGGCGGCTTTGCCGGTTCCTCCCAGTCCAAGATGTATGACCTTGACTACAATTTTGCAAGTGAGCCCCTTGTCTCTTCTTCCTCTTGTCCCCATTGGCTGCTCTAAGTCTTGACGGATCTCTGCTTCTCAGTTGTGAGATGTTGATTTGTTTCTGTGTAGAGTATGTATAGGCTGGATGAATACAAATCTTCTTTTTCAAAATGGCATGATGGTTTCAGTTTATAGTATGTATAGACTGAATTCTGTTGACTACTTGATACTGCTGTCACATATGAAGGCTACCCAACTTCTCAGCTTTGTTTTCGAGTCGAACGACTAGTTGTTACATGAAGGTCAACTCAACCTGTCGACTCGAATCATTGGATGAGTCGAGCGACTCAATCGACTAGTCGCGGTTTTTGAGTCGAGCGACTCAATCGATCTGTCATGGAAGAGGAGACTGGAAGAGAAAACGGAGCATGGAAGGAGGGGCGGTTCCAGAGAAGGAGGGGGGCGAAGAGGTAGGGGCGGAGGCAGATAAGCCACGTAAGAGGAGCTGCAGCAAGGCCATTGCGATTGTCGATGCGTGCCTGGAGGCTGGAAGGGAGTAGGTAAGAGAAAGAGATAGAAGAGAGTAGATGGACGGTGAAGATTAGAGAATATAGATGGTTCAGCTTGAGCTACGCAGGCTAGGGTTTCATTGGGCCTTACTAGGTCAATATTGAACGCTTATTGTATTTGCTTGCCCATCCCCCTCTGGAAACTTAGATCAAACAGTTCCACACACCCCTCCCTCTTCTGCAGCCGTTGTCGCCCCTGGCTTGCTGCTCGTCCCCTTCTCCCCTGGTTGATGTTGCCTGTTGCTTATCCCCTGGTTGCTCTGCTGCTGGTCTACTCTTCCCATCCCCTGGTGGCCTGGTCTTGGCTGGTTGTTGCAGCTCCTCCCTTGGTTGATGCCGGCTGCTGCTGGTCTGCTCCCTATACTACTTTTGTTTGACTTTACACTAAATTTGTGTATAAATTAGTATTGTTGTTGCTATACTACTGCTGCTACTCTATAATTTTTGATTCTGCTATACTACTGTTGTTATTGTTGCTGAACTTTTTTCTTTACACTGAACCTATTAAGGAGAGCTCTATATATGTTGTTGCTGCTGAACTTTTTCTTTACACCGAACCTAGTAACTAGCTGAAGAGATCTATATATGTGGCTACAGATTCAGTTAGATTCTTTCATTAGGAAAACACACCTACATATTTTGCAAAAGCAATGTGTTACCAGAGATGCACAAAAGAGAAAGCAGGCCGTGGAGCAATTTGTAGTGTCGTATTATACTACTACTGTAGATGCGATTCACCGTTCCCAATGCGTTATGCTAACCAAATTTTCGGTCAAAATTCCCGTAACTGTCAGATGCGAAGCAGGTTGTTAATGATCTGACAAATGGTAGTCGGGGACGCAATGGTGTGATCATCGGTGATATCAAGTCTAGAGTAACTAGTTTTAATTGTATTTTTTGTTTTGAAGCTCGTTTAGTTAATGAGGATGCTCATAATTTAGCTAGATTCTCCCTCTGTTTAGGTCATGGTCGCCACATGTGGCTTATGCAACCCCGTGATCTAGATGTAATCCCACAAATTGTGATATTTGATGAATAAAGTGTTGCTTTACTTCTAAAAAAAAGTTAGGAATATCATTTGCGGTCGTATAGGAAGTATCGCTATTAGGAGATAGGAGATTTTTAAGTGTGTGTGACGCCCGGATAATTAAGCTACAGTAACCTCCTGCTAACGATGCCATGTCATCACATTACTGTTGCTAATCTTCATTTGGTCCAAATCACGATTCAAATTCAAAACTGAGTTTAAAGCCAAATTTCACATTTGTCAAACGTGAAAACCAAAATGTTCAAAGTGTGGCAATTTTTCCATAACCAATTATGGTGGTGAGCCAACATTTTTTTGCAAAGTGGTTTAATGCCCTAATCTATTTAAAACAGTTATTTAAAAGGTTAAAATACAAAAAAGGAAAAGGTCCCCCCTCCTCCATTGGGCCGACTGGCCCAGCTGCCCACCGCGCCCTCCTGGGCCTCGGCCCACCTGGCAGACCTAGGCCGCCTAGCCCCACCCCTCGGTCGTCTTCCTCCGACTGTACACGACCGAGCGCGTGCTCCCGCCCGACCACTTCGGCAGCGATGCCCCGAGGGGATAAGGGAGCCCCTCCGATGCCTCGGGCCTCCTCTCCCACCTACCTCCACCCACTTCGCCCCTCTCGCCCAGATCCACCTCTCCCCCTTTGTAAATCTGGAGGAAGGGCCAAACGCCACGGTTGCCGCGCCTTCCTTGCTGCCACGACCATTGTCCTCCTCTCGCCGCGCCGCCATGCCATCCACTCTGTCGGCCTCCTCTGCGTCGACTACGGCGGCCATCTCGAGCTGGGAGGCACTGCTGCGCCGGATCCTCGTCGTCTTCTTCCTCCTCGGTCGGCGGACTCCGTCGACGATTCGCTCCGGCGAGCTCTCCCCCAAGCCTGCTTTGCTCACCTGTAGGTCATGGTGAGCCCCCGCCTTCTTCCCCCCCCCCCGCCCTTCTCGTCAACGATTGTACCTCGTGGCCGCCATCCCCACTGCGGCGAGCCCTCCGCCGTGGACGCTCGTCCCCGGCCACCTCTCGGTGACCAAATGGCCACGCGCAGTAGTCCATCACCGTCGCACGCACATGTAGAGGTCCCTTGGCCGTTTAGTTTGTCCGCAAACAAGCTGCTATTGCTAACCTGCATCGAGCCGAGTTCCGACCGCCACTGCCGTCGACGCTGCGCCCTACTCCGGTCAACTCCAGCCCCCGCGACCACCGCCGTTAGATGCGCGAGATCGACCGCAGCCGAACGAGCCTAGCCACGTTCGATTTGAGGCACCGTAGCGAAAATCCGGCCACCGTAGCGAAAATCCAGTGGCCTCCCGTGCGCGCTGATAAGTCTCCAACGTATCTATAATTTTTGATTGTTCCATGCTATTATATTACCCGTTTTGGATGTTTATGGGCTTTACTTTACGCTTTTATATCATTTTTGGGACTAACCTACTAACCGGAAGCCCAGCCCAAATTGCTGTTTTTTTGCCTATTACAGTGTTTCGAAGAAAAGGAATATCAAACGGAGTCCAAACGGAATAAAACCTTCGGGAGCGATCTTTTTGGAACAAACATGATCTAGGGGACTTGGAGTGGACGTCAAGCAACAGAGGAGGCGGCCACGAGGGTGCCCGGCGCGCCCCCTACAGGTGGGCGCGCCCCCACCCTCGTGGGCCCCTCGAGCGTCCACCGACCTACTTCTTCCTCCTATATATACCCACGTACCTTGAAAACATCGAGGAGCACCACGAAAAACTATTTCCACCACCGTAACCTTCTGTATCCGCGAGATCCCATCTTGGAGCCTTCGTCGGTGCTCCGCCGGAGGGGGAATCAACCATGGAGGGCCTCTACATCATCTCCAAGGCCCTTCCGATGAGTTGTGAGTAGTTTACCACAGACCTTCGGGTCCATAGTTATTATCTAGATGACTTCTTCTCTCTCTTTGAATCTCCTCGATCTTCTTGGAGATCTATTCGATGTAACTCTTTTTGCGGTGTGTTTGTCGAGATCCAATGAATTGTGGGTTTATGATCAAGTTTATTTATGAGAAATATTTGAATCTCCTTTAAATTCTTTTATGTGTGATTAAGTTATCTTTGCAAGTCTCTTTGAATTATCAGTTTGGTTTGGCCTACTAGATTGATCTTTCTTGCAATGGGAGAAGTGCTTAGCTTTGGGTTCAATCTTGCGGTGTCCTTTCCCGGTGACAGCAGGGGCAGCAAGGCAAGTATTGTATTGTTGCCATTGAGGATAAAAAGATGGGGTTTATATCATATTGCATGAGTTTATCCCTCTACATCATGTCATCTTTCTTAATGCGTTACTCTGTTCTTTATGAACTTAATACTCTAGATGCATGCTGGATAGCGGTCGATGTGTGGAATAATAGTAGTAGATGCAGGCATGAGTCGGTCTACTTCTCATGGACGTGATGCCTATATACATGATCATGCCTAGATAATCTCATAATTATTCACTTTTCTATCAATTGCTCGACAGTAATTTGTTCACCCACCGTAGTACTTATGCTATCTTGAGAGAAGCCACTAGTGAAACCTATGGCCCCGGGGTCTATCTCTTATCATATAAGCTTTCAATCTACTTTTGTTTGCATCTTTACTTTTCCTATCTTTATTATAAAATACCAAAAATATATTTATCTTATCATATTATCTCTATTAGATCTCACTTTCGCAAGTGGCCTTGAAGGGATTGACAACCCCCTTATTGCGTTGGTTGCGAGTTCTTGTTTGTTTGTGTAGGTGCGTGGGACTTTTGAGGAGCCTCCTACTGGATTTATACCTTGGTTCTCAAAAACTGAGGAAAATACTTACGCTACTATTGTTGTACACACCTTTTGGGAGAAGCCTACTTGATTGGAATTTATTAGAATACTCTACGTGTTTCACTTATATCTTTTGAGCTAGATAGTTTTTGCTCTAGTGCTTCACTTATATCTTTTAGAGCACGGCGGTGGCTTGATTTTGTAGAAGTTGTTAATCTCTCATGCTTCACTTATATCATTTTGAGAGTCTCTTAGAACAGCATGGTATTTGCTATGGTTATAAAATTGGTCCTAGAATGTTGGGCATCCAGTTGGGTATAATAAAAACTATCATAGGAAGTGAATTGGATGCTATGATCAATTTTATACTTGATAATTGTTTTGAGATATGGAGGTGGTGACATTAGAGTCATGCTAGTTGGGTGATTATGAATTTAAAGAATGCTTGTGTTGAAGTTAGCAAGTCCCGTAGCATGCACGTATGGTTAAAGTTGTGTAACAAATTTGAAACATGAGGTGTTCTTATATTGTGCATCCTTATGACTGGCGGTCGGGGACGAGCGATGGTCTTTTCCTACCAATCTATCCCCATAGGAGCATGCGCATAGTGCTTGGTTTTTGATGACTTGTAGATTTTTGCAATAAGTATATGAGTTCTTTTTGACTAATGTTGAGTCCATGGATTATACACACTCTCACCCTTCCATCATTGCTAGCCTCTTCGGTACCGTGCATTGCCCTTTCTCACCTTGAGAGTTGGTGCAAACTTCGCTGGTGCATCCAAACCCCGTGATACGATACACTCTATCACACATAAACCTCCTTATATCTTCCTCAAAACAGCCACATACCTACCTATTATGGCATTTCCATAGCCATTCCGAGATATATTGCCATGCAACTTTTCCACCGTTCCGTTTATCATCATGACACACATTATCATTGTCATATCGCCTTGCATGATCATGTAGTTGACATCGTATTTGTGGCAAAGCCACCATGCATAATTTTTCGTACATGTCACTCTTGATTCATTGCCCATCCCGGTACACCGCCGGAGGCATTCATATAGAGTCATATCTTGTTCTAGTTTTGGGTTGTAATTCATGAGTTGTAAATAAATAAAAGTGTGATGATCATCATTATTAGAGCATTGTGCCCAAATAACAAAAAGAAAGGCCAAAAAGAAAAAAAAAGGCCAAAGAAAAAAAAAGAAAGGCCAAAAGAAAAAAAGAAGGAAGGCCCAAAGAAAAAAAAGAGAGAAAAAAGGGGGCAATGTTACTATCTTTTTTCACACTTGTGCTTCAAAGTAGCACCATGTTCTTTGTATAGAGAGTCTCATATGTTGTCACTTTCATATACTAGTGGGAATTTTTCATTGTAGAACTTGGCTTGTATATTCCTACAATGGGCTTCCTCAAAATGCCCTAGGTCTTCGTGAGCAAGCAAGTTGGATGCACACCCACTAGTTTCTTTTGTTGAGCTTTCATACATTTATAGCTCTAGTGCATCTGTTGCATGGCAATCCCTACTCCTCATGTTGACATCAATTGATGGGCATCTCCATAGCCCGTTGATTATCCTCGTCAATGTGAGACTTTCTCCTTTTTTGTCTTCTCCACATAATCCCCATCATCATATTCTATTCCACCCATAGTGCTATGTCCATGGCTCACGCTCATGTATTGCGTGAAAGTTGAAAAAGTTTGAGATTGTTGAAGTATGAAACAATTGCTTGGCTTATCATCGGGGGTGTACAAGATGGGAGCATTTTTGTGTGACAAAAATGAAGCATAGCCTAACTATATGATTTTGTAGGGATGAACTTTCTTTAGCCATGTTATTTTGAGAAGACATGATTCCTTTGATTAGTATGCTTGAAGTATTACTATTTCTTATGTCAATATGAACTTTTATTTTGAATCATTTGGATCTGAACATTCATGCCACAATAAAGAAAATTACATTGAGAATTATGCTAGGTAGCATTCCACATAAAAAATTCTGTTATTATCATTTACCTACTCGAGGACGAGCAGGAATTTAGCTTGGGGATGCTTGATACATCTCCAATGTATCTATAATTTTTGATTGTCCCATGCTATTATATTACCCGTTTTGGATGTTTATGGGCTTTACTTTACACATTTATATCATTTTTGGGACTAACCTACTAACCGGAAGCCCAGCCCGAATTGCTGTTTTTTTGCCTATTTGAGTGTTTCGAAGAAAAAGAATATCAAAAGGAGTCCAAACGGAATGAAACCTTTGGGAGCGTGGTTTTTGGAACGAACGTGATCCAGAGGACTTGGAGTGCAAGTCAAGAAATAAACAAGGCGGACACGAGGGTGGAGGGCGCCCCTCCTACTAGGCGTGCCCCCTGTCTCGTGGGCTCCTCGGGCGTCCACCGACCTACTTCTTCCTCCTATATATACCCACGTACCCCGAGAACATTAGAGGCGACCACGAAAAATTATTCCCACCACCATAACCTTCTGTATCCGCGAGATCCCATCTTGGAGCCTTCGCCGGCACTCCGCCGGAGGGGGAATCGACCACGGAGGGCTTCTACATCAACACCATAGCCCCTCCGATGAGTTGTGAGTACTTTACCACAGACCTTCGGGTCCATAGTTATTAGCTAGATGGCTTCTTCTCTCTTTTTGGATCTCAATACCATGTTCTCCTCGATCTTCTTGGAGATCTATTCGATGTAACTCTTTTTGCGGTGTGTTTATCGAGATCCGATGAATTGTGGGTTTACGATAAAGTTTATCTATGAGAAATATTTGAATCTCCACTGAATTCTTTTATGTGTGATTAAGTTATCTTTGCAAGTCTCTTCGAATTATCAGTTTGGTTTGGCCTACTAGATTGATCTTTCTTGCAATGGGAGAAGTGCTTAGCTTTGGGTTCAATCTTGCGGTGTCCTTTCCCAGTGACAGCAGAGGCAGCAAGGCACGTATTGTATTGTTGCCATCGAGGATAAAAAGATCGGGTTTACATCATATTGCATGAGTTTATCCCTCTATATCATGTCATCTTTCTTAATGCATTACTCTGTTCTTATGAACTTAATACTCTAGATGCATGCTGGATAGCGGTCGATGTGTGGAGTAATATTAGTAGATGCAGGCAGGAGTCGGTCTACTTGTCACAGATGTGATGCCTATATACATGATCATGCCTAGATAATCTCATAATTATTCGCTTTTCTATCAATTGCTCGACAGTAATTTGTTCACCCACCGTAATACTTATGCTATCTTGAGAGAAGCCACTAGTGAAACCTATGGCCCCCAGGTCTATCTCTTATCATATAAGCTTTCAATCTACTTTTATTTGCATCTTTACTTTTCCAATCTATATCATAAAATACCAAAAAAATATTTATCTTATCATACTATCTCTATCAATACTTATGCTATCTTGAGAGAAGCCTCTAGTGAAACCTATGGCCCCCGGGTCTATCTCTTACCATATTTGCTTTCAATCTACCATTATTTGCATCTTTACTTTTTGCATCTTTATCAAAAATACCAAAAATATATTTATCTTATCATACTATCTTTTTTAGATCTCACTTTCGCAAGTGGCCGTGAAGGGATTGACAACCCCTTTATTGCGTTGGTTGCGAGTTATTTGTTTGTTTGTTTAGGTGCGTGGGACTTTTGAGGAGCCTCCTACTGGATTGATACCTTGGTTCTCAAAAACTGAGGGAAATACTTACGCTACTATTGTTGCATCACCCTTTCCTCTTCAAGGAAAACCAACACAAGCTCAAGACATAGCAAGCACCCGCAAGATGGTTACGTGGCATGGCCGGGCATTCTAGGCCCTTGTCGTAAGTCCATGAGACGGGGCGACGGGGTCACTTTCGATCGTGAGTCTCTGCTCGTCTCTGCTAGCTAATAATACACTATGGTTTGGGTATTTGTTCTGAGTTGGCCTTTGGCCTTTATGCACCAACCACCACGCGAGAATAGTTATGGGCCTCGGCGTCGTGGTATCAGTCGGAGCTTTGTTAGACGTCCAGTTCAGCAGTGCGGCACGGCTGGGCCGACACCATCTTGTAGTGGTGGAGCCTGGACCCGCCCTGTACGCAACGATCCGGGGTGCAACAGGCGATGGGCCCAGACCCCGGAGTGCTTAGGATGTAGACCGGCGGGGACCTCTCTGCTGAGCCTAGGTAGGGCTGCGACGTGTTGATCTTCCGAGGCCGGGCATTGACCCAGAAAGTGTGTCCGGCCAGAGTAATCAAGCGTGTTGGAAAACGTGTTGCACCCCTGCAGGGAAGATTATCTATTAATTGTTGTGTCCACGGTAACGGACGTTCAGACTTATATCCTGATCTTATACAACTACAAATGGATACTTGAGATATGTGGCTCCGGGATTGCTTTCTCGCAGGGAATCGAGAAAGGATCTCTGGGCATTAATGTTACAACTTGTTTGTTAATTAAACTGCTATTCTTTACTCTCCTACATGTTGCAAGATGCTCGGAACTGCTTGAAGATGCTAGTCTTCGGTAGGCTAGGTCTTCCCCCTCTATTCTGGCTTTCTGCAGTTCAGTCCACAGATACAAACATTCCATTTGATACCAATGCATACTTAGTATAGATCTGATGCTTGCGAGTACTTTGGATGAGTACTCACGGTTGCTTTGCTACCCATTTTCCCCTTCTTTCTTCTTTTCGGTTGATGCAGCCAGATGGTGGATCCCTGGAGCCAGATGCCACCGCCGATGGATGCTACTACGTGAAGACCGTCGACGACCAGGAGTAGTTAGGAGGTCCCAAGTAGGAGGCCTTGCCTCTTCGATCGTTGTTGCTTTTGTGCTAGCCTTCTTAAGACATCCTTGTTTAACTTATGTCTGTACTCAGATATTGTTACTTCCGCTGACTCTCTTGTGTATCGAGCTATGTATTCGAGCCCTCGAGGCCCCTGGCTTGTAATATAAAGCTTGCATTCTTTTATTTGTGATTAGAGTTGTGTTGTGATATCTTCCCGTGAGTCCCTGATCTTGATCGTACATGTTTGCGTGTATGATTAGTGTACGATTAAATTGGGGGCGTCACAGTGTGGGACTATACCATCACATCGTCAATTCACCACTACAAAAACGGCATTTAATTCATAGTAACTTTTAGAAAGAACATTTATGTTTTGAAAGGATGGATTATTGAACGCAAATGACGAAATTATGAAGTATCCGACATAGATACCATGATTTTTTTTTAATTTCACAAGAACCCAAAGAACTAATTTACAAGAATGTGAGTGAATACCCATAGAATGACATAAACAATTTGTAAGAGATCTAAATTAAAATCAAATGGAAACAAATGTGTGGTTGAAGTCCTACAATAATACCCATACAATCACATAAGCCTATGATAGATTCAAATGGGCTTACCTCCAAGCAGTTATGTTAAAATTGGGATTCACTAAAGGGTGGGTGAGCATTGTGATGAGTATGATAACCTTGATAAAATTTTCAGTTTTTTTAATGGGAAGAAGCTTCAAGAATTTACATCATCATGAGGTATCCGACCTCTCCATATTTGTTCTTCTTGGCAGCAGAGGGCCTTTCGTGCCTCCTCAAATCAAAAAGTGAGTCATCCAATCTTCGTGGTTTGGCCCTTTGGCCCCGCCGGTAAACCATATTTTATTTGTAGATGACAACCTACTGTTCTTCAAGGCTAATGGCGTGGGAGCATCTGAGGTGCACCAGGTGTTGGACACTTATTGTTTAGCTACAAGGCAACGACTAAAATTTTAAAATCATCAATCTACTTCAGTAACGGTGTCCCTGAAAATATTAGGACAGCCATAAAGGTCTTGCTAAAAGTTCCAAACGAGACACTAAACGAAAAATATCTTGGGATGCCATATGATGCGGGGTCATCCACGAATGGGGCATTTAAATACTTAAAGGGTCTCCTATGGAGCAGGGTCCTGGGATGGATTGAAAGAACTATGTCAATGGCCGGGAAAGAAATTTTGGTAAAGTCAGTAGCCCAAGTTGTACATGTATACTATATGGCTTGCTTCAAGCTTCCAAGGGGTCTATGTTAGAAACTAAACATGTTAATCGGGAAATTTATGTGGGGAAGTAGAGATGGACAGTGAAAGTCACACTGGGTTTCTTGGAAGGACATGAGGCAACTCAAATGTACATCCCTAGTTCTGGTATGCTCAAGACTAGCTAGTCATGTGTGCATCATGTTTAAATTCCATTTAAATTTAAAATGGGGATTTGTGAAACCCTCAGAAATCATTTTTGGAAATGACCCAAATAAAAATTGCTCCAAAGGGTCCAAGAAAATGTTCATGTTGCTCTCTAAAAATATTGGACAGAGATAAAAATTAAACCAATATTTTCAGGAGCTCATAAATATTTATTTTGGCCACTTGGATAATTCCAGTTATTTTGCCTTGGATATATATATGCTATATATATATAATATATGTCCAAAAATTATGCCAGTTGTTGAGGAGCTCTGGAATAAAACCACTAGCCCCTACAAAATCAAACAAATATCAAAAAAATAAAATATCAGAAAAATAGAAAAGGAAACGAAATGGAAAAACTTACTTGGCACCTACCAGCCCCATGCGGTACTGGCTTCGCCGAGCGGCCCGGCCAGTCAGCCCAGCCCAACCGCCAGAGCTTCTTCAAGCTCGCCAAGAGGAGCTGCGTGGTCAAGACTGCAGCCGGCCGAGGCCACGTCTCCCCGCCACCTCTTGCTTCTCCCCCTCGTTGCCTGGAACACCCGCGCGTCGCCACACGCCCCCGGACCCTCTCACTGTCCCCCAGTCCTCTCCCCTCCTCTCCCTCGCTTTCTCTCTCGCGGCCGAATGCGTCAGTCGCCGCCGTTCGCTCCCCGTGCTCCCAGCCGTCCGCTCGACCGCCCGTCATGCTTGAGAGCTCCGCCACCTCGTCCGCTACCTTCCCGCCAAGCCGTGCGTCGCCGGACGCCTCGTGGAGCAGTCGTCGTTGCCTTCACCTCCGGCCATCGTGGATCTCCGTCGTCGCTCGCCGCCGTCAGCGCGTCCCCGAGCCCGCTGAGCTACTCCTCTGGTCCGCTGTGAGCCCCCGCGTCGGTTCCCCCTCCTCTCCTGCCTCCCCGTGCTCCGTAGCCGTGCGGCTGCTCGAGCCGAGCTCTGGCCGCCACCGCGAGCTTCGCTCCGGCGAGCTCCGCCGCCCCCGCAGCTCCCCATCTGCTCCCCTGGATGCGGACGAGCCCAGGCTACACCCCGGTGCTCTCAGACGTCGTCGTCCCCGTGGCCTGCGGCGCGGACTCCGCCGCGTCCAGAGGTCGCCGGCGACGAGCCCCCGTCGCCTGAGCCCTGCCATGTGGGCTTGGCCTGGTAGGTGATTAGCTTAGTGCTAATCACCACCTAACCTAACCCCTGACACTGACCAGTGGGCCCAGTGCCACTAATCCCACAATTAGGATAAACTAACCCCCTGTTTAACCCCGTGTCACTGACGTGTGGACCCCACATGTCAGGTTTGACCTGGTCAGCTCCGTTGACCTGCTGACGTAGGCATAACGCAGTGCTGACGCAGTTATTCCTTTTCTGGTTTTTAAATAAATCAGAAAAATCCAAAAATGCTTTAACTTCAAAAAAATCATAGAAATTCAACCGTAGCTCAGATTGAAATAATTTATATATGAAAAATTATCAGAAAAATTCAATCTATCAATCTGTACTAATTTGATGCATGACAAACCAACTTATACCTACTATATAAGTGAAACATGTAAATGGCATTTATAAAGACTTAACTTGGAGTTGCATTTGAACTTTTGGTTCAAATGGACTTCATCCAAATAAAAGCTAGTTGCATTAGCTCAATCAGCATCACATATTCATGCCATGATCATGCATCATATTGTTGCATATGCTTGTGTTTTAATTGCCGACACCGTTCCTTCTCGATAGGTCCTGCTCCGGAGAGTGTTCCAGAGTACCTGTCTGAGGAGCAGTGCCACCATGTTGATCTACCAGGCAAGCAAACCCCCTTGCTCATTCTGATATAATCCTACTCTCTCGCTCCTGCTCTCTGTTATTGCATTAGGACAACAACGATTCAATTGCTACTTTATGTTGCGGTAGTTGAACCCATTCCTCTGCATGACCTGTCATTGCCACAGTAAATAGTTGAAATCCACTAGCATGTGTAGGAGTTGATTGAAGCCATGTTGTGTTCCTACCATGCCATGCCTGCTATTGCTTAGAGTGTGTTAGGTCTGATTCATTGGGAATGAATTAGAGTGCAGTGCTACGTTCTAATGCTGAGAATGAAGTGTGTGAACACGATTTGGTAAAGGTAGCGGTGAGAGGCCATGTAGGAGTACATGGTGGGTTGTCTCACTGGAACCGTCCTTAAGCACTGAGTTCTGTGTATGTTGTCCAATGACTAGTTACTACCACGCATTGGAATACTTAAGTGCCCCTCTCGACTTATTAACCGACTTGATCTCTGTCCAGGAGTCGCAGCTAGTTTCTGGTGCTTGTAGGTAGTGTTATTCTTCTACCAAGTGGCACCCGGCAGGGTGGGCTTGGGACAGACTAGGCACATGTGGCACAGTGTACTAAGTGGCACCCGGCTGGTGGGCTTGGGAACCCTGCTCACATCGTTTGGGGTCGTGATGGAAACCTCGGCCGGACTCCCTTGCGGATAGAACCCAAATAGGCGATAAACCTGGACTAGAGTCTTGTGTGGTTAGTCAGGTCGTGGCCGACACCCTCGCTAGGCTTCCGCTTGAAGGTTACCGAGATACATGACGTGTACATGGCGATAAGTGGGAAGAGCATGTGTGAAGAAGTACACCCCTGCAGGGTTAACATGATCTATTCGAATAGCCGGGTCCGCGGTTATGGACTTCTTGGATGCTTACGTGGTACATAGACAACTTGAAGTGGATACTCTAAAATGCTCAAGACAAGTGTGAGTGCTATGGATGGCCTTCTCGTAGGGAGACGGGGATGAATCCATAGTAGTGTATTGTGTGGTGGTTAGTGGACTCGTGTGCGTTGTCTCACCTCAAAGAAGTCTCTCGTAGTCATAGAACAGGATAGCCACTGAGTCAAAGCTGGCTTGCGGCAACTAATCCCCACATTACCCTCTTGATACAAATGCATGTATGATAGGATCTGATGTAAGTCTTGCTGAGTACCTTTGTACTCACGTTGCTTTATTTATGTTTTTGCAGCGGAGACTTCGGTCTTACTAGTGTTCTCGTGGACTTTGACAAGTAGCTTGTACCTCAGCTACGATCTTGATCGGATGTTGTAGATAGTCAGGCTCTTCGGTCTGTACTCATACATGTAATGCTTCCGCTTGTTGCTTGTATGCTCTGAATGTTGGGTCATGTGACCCCTGTTTGTAATAAATGCTATGATGGCTCTTCTGAGCCTTTATCTATATGAGTTGTTGAGTTATGTTGTGATGCCATGTTGTACAGCACATACTTGCATCTTATGCGTACGTGTAATGTGTATTACTATGTGTGGGATCCGACTATCTAGTTGTTTATCCTTAGTAGCCTCTGTTACCGGGAAATGTCTCCTAGTGCTTCCATTGAGCCATGGTAGCTTGCTACTGCTCCGGAACACTTAGGCTGGCCGGCATGTGTCCTTCTTCGTTCCTGTGTCTGTCCCTTCGGGGAAATGTCATGCAGTGTCTACCGGAGTCCTGTTAGCCTACTACAGCCCGGATTCTCCGGAGTCCTACTAGCCCAGCTGCTACAGCCCGGATTCACTCGTTGATGACCGACACGTTCGTTGCTGGGTCATGTATGCCTGTCCCTGTAAGTTAGTGCCACTTTGGGTTCACGACTAGCCATGTCAGCCCGGGTTCTTCGTCATATGGATGCTAGCGACACTATCATATACGTGTGCCAAAAGGCGTAAAGCGGTCCGGGCATGGTAAGGCGACACCCGTGGGAATACCGTGCGTGAGGCCGCAAGGTGATATGATGTGTTACATGCTAGATCGGTGTGGCACAGAATTGGGGTCCTGACGGCTTTGGTCTCAGAGCCTGACTGCCTGTAGGATTACCAAGCCAAACTGGTGGAAGTTGATTCTAGAAATTCTTTAGTTATATAAGGGAATTGATTGTGGATGGGAACGCAAGGCTCTTTTTACTCCTTATACCTCACGGCCTTCTAATCTGAGTCATCCTATCTCTCCTACGGGGTTAAGAAACCAGGCTTTCTCTTCCGTCTATCAGGATCACATGTTACTACTCCGTAGTCCCATAGGATTGGTTGATCAGAGTCAAACCCCAGTTTTCGAGTACTTCCGATGTAGCTTGTTTAGTATTATCTCAGAACCTTGAGTGGTGATGTTGAGTTGTTGTACTATCCCATTTTTAGCAGGATGTCTCATTCTGAGCATTTTACTGTCGTTATGCTGCCGGAATTGCCCTAGGAGTATGAGAGATACTAATTCCCTTGTCTTACATTCTATAGCCTATAGATGATGCTGATTCCGTCCTTGGTTTCGTTTCTCAGGATGTCATCGGTTAAGCGAAGTTCTGTTGCTCATAGCCAGAACCATGGAGATGGTAGGGATGAGGATCCTCCCAACCCGCCTTCATCGACAGAGTTCATGTTAGAAATGGAGAGGAACAAGCATGAGTCTAATCACTTGCTAGCACGTATCGAGGAGAACACCGCACATCAGTTCAAAGAGTCTGGGACCATTCATGACATCATTCGCTTGCACCCACCCACCTTTCATCATTCTATTGAGCCACCCAATGCAGATGATTGGCTCCGTAGCATCACTCATAAGCTGAGTTCCGCGAACGTAGCTGAAGATGACAGGGTCACCTATGCCACATACCACCTGGAAGGTCCTGCTAGTCTTTGGTGGCAGAACTATGAGGCTATGCTTCGGTGGCGATTCCTACGGAGGATTTCACTAAGGCTTTTCGCGAGCATCACATACCTCAGGCCCTCATTGATTGCAAGAGAGAAGAGTTCTGTAGTTTCTCCTAGAGTAAGTTGGATGTTGATGCTTACAGTAGAGAGTTCGAGAACCTCGCCCGCTATGCTTCAGAAGAGGTGTCCACGGATGCCAAGAAGCAGGCTAGGTTCCGGAAGGGTCTCAACCCCAAGTTGCGTCGTGATCTCCACCTACATCATTGTGATACATTCCAGGCTCTTGTGAACAAGGCCATTAATGCAGAGACAACTCAGCTCACTTAGAGGAGTCTCGTAAGCACACCCGTGATTTGGGATCTTCCTCCGGCTCCAGTTCTCAGAAGCGCCGGATTTGGGTTCCGAACTCCGCTCTTCCTTCCGGATATTCACCAGACCATCCTATGTGGCGCCTCACCTAGCTCAGTATGCTCCACCTAGGCCTATTGGTAGACTGCTTGTTAGTGCGGGTCCACCCCCAACTTCAGGGACTTGCTTCACATGCGAAAAGCCAGGACACTATGCACGTGACTGCTCTCAGGCCACTTATGTTCCACCCCAGTCCGAGAAGTCTGTTGGCTGTGTTAAGCACAAGCAAGACGATCAGTGCCAAGCCAGCTCGCACTAAACATGGACGTGTGCATCACGTCTCAGCTAAAGATGCTCATGATGACCCGGATGTCGTTCTTGGTACACTCCTTGTCAATTGTCATCTAGCATCGGTTCTATTCGATACTGGAGCATCTCATTCCTTCATTTCTGAAAGCTATAGTAACCTGCACAATATGTCATTTTGTGATATGCCCTCTCCACTGGTCATCCAAACTCATGGATCCAAATGGCAAACTTCTAGTGTAAGCCATGGTAACGAAATCCTTGTTAACAGACTTGTATTCCTTGCATCACTTATAGCCCTCAAGTCTACAAATATTAACATCATCTTGGGTATGAACTGGATGAAAGCTCATTATGCCAAGATTGATTGTTACACCAGGTCCATTCAGCTTACACACCCATCTGGCAAGATAGTCACTGTCTCCACTAGAGTTGCAAGGCGTCAACTCTATTCTCTTAATCTGACCCTCTTCCGGACCTTGAAGATATCACGGTAGTCCGTGACTTTCGGATGTCTTTCGGAGGAAGCTGCCGGTGTTCCACAGCGAGAGATGTAGAGTTCGTCATAGATCTTATCCGAGGAACCGCTCCAATCTCTAGGAGACCTTACAAAATGGCACCCTTAGAACTAGAAGAGCTTAGAAACAACTTGATGAGTCCTTGCAAAGGGTTTCATCCGTCCTAGTTCTTCTCTTGGGCTTGCCCGTCCTCTTCGTCAAGAAGAAGGATGGTACGGACGGATGGTTGTAGATTATCGTCCGTTAATTTGGTCACGATAAAGAACAAATATCCACTCCCGGGATCAACGACACTGTATGATCGACTTCTTTGGATCCTCGATCTTCTCAAGATGGATTTGAGGTTAGGCTACCACCAAATCAAGATCAGAAATGGGGACATTCCCAAGACGGCCTTTATCACTCGTTATGGCCAGTATGAGTACACCGTCATGTCCTTTGGTCTAACCAACGCTGTCGGATATTAGGTTCTGGCAAAACCCTTAAGGTTCGAACTCTAGTGTGCACACGAAGATCTTCTCCCTACTGATTCAGGCCCCAAAACCTCATCGCGATTCTAAGCTAACACGATGAACAACACAAGGGACACGAGGTTTATACTGGTTCGGGCCACCGTTGTGGTGTAATACCCTAATCTAGTGTATGGTGTGGTGGATTGCCTCAGGGGTGATGATGAGCATCTGAGAGGAAGAACGACCTTGCGAGGTGTTCTTGAGTGGTCGATGTTCTACCAGGGAAGGATTTGATGCTCTCTCCTGGCTCTAGGTGAGATCTCGATACCTCCTACTGTGGTGGCTATCTCTATTTATAGAGGCCCTGGTCCTCTTCACAAATATTGAGCGGGAAGGGAGCCAACAACGGCCATTTTGAAGGGGGACAACTAGTACAAGCTATCCTGACTAAAGTTGGTTTTCGACTACCAAAGGCACTGGCGATGACACCGTCTTGAGCTCCACAGCGATCTCCATCCTGCTGCTCTACTGGTCTTGGTCTCGTTGCACCGATATGGAAACCTTTGCTTGATGCCTCGGTACTCTGCGCCTGCGCTTGCCCCCTTTGCACCAAAGAGGAAACGAGGACAACTGCGGCTGGTGGCGCCGCTGGCGCCCTTTGGTCTTGATCGTCATGGCTTGCGTCACGAGCACCTCGCGAGGTACTCCTTGCCTTGATCTCTCCACGTCCTCGCAAGCTTGCCTGGTGAGGCCGCTCCTGAGGAAGCCTTGCTTCGTCTGTCCCGCGAGGCTTGGCCTGTCACAAGGGTCTTGAACTTGGGTTGATGAAGACGGGTTGTACTGGGCCACTGCTTGAGCCACACCGCAGGCCACAGGAAGGCAAGTCAGGGACCCCGTTCTCGAAGCAAGAGTAGCCCGGGCCCAAAGCGCTTCGGACTTGGCTTAGCAGTGAAGCCAAAGGGCAAGTGCAGAGCGCCGCGGGCCCCAATAGCCTGCGGCCTTGGTCGCCGCGTGGCGGTTGATTGGACGTGGGCGTCTCCGCTTCCCCATGCTGCCTCGGCAACTGCTCGACTGACAAAAGGCTGGCCTGGGTTAGGCTTACCTTCATTGCTCTCATTCGCCTTGCTCCAGATCCCCTTCCCTGCTCTTGCTCTCTTGCTTCCGAAATCTCCAGATCCGCTCCATCCTTCCTCTTTCAGCGAGCAATGGCGCCTCACAAGACCGCGGCCGAAGCCCTGCCGGCTTGGTACTCACCGGCCCTGGATCCTCCCAACATGACGGAGAAGAATCTCGCCACCACGCGCCTGATGGTGGCGGCGCAGGGCAGCGAGATGGGGGAGACCGGACTCCGGGCCGGTTCTGCCACGCTAGAGGCTAACGGGAGCACCTTCTACCCCTTCTTCATGAGCACCATCATCGCCGGCCTGGTGCCTCTCTTCTCCGAGTTCTTCTACGCCATCCTCTGCCATTACAAGCTGCAGGCCCTTCATCTCCATCCCAACTCCGTTCTCCTTCTGTCAATTTTCGCCTACTACTGCGAGGCGCACGTTGGGGTGATGCCGTCCGTGGCTTTGCTGCGCCACTTCTTCTCCCTACGACTCACCGACAGCCATACCTCGGCGTGCACTAGCTTCATCGCGTACTCCAAGGCCAACGTGATCTCGAAGACTGGGAAGAGGGTCGATGGCTTTGGGAGCAACTGGGTCGTGCTGGCTGCCGGATGCATCCACTCTCGATTGGTGTTGCCCATGGAGCAACCCCAGGCTGACGAGGTGTGGTCTCGCGTGAAGCTTGACGACCGACGGGCGAAGTCGATGCTGGAGAAGATGAACGCCGACCTGAGGCCGGGTGAGGGAGTCCTGGACTAGGGGGTGTCCGGACAGCCGGACTATCATTATCCGCCGGACTCCAAGACTACGAAGATAGAAGATTGAAGACTCCAGCTCGTGTCCGGAAAGTACTTTCCTTGTCGTGGAAGGCAAGCTTGGCAATACGGATATGTGGATCTCCTACCATTGTAACCGACTCTGTGTAACCCTAGCCTCTCCGGTGTCTATATAAACCGGAGGGTTTTAGTCCGTAGGACAACATACATTACAACAATCATACCATAGGCTAGCTTCTAGGGTTTAGCCTCCTTGATCTCGTGGTAGATCTACTCTTGTACTACCCACATCATCAATATTAATCAAGCGGGGCGTGGGTTTTACCTCCATCGAGAGGGCCCGAACACAGGTAGAAACATTGTGTCCCTTGTCTCCTGTTACCATCCGCCTAGGCGCACGATTCGGGACCCCTACCGAGATCCACGGTTTGACACCGACATTGGTGCTTTCATTGAGAGTTCCTCTGTGTCGTCACCAATAGGCTTGATGGCATCTTCAACCAACAATGCTGTCCTGGGTGAGACTTTTCTCCCCGGACAGATCTTTGTATTCGGCAGCTTTGCACTACGGGCCAATTCTCTTGGCCATCTGGAGCAGATCGAAAGCTACGCCCCTGGCCGTCAGGTCATATTTGGAAGCTTAAACTTCACGGCCGATGTCCGCGAAGACTTGATCTTCGACGGACTCGAGCCACAGCCAAGCGCGCCGCAATGTGACGATGGGCACGATCTAGCTCTGCCGCCGGACGGTGCCTTGGTGGCGCTTTTCGGATCCGCTTGACCATTAGCCCGAGCCGATCGCCCATATCGAGGCGGTGGGTAGACGCCGCCGGGGCTTCAACATCCACGGCGATGGGCGAATATCGATCTTGTCCCTACGGCTCGCGATTCAGTGCGGACTCCTTGCGGACTCGAGCCTCCCGCGCCCCCACCAATCAATTCGGATTGGGCGCCGGTTATGGAATTCACCACCGTGGACATCTTCCAGCACTCGCCTTTCGGTGATATCCTGAATTCACTGAAGCATCTCTCGCTATCAGAAGAGTCCTGGCCGGACTATGGCTAGGATGGTTGGAGTACGGACGATGAAGAAATTCATAGCCCACCCACCACCCACTTTGTAGCCAGCGTCGAGGATTTAACCGACATGCTAGACTTCGACTCCGGCGACATTGGCGCTATGGACGGCGATGCAGGGCGAACAAGAGCCGGCGCCTCTGAGGGCTTTGGAAGGCCACCTCGTCATATAGCGTATACATGGTGGATACCCCAAAAGAAGGGAGGCGAAGAAGCGCGGAGGCAGATTCTCTAAAGAAGCAGCCCAAACGCCCGGCGTCGTGGCGCCGCTCTAAATCCGCCACGGCAAGAATGGAGATTCCGGCACGGAGACAATAACACTCAGGAGAGTGTCAAGACGATCCCTCCCACAAGACTCAGCGGAGGAGGGCGAAGCAAGCCCTCACGACAGGCGGCACGAAGGGTTGAGGATGATAACTATATTCCTCCCTCCGAAGACAAAGCAAGCCTCAGCGATGGCCGAATTCGTGCGTGCACGAGGATCCCGTCGAACAAGGCGCTTCAGCGCGGGCTCATAACCACGGCAAACAGCCTAAAGAAAAAGCAAGCAACAGCTCAAGCTGATCAAGATCTGCTGGCGATCGATGGACCGAGGTCCTCGCGTCGAAGAATATAAACTTCGAGCGCCCTCAAAAGTTACCCAAGGCGCAAGCTGCTCCCCGATTAGAGGAGGAAGCATACATACCTTCATCACCGCGCCGACGACATGGTGACCGACCACCCGTGGTCGCGACGAGAGCATCGGGCCCCAGCCAAGACCGTACCCGGCATCGCTCCAAAAGTCTGAAGCCAAGAGGGCAGCGCCGGACTTGCGGGACATATTGGAGGACAAGGCAAGACAATCCAGATCCATCTACGGATCACGCGAGCGCCCATGACCCACGGCGAATACCGTCGCGCCGGATCTAATAACCCGGCCGGGCGAACACATGACGGCACTCTCTCGAGCTGCGTCGTGATATTGCCCAATATAGGGCGCGCACACCCTCTATGCTTCATCGATGAAGTAATGGATCATCGGATCCCGAAGGTTTAAACCCGTAAACATCGAATCCTACGATGGCACAGCAGACCCATGATTTGGATGAAGACTATCTTCTCCATATTCATATGGCCCGTGGTGACCTCCATGCCATCAAGTATCTCCACTCAAGCTTAAGCGACCAGCTCGGCATTGGCTTAATAGCTTGCCCAGAGTCAATTGGATGTTAGGAAGACACGGAGGCGCATTCCTTGATAACTTCAAAACGCGTATGTGCGACCACCGACGCCGATGACTTAAGCCACATCATTCGGCAGCCAGACGAATCGGCGGACAATTACGGACATGGTTCTTGACGAAGAAAAACCAAATAAATCGACTATCCGGACGCGAGGCCCTCGCAGCCTTCAAACATAACATCCGGGACGAATGGCTAGCGAGGCACAGGGCGGGAAAAGCGAAATCCATGGCAGCCCTCACGCCGCTAATGACCGCTTTTGTGCGGGAGAGGGCAGCTGGCTAGCTCGCAGCAACAATCTCCGTAAAAACTCCGGCGGTCCGGATACTAAGTACAACAACGGCAGGTCACGTCGAATCAAAACAAGCGCCGCGTGCGGCGGCGATAAGGAGGATCTGACGATCAATGCGGATTCGAGGCTCTAAACCCGGTCGTGGAAGAAGCCATTCAAAAGAACCACTCCGGGTCCGTCCAATCTGGACCGAATACTCGACCGTCTATGCGGATACATGGCACCTCGAAAAGTCAGCTAACCACACCAATAGAGCTGTTGGGTGTTCAAGCGGCCGGCAAGTTAATTGACGAAAACAATGACAAGGGGCTAAATAGCGACGACGAGGAAGATACCCGCCGCCCGAACAATAGAGGACGAAGGGTTTCCCCCGCAAGTGCGGACGGTGAATATGATATCGCGACCCATATACCCAAGAGGGAGAGGAAGCGTGCACTATGGGGCGTCTATGCGATGGAGCGATCGCCCCAAAGTTCAACCCATGGTCCTCTTGCCCGATCACTTTCGATCGAAGAGACCATCCGACCAGACATCGCCATGGCAGATTCGCCGCATTGGTTTTAGACCCAATCGTCGATGGGTTCCACGGCGAGAGTCGATGGATGGCGGTAGCAACTGAACACTGCTTTATCGAGGATCTGATGTGCAAAATGGGCATAGACCCATCAAGGATTAAACCTACAAAGACAACCTTTAAAGGTGTCATCCAGAGTGGAAGCCAAGCTATGCGAGCTCAGTCCTGCTGGAAGTGGTCTTGGATCACGGATAACTTCCGAGCGAAGAGTTAATCTTGACATAGTCCCGATTCGCAGCGGCTATCATGCTCTGCTTGGGCGAACGCGTTTGCAAAATTCAGCGATGCCGCATTATGCATACCTAAAGCTCAAGATGCGGGCCCTCGCGGAGTCATCACGGTCAATGGAAATACGGGCGCTCCCTCGAGCGGAGGAACATCTACGGCTCTCGCGGCATAAGTCTGAGCAGCCTTTTGGGCAATTCTCAAGTCCGGCGGTTAAAAAGCGAATCTGGTAAGCAGCGCCGGAGCAATGCCAACCAAGACCACTGGCGCGATCGAAGCACGCGATAGCAATGCGGCCCCAACCCTCGCCAGCGCATGATCGCAAGAATAACACTCGCGTACATCATTATGCTTTGGAGATACCATGGGCGCGAGGAAAGGCACGATCACAAGGGACTAAAGTGCGGCTCGACCACACCGGGCTCACACTAACGCCCCCTTGTTTTATTTCTATCTTTTCTTCTTTTGTGTATCGAGGACTCCGTTAACGGAAGCCTGTCCGATGGCGAACTTCGCCGAACTCACGATACAGCGATCGGGGACTAAAGAAGGCTGCGACGAACACTCGGTGGTCTCAATTCGAGCATTAAATTCGATTACATACACCAAGTCTGCGGCTTATCCACGAGGGGGCGTGTTTACTTAGTCCAAATACCTTGCTTATCGAACTATTTGTATCGATCCGCTCTACTAGCGGACTTTCTTTCATAAATAATGCAGCACGTTTTTATTGCAATTCGTTATCTCTTATATGTTCATTATATGACATCTTGCACCCGTACATTTTAGTGCGGCCGAATCGCCGAGGGCTTATGTTCCCAGTTATGGTGTGATTAAGTCGAACACTTTCACAAGTGCGGCACCCGAACTTATAGCATTATATGAATCGGCTCGAATCATGTCTTGGGTCAATAGTTGGGTTTGCACGGCTCCCATGTTTTGGTGCCTTACATTCCGTTCCGTCGGCTAAGGTAGCCTTTGGGAGAACCACTGCGATTGCGCCCAGTTGAGCGGGTTAACGCCTCGATGGAAAGCTAAAACTAAGCGGCATGATATGGCGAGAGATGAGTCGCTGTTCGAGAGGTTCTTCGGGTCCTTAAAGACTCACGCCGCTTGAGCGAAGTTCGGATGATGTCCGATGAAGGCGTGGATAGCGCCCTGATTCGGTCTTCGAATACCGGGGCTTCACGAAATTAAAATTATAGAATTCTATGGCTAAGTGAGAGTGTTCAAGCATTATAAGTCCGGTTGCCTTGTTCGTCGTGTTGGCGCCTCCTAGATGGACCCAAAAATGGGAACAAGAGTGCTCAAGTTTATCACCGAACACCCCCGGCACTCGTGGCTTGAAATTGAAGCCAACGACTTGCCATCTCTCGATTTAACAAGCGGCCGCCTGAAGGTAATATTTTAAATTAAACAAGCGTTGCTCATGGCGCATATAAGCGAAGTTTTCAGCGCCGAGGATAAAAACACAATGAGTTCACTCAAAGATTACATTTGGGGCACTCATACGCAATATCGCGAGCTCCTTGAGACAACTTTATAATATCGCTCGGCGTGCGATGCTCCTTGCCCGCGGCGGTGGATCCGTGAGAAGCTTCTCGCATCCGGTTTGCCCCATTGCACCTTTATGCGGGCAAGGGCCCGACGAGCGCCTTCAATCTGGCGGAGGCGCTTGATGGCGTCCCACTGGGGCATGCATCCAACAGCCGCTGCACAAGGCCAAAGTAGCTTCGGGCATGGCTTGTCGAGCCACGCCGGACTATGAGACCCTTCATGGCCTCCTCGGCTACCTTGTGGAGTTCAACCAGGTGCCAATTTGGTCGCTTGGAAACCTGGATGGCCGACCTCGGCGTCTTGAGACCGAAGACCATCTCCGTCGAGCTCCCCTCCTCGCCACGATAGAATCGGCGGCATCGGATGCACTCTGTGGCGGATCTGCAAGCGCCCTCGAGAGCTCGAATTCGGGTAAGTATCCGGTAATTTACATTAACATGCTTGCTCTGCATGAAAACGCCTTACCCACAACTATCTTCTTTATATCCTCTACCTCTGAAGGGCCTTGGGCCCGGCCTTGGCGGACTTGGCACTTTCAAGAGCGAGGCAAGCTCGGACTCTCGAGTCTTGGAGTCACGCTCCAAACTCTCATGCTTTTCCATGAGAGCACGGAGCTCTTGCCGAACTTCCGCCAGGCGCCACTTGCTTTTCTCGCTCAGCCCGTTCCGTGGCGCATTGCGTTCATGCCAGCGGACACGGCATCCTTGAGGCTGCCACCTCCTTAGTGGCCCCTGCAATACATATTATCCTTGTTAATTTTGTTTGCAACCAAAATCCTTTTCTGTAAGGTCCTTATTCAAAGAGGTGTTACTCACCTTCTTTCTCCTCGAGCTGCTTCTTCGCATGTCCGAGCTCTTACTCGGACCGCTCGAGGTTCTTCTTCAACTGCGTCGACCTCCGCCGTTAATGCGGCGAGAGGCCAATGAGCCTGCAAACCCATATTGACATATTTTTAGCAACCACATGTATATCTTGTTAGATCCTTAGTCGGCTTTTCCTTCCGAACACCGAACTAAGCATCGAGAACTCTTGTCTATCTTGTATTACATTACACAATTTTAACTTCTTACCTCAAAGCTTTGTTAGAAGGCTGCTGCGAGCTTCAGTCGGCCCGCTTTTGGCGGCTGAACCTTCTCAATCACCGCACTCATGGCGGTGCGGTTCTTCTTCGATGGAAGCGCCTTTAAGCGCCTCCAACAGGTTATCCGGCGCCTCCGGATGGGCGGAGGCGCTGGCGTCGTGGTCCTGCCCTTATTGCGAAGGGCCGCTTGCGGACTCTGGAGCCACTGCAGTTCGGTGTAAGTCGGCCGACGAAGTCCGGGAGGCTGCTGGCGGCACCTCCGGAGCCTCCTCTGATGGGTCCCTCGTGGGATCCCACCTCGGCGTCCTCGTCGGCGGCGTGGGGTAGAAGCGATCGGGATGGAATTTACATCCGGCGAGGCCAGCGACCGCTCATCGAGTCGGGGAGATCGTCGGCGGCGGACTACAGGCGAGAATGCGGCGTTAGAAGGACCGCGCATGACATACAATATCGGCATATAAATGATCCGAAGACTTACGATCCTGCGGACGCCTTTGGCCCTTGAGGCCACTCATCCTCGCATGCGTCGATGTTGGCGAAACTGTCGGGGATGGTTTTCCCCTCTTGGACCCTTGGCCTCCCGGTTGGGAAGCCTTCCTCTTCTTCTCTCCTCCTCGGGAGAGAATATTCCTCCTCCTCGTCTTGGGGAGGAGTCCTCGTCATTGTCGGGCGTCGATTGCGGGAACTCTTCGAGTCCCGCGGCCACCTTCTTGGCCTTCTTCTTGGCACCACGTGCGGTGCGGAACCAGCAACCTCGCTAAGCGGGCATCCACTGGGTCTTCGGCATGGGGCCGGGCTGATGAGCAGCAGCCTTCTCCATCCATTCTGTCAAAGGAAGAGCGGATTAAAACCTCACTAGAGTCAATCTAATTATCACAAGTGTCTGTAATGGGGTTGAATCACTAACCACATCGGTTGGACCTCTTGGCTGAATCCGTGATCTTCGTCTCGGATGCGGGGCTTGGCGCCCTTGAGCGGCACCCTCGGGCACCTTCGTATGTTGTGTCGAAGAGCCGCTTAGCGCTGGTGCTGTTCGGATTGAACTCCACAGATTGAATGCCCGTTCTTGGCATGGGAGAATTCGCGGAGGAACATGACTTGGACCACGTCGATGGCCGGAGCCTATTGCTCACCATCTTCTTGATGCGCTCGAGTCCGTCACCTCCATCGGATCGCCCCCTGCGGGCCCTTCTCTTTCCGGGAGGTGAGCTGCGTGGGGATTCTAGATCTAAATTCGGGGCCGCCGCCCATGTAGGCTCAGCGGCTCGGTGATGTAGAACCATCGATTGCCACCCTTAGCGGAATCCATGAAGGTCCCTTCTAGCCAAGGGGCGTTGGACGGTTACCCAACATGGCGCTTCCGCATTCGCTTGCGTGCCCTTCACAACCTTGACAGCGTTGAAGGTCTTGAGCCCAGCGAAGTGGGGCTGGATGCGAGGAAGGCCTCACACTGACGATAAACGCCGAGATGTTGAGGGCGAAGTTGGCGCCGGATCGTGGAAATCGAGCCGTAGTAAAACATGAGCCCTGGACAAATGGATGGAGCGGAAAGCCCGATCCGCGGAGGAAGTGGGGAGGAAGGCGACCCTCTCATGAGGCCGGGGGTAGGGATGAGCTGCCCCGTCAGGCGACCGATCTGTGACATCGGCTGGAAAGGTATCCGGCGTCGCCCAGCTTGGTGATGTCTTCCTCCTTAGCGGTGGAGACCAACCATTTACCTCCGCTCCGGACATATTCGGAGAAGGTCGGCGAATCTTGTGAGCTTGGCGTTGGAGCTTGAGTCTTGTGAGGATGGATAAGCAAAGGAGGAAGAAGGCGTGGGTGAGAAGGTAAATCCTTATCCCATATATATAGGCGGACTAAACTATCGTCCCCACCAGCTGGTAAAACTTCGCTTATCTCCCAAGCGCCACCATCAATGGTGCGGTTGGGTTACCCATGTCCGTATTGATAAGAATCCGGTATAAAGGAAACACGATCTCTGCTTTGACAAGGCGTGCCAAGAAACCGCCGCTAAGCGTCTTTGAGGTGGAATAAGTAAAAACGATTCAAGCAGGGCTTGGTAGCGGTGTGATGTCACGCCGCATAATCGTCGTGATTGAGTCGGTGTATATGTTTTATTCTCTCTACGGTGGAATGTGGAAATTATTTTTGCGAGCGAACACTATCACGGTGTTCATTATCTTCTCTGGATTATTCAAGGGAGGAACCCGCCTTGCAATGCCGAACATTATGCCGCGGACTTATCGTCATTGAAGGCTGGTTCGAGAGACTCTTGAGGAGTCTGGACTAGGGGTGTCCGGACGGCGGACTATCATTATCCGCGGACTCCAAGACTACGAAGATAGAAGATTGAAGACTCGGCTCGTGTCCGGAAAGTACTTTCCTTGGCGTGGAAGGCAAGCTTGCAATACGGATATGTGGATCTCCTACCATTGTAACCGACTCTGTATAACCCTAGCCTCTCCGGTGTCTATATAAACCGGAGGGTTTTAGTCCGTGAGGACAACATACATTACAACAATCATACCATAGGCTAGCTTCTAGGGTTTAGCCTCCTTGATCTCGTGGTAGATCTACTCTTGTACTACCCACATCATCAATATTAATCAAGCGGGGCGTAGGGTTTTACCTCCATCGAGAGGGCCGAACACAGGTAAAACATTGTGTCCCTTGTCTCCTGTTACCATCCGCCTAGACGCACAGTTCGGGACCCCCTACCCGAGATCCGCCGGTTTTGACACCGACACCGGGCAACATTAAGACGACGAAGCTAATAGGGGCTACGCTCCTGAGGGAATTCCTGGCAGTGGGTGGCTCCACTTCAGGCGCAATCGCGCCCGTTGTGGATGCTTGGGGGTGCGGACGATGATCTCCGCCTGAACTCGGTGGCCTTAGCCGACGAGGATCTGGTCGTAGCTCTTCGCTTCTTGGTCGGAGAGGACGTGGAGGGTCTGGAGGGCGCTCCTGCCCCCCTGTTCCTCCGTGAAGACTGGCAACAAGTGGTGAATGCCATGCCCACCTTCGATGGGAGCGGTCTGGTGCCGGCGGTGCCTCCTGAAGGCCAGGGGGAAACAGCGTCAGTGGAATTGTCTTCCGATGACTCCTGCGGAGGAGGAGAAGAAGACGAAGAGGAAGAGGAGCGCGACTCGGAGGTGACCGCTGAGGGGACTGGGGAGACCTCCCCCCGGCGCAGGGCCAGCATCCTCCGCACCCTATCGGACGACGATGAGGCCAACGCCAGGCGAGGGGGAGGACCCGCCCGTGGTCCCGAAGAAAGACAGGTCGGGGCTGATCTCTTGAGGGGCTACCCCGGCACAGGCACAGCCCGAAGCCACCTCTAGCCCTTCTGGTGCGCCCTCTTCTGCCTTTGGACCTCTCGAGGCTGCGCCCCGGACCAAGAGGCTCATGGGCTTTAAGCTCGGCAAGAGGCCGCCAGAATACGCCGCGATTGACCAGTAAGTGCCCGAACCCCGTCTTGTCCTTGTTTTTGCTGCTGAAGCTTGGCGTTCTTCATCACTTGGTTAGGCCGCCGCTTGCGGGGAAGAAGTTGAAGGAGGACATGGTGGCTCTGCCTGGGGCAGGCTCATCTGCCACGGCCATGCCTTCGCCTGCGGAGAGAGGAGGCGGTGGAGCTCGCACCTCCCCTGCCCGATCGTCCTCGCGAGGCCTGGAGGAGCACCCTGACGAGGTGCCAGCCCCTGTGGCCCCGCTGACTCTGGAGGTGCCGGCGGCTGATGCCGTTGCTGAGGTGGACAAGACTCAGGAGCTCCCAGCCTCCCAAGCCGTTATCACGCTGCCGCCTTCTCCTTCTACACCATGGGTTCCTGACTCCTCTGCCTCCGCCACCGTCTTGGACCGTGCCTTTACTGAGCTGGGCCTGCTGCGAGAAGACCTCCAGGGCACCAACTCCCGCCTAGTGGCCGGGCGCCTGGAGTTGATCTCTGGCTAGGTTCACTCTGATGCCTCCGTCCGGGCCGCGCTGAGCCGGGCCGCGGCAGCTTCCGAGGAGGAGAAGCAAGCCGCCTCTCAGCGCATCCGCCCGTGATGTGGCGCTGAAGGATGCCATGGCCGCCCAAGACCGTTGCAAGGTGCTGGAGGGCGAGCTGCAGGGCTTGCGCAATGAGCTCGCCAAAGAGGCTCGCGACTGCCGGGTGAAGGAGGAGGAGATGAAGCTCGGGAGGACGCCATCGGGGACCTGACCTTGAGTAGCTGCTGATCGCTGGTGGTGAAGGCGCTGGAAGCAGGCTGAAGATGGAAGGGCTGAGCTGGACGCCAAGGCGAAGGTCCTGGCCGAGGACCGCGTGGCCTTAGCGGATCTTGAGGAGAGATCTCGCAAGGCTTTGAAGATGCTCTATGATGGTGGCCTGGAGAAGCCGCTGGCCAGGGCCAAGGACGGCCCCGCCCAGCTACTTCCCTTCCTGGTCGAAGCGCTTGAGGAAGTCGTGACCGGCATCGGCCCCATGGCTGAGGTTGAGGCTCGCGTCCTTTCTTCTGCAGCACTAACGCGGGTCCTCAGCCACGTCTACCTTCGCAACCCTGGCGCCAACCTCGACGAGCTGCTGGAGCCTGTGGATGCCGAGCACTCCGCCGCTGCTGCTGAAGCCGTGAAGGGCCAATCTGAAGCCCTACTGGCAAAGTTCTGCGCCTTCGCCATTGCGCCCAAGGCAGGTACTGCCGACTCCGCGGCCTCAGGAGGTGGAGCTGACAGGCGTAACACCACCGCGAAGGCGGGGCTCCTGGCGAATGACGATGCTGCCTAAGGGTGATCTTCTCGCGGCTTCTTTCCTGTTTCAACTCCTGCAATATGCACCATGCCTCGTGGAGGCGTTTAAACTTGTGTTTGGTATCATGAGGACAATTTATGGTTTGTAATATTTGCATCTGGATTTGCTTCGAGATTTTGTGGTTTCCTTCCTATTTGCTTTGGGTTCTCGTCGGGAGGCCGACCCAGCATACCTCGGCCGTTATTAGCCCCGACCGGATCACCAGGACGGGACCAAGGAGTGAGGGGCTACGTGGCAAGTTAGGCTCCTGAGTTGCGATGCTCAGGAGTCCCCCTTGACGCGCAAACAGCAAATAGGGAGGCGGTGTAGGAGTAGATCTATCATTCTACGTCGGCAGGGCCCGGCCCCGCGCATACCTCTACCACTGTTAGTGAAAGTGCTAGCTATCGACTAGAGGGGGGGGGGTGAATAGGCGATTTTTATGAAAATATTCAAAACATGGACGTTTCGAAGACAAACAATAGAAATGACCTAATTGATATGCAGCGGAAGATAAACTACAATAAGCAAACCATAGTCATGTATGCAATGATGTGAAAGTACATGACTAATAGCAGCTAAGTAGTAAGGATCAGGATGGAAGATAGTATGAAGCCAATCAATAATAGTAGTCAAGCAATGAAGTCAAACAGGTATGGCAGATAGGCAATGACTTCACGAAGACAAACTCTAAGTAAAGGATGGGAAAGGATAGAACCAGTCACTTGTTGAAGACACTTGATTTGTTGGACCGGTTCGATTCTTTGTGACAAGCTATGCGTCAGTTAGGGAGGCTGAGATTCAACTCGGAAGACCGTGTCTTCACCTTATTCCCCTTGAGCTAAGGACACACAGTCCTCGCCCAATCACTCTGGTAAGTCTTCAAGGTAGACTTCGAACCTTCACAGACTTTGTTCACGGCAATCCACAATGACTCTTGGATGCTCGAATCGACGCCCTAACCATTTGGAGGATTCACAGGTCCTCAAGTGTAACAAGTCTTGAGTCACTGACAGACGAGAAAGACTTGATGATGCCTAACACTCTTTGGCTCTGGGTGTTTGGGCTTGGTCCTCACAAAGTTTCTCTCTCTCAAAGGCTTGAGGTGGGTTGCTCTCAAGCGACAAAAGCCGTGCACTAACTCTGAGCAGCCACCAATTTATGGTGTAGGGGTGGGCTATTTATAGCCACAAGGCAACCCGACCGATATGTCGAAATGACCACAGGTCACTAAGGAGGCCCGACACGTGTTCCAACGGTCGATTTCAAACACACACGACAACTTTACTTGGGCTACAAGCAAAGCTGACTCGTCTAGCTCTTGATAAGATTTGCTCTCATTGTCTTGGCTCGAAGACATAGGATTTAGGTTGAGCATCACTTGATCATTCGACTTAGTTCACTTGGACCCCCTTAACGATCGGTGGTTCCTATGACTCAACAAAGAAGAAAAGGAAGCGACAAAACAACACGATCTTGGGCTCCATAGTCTTCACTCAATGTCTTCTCATGTCATAGTCTTCAATATGAATATCTTCACTTACCACCATTGTCTTCAATGTCTTCATACATTTTAGGGGTCATCTCCGGTAGGTAAACCCGAATCAATGAGGGACACTACTGCGTTATCTGCAATTCTCACAAGCGTATTAGTCCCTCAACCAACTTTGTCGTCAATACTCCAAAACCAACTAGGGGTGGCACTAGATGCACTTACAATCTCCCCTTTTGGTGTTTGATGACAAAGCTGGTTGAATTTTCAACGAGGGATAAAGTATGTGAAATTGTAAGGATAAGTATTGTCTTCATAAGTAGCAAGGGCTCCTCCTAAAGATGTGCATATAAGTAATTTGCTTTTGGAATGCAAATGCACATGGCAGGTTGTACTTGTGGAGATCCTCTTCAAATTATGAAGATAATTCATCATGCATGAAATGATATAGCAAATAGAATGACATGCATAATGAAAAATGGACGTCTGCAGAATGATCTAAGTGCGGAAGTTATCATCGCACATGCGGAATTTATCATCGCATCACAATAAAGCAAATAAGTAGCAGACGACCATCGAGTTTAAGTGTTACAACTCAAAGAACCAAATGTTTCAAAAGCGAGAGTTGTAAACACGAGGCAAAATATAAAGCAACCGCCCATATGAACCCGCTTGAAGACTATCAAACTCATATGCTTCTCCCCTTTTGTCGATAAGGACCAAAAGGTTTGAAGACATAGAGCATCTACTCGTCCTCATGAGTAGGTGAAGTAGTAGGGTTGTCGTTGTTGTTTGGCGGTGCGAGATGTACTTAGTGCGTGTCGTCGTCGTGAAGTAGAGGCGGTGAAGTAGCATCATCTTCATCATCGATCACTCTGGCATTCACAATTGCCGCAGAGGAAGAATAGTCAGAGTCTTCAAGGGATGGAGTTCGATGTAGGACAGCATTAGGGAGGAGGAGTCAAACTTGAATCTTCGGTGAAGCCATCGTCTTGAAGATGCGCTTGAGCTTGGCAGTCGAACTCTTCCATGATCGCCGACGCAGTTTAAGTGAGTGACAAAGGCATTCTTAGTGGCAAGATTTCGAATGCCATTGACGTCCACCAAGAGGCTTTGCATCTGTCTCTTGAGCCAAAAGTGATGCTTATCTTGTTTCTGATGAAGTGCCACAAGAAGTTCTCGGTCATTGAGAACGTGAGAGCGCTTCTGAGGCCTTTGGGCAATGGTGCTTTCAGTAGCTTCAGTTTGCGCACGATGAGGCAGACGAGTGTTCCCAGCCATTGGATAGATTTGAGTTACTGCTTGGACTCCTGAAAGCACAAGTGCTCCCTAGGTGGTTTTGGTAATTAATGTCAACATATCTCTTGTTGGACCAACACCTTTATCTAGTATGTTTCAGATAAGTTCAACAATGGAGTTGCATTGACTAAAGGATGTGGGAACTCCTTCAAGATGCTAAGGACAAAGGACTGGCTCAAGCCCCAAGCTCAAGACTCTTCATTTTACACTTTTAGTGGTCCAAGATCACATTGAGTCTATAGGAAAAGCCAATACTATCAAGGAGGGATGAGGTGTTGCTTAATGAGCCTCTTGCTTCATGTGCTTTGTGATATGCTCCAAAACCCTCAGCTACTTTCCCATTTCCACAAATGACCTAAAACCTAAAGCCAAAACCGGTCACACCGATTCTTCCTATCCGGCGCCACCGATTCCAATAGCCATAGCCACTGCCACAAACCCTAAGCAAATCGGTCTTACCGATAGGGATCTCGGTCTCACCGAGATGGGATTGTAATCTCTCTGTGTATGTCCATTATCAAATCGGTATCACGAGTTTGAGCAATCGGTACTACCGAGATTACAATGCAAACTCTCTGGTTAACTTATTACCAAAATCGGTCCTACCGAGTTTGAGTGTCAGTCCCACCGAGTTTGCTGACCAACTCTCTGGAAAACTTATTACCAAAATCGGTCTCACGAGTTTGTAGTCGGTCTTACCGAGATTACGTTATGCCCTAACCCTAACCAAATCGGTCTCGTGAGTTGCATTTCGGTCCACAAAACCCTATGATCACATTATTTGCTAAATCGGTCGGCCGAGTTTAACGATTCGGTCCCACGAGTTTGGTAAATTATTATAGCAGTTAGATTTTGTGTGGAGGCTATATACCCCTCCACCTCCTCTTCATTACGTAGAGAGCCGTCGAGCGAACCTACACTTCCAACTTACCATTTAGAGAGAGAACCACCTACTCATGTGTTGAGGCCAAGATATTCCATTCCTACCATATGAATCTTGATCTCTAGCCTTCCCCAAGTTGCTTTCCACTCAAATCTTCTTTCCACGGATCCAAAACCTATGAGAGAGAGTTGAGTGTTGGAGAGACTATCATTTGAAGCACAAGAGCAAGGAGTTCATCATCAGCGCACCATTGTTACTTCTTGGAGAGTGGTGTCTCCTAGATTGGCTAGGTGTCACTTGGGAGCCTCAGACAAGATTGTGGAGTTGAACCAAGGAGTTTGTAAGGGCAAGGAGATCGCCTACTTCGTGAAGATCTACCGCTAGTGAGGCAAGTCCTTCGTGGGCGACGGCCATGGTGGGATAGACAAGGTTGCTTCTTCGTGGACCCTTCGTGGGTGGAGCCCTCCGTGGACTCGTGCAACCGTTACCCTTCGTGGGTTGAAGTCTCCATCAATGTGGATGTACGATAGCACCACCTATTGGAACCACGCCAAAAATATCCGTGTCTCCAATTGCGTTTGAATCCTCCAAACCCTTCCCTTTACTTTCTTGCAAGTTGCATGCTTTACTTTCCGCTGCCCATATACTCTTTGCATGCTTGCTTGATATGTATTGTGAGCGTTAAACTTGTGCCTAAACTCCATTTAAACTTAAAGAATCTTAAAAACTGCAACTTTGGTACTTAGTGTCTAATCACCCCCCTCTAGACACCTCTTCTCAAGGTCCTACAAGTGGTATCAGAGCTTTGGTCTCCATTGCTTTGGTTTAATCACCAGTGGAGGAAGATGGATGAGTCTACTTTGGGGAGTCTTAGACATAGAGTGCCTATTCTTGATGGAGAGTATTTTCATGAGTGGAAAAATGAGATGCTTGTTATTCTCAATCAATATCATTTGAACAAGTACATTGCTAGCCCTTGTGCATCTTATGTTGATCCTATGCATCCTACCCATGATGAGTCAATCGACATGATTAGGAATCTTAGAACTGCCGAACTTATCATTAGAGTATTGCCTAGAAACTTGCTTGGATGTTTGCCTACTTTCAAATGTGCCTACACCATACGGAAAATTCTTGAGGAATGATTTCCAGATTATTCTTTGAAAAATCTTGATGAAATTCTCCATAAGTCTATTGCTTTGAGTAAGATGAATACTAGTGATCCTATGTTTGGTGATCGTCTATTTGAGCTTACAAACCTTATGCGTGCCAAAGGAAATGTTGGTAGTATTAGTGATATTATTTCCGAAGCTATAAAAATTCATAAGCAAGATTATCAAACTCATTCTAATGAATCACCCTCTCTAGGACTTGATCCACCACATGACGATGTTGAACATGGATACTATGATGAGGATGATGATAGTGACTTCGATCTTGATGATGCAATGAGACATTTTGGTCTTATGGCAAATCTTCGGGGATATATGTCAGGAGAAAAGGAATGGGTTCTTGATAGTGGATGTACCGATCACATGACGAGAGATAAAGACATGTTCCGTGAGCTTGCTGATAATGATAGTCCTCGAAAGTATGTCACTTTCGGTGACAACTCAAAGGGTAAGGTGGTTGGCCTCGGTAAGGTGGCCATATCACATGATAGCTCCATACAAAATTTCATGCTCGTTGAATCTCTTGGTTACAACTTACTTTCAGTATCTAGACTTGCTGATTTCGGTTTCAATGTTTTATTTACTAAAGTAGATTGCCAAGTGTTTCGTCGAGATAATCATAAAATGGTCTTTACCGGTGTGCGTAGAGGTGATCTATACATTGTTGATTTCACTAAAAAGGCTCAACCTAAAACTTGCTTCATTGCTAAATCCTCAAAAGGTTGGCTATGGCATAGACGACTAGGTCATGTTGGTATGTGAAACCTTGACAAGCTTATTAAAGAAAATCATATCCTTGGAGTTAATGATGTCATATTTGATAAGGATAGACTTTGCAGCGCTTGTCAGGCAGGTAAACAGGTTGGAGAAATGCATCCCGTGAAGAACATCATGACTACAAGGAGGCCACTCGAGCTGCTTCACATGGATCTTTTTGGTCCCAACTCTTACAAGAGTCTCGGTGGAAACTCTTTTGGTCTAGTTATAGTTGATGATTTTTCAAGATTTACGTGGGTGTTCTTTCTCGATGATAAATCGCAGGTCCAAAAGATCTTCAAAAACTTCGCTAGGAAGGCCCAAAATCAATTGAAGTGAAGATCAAGAAGGTTAGCGGCGACAGCGGAGCGGAGTTCAAGAGCATAAATGTGGACACCTTTCTTGACGAAGAAGGATTTCACACGAGTTCTCGACTCGTACACACCTCAACAAAGCGGAGTTCTTGAGAGGAAGAACCGGACGCTCATCAAAATGGCGAAACGATGCTTGATGAGTACAAGGCGCGAAGCACTTTTAGGCGAAGCGGTTGAGGCAGTGTAAGTGCATCTAGTGCCCTTAGTGATTTTGGTGTATTGAAGACTTATAGGTTAAATGGCGATGCGTTTGTGAGTGTACAGGTCTATAAGTCTATAAGGAGTTTGATATTCTGAGAGAAAGTCGACCCCTAAAATGAAGTTCTTCAATGAAGACTTTGATATTCGAAGACTTTACGAAGACTTTGAAAGTGAAGAAATTGGTGTGACCATGAAGACTTGATATTCATTGAGGAATATGGCGTGAAGACTTTTGTTTTCGTAGTTTCATTTTCTCTTTCTTGAGTCATAAAACACCGTCTTTGTTAAAGGGGTCGAGAAATACTAAGGAAAAATTTCCATGTGATGCTCAACTCAAATCCTACACCTACCAATCCCTTGAGTGAAGCCATTGGAAATCTCATACAGTTCAGTCAAATTCTTGATGTGAGAGCGCAGTTCTTACAGTCATGATGACTTCTGTGGCCGAGGAGTTAAAGTCGCCGATCTTGAATTGCCTACGATGAGGAACATGATAGCCACGAGGACTTTGAAAGTCAAATTCCGGCCGTTCTTTGTCTTCTTGCCGTGGACCAAAATATCTTATCCACCTAACGGTCATATCATTGAAGGGCATTTATGTCTTATCATGTCGGGCTGCTCCCTAGGCTATAAATAGCCACCCCTACAACCACTAGTTGGTTGGCTGCTCGAAGAACTTCACACTTGTCATTTGAGAGCAACCCATCCTCCAGGGACTTTGGCGAAAATCATCAAGTGAGGAAAATCCCAAAACCAAACCCACAAAACCCCAAGTGATTGAGCATCTTGAAGAAATTGATCTGCGTGGATCCGGCGCTTATTACCTTTGAAAGTGTGCTTCTTCCAGACGGTTAGGCGTCAAGGTCTAGAAACATCAAGAGGAATTGTGGATCGCTTGGTGACCAAGTCTGTGAAGGTTTGGAAGTCACACGAAGACTTACCACGAGTGATTGGGCGAGGCCTGCGTGGTCTTAGTTCAAGGAGAATACGGTGAGGATGGGTGTCCTAAGTTGCGGCTCGAGAGGCGGGTGTCGGGACATGTGTCCTCGAGTTTAAATACTCGGCCGCTCAACCAGACGTACAAGCGAGACAGCAGTTGGGCCTGGTTTACCAAATCATTGTCTTCACCAAGCTTGGTAGTTCTATTTCCTCAACTCATTCATTTCCTCATTTTGTGTTGTATGTTGTTCATATCGTGCTTGAAGACTTTGGTGAAGACTTTCACAAATTCCTCGAGTTCAATTTCTTGATCTGTTTGTCTTCATCTTGTTATCCTGTGTTTACGCTTCGGTACTCTATTCTAGTCTTCATTTCATCATCTTTGACTATGTGTGTAATCTGTTATGTTTACCTCTGAGTACATATTCAGCTGCAAATAGTTCTTAGCTAAGGAATTTCCTCACGGCAAATTCCTCGGTGAAGAATTTCATAAAATCGCCTATTCACCCCCCTCTAGTCGATATAACGCACTTTCAATTGGTATCGGGCGAGGTACTCCTTGTTACGTGTGATTTTAGTTTAACCACAGGAGTTCTAGTTATGTCGGCGGTATGATCAAGGTCTCGGCTGGGTGTCCTACCTTTGATGGAGCGGACTATCCCTCTTTGGAAGAACAAGATGCGGATGCATCTTGAGGCAATTGATAATGATCTACGGTATGTTGTGGAAAATGGTGTCCCCATCCTTTGAAACACTAACGCTACTTGATGTGAAGAGATTCAAACAACTCGACTCTCAAGCGAAGAATATCATCTGTGGCCATCTAAGCAAAGGACAATATGGAAGAGTGAGTGCTTTGGAAACTGCCAAGCTTATCTGGGACAAGCTGTCCAAAGTAAATGAAGGAGTCTCAACTCAGCGTGACTCTCGAGTTGATGTTCTTCAGAATCTCTTCAACCGCTTCAAAAGACTCGACAATGAAAATGTCCAACAAACCTTGATCGCCTCGCGACATCTCAAATGAGCTTCAAGCCCTCGGTGCCACTTGCCATCACTTGACCATGAAGTAGTGAAGAAGCGCTAAGATAAACGATTCCTCATTTGATACTCTGGGACTGATGATACAAGGCGTCTTGACTACAAGTCACTTGATCCTCTTGATATCCTCGAAAGGCTTAACACTCACGAGTTCGACTTTTTGAAAGAGATCTCTGGCTCAAACTATGGCAAACCACGTGCCACGAAGGCTAAGGTTGTGTCGACTCTGAATGTGAGGATTACGATAGTAGCCTTGGTGATCTGAAGGCGGCGGGGATCTAGCTCTGCTTGTGAAGAAATTCAGAAGTTCACAAGGCGTGGTCGCTTTGGAAAACCCTCAAGAGGAAATGATTCTTCATCCGGTGACTACAAAGAAGACTTTGCCACAAATGCAAGAAGCCTGGTCACTATATTCAAGATTGTCCTCGATGGGAAAAGGAAATGAAGAAGAAGAAATACAAGGACTACAGTTACGATGAAATGAAGAAGAAGAAGAAATCATCAAAATCTTAGTCTTCAAAACCATCAAAGTCTTCATCTCACAAGAAGGCAGCTCCAAGAAAGCTCGGGCATTCATTGGCAAGGAAATGGACTCTGAAGCTGAATCGAGGAAAATGATGAAGAGAAGTCTGAAGAATCTGAGTGCAGTGTGGCGAGTCGGCGTTGCTACTTCTTTTCGTCGACAAGTCCATCTTCAACCTTTGAAGAAACTGATTCCCAAACAAGCACGATGAAGATAATGATGGCTACGCTCCACCTATTGCTTCATGGCAAAAGCAGCTAA